>CM051242.1:13049650-13764650 GCA_027917425.1 Gastrophryne carolinensis | reverse complement strand
CCACCACCCCGTACATACAGATTGCCCACATTAATCCAGACCTTCACCCTGAATAAGAGCCTATATGATATGTTTCCACTACCCAGTACATACAGATTGCTCACATTAATCCGGACCCTCAACCTGAATAACAGCCTACCTGATATGTTTCCACCACCCCGTACATACACATTGCCCACATTAATCCAGACCTTCACCCCGAATAAGAGCCTATCTTATATGTTTCCCCCACCCTGTACATACAGATTGCCCACATTAATCCAGACCTTCACCCTGAATAAGAGTCTATCTTATATGTTTCCCCCCCCCGTACATACAGATTGCCCACATTAATCCGACCTTCACCCTGAATAAGAGCCTATCTTATATGTTTCCCCCACCCTGTACATACAGATTGCCCACATTAATCCAGACCTTCACCCTGAATAAGAGCCTATATGATATGTTTCCACTACCCAGTACATACAGATTGCCCACATTAATCCAGACCTTCACCCTGAATAAGAGCCTATATGATATGTTTCCACCACCCCGTACATACAGATTGCCCACATTAATCCAGACCTTCACCCTGAATAAGAGCCTATATGATATGTTTCCCCCACCCTGTACATACAGATTGCCCACATTAATCCAGACCTTCACCCTGAATAAGAGCCTATATGATATGTTTCCACTACCCAGTACATACAGATTGCCCACATTAATCCAGACCTTCACCCTGAATAAGAGCCTATATGATATGTTTCCACTACCCAGTACATACAGATTGCCCACATTAATCCAGACCTTCACCCTGAATAAGAGCCTATATGATATGTTTCCACCACCCCGTACATACACATTGCCCACATTAATCCAGACCTTCACCCCGAATAAGAGCCTATCTTATATGTTTCCCCCACCCTGTACATACAGATTGCCCACATTAATCCAGACCTTCACCCTGAATAACAGCCTATCTGATATGTTTCCCCCCCCCGTACATACAGATTGCCCACATTAATCCAGACCTTCACCCTGAATAACAGCCTATCTTATATGTTTCCCTCACCCTGTACATACAGATTGCCCACATTAATCCGACCTTCACCCTGAATAAGAGCCTATCTTATATGTTTCCCCCACCCTGTACATACAGATTGCCCACATTAATCTGGACCTTCACCCCGAATAAGAGCCTATCTTATATGTTCCCCTCCCCCGTACATACACATTGCCCACATTATTCTGGACCTTCACCCTGAATAAGAGCCTATCTGATATGTTTCCACCACCCCGTACATACAGATTGCCCACATTAATCCGGACCTTCACCCTGAATAAGAGCCTATCCTATATGTTCCCCTCCCCGTACATACACATTGCCCACATTAATCCAGACCTTCACCCTGAATAAGAGCCTACCTGATATGTTTCCACCACCCCGTACATACACATTGCCCACATTAATCCAGACCTTCACCCTGAATAAGAGCCTATCTTATATGTTTCCCACAGCCTGTACATACAGATTGTCCACATTAATCCGGACCTTCACCCTGAATAAGAGCCTACCTGATATGTTTCCACCACCCCGTACATACACATTGCCCACATTAATCCAGACCTTCACCCTGAATAAGAGCCTATCTTATATGTTTCCCACACCCTGTACATACAGATTGCTCACATTAAAAATCATCCTACCTGCATCTACTGCATGCTATGAGCCTTTAAACATCCAGGATGGTGGCCCATGGAGTCTCAGGCTGCCTGCAAACAGGAAGCATCTTCTGATTGTGCTGCTCTGCATTCTGGGATTTCTGACCTTTTCCTAACCCCAGCTATAACCCCGCCCTCTTGCACATTTGACCCCTCTCCTCAGTATGTGATGCAACTGAGCCAAGTTGGCGGCGCCTGTATCCTAGAGTCCTGAACAGAGTTGCAGCCAAGCGGGGGAAAGAATAATAAGTAAGTGACCAAAAATGTAAAATATTTTCATTTTAGATGCTGAGGAATAGTTTTTTAATGGTTTGGGCTTTTTCGGTAAATGATGCTGAAGGTCCGCTTTAATTTCGGGGCCTGATTTAGTTTTATATAACTGTACATGGACAGAAGCGCTGAGGAGGGAAAAAAAGTGAGCATGTGCCTATTTATGTTTTGCCTGGACTATCTCTTTAACCACACAGACCTGATTTAAATTCAGCAACACAACGAAAGAGTTTTAGTTGTACCTTTTAGTTGTACCGGGAATTTAGTTTTAAATAATTGATACAATGTGCTCATTGTCATGAAAGCGGAACTCTTAGAGGCCGATTCATTAATAGCGCCAGGTAGCGACAGATGAGCGACAGCAGCGTGATTTTCACAGCGCCCGCTAGTATTCGCTGTGCTTGGCCGTTGTTCGGTTGTTGATAGCGACTCAGTCGGTTTGCCGTAATGTTGAATATTGGGTGAGGAGTCGCTATTTGACAGGTTCCGCGCTGTATGGGAGCGCATGATAGCGACTGGCTCTAGCGACCGGCTCCCACCATATTCATTAACAAATCACGCTCCAAAAATTCTCGCGCTGTGAAATGCATGTTTAAACCCCAGAGCGCTGGCGGCGATGTGAAGTAGTTTTTTAACCCCCAAACAACCATATTTTGGGAAACCAAAAAAAACAAGTTTTATAAAAACATTTTGTAATATGAATACATTAATATCAGACCTGTAATATCAATTCTGCACAAATTTTTTTTTTTTTTTTTTTCTTACCTTAAAAAAATTATCTAACATGGTAGAAGTGGTAACAGAAATTTTCACATTAAAAAAAAAAAAATATATATATTAACAATTAATTATGAATATTTAAAGATTGTTCCATTGAAATGCATTGGAGAGCGCCAGGTAGCGAGAGGTCATACCTGTCGCTGTTCAAGGTCGCTCGCTGGCGCTGTGGGCTGAGGCTGGAATAATGATGAATGAGTGGCTATCTGGCGCTATCTCAGTCGCTAAGCAGGATCGGCTTGATAAATGTGTGATTGCGGAGGGGAGCCGGCGTTCTCGTGGCGGTGACCGTCATTACCGTTCGCTCACCAGTCGCTACCTGGCGCTATCCCTTGTTAAATAAGGGCCTGAGTCTAGTCTGGATTAGATTTATATCACTACTATTTAAAAGAGAATACATTTGGTTGCATTAAATGTTTAAACAATACCGCGTCTCGCGCTTCCCTCTAGCAGTGTGGGAGGGCATAGGGGCTGGTAAAATCCTTGAGCTCTTGCTTAGTGTGGCTTGAAACCCACGCCCCAACAGCCCTGAAATCTATAATATTCCAGGGCCGCTAAATTCCCTCCCCCTTGGGCATCCAGAATCGGGATGCCCCACTATCTCTTTAGCAGGACGCGTGACCACACCAGTAATTTGTGAATGGCCGGCACAGGCACGCTTCCTGTTAGAGGGTAGTGGAGGATGTGGCTGCCAGCGCACTCGCCTTAGACGAGCTATTAGAGGAAGGGGCGGGAGTGGATCCAAGCGTGCTGATTGGACAAGAGGAGTGCGCATGCGCCATAGGACCGGGGAAGTGAGATTGGGTGACCTGGGTGGTTTCACACAGCGGGAAGGACCAAAACCCAGGATTTTAACTATAACCGCCCCTATGCTTGCCGCATTGGCTTGTTAGGCTTTGGTGGGGGGATGCAATAAGGTATCACTAGAAGGGCATGTGGTATCCTATTGCATGTCAGGTCGTGAAGCCAAACCTGCCCAGGAGCTTTACTGAACCTGAACCCAAGCCACACCTGATTCATCAAACTAAACCCTTTTCCAAAACCCAAATGAAACAAATGCACCAAGATGATGCTGCAAATATAATGCGAGGAACTCATTTATATTTATATAACAACTTCTTCTCCATCATGATTTTAGTTCCCATGTCTATAGAATGCCCGCACACACGCGCAAGAGTTACAGTGAAAATGATTTTCTTCTAATAAGCAAACAATAACCTGAACTGGGGTTATGCAAACGAAGACGCCCCATAAATAAATCTACTTCTTTTACCTGTCCAATCCGGCTTTATCTTCGGTGCATAATATTTCTGTGTGGAAAGAAAGCGCCGGCATCCAGAGATTTTATCCCCGAAGAACTCAACATGATTTAAATGTAAAGAAAATGAGCGCTTGCTCTCTGACTCATCTGCGCTACGAGAATCCGGCAAATCTGCCCAGATCAAAGCGAGGCATAATTTAATAAGACAAATCCGCTGAATCTCGCAAACAAATTCACTATCTGAAAGCCGCGGCGCACTTATTATAAGGAGCTCTCCTTCTCCGAAGCGCTCCGTAAAAATATTTGATCATGCAGAAGAAGGTTTTTTTTTCTTAGCGCATGTCAATGATTTCACCTGTAACTCTGATGAACCGGCTGCCTGTTTATTTATCATCGCTGGGAGTTTGGACTCCTCGTCTCCCATCTCGACATGCGCCACGTCCCAGTTTCTCTTCATAAATAAGTGCCACGACTGTATCTTCGTTCCTCGTATCCTTTGAGGAAAGCCTTTGGGTGGGCTGAAGGATTTGCTCTTGTCTACATCAAAGATGTGCAAACAAACATGTCAGAAAAAAATGCTGATATATATTCTGCAATGATTGCTAGTCGTGGAGTGGAGGAACAAGGCCCGGTGCTCCAAATAAACTCGAAAGAAATACGAATGGATATGCACTCAAAGCTGTTGCATTCTTTGCTTGTCAAAGTCAAAGTTCGGCTCAACTTCCCGAACCTCTAGGGCAGCCGTACTCAACTGGTGGACCAGGGTCCGAATGTGGACCTCGGTGCCAGATTTCCGAACCCCTTCCCCGAGAGACCTGCACTCAGTTGCTTCTGTGTTGCTGTGCTCAGCGCTGCCCCCTTTACTTGATCGGTGATGTAGTGCTTAGTCTAGCACCTAGTGTGGCAATATGAAGTACTGCATGGGCGGAAAGTGGCACTGCAAGGTACACAAAAACTTTGTTTCTCTGTCTCTTTGCCTCATCCATCTCTGTCCCCTCAGCCCTGCCCCATTCAGCCCAGTCTCTCTGTTTCATACATTCCTGTCCTCCCAGTTTTGCCCAACCATTCCCTGGCCTCCCTGTTTTTCCCCAGTGCCCAATAGGATTCTTGGGGTACCTCCCCCAGTGCGCAGATTTTTAACTATCCATCCCCCCGCGACAGCCCCCTGCCGGGAACCTTCACCCCTCACCAGATGTCTGTAAATGGACCTTTACAAGAAGTGGTTGAGTGCCCCTGCTCTAGGGGTCTGCTCCCACACTGTTAGGGGTTAAAAGTGCCACTCCAGCCCCTTCCTTCAAAATAAAACCTAAGCCCTACCCTGCCCCCTCTAAATAGCGATTATGCTGATCTAATAAAAGAAAAGAAAAAGACACTCGCTTTCACCCCAAATCCAGCCCCTAAAGTCGCAGCCACCCAGTCCTCTGAATGGGCAGGCAGGAGTGCACACGCAATGCTGAAAGCACCGTTCCAAGTGGCCGGCCGGGACTTCCATGAAGATTCTGGCGGGCGTCCCAGCCGTCTTCAGGAGCTGGATTTGGGGTGAAGGTGTCTTTTTTTTTTTTTATTGAATCAGCATATTTGTAGGAGGCAGGGTGGGGCTTAGGTTTATTTTGAAAAAAGTGGCTGCAGTGGCCCTTTTAGCCCTTAACAGTGCGAGAGCAAACCCCTAGAACAAAAGTTCGATTCAGGTACCCAAACCCGAACCCCATTGAAATCAATGAAATCAAATATATATGTATATGCGCGGTAATTTCCATATATTACTGCTGTTACACATATTATGCATTATAAAAGCTTGAGGTAAGGAGATATTCTGGTTAGAAACAATATTAAATTAGTAGAGATAAAAGAGCAAATTCATGATGTTACTTAGGAAGGATAAATTAAGGTAATGAGTAGGTGGGATGGAGGAGGAAAGGATGTAAATGCAGAGACAAACTGATAATGTATTATAAGGTTATACGTTTAGGCATATCAATATAGTTTGAAAAGAAGTTATTGAATCCAAGGATTCCAGATCTGAGTGAATAATTCCAAATAATTATTTCATATAGACTCTATTGACTCTAGTTAAAAGGTCTTGGAATGGCAGTTGATTGTCTTTCCAGGAGGTTGCTATAATTAATTTAGCTGCTGTTAAAATATGTTTTAGAAGTTGAAATTGCTTTCTATAACAATCTGGGGGTTTACTGCCACCAATGTATATTCAGAAGATAGGTTGACAGTAAACCCGAATAGTTTGGATATTAAGGCCCTTATTTATGAAGGAATAGCGACAGGTAGCGACTGGTGAGCGACCGGTAATGACGGGCACCGCCACGAGAACGCCGGCTCCCCACCACAATCACACATTTATCAAGCCGATCCTGCTTAGCGACTGAGATAGCGCCAGATAGCCACTCATTCATCATTATTCCAGCCTCAGCCCACAGCGCCAGCGTCCGACTTTGAACAGCGACAGGTATGACCTCTCGCTACCTGGCGCTCTCCAATGCATTTCAATGGAACAATCTTTAAATATTCATAATTCATTGTTATTAATGTTTTTTTTTTTTTTTTTAAATGTGAAAAATTCTGTGACCACTTCTGCCATGTTATATGATAATTTTTTTAAGGTAAAAAAAAAAAAAAATTGTACAGAATTGATATTACAGGTCTGATATTATTGTATTCATATTACTAAATTCTTTAAACATTTTTTTTTTTTTGGTTTCCAAAAATATGGGGGTTAAAAAACTACTTTTAACACATCGCTGCCAGCGCTCTGGGGTTTAAACATGCATTTCACAGCGCTTGAATTTTTTGAGTGTGATTTTTTGATGAATATGGTGGGAGCCGATCACTCTGACCAGTCGCTATCATGCGCACCCATACATCGCGGAACCTGTCAAATAGCGACTCGTCACCCCATATTCAACATTATGCCACACCGACTCAGTCGCTATCAACAACCGAACAATGGCCAAGCACAGCGACTACTAGCGGGCGCTGTGAAAATACTGCTACAGTCGCTCAACTGTCGCTACATGTCGCTATTAATGAATCGGCCTCCCCGTCAACAAATTTTGGTGCAGAACTTTACTGCAACAGGACAAGTATGAAAATATGAATCTGAACCTGGACAGTTTCTAAGCACTTGATATGGATTGATGAATACGTTCTGGTACTAGGTACCAACGCATGAGTACTTTTACACTGATCTCCAAGGCTCCAACATCCATATATCCTTGTAAAATATTTCTTCAAGCTGCGTTACATTCCTTATCTGACCATGTGAGAGAAAGTTCTGTTCACTATTTTAATTAGGAAGTGTCCTACAATTGTCATTGAGCTTCTTGTTGATCATAGAGATAATTCCCTTATACTGGGGAAATTCAGTACATGCTTTTTCAAATTCAGACAGTTTAAAAAATGTATTTTCTAAACTAAGGTGTGATTGTAATCTGTAAATAACAAAAAGGTTTCTGAAGTTGGGCAATCATTGTTGGCCTTAATTGTGGGAAAGGACTTCAAGTTACAAACCCTTGTTACTTTTTCTTGCTTCCACTATTGAAAGAGGTGGGGATCACTTGAGTAAGTTGGGAAAAAAGGATGGTCTATGATTAAGGCAAGTGGTAAATGTGAACATATTAGTTTTTCTTTCATCTTGCATCAATCCCAAATTCTTAGAGGCCGATTCATTAATAGCAGCAGGTAGCGTCAGTTGAGCGACTGTAGCAGTATTTTCACAGCGCCCGCTAGTAGTCGCTGTGCTTGGCCTTTGTTTCGTTGTTGACAGCGACTCAGTCGGTGTGCGGTAATGTTGAATATTGGGTGATGAGTCGCTATTTGACAGGTTCCGCGCTGTATGGGAGCGCATGATAACGACTGGCCATAGCGACCGGCTCCCACCATATTCATTAACAAATCACGCTCAAAAAATTCTCGCACTGTAAAATGCATGTTTAAACCCCAGAGTGCTGGCGGCGATGGGTTAAAAGTAGTTTTTTAACCCCCAAACAACCATATTTTTGGAAACAAAAAAAAACAAGTTTTTTATAACATTTTGTAATAGTAATACATTAATATCAGACCTGTAATATCAATTCTGCACAAAAGTTTTTTTTTTTTTTTTTTTTTTTAGCTTAAAAAAAAATATAACATGGCAGAAGTGGTCACAGAATTTTTCACACTGAAAAAAAAAAAAAACATTAATAACAATTAATTATGAATATTTAAAGATTGTTCCATTGAAATGCATTGGAGAGCGCCAGGTAGCGAGAGGTCATACCTGTCGCTGTTCAAGGTCGGACGCTGGTGCTGTGGGCTGAGGCTGGAATAATGATGAATGAGTCGCTATATGGCGCTATCTCAGTCGCTAAGCAGGATCGACTTGATAAATGTGTGATTGTGGTGGGGAGCCGACGTTCTCGTGGCGGGGCCCGTCATTACCGGTCGCTCACCAGGCGCTACCTGTCACTATCCCTTGTTAAATAAGGGCCTTAGAGTGGGAGAAAATTGTGTTATCTATTGGTACATGGTTATTTGGGGGAATCCAGAGTATATTTTGTATTCCAGTTTTTTCCCAATTGTGTCTCTTCTATCTCTACCCAGAGTAGTTTTTCAACATGTGCATGATATAATACAAGTTGTGACACTTGACATGCCTAGTAGTATATCTAAATTTAGGGTAACGCTAGCCCTCCTTTCTCTTTGCTTCTAAAAAGTGTGGACTTTTCTGGGCTTAACCGATCCCCAAATAAATTTGTTCATCTTAGATTGAGCGAATCGGTTCTAACGAACCAGAATTCGCTCCGAATTTCAGGGAAAATTTGATTCAGCACGAACCCATAGTGGTTCGTGCTGACCAAATTTTCCCTGAAATTAAAAAAAGAAAAAGGCCGGCATGGTGGGAGCGGGGAGGCCGGCTGCGCTGTCAGCTGTCATCAGAGGACGCATCATCAGAGGAAGCCGCTTCCTCTGATGATGCGTCCTCTGATGACAGCTGACAGCGCAGCCGGCCTCCCCGCTCCCACCAGAGATGAGCGACTCGCTAAAGTCCGATTCGGACGAACCTGAATTTCTTTGAGAAATTCGGCGAATCACCCGAATCGAATTTTTGAGAAGTTCGCTTATCTCTAAAAGGAGTTAATGTGTTTAGGGATGCTAACGTGTGAGGTAAATTTTTATCTTTTTTTCCACATTCAAATGCATTAGTTGGCTAATGATGATCTAAAAACACATTTTGAAGACTTTTTTTACCAAAAATTCAGCACTGTTTTGGCCAGGCCCAGCCAAATTTGCTAACATTTGGTTGAATATACCTTTGACCCGAATCCAAAACCTAACGTTACCCATAACAATCTAATCCTTTAAAAAAAAAGGAAAAATAAAAGTAAGCAAATTAACTAAAATAAAAATCTCAGGAAAACAGTTTTTAAAAAGATGTCTACTCTCTTAACATAGAAACATAGAAACATAGAAGGTTGACAGTAGAAGGAGACCATACGGTCCATCTAGTCTGCCCTTATGTGTATACTGTATGTTCTCTTTATCTTAGGATAGATGTGTGCTTATCCCAGGCATGTTTAAATTCAGTGACTGTTGATTTTTCAACTACCTCTGCTGGAAGTTTGTTCCAAGCATCTACTACTCTACTACATCTACTACCAAGCATCTACTACACTTAACAAGCTAAAAGGTGAACTGGGAGGATGGGCTGCCCTCAATAGCAGAGAGCCTTGTTGCCACATGTCTGTCTCTCCCACCTAGCTGGGCTTTAACCCTTTGAAGAGCTGTGAATAATAGAGAAAGAAAAACATTGTTATTTTTATAATTAAAGCTATGGGATGTTATTAACCCCCTAAATACCCTAGTGTGCAGGAGCAGCTCCAGGCACACAGTGCAGAGCGTTCTGACACACAAGGTGAAGGGGCAGTAAGGGTCAGCAGTTCGTTCAACCCAACCTAAAAGCTGCTTTTATCAAAAGGGCAAAACAGGGGGTTAAACTTCTTTGAGCTGGGTAATAAAACAGAACTCACTAACACATATGGGGTCCCAATGACACAAGGTAATTCAGAATCAGGTGAGTACCAGTGACTAGGAAATGCCCCCCCACCAGTTAGTATGTGAAGCATCCAATCGCTCCACTGGATGCTCTGCATAGTTCTGGGACCCTTTAATCATATTTGACTAGAGGGTACCTTTAAGATCACAGCGATATGCATATCTCAAATTTAATAAAGAAATATTGATTTGAAATCATGTTTTATTCATTATAATTTTTTTCACAATATGTAATATAAAGACACTTGGGAAATTACATTAGATTGAGATTGTATTAAAGGGTACCATTGGGATAATTCATTTTCAGATTATCGTAACGTACTGTAATTAACACTTCTATAAAATGGCGGAGCTAGAAATATAATGTGATCTATAGAAGAAATTGGGTAAAAATAAAACTAGAAAACAGAAACCAAAAAAGCCATAAGAAAAATAACCCCGCACCCAGTAGTATTGGTGCTGGCATTGGCCCAGGTTTTGGCAGAATCTTTACATAAATGATAACTTATGACCGACTGCAATTTCCAAATAAAACTGTGCAAATGAAAATATTGTCAAAAGATGAAAGTCTGTAATCTTGAAGGTATATCTGAGGAAGCATAAAAGCGAAACATGTCAGGAATTATTCCTATGTGAAGAAGGGACCACAATGGACTGTGGTCTTCTGCTTTTCTTGGAGCTAAGGGATTGGGCTTTACACTGTTTTTGCCTTCAGGTCTTCTTTTGGTAGATTACAGGGATGTGACATACAGTGTCATATATGTTTTAGATCACAGCCCCTCCCCTCTTCTTTCCAAGGCCACTATGCAGCTTTCCCTGGTCATTTCTAGGGAAAAAAAACACTGCCTGCACAGCCCTGGTCTTTTCACAGGGCCTTGGATCACACTGGTGATAAATAACTTGTATGCACTCTCAATTAAAAAGGATGGTGGTGAAGTTTTGTACAGTAGCTTAACTTTAATGGCTGCCCAATAATAGGCAAAAGTACGCAGCTGGAAAAGAAAACTCCCCAAAACTCCATTACCCAACCTACATGCATACAAGTGCAGCAATCTGAATTACCCTGGGGAGGGGCTGCATATGAGGGTGTAAGGGTGTTTTTCTGCTTTAAGTTGCCTTTCCCACTTGCATTGTTTTGTTTTTTGTGTTATTTACTGAAATACTAAAGAATACGGCCAGAATTAGTATGTTAGCATTATGTATTTTATATACCTTCAAATAGTGGCGGACTGGGGCCAAAAATCAGCCCTGGAATTTTCCTGTACACTACATGTATATTATACTACATGTATATTGATATTATTATTAGCAACTTATTTTGTGGTGCTGACAATTTTGTACTGCTCCATAATACTTTTCTTTATGCATTGATGCAAACCAATACATGGGACCTTCAATGAAAAGACAAAGGGCAAAGGGTCTGGGGCTCTTCAGAGTATGGGACACTCCCCCCTTCCCAACTGTGATGGATCTTGTTCCTCTCCTCCTTCCATCTCCCAGTCAAAACTCCTAATATGGACTAATATGTGTCATAGATTTTCAGTGGAACGTCATAGAGACAGTCAGGTGCTGCGCCCCCTATGAGACCAACCACTGCAGTTCTATATAGCCTGCGGCTAGCGGGTGACTTACCATTTACCCCCAGCCCTTGCCAATTACCTGCCTCCCCAAAGTCTGGTGGGGGGGGCAGAAGAGCTCGGGCCAATTTAGGCTATGCAGGCTTGTGCACTGTTCCTACAAGCCCTGCATAGTTGGTCCCGGGCCGGTTATGCTGGGTAGAGGGGAACCCCATGTCATTTTTTCTGGATATTTAAGAATGGGGGCCCCCACCCCGGGAGGGGGGACCCTATGTCATTTCTGTTTTTTAATTAACCCCTACAGAACGGAAGCCACCAGTATGTCTGCAGGATTTTTTTGAAATTCCCCAGTCAGTGCAGCTTCCTGGCAGGGGGTTTCCTGCTGGCCACGAAGGCAGGAGCTATCCCAGTGAGATTCTCTGAGGCCATGGCCCCCTGTGGGGCATTGTCAGGCCTGTGTTTAGTGACCTGCAATGAGCAGGTGAAATTGTTCCATTACAAAAAGATGTTTGTATGAAGAGATGTCCCTTTATTAGACACAACGGTAAACTCATCACACCAGAAGCCCCTGCCTACCTCCAGGAAACCCCGTCTGATCTAGGACCTGAAAGCCTGCACAGGTAAGCTGAGTTGTTTTTCATTCCACCACAAGCCATGAGAATTTTCTCAAGCTGAAGCAATTGGTGCAGGAGGTGACCAGTGCAGCCATTTATATGTGCAGCAGACACGAAACAGGGACAGAAAATCCCAGCAGAGCAAAAGGTCGTAGAAAGATGATTCTGGTGTCAAAGGACCTGTGCCGGCTATTAGACCAACCACTGCGGTTCTATATAGCTCTAGAACTCAGCAACTGAGCATCCAGGGATGACAAGGGGCCCACATGCGTGTGCATTATGATTTCCAGATTCCTAAAATTAGATCAGTTTAAGTGTAATATGGATGGGATTTTCATAATTCCATGTACAGAACTAAAGCCAGTATATCTGTATGATTTTTTGAAATTCCTCAGTCAGTGCAGCTTCCTGGCAGGGGGTTTCCTGCTGGCCACGGTTTATCGGAGGCAGAAACTATATCAGTGAGATTCTTCGAGGCCGCGGGGCATTGTCAGGCCTGTGTTTAGTGACCTGCAATGAGCAGGTGAAATTGTTCCATTACAAAGAGTTGTTTGGATGAAGCAAGAGGTCATAGAGAGATGATTCTGGTGCCAAAGGCTACGAGGCCAGCCACTGCGGTTCTATATAGCTTCTAACCGAGTTCTCTAGAACTCAGCAACTGAGCATCCAGGGATGACAAGGGGCCCACATGCGTGTGCATTATGATTTCCAGATTCCTAAAATGAGATTAGTTTAAGTGTAATATGGATGGGATTTTCATAATTCCATGTACAGAACTTAAGCCAGTCTCAGTAAAGTCCCTGCCTACCTCCAGGAAGCCCCGTATCATTATTGTGTGATCCAGGACCTGAAAGCCCGGACCAGGAGAGCTGAGTTGTTTTCCGCTCCACCGCCAGCCATGAGAATTTCCTCAAGCTGAAAATCATGGCTGAGCAATTAGTGCAGGAGGTGACCAGTGCAGCAGACTCGAAATAGGGACAGGAAATCCCAGGAGAGCAAGGCAGCCACTGGAAACTGAGCGGCCGCCTGACCCTTCGTGCCTCGGACATGTGTCGGGCAGATGTGCGATCGGAGCAGCCAGGCGCACGCACGCATTTTCCAACACGCACCACTGAATCTGCCAATCCGCCGCATAAGCATAGCCAACATATTTCACTTGACGGGCAGGCTGTTTCATCACTAACGCCAGGTAGCGACAGATGAGCGTCTGTAGCAGGCATTTTCAGAGCGCCCGCTAGTGGTCACTGTGCTCGGCCGTGGGTCGCAACTTCATAGCGACTCAGTCCCTGTTCAGTAATGTTGAATACATTGTGAGGAGTCGCTATTTGACCAGTACAGCGCTGTATGGGAGCGCATGTTAGCGACTGCTCATAGCGACCAACTCACATCATATTCAGCAAAAAAACAGCCTCACAAATCTCTGGCACTGAAAAATACTTGTTTGAAGCCCAGAGCGACGGAGGCGGTGTGTTTAAAGGCAGTTTTTCAGCATGTATCCACCAGTAACAAAGCGAAAACATATGGAATTACATTGTAACAACATTGTAACATGAACACTTTAATGGCAGACCTGTAATGTCATTTCTGCAGAAATATATAAAAACAAAAAAAAAATTGAAAAAAACTGCTTTTTCAATGCCAGGAGGGGTCACAGAATTATTTGAGATTTTTGGGAAAAAAAAAACAACAACAACAAAAGAAGAAAAGGATCGTCCATTGAAATGTATGGGAGAGCGACAGGTAGCGAGAGGTCATACCTGGCACTGTGCAAGGCTGAACGCCGGCGCTGTACGCTGAGGCTGTGAAAATGATGAATCGGACGCTACATGGCGCTATCTCAGTCGCTAAACAGATTTTGCTTGATAAAGGTGTAATTGCGTGCCGTGTCCGGCGTTCACCAGTTTCTACCTGTCGCTACCTCTCATTAACCAGCCACTACCTGACGCTATCCCTTCTTGAATAAGGCCCTAAGTTTACTTTTAGCGCAAACTTTTTTTTAAAGCCATTTCAATTAAATGCAAAAAAGAACTGATTTCCTCAAATAAAATGTGCATACATTAGCATGTCTACATATAGGTTCCAGATCTGCCGCACGCACCCGCAGCACAGAAGGCATGTAACTAATGCACAGTGAAAAACTTGCAGAGATTATTTAATGCCGCATTTTATCAGCCAGCTGCTGCTGCTGCTTCGTGATTACTCCGGAATTAATGGCAGCAAATGGCGCCGCTCTGAAAGCTGTAAAATAACCGTTTCTTTTAACTTCATTATACAATGGCGCATACTCTGCCGCATGACCTTTCCTTTAGGCCACTTCATCCAAATGCCTGCTTAGCACCAAAATGCCGGTGACCTATTTCATTTATTATTTCATCGCAGCCACCGGAGACATTACACACTCGTGTGACAGAGTTCTGATAAAGAGAAGAAAAGTAGAGATCACTGCGGGGAACCGAAAAACAGGTCACAGACAAAAAGACAATGGACAGGAGGCAGCTTGGCCTAGAGCCGGACAATGGACAGGAGGCAGCTTGGCCCAGAGCCGGACAATGGACAGGAGGCAGCTTGGCCCAGAGCCGGACAATGGACAGGAGGCAGCTTGGCCCAGAGCCGGACAATGGACAGGAGGCAGCTTGGCCCAGAGCCGGACAATGGACAGGAGGCAGCTTGGCCCAGAGCCGGACAATGGACAGGAGGCAGCTTGGCCCAGAGCCGGACAATGGACAGGAGGCAGCTTGGCCCAGAGCCGGACAATGGACAGGAGGCAGCTTGGCCCAGAGCCGGACAATGGACCAGAGGCAGCTTGGCCCAGAGCCGGACAATGGACAGGAGGCAGCTTGGCCCAGAGCCGGACAATGGACAGGAGACAGCTTGGCCCAGAGTCGGACAATGGACAGGAGGCAGCTTGGCCCAGAGCCGGACAATGGACAGGAGGCAGCTTGGCCCAGAGCCGGACAATGGACAGGAGGCAGCTTGGCCCAGAGCTGGACAATGGACAGGAGGCAGCTTGGCCCAGAGCCGGACAATGGACAGGAGGCAGCTTGGCCCAGAGCCGGACAATGGACAGGAGACAGCTTGGCCCAGAGTCGGACAATGGACAGGAGGCAGCTTGGCCCAGAGCCGGACAATGGACAGGAGGCAGCTTGGCCCAGAGCCGGACAATGGACAGGAGGCAGCTTGGCCCAGAGCTGGACAATGGACAGGAGGCAACTTGACCCAGAGTCGGACAATGGACAGGAGGCAGCTTGGCCCAGGGCCGGACAATGTACAGGAGGCAGCTTGACCCAGGGACGGACAATGTACAGGAGGCAGCTTGACCCAGGGACGGACAATGGACAGGAGGCAGCTTGGCCCAGGGCCGGACAATGTACAGGAGGCAGCTTGACCCAGGGACGGACAATGGACAGGAGGCAGCTTGGCCCAGGGCCGGACAATGTACAGGAGGCAGCTTGACCCAGGGACGGACAATGTACAGGAGGCAGCTTGACCCAGGGCCGGACAATGTACAGGAGGCAGCTTGACCCAGAGCCGGACAATGGACAGGAGGCAGCTTGGCCCAGGGCCGGACAATGTACAGGAGGCAGCTTGACCCAGGGACGGACAATGTACAGGAGGCAGCTTGACCCAGAGTCGGACAATGGACAGGAGGCAGCTTGGCCCAGAGCCGGACAATGGACAGGAGGCAGCTTGGCCCAGAGCCGGACAATGGACAGGAGGCAGCTTGGCCCAGAGCCGGACAATGGACAGGAGGCAGCTTGGCCCAGAGCCGCACAATGGACAGGAGGCAGCTTGGCCCAGAGCCGGACAATGGACAGGAGGCAGCTTGGCCCAGAGCTGGCACCTGGGCGATGTGGAGGCTGATTCATTACTAGCGCCAGGCAGGGCCGTATTTGCCACAAGGCATCGCAAAGCCGGTGCCTAGGGCGGGTACATTGCAAAAGGGGCGAGCATGTATGGTTGTAGGACCAAAAATAATAATTTTTTTCTTAAACATCCGGCGACAATGGGGCTCCCGTGCGTGTGCCCACACTGTCGCCGATCCGCTGGCACCGCAAACCAGCGGGATCTTGTATTAGTGTGATGGCGGGCATAATATGATTGTATAGTATCCCCCCCCTCCCCCTTTTCATTTTGTTTTTTCCTTTCTCTACTCATGCTCTTTCCCTTGTTCTCCTTCTCTGTTCGCCCTATCGTTCTTCCCTTTTAGCTGGCTGCAATGGTGGACCCAGATCCCCGTTGTAGAGTTTGGTGGTGTATCGCTCCAGGGTAATTGCCGGTTACTCTGGGTCTTCGGGACTTAAGAGCTTACGGGCTAATGTGAATTAATGTGAAGATATTAAACTCATACAAGGGTATACAGGGACTGTGTCATTACCAGATATGTTTGTACTGAAGTGTGAACCTATTTTTTTTTTATTTTATTTATTATTTATATATATATATATATATATATTTATTTATATTTATTATTATTATTTATTTAATTTTTTTTTTTTTACATTTTGTACGAATACAAGATTTGTTTTGTTGATGACTATTTTCAATAAAAAATATTGAAAAAGAAAGAAAGAAAGAATAGAAGGACTAACAGAAATAATAGAAGGATATCAGAATGAACAGATGAAAGAAAGAAACAAAGAGTAGATAGAAAGAAAGTAACATAATAGAAGGGAAGAAACAAAGAATAGAATGACTGACAGAAATAATAGAAGAAAAGAAAAAAAGAAAGAAAACGAATGGTAGAAATATTAGATGAAAGAAAGAAATAAAGAATAGATGGAAAGAAAGTAACATAATAGAAGGGAAGAAACAAAGAATAGAATGACTGACAGAAATAATAGAAGAAAAGAAAAAAAGAAAAAGAATGGTAGAAATATTAGATGAAAGAAAGAAAGAATATATGGAAAGATAGAAAGAACAGAATAAAAGAAGAAACAAAGAATAGTAGGACTGAAAAAAGAAGGCTCCCAATGGCCAATTTGCCCCTAGCTGACAGTCCTTAGTCCTGGTTACTCCACGGCCCTGTGTCTTGCATAGGGGTGGCCCAAAGTAGAAGGAATGAGGCGGGCCCTCCCAAGGTGCCGGGGCCCCGGCTACGCCCAGTGCTGACTCCTGCCCTGGCTCAGAGAAACTGGCAGGCTGATTCATCACTAACGCCAGGTAGCGACAGATGAGCGTCTGTAGCAGGCATTTTCAGAGCGCCCGCTAGTAGTCGCAGTGCTCGGCCGTGGGTCGCTAGTTTATAGCAACTCAGTCGCTGTCCAGTAATGTTGAATACATTGTGAGGAGTCGCTATTTGACCAGTACAGCGCCGTATGGGAGCGCATGTTAGCGACTGCTCATAGTGACCGACTCACACCATATTCAGCAAAAAAACAGCCTCACCAAACTCAGGCGCTGAAAAATGCTTCTCTGAAGCCCAGAGCGCAGGAGGCGGTGTGATTAAAGTCTGTTTTTCAGCATCTATCCACTAGTAACAAAGCGAAAACATATGGAATTACATTGTAACAACATTGTAACATGAACACTTTAATGGCAGACCTGTAATGTCATTTCTGAAGAAATATATAAAAAATGAAAAAATGATGAAAAAACAGCGTATTCAATGCCAGAAGAGGTCACAGAATTATTTGTGATCTTTTGGAAAAAAAAAAAAAACAAATTCCCCGTTTAAAGAGAAGAAAAGGATCGTCCATTGAAATGTATGGGAGAGCGCCGAGTAGCGAGAGGTCATACCTGGCGCTGTGCAAGGCTGAACGCCGGCGCTGTTCGCTGAGGCTGTGAAAATGATGAATCAGACGCTACATGGCGTTATCCCAGTCGCTAAACAGATTCTGCTTGATAAATGTGTAATTGCGTGCCGTGTCCGGTGTTCACCAGGCGCTACCTGTCGCTACCTCACATTAACCAGCCGCTACCTGACGCTATCCCTTCTTAAATAAGGGCCTAAATATTCATATTGCAGGAGGAGCAGAAGTTATAGAAGGGATGGTAAGAGCAAGGGAGTAGTAGTATTAAAGATTGCTCGGAGCCCCCAAACAATACATAGGGTCACCTTTTGGCACCACCCCTGCCCCCCCCCCCAGTTTTTCTGCTGGCATCTACATCCAGCAACTCCATCTCCCTCTGCTAAGTGACCACCTAGAGGTATCCACGAGGCCTGGTTTCCATTAATTGAAGACGCCAGCGCTACATTGACCAGCTGCAGGAGACGGACATGCTGATTCATTACTAGCGCTAGGTATCGGCAGATGAGCGTCTGTACAGAGGCACTAAGAGTGACCGCTAGTAGACACTGTAAGCGGGTATCGGGCGCTGTAACAGAGCGCCTCAGTCGCTCTAGTAACCAGGCCGGCATTGATGAATGAGATGTATGATTGGCGCTCTAACACCAGTGAAGCGTTGCAGGGAGCGAAAGGTAGCATCGGCTCAGTGCGACCGGCTCTCAGCGACTCACACCATATTTAACAAAAAAAACAGACTCACACAGCGTCGGCGTTTTTGATCTGGGCGCTGTAGCATAGAGCGCCAGACGCTGTGTGATTAAAGCCTGTTTCTGAACATATATTCACCAGTAACAAAGCGAAAACACATGAAATGACATTGTTATAACACCGTGACATTGATACTTTAGTGCCAGACCTGTAATGACAATTCTGCATAAAAATATAAAAAAATCTAAAAAGTTTTCAAAAATGACTCTTTTTGGGAGAGGTCACACAATTATTTCAGAGAAGAAAAAAAATTAAACACAAAAAAACGGCCATTGAAATGTATGGAAGAGCGACAGGTAATACCAGGCGCTCTGGAAGCTAGAGTGCCTGCGCTATACACTGAGCCGCCTGTAATGATGAATTGGACGCTACATGGCGCCGTTAGAGGCGCTCACCAGAATCGCCTTCATAAATGCGGTTTTGCGTACAGAGCCCTGCGTTCACCAGACGCTGCCTGCCTCTACGAGGCGCTACCTGGAGCTAGACCTTGATGAATAAACCCCATTGTGTTAGTATAGACTTTTTTTCAAATGCATGTACAGGGACTTTAAATAGTCATTGGATTTGCAATGAAGAGACCGGGGCCCTTATTTAACAAGGGATAGCGACAGGTAGCGCCTGGTGAGCGGCCGGTAATGACGGGCACCGCCACGAGAACGCCGGCTCCCCACCACAATCACACATTTATCAAGCCAATCCTGCTTAGCGACTGAGATAGCGCCAGATAGCGACTCATTCATCATTATTCCAGCCTCAGCCCACAGCGCCAGCGTCCAACCTTGAACAGCGACAGGTATGACCTCTCGCTACCTGGCGCTCTCCAATGCATTTCAATGGAACAATCTTTAAATATTCATAATTAATTGTTATTAATGTTTTTTTTTTTTTTTTTTTTTAAATATGAAAAATTCTGTGACCACTTCTGCCATGTTAGATATTTTTTTTTAAGGTAAAAAAAAAAAAAAAAAAAAAAACTTTGTGCAGAATTGATATTACAGGTCTGATATTAATGTATTCATATTACAAAATGTAATTAAAAACAAAAATATGGTTGTTTGGGGGTTAAAAAACTACTTTTAACCCATCGCCGCCAGCGCTCTGGGGTTTAAACAAGCATTTCACGGCGCGAGAATTTTTGGAGCGTGATTTTTTGATGAATGTGGTGGGAGCCGGTCGCTCTGACCAGTCGCTATCATGCGCTCCTATACATCGCGGAACCTGTCAAATAGCGACTCGTCACCCCGTATTCAACATTACTGCACAGTCGCTATCAACAACTGAACAACGGGCAAGCACAGCGACTACTAGCGGGCGCTGTGAAAATACTGCTACAGTCGCTCAACTGTCGCTACCTGCCGCTATTAATGAATCGGCCTCCCAGGTGAGAGGAAGGTGGCAGCTATAACAGTGACAGAGGGAGAGAACTATCTAAGGAGACAACCAGAGCTGCAAGTGGACCTTGATTGAGTGCAATAAAGGTCCACTGCAGAGGAGCCAGAGTGAGACTACAGTATTGGACATTGGAGTGTGCCTTGGCATCACCAAGTGGCAATAGGATTCTGATGTTGTAGAACAACTGTACTGCTGTAATGAATCTGTCTCAGAACATCCAAACTACTAATAATGAGCGGAACTTCCTTAAGAAATGTGAGTCACCTAGATTTGTACTCCAAACATGGACCACAAGACCCCTGCTCCCTAAACCTTACAACCCTCTAGCCAAGTAGACATTGGTAACACATAGAGGCTGATTTATTAATAGCGACATGTAGCGACAGTTAAGCGACTGTAGTGGTATTTTCACAGCGCCCGCTAGTAGTCGCTGTGCTTGGCCGTTGTTCGGTTGTTGACAGCGACTCAGTCGGTTTGCCGTAATGTTGAATATTGGGTGAGGAGTCGCTATTTGACAGGTTCCGCGCTGTATGGGAGCGCATGATAGCGACTGGTCAGAGCGACCGGCTTCCACCATATTCCTAAAAAAATCACGCTCAAAAAATTCTCGCGCTGTAAAATGCATGTTTAAACCCCAGAGCGCTGGCGGCGATGGGTTAAAAGTAGTTTTTTAACCCCCAAACCACCATATTTTTGGAAACCAAAAAAAAAAAGTATTTTAAATAATTTAGTAATATGAATACATTAATATCAGACCTGTAATATCAATTCTGTACAATTTTTTTTAAAAAAATTTTTCCCTTAAAAAAATGGCAGAAGTGGTCACAGAATTTTTCACATTAAAAAAAAAAAAAAAAAAAAACATTAATAACAATTAATTATTAATATTTAAAGATTGTTCCATTGAAATGCATTGGAGCGCGCCAGGTAGCGAGAGGTCATACCTGTCGCTGTTCAGGGTCGGACGCTGGCGCTGTGGGCTGAGGCTGGAATAATGATGAATGAGTCGTTATATGGCGCTATCTCAGTCGCTAAGCAGGATTGGCTTGATAAATGTGTGATTGTGGTGGGGAGCCGGCGTTCTCATGGCGGGGCCCGTCATTACCGGCCGCTCACCAGTCGCTACCTGTCGCTATTCCTTCATAAATAAGGGCCATAGTCTTCACCAATTTCTTTGCATTAGAGTGTTCTAGCTCCAACGCAATGATTCAGAAAAGTGTGAATGGGCCATTCCACAGTGTTATTGTTTGTACTCTATATACAGATGAAGCTGCATCGTGGTATCTTGAAATCCTAAACGCCTTTCAATTGCTTCTGTGTGAGATATCACAATTGGCTGAGCTGTGATACATGTAGCATGTGCTATATCTGTACCTGTATGCACTACTACTGCAGGGTTGAATGCTGTAGCCACTTTAACATTTGTATATTCCAAGTGCATCTCCCAGGTTAGTTATATATTGATCTGAGCTGTATAATAAAATATGTTGGTTATTGAGCCAATGCTCAGCCAATCCATACAGGATGAACTGGATGGACTAAAGTCTTTATTCAGCCTTACATACTATGTTACTGTAGTGTATATGTTTTTCAGAGAACGATGGCTCTTTAACAAATCTATAAGACATTTTATAAAAGCAAAAACATTATTTAAGATTTAATTCGTAGCATTCATAGCATTTATATATATAAATAGAAAAACATTGCATAAAGACTTTTTCATAGAGGTCTTCATACTCTTTGTTGGCATATAGAGATCTATATCCTTGGTAGGAGTACAGTGCAATGTACTCTTCTATGGTGTACAGTTCTCTATATCCTTGACTGTACTGTGCTCTTCATGTTCTTCAATGAAGTATGGCGCTTTATATTCTTAGCTGGAGTATGACATTCTGTAGCCTTGACTGGAGTACAGTGCTCTGTGTTCTGTATGACGCATCTTAGCCTTGGCTGGAATATGACGTTCTACATCATTGGCTGGAGGCTAATGCTCTATATCCCTGGCTGGAGTATGATGTTCTATATCCTTGGCTGGAGCATGATGTTCTATATCCTTGGCTGGAGGGTAATGCTCTATATCCCTGGCTGGAGTATGATGTTCTATATCCTTGGCTGGAGCATGGTGTTCTATATCCTTGGTTGGAGCATGGTGTTCTATATCCTTGGCTGGAGCACAGTGTTCTAGATCTTTTGCTGGAGCATGGTCTTCTCCTTGGCTGGAGGACAATGCTCTATATCCTTGGCTGGAACATGGTGTTCTGTTACCTTGGCTGAAGCCTGGTGTTCTATATCCTTGGTTGGAGCATGGTGTTCTATATCCTTGGCTGGAGCATGGTGTTCTATATTCTTGGCTGGAGCATGGTGTTCTATACACTAGGCTGGAGCATGGTGTTCTATATCCTTGTTTGGAGCATGGTGTTCTATTTACTTGGCTGGAACATGGTGTTCTATATCCTTGGTTGGAGCATGGTGTTCTATATTCTTGGCTGGAGCATGGTGTTCTATATTCTTGGCTGGACCATGGTGTTCTATATACTTGGCTGGAGCATGGTGTTCTATATACTTGGCTGGAGCATGGTGTTCTATTTACTTGGCTGGAGCATGGTGTTCTATATCCTTGGTTGGAGCATGGTCTTCTATATCCTTGGCTGGAGCATGGTGTTCTATATCCTTGTTTGGAGCATGGTGTTCTATATTGGCTGGAGCATGGTGTTCTATATCTTTGGTTGGAGCGTGGTGCTTAATATCCTTGGCTGGAGCATGGTGCTCAATATCCTTGGTTGGAGCATGGTCTTCTATATCCTTGGTTGGAGCATGGTCTTCTATATCCTTGGTTGGAGCATGGTGTTCTATATCCTTGGTTGGAGCATGGTCTTCTATATCCTTGGCTAGAGCATGTTGTTCTATATCCTCTGTTGGAGCATGGTGTTCTATATTCTTGGCTGGAGCATGGTGCTCAATATCCTTGGCTGGAGCATGGTGTTCTATATCTTTTGCTGAAGCATTGTGTTCTATATTCTTGGCTGGAGCATGGTGTTCTATATACTTGGCTGGAGCATGGTGTTCTATATCCTTGGTTGGAGCATGGTGTTCTATATTCTTGGTGGAGCATGGTGTTCTATATTCTTGGCTGGAGCATGGTGTTCTATATACTTGGCTGGAGCATGGTGTTCTATATACTTGGCTGGAGCATGGTGTTCTATTTACTTGGCTGGAGCATGGTGTTCTATATCCTTGGTTGGAGCATGGTCTTCTATATCCTTGGCTGGAGCATGGTGTTCTATATCCTTGTTTGGAGCATGGTGTTCTATATTGGCTGGAGCATGGTGTTCTATATCTTTGGTTGGAGCGTGGTGGTTAATATCCTTGGCTGGAGCATGGTGCTCAATATCCTTGGTTGGAGCATGGTCTTCTATATCCTTGGTTGGAGCATGGTCTTCTATATCCTTGGTTGGAGCATGGTGTTTTCTATATCCTTGGTTGGAGCATGGTCTTCTATATCCTTGGCTAGAGCATGTTGTTCTATATCCTCTGTTGGAGCATGGTGTTCTATATTCTTGGCTGGAGCATGGTGCTCAATATCCTTGGCTGCAGTATGGTGTTCTATATCTTTTGCTGAAGCATTGTGTTCAGTTGCCTTGGCAGGAGGATATGTTCTTATTATTAATATATATATTAGTATTATAATTATTAGCTCTATATTCTTGGCCGAAATACAATCCTCTACACTCTTCATTGAAGTATGATGCTCCATATCCTTAGCTGGAGCACAGCATTAGGGTAGGTCACTGTTTACCCTTTGAGACATTGTAAAACACTGGCTAGCTTACTACTGTATCACATTTTAACCTGTGAGGTGTGTGGCTGTAGTTACAATGTAACAAAAGCCATATGCTGCTGTGTATATTGAGTGATTGTATGTGCAGGGCAGGATAATATATGAAATGTAATTGTGTCTGTTTTTTTTCCAGAAGAATAGGGATTTTGTTATTGTGTGGTTTTTGAGAATTTTGCACTTCCTGTGACCACAATCGCGTGGTTGCTGGTGGAAGGATACCCATATGACCACGGTGGTCAATCACAAGCACTCTTTTTCACTTGGGAACCAAGAAGAATGGTAAGATTTCAATTGTTTAATGGGGTCAATGCACTGGAGGTGGGGGACAACGGCAACTGCAATGCCCCCTGCACTAGGAAATTCACCCAGCTTACAGCTGGCTCACAGTTTTCTGCGATGTGTGATTGATCTCTCCAGCATGTTGCCACATCTGTATATTCTTGGCTGGAATACACATAGTTACACAGTTAATATGGTTGAAAAAAGACATATGTCCATCATGTTCAACCAAGGGTGTTGGAGTGTGGGAAGTTATTTTTTTTTTTTTTTTTTTTATAGGTGGAAGGTATTTATTTATTTTTTTTACTGATAACCGCTAATAGTAACTGTTAATGTTATTTTCTTCTAAATAAGCATCTAATCCTTTTTTGAAGCTGTCAGCGGTTGATGCTGTAACAAGCTTCTGTGGGAGGCTATTCCATAGATTTATAGTTCTTATCGTAAAAAATGATTGTCGCCTCCATATGAAACTTTATATAATGGTTATAGTACATCACTGTATGTTCTTGGGTAAAGCACAGCCCTCTATATTCTTTTTTGGAGTATCATGCTTTATATTCTTGGATATTGTATGGCCCTTAATACATTTCTTATCCTTGCTTCGAAGGTACGGCTTAGGAACAAAGCTGGGGTCGGGACATCAAAGGCTGTAGGGTTACAGATGGGCAAACAACCGTGGCTTACGTACCTCATAAAACCATTTCCAAATAGAATTTTTGTTAAAGTGGACCAACACCCAGGATTTTGACTATCCTGGGTCTTGGTCCACTTCGATGGGGCACCCCCGATCGGGGTGCCCCGCTGTGTGAAACCCCCCCCAACCCCCCGAAAAACTCACCTCTCCGCGCTCCCAGCGCCAACGTACAAGGACGTCTAAGCGGCTGCCGCCGCCGCCGCCTCCCGCGCGTCCCTTTTGACGCGCGCACGCCCGCGCCGGCCATTCGCAGACGGCCGGCGCGGGGGCGCGCACGCCTGCAGGGGCGCGAGGGAGGCGGCGGCGGCCGGCCGCCGCCGAAGATCAGGTAGGGTTTTTCGGGGGTTTTGGGGGGGTTACACCCCGCGGGACATCCCGATCTCGGATGTCCCGCGGGGTGGGGGGTGATCGGCCCGGGAATCTTATAGATTCCCGGGCCGATCACCCGTGGGTGTTGGTCCACTTTAAAGCGGATGGAAACCCATTTCTGGGTCCACCGCTCGTCTTTCGAGGCCCCCCTGCCCGAGCAGCCGGACACTGCTGTTTGCTGGGCTCTTCCACCGCTGAAGCCACGCCCTGCAGCCCTTTTTAGATCAGCATATCTGTCAATGTCAACTTTAGTTTTTAGCTTTTTCCCTCCCCTTTTTTCCATCCCTTAGTTTTCTGCCCTTCCCTTCCAGTTGGCTAACCCGGCAGTCACCACCTGATTGCGTATCATACAGACGTTGGTGCGGCTTTTTACTTTCATTCATTAATTAAAGCACAGCCATGGCTTGAGAGGAAGTTGTCTGCCTGGGGAGGCCGGCATTCCCAGAAGGAAGCGGTACCCCCATGGACGCGCAGGAAGACTCAGCATGTCAGTATAGTACTGCACTATATTCACACCTACCAACTTTTCAGGGCGGGAAAGAGGGACATTTGTTAAATTAGGCCACGCCCCCCTCATCGGTTGATGGATAGGATGTAACAGTTACAACAATAGAAACACTTTAAATAGGCAAATGAATCATTTACTGATGCAGTTCTGCATGTTACACCTCAAAGAGGGACAAATGAGAACAACAAGGGACAGTCCCTCCAAATCGGGGACACTTGGGAGGTATGTATATTGAATTATTGTATGTGCAGCGCAGGATAATGTGCGGTGTAATTGTGTCTGCTTTTTTCCCGCAGGATAGGGATTTTGTTATCATGTGATTTTTGAGCATTTTGCACTTCATTTGAATTAAGGTTATATATGCTCGGATTTTCTTGCTTAGCACAGTGAATGTCACTTTTTGATCTAGTGTAGTGGATATATTTGTATTTGTTAATTATTGATTAAGGCACTTGCACTTTATATCTATATATATATATATATATATATATATATATATATAGCATTGTGTATATATATATATATATATATATATATATATATATATATATATATACACACATGCGCACACACACACACACAAACACGCTGATTTAGATCGAGATAATATATATTTGTTGTAATAATATTGCCCTTTTTTTTGGTGAAATAAGACAATTGTTTTGTTACAATTGCTCTTTGTGTGTGTATGTTTTTTAATTGATTTTAATTGTTTGCATTCAGTATATGTGTAATAAATATATTGGAGATAGTAAAACAGTTACATAGTATGTAAGGCTGAATAAAGACTTTAGTACATCCAGTTCAGCCTGTTTATCAACAGATACATTATGTTATGATATATTTGTGCCTTTATTATTATTTATTATGATTTTTTGTGCCTTTGTTGTGATAAAGGGGTGTTGTTTATAACTTTTGGAGATTGGCTCTCTCAAAAGTGCTGCTGTGCTCATATGAGGTGCAGCCGACTGGCCGCATCCCTGGCATGTTGTTCGGGCACGCGCATGCTCCCAGCCATTCTGGAAGCCAGGGAAGACTGCGTTGCGGGACCTGCCGGGAACAGGTAAGATCACTGCCGCCCCGGGGGGGGGGGGGGTTGACAGATGCCCCGGGATCAGGCTAAAGGCTGGGCCTGGTAAATTTTAGATTCCAGGGCCCCGCAACAAGGGTTTTGACCCGCTTTGACCACTGTATAGGGTAAGAGAAGGACCAAGCGCACTACATGACCACAATCCCTTATAGAGGCACAAAGGGATGGTGAGAACTCCCAAATAGAAGAGGGCGACTTACTTTATACATTTATTGGCTTCTGTTGTGGGCAAATATATTCCACAAAGCGTAAATAATAACAAAAGAAAAGACTAAAGCTAAAGAACCAATGTCCGGCTACTTTGGACGCTCTGGTGGTCATTTCCACCTAAATAGAAACTTCTACAGCAAGCATTAACCCCCACAAACAAACAATGTGAATGAAAATTCAGCAAACAACATCCTTGGTGCTGAATAATGGAAAGATCCCCAGCCTGTAATAGCTCTCCGTGACACCACTTGAGTTAAGATCAATAGCGCATTTGTCTTAAATGTAGGCCAGCAGAGAGGGCCCCAAAGATTTAAATCACACAAATCAGCAATACATGAAGATGTAGTACACAAGAAATGAGCTGTTTAAATGAAAATGTTCTTCGCTTGCAAAAACCGCCACCAGAGTAATTCACTGGGGGATGTTTTTTTTTCTGATCTTAGAAACACACCATCGCAATCACCGTCCAAAGTGCGAACTCGAACAGCTTGTTACAACTGATGGAGATGTCTCTGGGTGTTCACACCCATTCATCCGAGACAATCTGGAGATGGTTTAGAAAGAAATTTATTGCAGGTTCACACTTGTGTCTTTTTCCAGCTTATGCACCTAAGCGATGTATATTGATTGCATTGCCTTAGCTGTATTTTATTCTTATTATTCTATAAACTTATACCAGGCCTTTTTTTAGGGTACATCGCTGCCTGTGACTGTCTACCATCAAGGGGTCCGGCACGCACGGCATTGTTAGAACTTGGGATTGTCTCGAAGTTGAAGGAAAATTTCCTTTTTGTCAGGTTTTTGGTGTTCTGCCTTATTATTTTCCACTTCTGGAATGTAAAATAACCCTGTGTGTTAGGATTGTGCCCCCATGTGAGGATATATAAAATATATGGCCAGATAAAAATATGACAAACTATGGTTGTCAAAACACACCTTGTCAATTAGAGGCATGCTAGTACATTTGTCTGGAGTTACCAACAGGGAACCATTTACATATGACAGGACAGAAGAACAAGCCACTTTGGAACCATGTGCTAACCTCCCTATGTGGTAATTGACATCTACTTATTACAATACTACAAAGCAGTGAATGAGACATTTGCTGCACACCTCTCTTCAAAAGAAAATAGAAATTAAAGCATAACTCACTAACAATGGAACGCCCCTGCAACCTCATTGGCTACATCCAGCATGCTGCCCGCCCCAATAACCAGTTTAAAAATGAGAGAGTTAGGCACAGATGACATGACATGCCAGGGGATTGCTTCCAATAAGTAGGCTGTTATCATTACTTTCCGTGTGCCCCCTCACAGCAGGACATTATCTTTACAAAAGGTAACGGATTTCTGTTTATTTTACATCTTTGTTTTACATGCACTGCCCCTTATGGGTGAATTAAATCCTAAAGATTTAAGTGGTCTTCTGTGTGCTAACCCGCTAAACTTCAGGAGGGACATTGTATGTGTGCTAAATCTTGTGCCCTGTGTGCTTGCCTATCGCTACTAGTGCCGGTCTGGGGGGTGACTTTATTGCTGTATAGTCAGGCCTAGGACCTTATCGTTTGATTGGGTATATAAACTGCATAAGGTGAGATCTTAGCTTAAAGATCTGTGTATGTATGTAGTGTCTGGCTATTAGGGCCAGGTCCCAAAGACTGTGTGTGTAAACGATTGTTTGCAGTACGATCGAAATCCGGCCCGGATCAAGGCATAAAACCTCGTTGATTCATGACACCCCAGACCTGTGATTTACTTAATAAAATATTTTTTTTTCTCTTGCGTCTGTGTATTTAGTTTACATTTAACCCTTTGTTAACCGGTAAAGGATCCATGAGGCCCCTATACCAATTCACAAGGCTTGGGGGGCCTGGCAAGTCACCTGCAGCTAGCAGGCGACTTAGACAGAAGAGCTCAGAATCCATTAAGTCTACGCGGGCTTGTAGCTTTCAGGGTTGGAGGGCCACCGAAGCTGGCCGACATACCCTGTTCTACAAGCTCTGCATAGCTGTTCCCCGGGCTGGTTATGCTGGAAAGGGGGGACCCCATGCAATTTTTTTTTACTATTTACATTT
Source organism: Gastrophryne carolinensis (assembly GCA_027917425.1). Taxonomy (NCBI): domain Eukaryota; kingdom Metazoa; phylum Chordata; class Amphibia; order Anura; family Microhylidae; genus Gastrophryne; species Gastrophryne carolinensis. The sequence goes on along the minus strand of CM051242.1, from coordinate 13,735,454 downwards.
TTAAGAGTTTTAACCCTTTAAAAATGTTTTTAAAAAGCCAGCATGGGGTTCGCCCCCTTTTTTTTAACCCTTTATAGTGTGGATAGTAGTTGTATTTTATTTGTAAATGTTATAAAAAAATTTTAAAAATTATTTTTTTATTACATTTTTCTATCAAAAATATTTAAAAAAACGCTGGAAAAATCACAAACAAGACATTTTGTGTTAATGCTCAACCAAAGAATTATTTGAGGGATTACTTCCAGAAAGATGAGGCTAGTGCAACAGGCTGAATACACCTAGAAAGCTTAATGTGTGTACTTCCAGGGGAATATATGGTTTGTGGGGGGTATTCCAAATGTAAAGGGTTGTTTTGGTTGAAAAAGGTGCACATTTTGCATAGCTGAAATTAAGTAAAATTACCTTTATGTGCATGCTTTACTTTGGGGTGTTTGGCAACTCTGCCCTTGACAGTAGCTATGCATGTTGGGTATTGTTCTGTTCGGGGGACCTTGCTTTTTCAGATTTAACTTTTTTTTGTTTGCATTATTGTTTTAGGAAAATGTAGCTTTCATTCTGCTTTTTTATTCTTTTTGGGGGGAAACCCTGTGCAATCAAATAATTCATTGAAGGATTCCTTTCCGAAAACTGCACCCATGTCAACAATAAAGCTAGAGGTGTGTATTTACAGAAAATGTTTAGTTTGTGGGGTATTACAAATGTAAGGGGTTGTTTTTACTTGAAAAACTGCAAGGTGCGCATAGCATAGTTGTATTTCATCTGAAAATCTCCCTAAATGCTGTTTCAGTTTGGGAGGTCCCCTGGGCAGGTAAGGATGTCTACTGATACATATGTGGTACCATTGTAACCGCAAGAAAAGAATACCCTAAAAAAAGGGTCGACAAGACGTTTTATGTTAAAGCCCAGACTCTGCTGAAAAAAACAATAGATACGTTTCCTCAGAAATGTCTTCAAAAATCGCAGTTAAACATGTATAGAAATTTTGACAAATGGTCTGGCAACAGTCAAAGTGGACCAAAAGTCAAAAAGAGAAAGTTTAGTAAATTGCTCCCCTAAAGCCTCCCCTGGCAAATGCTCCATGGACATGTTCTGGAGTAACAGGTCGATTCTTTGCTGCAGAACTGCCTGGGAGCGGCCATCTTGTCACACACATAAGCATGAAGGGAGAGCTGTGCCAGCAGCAGCCCACACCAAACAGAGATAAAAGTCTTAGAAACATGGGCAACTTTTGTATTCTATAAACACACACACTGAATAACCAGCTGCTAGAGAGATTGTGTGTGTTAAGGGAAAGATGCAACACTCTATCTCTATAACTCTTCTATGCAGACTCGGCACACCATTGTGAACATGATGCATCTTCTAAAATGATACAGTTCTGTCAGCTATGCAGCAGCCTATTTATGTTGGGGGGATGTTGTCACAGTCTGCAATTGAAGATGGTGAGGGCTCTGTCACAGTTTGCTATGGAAGATGATGGGGGGCTCTGTTACAGTCTGCTATGGAAGATGATGGGGGCTCTGTCACAGTCTGCTATGGAAGATGATGGGGGCTCTGTCACAGTCTGCTATGGAAGATGATGGGGGCTCTGTAATATTCTGCTATAGAAGATGATAGGGGCGGTCACGGTCTCCTATGGGATGATAGAGGGCTCTGTCACAGTCTGCTATGGGAGATGATGGGGGGGGGGGTCTGTAACAGTCTGCTATGGATGATGTTGGGGGGGATTCTGTAACAGTCTGCTATGGATGATGTTGGGGGGATTCTGTCAGAGTCTGCTATGGAAGATCTTGGGGGGATTCTGTCATGGTCTGCTATTGAAGATGACGGAGGCTTTGTCACAGTCTGCTATAGGATATGATAGGGGGCTCTGACACAATCTGCTATGTAAGATAAAGGGAGGCTCTGTCACAGTCTGCTATGGAAGATGATGGGGGGCTCTATCACAGTCTGCTATGGAAGATGATGGGGGGCTCTGTCACAGTTTGCTATGGAATATGTTGGGGGCTCTGTCACAGTCTGCTATGGAAGATGATGGGGGGCTCTATCACAGTCTGCTACGGAAGATTATAGGGGCCTTGTCACAGTCTGCTATGGAAGATGATGGGGTGCCATGTTACAGTCTGCTATGGAAGATGATGGGGGCCCTCTCACAGTCTGCTATGGAAGATTATGGGGGACCTGTCACAGTCTGCTATAGAAGATGATTGGGGGGGGCTCTGTCACAGTCTGCTATGGAAGATGATAGGGGCCCTGTCACAGTCTGCTATGGAAGATGATGGGGGCCCTGTCACAGTCTGCTATGGAAGATGATTGTGGGGGGGGGGGGGGGCTCTGTCACAGTCTGCTATGAAAGAGGACAGGGGCCTTGTAACATTTTGCTATGGAAGGTGATGAGGAGGCTCTGTCAGAGTCTGCCATGGAAGATGATGGGGGCTCTGTCAGAGTCTGCTATGGAAGATGATGGGGGGTCTGTCACAGTCTTCTATGGAAGATGACGGGGGGCTCTGTCACAGTATGCTATGGAAGATGATGGGGGCTCTGTCAGAGTCTGCCATGGAAGATGATGGGGGCTCTGTCACAGTCTGCTATGGAAGATGATGGGGGCTCTGTCAGAGTCTGCTATGGAAGATGATGGGGGCTCTGTCACAGTCTGCTATGGAAGATGATGGGGGGCTCTGTCACAGTCTGCTATGGAAGATGATGGGGGGGGGGCTCTGTCACAGTCTGTTATGGAAGATGATGGGGGCTCTGTCAGAGTCTGCTATGGAAGATGATGGGGGGCCCTGTCACAGTCTGCTATGGAAGATGATGGGGGGCTCTGTCACAGCCTGCTATGGAAGATGATGGGGGGCTCTGACATTAAGGATGTCGCCCCAAGCTTGTCTTTATTAGTTGTCTGCGGGACCAACACCCGCTATAGACAAAAGGGGGTTGGTCTGGTTTAAGTGGCTTCCTGATATTATTGTATACTTACATTTTTACTCCTATTTTTCCATTATTATTATTGTTTCACTAAACTTAGTAAACTTAGAAGTATGTCTTAAAATGCCTTAAAATGCATTGTGCTACACAGTATACTGGTGAAGTAACAGGAAGCATGGCTATGTGACACATAGTATATAACTACGGCACAAATTCTACACAAATCTAAATATGGGGCTATTTAAGAAGGGATAGCGCCAGGTAGCGCCTCGTAGCAGCAAACAGCGTCTGGTGAACTCCGGGCGCTGTACGCAAAACAACATTTATGAAAGCGAATCTCGTGAGTGCTTCTAAAAGCGCCATGTAGCGTCACATGTATTAATTCAGGCAACTTGGCATATAGCGCCGGTGCTCTAGGTTCAGGAGCGCCATGTAGTACCTGTCACTCAATGTCGCTCTCCCATACATTTCAATGGGCCCTAATTTGTTTGTGTATAAATAGCGTGTTTGGCAATCATTTTTTTTTGCTCCAATCATTGTGTGACGTCTCCTGGCTGCAAACAAACACCTTTAAACATTACTTTACTTTTACTTTTTATATTTTTATGGAGAATTGTCATTACAGGTCTCAGTGTTAAAACAATGTAATTCCATGTTTTTTCGCTTTTTACTGGTGGATATGTGTTCAAAAACAGACTTTGATCACACAGCGCCTGGCGCTCTATGCTATAGCGTCCAGCTTTAGAGCGCCGATGCTGTGTGTGTCTAGTTTTTTCTTGAGTGTGGTGTGGAGCGCCAAGTGCCGGACGCACTGAGCTGGCGCTACCTCTCGCTCGCTGCAGCATAGAACTGTTGTTAGAGTGCCCAACACACATCACATTCATCAATGCCAGGCAGGTTACTACAGCGACCGCAACGCTAAGTTACAGCGCCCGATACCCACTAATAGCGTCTACTAGCGGTCGCTCTAAGTGCCGCTATACAGACGCTCATCTGGCAATACCTGGCGCTAGTAGTGAATCAGCCTTGAGTCAAATCATTGACTCAAATCTGGTCACGTATTAAAAGGTTAGTAATAACCTCAGAACTGACCTGATAAACTGACACACTACAGCGAGAACCCGAATCACTGTGCCCCTCCTAAGCGCTGTCATAAGCACTTTATTTTTTTTTACTAATAACGTTAGAATAGAGCGAGGGGACACAATGTACGACTAAAGATTGCCGCTGCTGCCGCTGCTCTTAAATATGATTTGCATACACACCTTCCAGCTATGGAATGATGGCTAATAGCCATTCACTGCCAAATTCAATGAGACCCGTCTGACACTTTGAGAGGGTTCGAGGTTTAAGAAGAAGAACCTTGATGAGGAACTTTTGGAAACATAAGCCCTTGTTCTCATTAAACCTTTCAAATGTTTATTCAGAAGTTTCGAGGTCATAGCAGGGAACATTTCCAGTAACACTGGATATAAACAAGCCAATGAGAAGAGCCGTTTGAATTAATGCATTTCACAGTAAGTGCTCATTTGGCTGGAACACAGCTGACCTGGTGGTGTAAGGTGCTTTGTTTGTAGGTAGTATTGGCAGGGTTGATTGGTACAATGGAGCCCCCTCTGTAAGTCGCCACGGCCCCAGGTACCTTTATAACCCGGGGATAACTGGTTATAGGGCAAGGAACTGGCACATTCCCAGGGGCCTTCACCATTTAGGGGGCCTCCAACACTTGCTCCCCTAAACCGAGAACAGAGGGGCCATAACTTAAGGGAAATGGGCACATTCCCAGGGGCCTTCACTATTTAGGGGGCTTCCAACACTTGCTCCCCTAAACCGAGAACAGAGGGGGGGCCGCAACTTAAGGGAACTGGGCACATTCGGAGTGGCCTTCACCATTTAGGGGGACTCCAACACTTGCTCCCCTAAACCGAGAACAGAAGGGGGCCGCAACTTAAGGGAACTGGGAACATTCCCAGGGGTCTTCATCATTTAGGGGGCCTCCAACACTTTCTCCCCTAAACCGAGAAGAGAGGGGGGCCACAATTAAGGGAACTGGGAACAATTCCAGGGGCTTTCACCATTTAGGGGGCCTCCAACACTTGCTCCCCTAAACCGAGAACAGAGGGGGGCTGCAACTTAAGGGAACTGGGAACATTCTCAGGGGCCTTCAGCAAATAGGGGGCCTCCAACACTTGCTCCCCTAAACCGAGAACAGAAGGGGGCCGCAACTTAAGGGAACTGGGCACATTCCCAGGGTCCTTCACCAATTAAGGGGACTCCAACACTTGCTCCCCTAAACCGAGAACAGAGGGGGGCCACAACTTAAGGGAAATGGGCACATTCCCAGGGGACTTCACCATTTAGGGGGCCTCCAACACTTGCTGCCCTTAACCGAGAACAGAAGGGGGGGCGCAACTTAAGGGAACTTGGCACATTCCCAGGGGCCTTCACCATTTAGGGGGCCTCCAAAACATGCCCCCCTAAACTGAGAACAGAGGGAGGATGCAACTTAAGGGAAATGGGCACATTCCCAGGGGCCTTCACCATTTAGGGGGCCTCCAACACTTGCTCCCTTAAATTGAGAACAGAATTGGGCTGCAACTTAAAGCCCCATAACATTTCTGCTGGACACCTCTTAAAGAGGACCAAAACCCACTCCCTATCGGGAAGATTCCAGGGCTGCTGGACTCCCTCAGTCCCGGGGCATCCAAAATCAGGATGCTCCCCTGTATGACACCCCCAGGTCGCCTGAAAACACACCTTCTTTTCTGGTCCAATGGCCCATGTGCGAGCTGTGGTCAGATCCCCGCTATCCCTATAGCAGGGTGCGTGCCTGCGCCGGGCATTTGTGTGTGGCCGGTGTGGGCACACTCCCTGTTAGAGGGTAGCGGGGGATGCAGCCACCAGCACGCTCAGATCCGCTCACCTTAGACAAGCTATTAGACAGAGGTGCGGGAACGCATCAGAGCATGATGAGAGGCTGCGCATGCGCCGTAGGACAGGGGAAGGGTGAGATCGAGCGACCTGGGGGGTTTCACACAGCGGGGCATCCCCAAGGTGCTCCAGGGGCAAAGACCAAAACCCAGGATAGTCTAAATCACTTTAACTGCCAGCCTACCTGGAGATGTTGTGACCCTCTGTTGCTAGGCCATTTTTCAACATTTTGCATTATACATGTTTAACTGTGATAATATATATTTTTTTGTCAGCAGCGTTTGGACTTTAACATGAAATGTCTTGTTTGTCATTTTCCAGTGCTTTCATAGCATTTGTGGTTAAAAATGTAAAAAGATATATTTTTTAAGATCGCGTTTTATTTTAATGAAAAGTATAATTTTTTTATCAAGAGCTTGGTCAATCAGTGGTTAACTAAGGGAATTATGACTTGTCCCTGAAATCTTAAAGACAAGTTGGGATGTCCTGCTGTGTGAAAGACTGGGGATAGCCAGTAAAGACTCACATTTCCGGTGATCCCACAGCTCATGTGCGGTCGCATCCCTGCTATCCTTTAGCATTTATAAATGGCTGGTGGAGAGGAATGGGGGAGCGACCAATGATGCAGTATTGCCTCCCATGCCCCCTATAGCCAGTCTACCCTGATGGAGGGTAATTGCCAGGATATTAAATAAGATGAGCGTTTGCAGCGTGAATGCGCCACCAGCTATCTGCATGGCGGGCAGGAACATTTTCCCTGTGCTGTGTTTTCGCTTCGTCCTCTAATGGATGCTCGGTGGGTTTTTGGCTCCAGGGTTTTTGACCCTGATGGAGGGCAATTACCAGGATATTAAATAAAGTGAGCGTTTGCAGCGTGAATGCACCACTGGCTATCTGCATGGCGGGCAGGAACATTTTCCCTGTGCCGTGTTTTTGCCTCGCTCTCTAATGCATGCTCCGTGGGTTTTTGCACCAGGGTTTTTGGCCAGTCTACCCTGATAGAGGGAAACTACCAGGTTATTAAATAAGGTGAGCGTTTGCAGCGTGAATGCGCCACCGCCTATCTGCATAGTGGGCAGGAACATTTTCCCTGTGCCGTGTTTTTGCCTCTTCCTCTAATGGGTGCTCAGTGTGTTTTTGGCACCAGGGTTTTTGCCCAGTCTACCCTGATGGAGGGCAATTACCAGGATATTAAATAAGGTGAGCGTTTGCAGTGTGAATGCGCTGCCAGCTATCCGCATGGCAGGCAGGAATATTTTCTCTGTGCTCTCGTCCTCTAATGGATGCTCGGTGGGTTTTTGCCCAGTCTACCCTGATGGAGGGCAATTACCAGGTTATTAAAAAGGTGAGCATTTGCAGCGTGAATGTGCCACCGGCTATCTGGATGGCGAGCAGGAACCTTTTTTCCCTGTGCCATGTTTTTGCCTCATCCTCTAATGGATGCTTGGTGGGTTTTTGGCCAGTCTACCTTGATGGAGGGCGATTACCAGGGTATTGAATTAGGTGAGCGTTTGCAGCATGAACGCATCATCGGCTATCTGCATGGCGGGCCAGCACATTCCTATGGCGTGTTTTCGGCTCCTCTAATGGATGCTCCGGTGGGTTTTTGGCACCAGGGTTTTTGGCCAGTCTACCCTGATGCAGGGCAATTATCAAGATATCAAATAAGGTGAGCGTTTGCAGCGTGAATGCGCCACCGGCTATCTGCATGGCGGGCAGGAACATTTTCCCTGTGCTGTGTTTTCGCCTCGCCCTCTAATGGATGCTTGGTGTTTTTTGGCGCCATGGTTTTTTGCCAGTCTACCCTGTTGGAGGGCAATTACCAGGATATTAAATAAGGTGAACGTTTGCAGTGTGAATGCGCCACCGGCTATTTGCATGGAGGGCAGGAACATTTTCCCTGTGCCGTGTTTTCGTCTCGTCCTCCAATGGATGCTCGGTGGGTTTTTGGTGCCAGGGTTTTTGGCTAGTCTACCCTGATAGAGGGCAATTACCAGGGTATTACATAAGGTGAGCATTTGCAGCGTGAATGCGCCGTCGGCTATCTGCATAGCGGGCAGGAACATTTTCCCTGTGCCGTGTTTTTGCCTCCTCTAATGGATGCTCAGTGTGTTTTTGGCGCCCGGGTTTTTGGCCAGTCTACCCTGATAGAGGGCAATTACCAGGTTATTAAATAAGGTGAGTGTTTGCAGCATGAATGCGCCATCAGCTATCTGCATGGCGAGCAGGAACATTTTCTCTGTGGCGTGTTTTCACCCTCGTCCTCGAATGGATGCTCGGTGGCTTTTTGGCTCCAGGGTTTTTGGTCAGTCTACCTTGATGGAGGGCAATTACCAGGATATTAAATAAAGTGAGCGTTTGCAGCATGAACGCACCATCGGCTATCTGCATGGCGGGCCAGCACATTCCTATGGTGTGTTTTCGCCTCCTCTAATGGATGCTTCGGTGGGTTTTTGGCACCAGGGTTTTTGGCCAGTCTACCCTGATGGAGGGCAATTATCAAGATATCAAATAAGGTGAGCGTTTGCAGCGTGAATGAGCCACCGGCTATTTGCATGATGGGTAGGAACATTTTCCCTGTGCCGTGTTTTCGATTCACCCCTGGATGCTCGTTGGGTTTTTGGCACCAGGTTTTTGGCCAGTCTACCCTGATGGAGGGCAATTACCAGGATTTTAAATAAGGTGAGTGTTTGCAGCATGAATGCACCACCGGCTATCTGCATGGCAGGAAGGAACATTTTGCCTGTGGCGTGTTTTCGCCTCACCCTCTAATGGATACTCGGTGGGTTTTTGGCACCAGGGTTTTTGGCCAGTCTACCCTGATGGAGGGCAATTACTACAATTACTAGGATATTTAATAAGGTGAGCGTTTGCAGCGGGAATACGCCACAGGCTATCTGCATGGCCAGAAGGAACAATTTCCCTGTGCCATGTTTTTGCCTTGTCCACTATTGGATGTTTGGTGGGTTTTTGGCGCCAGGGTTTTTGACCAGTCTACCCTGATGGGGGCAATTACTACAATTACTAGGATATTAAATAAGGTGAGCGTTTGCAGCAGGAATGCCCCAACCAGCTATCTGCATTGCGAGCAGGAACATTTTCCCTGTGCCGTGCTTTAGCCTCTCCTCTAATAGATGCTTGGTGGGTTTTTAGCACCAGGGTTTTTGGCCAGTCTACCCTAATAAAGGGCAATTACCAGGATATTAAATAAGGTGAGCGTTTTCAGCATGAATGCGCCACCGGCTATCTGCATGACGAGCAGGAACATTTTCCCTGTGCCATGTTTTCGCCTCGTCCTCTAATGGATGCTCGTGGGTTTTTGGCGCCAGTATTTCTGGCGCTAGAAACCAGCCCTAGATCCGGCACGCAGAACCAGTAATGAAGATTACAAATGGCAGAGTTTCTGAGCATTGTCAATTCTCACCTGCGGGGTAGAAGGGTCGCCCAGTCACCTAAATGGTGCGAAACAAGGAGAGGGCGCCTGTATCGGTGGCAGAGCAGACTGACGGTTACATGCGTTATAATTACTTGCATCAATCCGACATCTGGGCGGTGCAGACGCCTTTTCCGGCAAAATGTTTTTTCCTCTGACCGTTGCGCCCATGACTGATGCTCGCCGCGGAGGAATCGAAGCCAAACGACTCTCTGTGGATCTCGGAAATCCTAAGAGGAAAGGACTAATAAACTGTAAACAGTCGCAGTTAATTACAGAGAAGGTGAGATACAGCCTCTCTGTGGACTTCAAATAAAAAATCCTCTACTCACCTCCTCCCCCCGGCTGGTAAACTACAACAGCACTGTGCAAGGATATATTCTTCCTCCTCTGTAATCCTCTATCAATAGCACTCCTCTGGTTTATTTAAAGACTATCCTGGGTTTTGGTCCACTTCCCCAGCTATGTAAAACCCCCCAGATCGCCCGCATCAACTCACCTCACCGCGGTTCTACGGCGCATGCGTGGCCGCTCATCCAATTCGCTCGCTCGGAGCCGCTGAGGTATGCACGTCTGAGCGACGTCTTATCTCAGCGGATCCGAGCGCACTGGCAGCAGCATCTCATGCTTCCCTCTAGCAGGGCACGCGCCCTGAGGGATAGAGGGATAGTGGGGATGCGGCCGCGGCCCACACATGCACCGCTGGACCGGGATTAAGGTAAGTGTAGCGGGCAACCTGGGGGGTTACACACAGCGGGGCATCCCGACTTTGGAAGGAATGGATCGACTCGGGAATCTTATAGATTCCTGGGCCGATCCATCTGCGTTTTGATCCACTTTTAAAGTAGATCAAAACCCAGCGAGATCGGCCCGGTAATCTATAAGATTCCCTGAGCCGATCGAGTCCCCCCACCCGATTTTGGATGCCCCGCTGTGTGAATGCCCCCAGGTCGCTCATGCACTTACCTTCTTTCCCGGACCAGCGGCGCATGTGCAAGGTGTGGCCGCACCCCTGCTATCCCTCTAGCAGGACACATGCCCGCGCCAGGCATTTGTGAATGGCTGGCGCGGGCACGCTCCCTGTTAGAGGGAAGCAGCGGATGCGGCTGTCAGCGCATTCTGAGCTGCTGGCCTTAGGCGTCTTCGAGCAGCCGCGCATGTGCCGTAGGACTGGGAAGAGGGGAGTTGTTTTTGGTGATCTGGGGGGTTTCGCACAGGGGGCATCCCTTGATTTGGGTGCCTGGGGGGAAAGGACCAAAACCCAGGATAATCAAAATCCTGAAATTTGGGCCACTTTAATGGCATTATTAAAACTTTCTATTATTTTGTGCCAAAATGATGTCCTGAATATACTGAGCTTTATTTTATATTTCTTTATTAGTTTACCTTAGCATTGTACGGGATCTGGTGTGTTTGATGTACCTGGCAGGGATTTCCTGACTCGTACTTGCTAATCATCTGATTGGCTAAGGCGGAGATACTTCTCAAACCGAGAGACAGTTTGCGTGGCACTGAACGAAGGAATCGCTCATGCTCCCTCATCGTTCCAAGTTCCATTCCAGCCAGCATGGGCTCTGCTGCCCTTCCCTAGTGGTCACCTGCCCTGCAATCCTGTGCCAACGATCGCACAATGAAAGCACTGGGTGCCGATAACTTGCTTTGGTCATCTGATGCAGCCTGTAGAATGCAATCCCCGGGCTGTGCACGCTCATGTCTGTCCATTCAAGTCCCCCCCCATTCAAAGGTGAGTATAGCCTTTTTTATTCTAGTGCCTGGACAGGAACTTTAAACCGGACCAACACTGATTTAACAAAAAATGGGTCGATATTTCCCCCAACACACACAGCCATGATACTGAGGCTAAAGCATTGGGGGGCTAAACATGGGCTGGTGAGGGTACATTGAAGCTAGGTACTGGGTTAAAGTGGACCGAAACACACAGCGATATAAATTCCCAGGCCAATCGATTCCCTCTCCCCGATTTTGGATGCTCCGCTGTGTGAAACCCCCAGGTCATACACTTACCTTGCTTCCCGGTCCAATGGCACATGCACGGGCAGCAGGACGTGTGCCCGCACCAGGCGTTTGTGAAAGGCAGGCGCAGGCACGCTTCCTGTTAGAGATAAGCAGGGGATGCATTCGCCAGCCCGATTGGACAAGCGACCGTGCATGTGCCATAGGCCCGGTAAGAGGTGAGTTAACTTCGGCAGTCTGGGGGGTTTCATGCAACATATCGTGGTGCCCTGTGGGAAAGGACCAAAACCCAGGATAGTCAAAATCCTGGGTTTTGGTTCACAACAGCTTCTTTGGCCATCCCTGAAGTCTAAAAAAATGATTCACTATTTTCTGATCCACTTTAAGGGGGAGGCAAAGGATACGGAAATTAGTTTGGGGTTTTAAAAGCAGCAGCCCACCTGACCCTGAATATAAGCCATCTAACAGGCTGATTCATTACTAACGCCAGGCAGCGACAGATGAGCGTCTGTAGCGAGGATTTCAGAGCGACCGCTAGTAGTCGCTGTGCTCGCCCATGGTTTGTTGTTTCAGAGCGCCTCAGTCGCTGGACGGCATTGTTGAATACGTTATGTGATTCGCAGTACTACGCTTTATGGGAGCGAATGGTAGCACCAGCTCAGTGCGACTGACTCACACCACAAACAGCGTCGGCGCTCAAAATCGGGTCGATGTAGCCCACAGCGCCAGAGGCTGTGCGATTAAAATCTGATTTTGAACACATATCCACTAGTAACAAAGCGAAAACATCTGGAATGACATTATTATTACATTGTAACATGAACACTTTAATACCAGACATGTAAGGACAATTCTGCATAAAATTATTATTAATCAAAAAAGTTTTCAAAAATGTCACTTTCTAGGCTGAAAGATATGAGTTTAAAAAAAAAAGAAAGTAAAAAAAAATGGGATCAGGAAAGGGATTTAAAGTGGACCAACACCAACTATAAGATTCCCGGACGGATCAGCCCCCGATCGGGGGTGCCCCGCTGTGTGAAACCCCCCAGAAACCCCTAAATCCCTACCTGCTCCTTGATCCAGCGGCGCCCGCCGCCGCCTCCAGCGCATCCCTCTAGCAGGACGTGCACCCCTTCCGGCCGTTCGTGAATGGCTGGCGCGGGTGCGCGCCCTGTAAGAGTGACGCGCGGGAGGCGGCGGCGGGCGCGCTCTCTTGTCCGTCGCTGCCTCCTGCTTGTCCGTCGGTGGGGATTGGCAGCAGCAGTCACGTGGGAGCGGGGAGAGGTGAGTTTTTGGGGCTTTCTGGGGGGTTTCACACAGCGGGGCACCCCCGATCGGGGTGCCCCACCGAAGTGGACCAAAACCCAGGATAATCAAAATCCTGGGTGTTGGTCCACTTTAAGGATCGTCCATAGAAATGTATGGGAGAGCGCCAGGTAGCGAGAGGTAAGACGTGGCACTCTGCAAGGCTGAACGCCTGCGCTGTATGCTGAGCCTGGGATAATGATGAATCGGACGCTACATGGCGTTGTTCCAGACGCTCAACAGAATTGCCTTCATAAATGTGTAATTGCTTCCGTGTCCGGCGTTCACCTGCCGCTACCTGCCGCTTACAAGGCAATACCTGGCGCTATCCCTTCATGAATAAGGCCTTTAGTGTGGGGTGTGTCTCCTCACACTTCTACTGGTTGGCCCCAGTCCGACACAGTTTGTAGAGTCCTTTTTTTGCAATATATGTTTGGATCAGTCTAACAGAAGATGAAATTCCGATGTTCTGTTCCTCTTGGTTACCATGGTGCTGTTAGTTACCCTCGCAGTAGAAGGTGTCGGCGCTACAGAAGCAAGGCGTTATGTAACCGGTGGCAGAGATGAAATATGGAAGCGTGTCACTGGGGTGAATGGATGCTCTCCGGTAATAGATAAACACTGTTTGCCAATCATCCAGCGTAGCGCTGGTTATCTCTCCACAAGAAGAGGAAAGTAGACTGATATCTCCCCCTGGATTCCCCCCTTTGTTTGACAGAGTTATCTTCTGTCTTCAGGTTGACGCCGTATCTTCTCTGTAAAAACTCTCCTGGTTTCCAGGGACATGAGCTATTCAGAAGTTATTAGTCTATTAGCATTTTAATTAATGGAGGCACAGAACGTTAGCAGTGTCGTCGTGTCAAGGCTACTTATTGTTCCATCACGGAGATTAACAGTACTCTCTACAGGTTGCACCAGTGGGGGGGGGGGGGGGAATCCCTCTCAAAACTTGTATTAATATGAACCAGAAAGAAGAAAAGGAGACCGCACCCGCTAGTCTATATAAAAGGTGTGCACAATCAAGGGGTGGAGGCACATATGTGCACTACTACATAACACCACCAAAACAGGGAGTCCCAAACTCCCTGAATCCACTCCCTATAGTGAATGGCACCACTCCGGTTGTAATTACAAATTCATATTACTTTATTCAGATGATTTTACTATGTACATACATTTTTAAAAAAAACATTAGTTAGAATACATATATTTACAAACAATTCCCCGAAGAGGGGGGGGGAGGGGAGGACCAGAATGTACGGAGGGGGGGGGGCAGGACAACACTAACCAGAGTGTCCAGATGGAAAAACTTTCATGGCTATATTGATAAATCAGTGGTATCTATTGGTCTGCTGCTGTTCTAAATACCAATGCTGCCTATCCACAAGTGACTAATTCATGAAACAATTAATTATTAATATACAATAAACGTGCAAAAAACTAATATATTATATCTACATAAAGTGCTATGGGCCATATCTCACAACAACCTATCCACATCTATCCTAAGGACAGCCATAGGGAGAAAAAAGCAGACACGTATATAACATTACACAGTACCTTGAAACATTCCAGTAACCAGCCAAGCGCACCCCCTCCTCTCCCAACCGACGCGTTGCGTGACGTCCCGCGTCACTTCTCCAGGGCAAGGCAAAGGTGAAGTTGCCCTCATCCCATCCTCCCTTAAATACTCACCACCACCCGTTCCCCCGCCATTCACTGGCCATACGATGCGGTCCCGGGCAGACGCGAGCCAGCCGGAAGCGCGTCACCCGGCGACCGCTCACGTGACGCACGCCGGCCGGATGTGCGTCATGAGGCTTGCGTTCCAGGCACCGGAAATGTGTATTCCGGTGTCAGTGACACGCAAAGCATAGGCACAGTCTGCGGGGGACAGAAGGCTGCGACAGGTGAGTATCCAAGGTGCTACCAAAAACACATTTATACAAATATTCTTACACAACACTAATCACAAACGTATGTACCATCCTATTCGTATTGAATTAAATTACCAATGTTACACATATGCTATTTCTTGGGGTATATGTTTTCACATGCCTAGAACATCATATCTATACAATAATCCATAGTTTGGGCACCATATACTTTTCTCTGCCTATTTTAAAATATAATGGCACATCTTTTTCCTTTGTTGTACTATGTTATTTCCCATTTATTATAAAACCCCCATCCTCAAAGCCCAACTACATCTTGGGGCTGATATATCGTGATCCCACTTGTGGCCCTATAACCTCCCGGAGGGGGGAAAGGGGAGAGGGGAACGAAGAGGGGGAGGGAAGGGGAAACCGGGGGGGAGGGGGGAAAGGGGGGGAGAAAGAGAGGGGATAGAGGAGGGGGTACGCACTAGGGCCCCTTAAATGAATGTGTCTATACCGGGGCATCCCATCCTGTGTATGAATACATGACAATAAAACTGTCTCTTGCCGCCAGGGGGACTGTATACACATAAAGGCGTCTTAATGCACTTATGCAGTCCCTACTTCCATTACAGGAAATAGGGTCCCCAAACCGACTTAAAAGACATTATTCTTGCTCAGTTGGAACCACACCATTAGGCACACATATTCACAACAGACTTGTATTAAAGTTTTTTTTTTCTTTTTAAATGATCAAAAAGCCAAGTGGGAAGAAGAAGCCATCTGTGCATGTGCAAAACAACACCTATATTGGCATCAATGAACACAGAGGGGGTGCCCCACTATTTGCAACTATATGCTCACTACGAATCTACAGACTACAGAAAAACAAGAGGGACTGTGGACTACCACACCACATCCACCTCAAAAGGAGCACCAAACAATAAATGTAACATAAAGCTTTTATTAAACAAAGGAAAATTAACAAACAGATCACACAATCATGCTATACAAGACATAGGGGGTTATTTAAGAAGGGATAGAGTCAGGTAGTGGCTGGTTAATGAGAGGTAGCGACAGGTGAACGCCGGACACGGCGCGCAATTACACATTTATCAAGCAGAATCTGTAGAGCGACTGGGATAGCGCCATGTAGCGTCTGATTCATCATTATCCCAGCCTTAGTGTACAGCGCCGGCGTTCAGCCTTGCACAGCGCCAAGTATGACCTCGCGCTACCTGTCGCTCTCCCATACATTTCAATGGACTATCTTTTACTTCTCTTTGAACGGGTTTTTTTTTTTATTTATTTATTTTTTTTTTTTAAATCTCAAATAATGTTGTGACCTCTTCTGGCATTGAAAAAGCATTTTTTTCACAAAATTTTCATTTTTTATATACTTCTGCAAAAATGGCATTACAGGTCTGGCATTAAAGTGTTCATGTCACAATGTTATTACAATGTAATTCCATATGTTTTCGCTTTGTTACTGGTGGATACATGCTGAAAAACAGACTTTAAACACACCGCCTCCTGCGCTCTGGGCTTCAAACAAGCATTTTTCAGCGCCAGAGTTGTGTGAGGCTGTTTTTTTGCTGAATATGTTGTGAGTTGGTCGCACTGACCAGTCGCTAACATGCGCTCCCATACAGCGCTGTACTGGTCAAATAGCGACTCCTCACAATGTATTCATCATTACTGCACAGCGACTGAGTCACTATAAACTAGCGACCCACGGCCGAGCACAGTGACTACTAGCGGGCGCTCTGAAAATGCCTGCTACAGACGCTCATCTGTCGCTACCTGGCGTTAGTGATGAATCGGCCTGAAAGTTAAAAACAACTGCATTTTCCCCAGAAATTACATATCCATAAAAGCAACCACATAGTGCCAAATTTCAATAACATAACACCTCTCTAGGAACGGAGCACCCCCAAATGTCCCACAAATATAGAGTAAGGGGGGGGGGGAATCTATTCAATCTAGTTTGTGCCGGCACAAAGCTAACCATAAAATACTAAGGCCCTTATTTAACAAGGGATAGCGACTGGTAGCGCCTGGTGAGCGACCGGTAATGACGGGCACCGCCACGGGAACGCCGGCTCCCCACCACAATCACACATTTATCAAGCCAATCCTGCTTAGCGACTGAGATACCGCCATATAGCGACTCATTCATCATTATTCCAGCCTCAGCCCACAGCGCCAGCGTCCGGCCTTCAACAGCGACAGGTATGACCTCTCGCTACCTGGCGCTCTCCAATGCATTTCAATGGAACAATCTTTAAATATTAATAATTAATTGTTATTATTGTTTTTTGTTTTTTTTTTTTAAATGTGAAAAATTCTGTGACCACTTCTGCCATGTTAGATTTTTTTTTTAAGGTAAAAAAAAAAAAAAATAACTTTGTACAGAATTGATATTACAGGGATGATATTAATGTATTCATATTACAAAATGTAATTAAAAACTTGTTTTTTTTGGTTTCCAAAAATATGGTTGTCTGGGGGTTAAAAAACGACTTTTAACCCATCGCCGCCAGCCCTCTGGGGTTTAAACATGCATTTCACAGCGCGAGAATTTTTTGTTAATGAATATGGTGGGAGCCGGTCGCTAGGGCCAGTCGCTATCATGCGCTCCTATACAGCGCGGAACCTGTCAAATAGCGACTCCTCACCCAATATTCAACATTACTGCACACCGACTGAGTCTCTGTCAACAACCGAACAACGGCCAAGCACAGCGACTACTAGCGGGCGCTGTGAAAATACTGCTACAGTCGCTTAACCGTCGCTACCTGCCGCTATTAATGAATCGGCCTCTAAGATCTACACCATCAAAACATCCTAATGCAACAACATAAAGTGACAAGTGCTAAATCCATGTGCTGGGTAGTGCAAAACAGCAATAAATACACAATTATAACCCCATATGAACATACATATAAATATAACATATACCAGCCTTCTATATTCTATAGTTTAAGAACACAAAAAGTGCTAAGTGCAAATATAAGTAAACATCTTAAGAAAATTATAATAAGGTGCAAATGTTACCAGACCATAATAGTGGCAGCAAAGCCGTTCCTAGGTGGGATAACCAGGGGGGGAAAAAATGCAGCAAAGACACCTGCGCACGCGGCTACCTGTGCCGCTTCTGCTGGCATCAATCTGATTTTTTGCTGTGTGGAACCTGACTGGGGAGATGGTTCTTGCTCATCCTCAGTACATTTTTTCATGGATGATCCAAATGTTAGGAAACCTCACCACAAAAAAGTGTTGCCACATGCACCATGGCCTGCTCACATCTTTTGCCTAGATCAGCTGTACTCAACTGGTGGACCAGGGTCTGAATGGCTCCCTGGCACCTAGCATTGCAATATGAAGTACTGCATGGGTGGGAAGTTGCATTGCAAGGTACACACAAACTTTGTTTCTCTTTGCTCCATCCAATCCTGTCCCGCTGCCCCAGCTCAGCCCCATACATTCCTGTCCTCCCAGCTTTGCCACATCCATTCCTGTCCCCCCCATCCATCCCTGTCCTCTCAGCTCTGCCCCACCCATCCCAGCCTTTTTTGCCTGTGGAACCTATAGCACCCCCCCCCCCCCCCCCAGTGCGCTGATTTCCAACTAACCCCTCCGTGACAGCCCCCCGCCCGGACCTTCACCTCTCACCAGATACCTGTATATGGACCTTTAAAAGAAGTGGTTGAGTACCCCTGGCCTAGACCATCATGACTGTACATGCGCATATACATTCCATATTCATTTATGTATGTATATATTGATTGATGTATTTATTTGTGTATTTCATTTTTTTGTTTTCTGTTATTATTTTGAGTACATTCCCTACCTCAGTTTGTGGTGTTACCCTGCCCTATTTGGCCTCCGACACCCATAAATACATTTTTAATTTTTTTAATAATTTTTTTAAATAATTTAATTTAATTGTGCGTGTATTTTAAGTTTTCATTTTCTGAGATTATTTTGAGCACTTTCTCTACCCCATTTTGTTCAGGGCAATTGCCTGGGTGTTGCCTCCCCCCCAGTTTGCCTCCAACACCAGTAGAAAAAAATATTTAATTTTTTCAATAAATGTAATATAAAGCTTTTATTAAACAAAGGAAAATTAACAAACAGATCACACAATCATGCTATACAAGACATAGGGGGTTATTTAGGAAGGGATAGCGTCAGGTAGTGGCTGGCAGCGACAGGTGAACGCCGGACACGGCACACAATTACACATTTATCAAGCAGAATCTGTAGAGCGACTGGGATAACGCCATGTAGCGTCTGATTCATCATTATCCCAGCCTCAGCGTACAGCGCCGGCGTTCAGGGCAATTGCCTGGGTGTTGCCTCCCCCCCAGTTTGCCTCCAACACCAGTAGAAAAAAATATTTAATTTTTTTAATTATGTATTTACTTGTTTTTTTGCTTTCTGTTATTGTTTTAAAGACTTTCCCTATCCTATTTTACAGGGCGATTGCCCCGGGATTCCCCTTGTTTCTCAGCCCTCTAATCCTTGCTACCCCCATTTTACAGTCATTTTTGGGCCCCAATCAACTTCAATGGGGACTGGGCTTTGGTTAAAGTCGAGTCCGAGGACCCGAACCGAACTTGAGTGGCAAGTTCACCGAACTCAACGAACATGAACTTCAACGGGTCCTCTCATCACAAGTTGTGATCCATCATGAACATGAATGTACAGAAGAAGTCTCTCCCCCGCCTGCCTAGACCGTCATGACCACACATGGGCATAGACATTCCATTGAGAGCTTGCATGGCCACAACCCTCCAACTGCAAGCAATGCATCGCTCAGTCTTGCTAAGACTCCTTGATGAGAAGTCAACGTATCCAGACAGTTATTCATAGATAACATAGAGATCTGAAGAGTGATGATGTCTGGACTGGGGACTGGACCATGACTAGACCTGGAACTAAAAAATGGACTATATTGGACTAGAACATGGACTGGAAACTGGAACTTGGACACAGACTGGCAACTGAGGAAAGATACAAACAATGAGTCACTGAATGGAAGCAGGGGGAGTCTGAGACTAGGAGAAGGAGTCAGAGTCTGATACTGGGAGCAGGGGGTCAGAGTCTGAGACTGGGAGCAGGGGGTCAGAGTCAGAGACTGGGAGCAGGGGGTCAGAGTCTGAGACTGGGAGCAGGGGGTCAGAGTCTGAGACTAGGAGAAGGGGTCAGAGTCTAACACTGGGAGCAGGGGGTCAGAGTCTGAGACTGGGAGCAGGGGGTCAGAGTCTGATACTGGGAGCAGGGGGTCAGAGTCTGATACTGGAAGCAGGGGGTCAGAGTCTGATACTGGGAGCAGGGGATCAGAGTCTGATACTTGGAGCAGGGGATCAGAGTCTGAGACTGGGAGCAGGGGATCAGGGTCTGAGACTGGGAGCAGGGGGTCAGAGTCTGATACTGGGAGCAGGGGGTCAGAGTCTGATACTGGAAGCAGGGGGTCAGAGTCTGATACTGGGAGCAGGGGATCAGAGTCTGATACTGGGAGCAGGGGATCAGAGTCTGAGACTGGGAGCAGGGGATCAGAGTCTGATACTGGAAGCAGGGGGTCGGAGTCTGAGACTGGGAGCAGGGGGTCAGAGTCTGACACTGGGAGCAGGGGGTCGGAGTCTGAGACTGGGAGCAGGGGGTCAGAGTCTGATACTGGGAGCAGGGGGTCAGAGTCTGAGACTGGGAGCAGGGGGTCGGAGTCTGATACTGGGAGCAGGGGGTCAGAGTCTGATACTGGGAGCAGGGGGTCAGAGTCTGAGACTGGGAGCAGGGGATCAGAGTCTGAGACTGGAAGCAGGGGGTCAGAGTCTGATACTGGGAGCAGGGGGTCAGAGTCTGATACTGGGAGCAGGGGATCAGAGTCTGATACTGGAAGCAGGGGGTCGGAGTCTGAGACTGGGAGCAGGGGGTCAGAGTCTGATACTGGGAGCAGGGGGTCAGAGTCTGATACTGGGAGCAGGGGGTCAGAGTCTGAGACTGGGAGCAGGGGGTCAGAGTCTGATACTGGGAGCAGGGGATCATAGTCTGATACTGGGAGCAGGGGGTCAGAGTCTGAGACTGGGAGCAGGGGGTCAGAGTCTGATACTGGGAGCAGGGGGTCAGAGTCTGATACTGGGAGCAGGGGGTCAGAGTCTGAGACTAGGAGAAGGGGTCAGAGTCTGAGACTGGGAGCAGGGGGTCAGAGTCTGATACTGGGAGCAGGGGGTCATAGTCTGATACTGGGAGCAGGGGATCATAGTCTGATACTGGGAGCAGGGGGTCAGAGTCTGATACTGGGAGCAGGGGATCAGAGTCTGATACTGGGAGCAGGGGGTCAGAGTCTGAGACTGGGAGCAGGGGGTCAGAGTCTGAGACTGGGAGCAGGGGATCAGAGTCTGATACTGGGAGCAGGGGATCATAGTCTGATACTGGGAGCAGGGGGTCAGAGTCTGATACTGGGAGCAGGGGGTCAGAGTCTGATACTGGGAGCAGGGGATCAGAGTCTGAGACTAGGAGAAAGGGTCATAGTCTGATACTGGGAACACTTTATGGCACGATCTGATTTTTTGCTGTGTGTAACCTGACTGGGGAGATGGTTCTTGCTCATCCTTGGTTAATTTTTTCATGGATGAAGCCAGGTGTCAGGAAACCTCACCACAAGAAAGGATTGGCAAACGCACAATGACCTGCTCAAAATCTTTTGCCTAGACCATCATGACTGCACATGTGCATAAAAATTCCATTGCGAGGTTGCATGCCCACAACCGTCCAATAGCAAGCAATGTATATGTGACGGGTGGAAACCATGGGCAACAATAAAAGTAGGAACCATTAGAGCCCTGTCAGAGGAATAGGCCTTGATAGTGAATAGGAACCATTAAATAGAGTAGTTGAACCTGTTGGATGCATTTCTTGGGCCCATTGCATCATTAATCCACATGATGGCAGTGTTGCCTAAGAAATGGACCGAACAGTACATTAATGGTCTGGCGTTCCTCTTTAGGTTGGTAAATGGAGACTCAGCCAGGTGGCATTGGCAATATTAACTGCCCTGCCATTGGTTGGGACTTGCAACATTAGTTGGAATAGAAAGACCAAACCTTCTAGAGTGTTCTGTCCTAAGCCATGACTCTGTCATGAGGGGATGCAAGTCAATGTAGTGGAGTAGCTGACAGCCATGGAGGAAGCTATTGGAATAGACTGTTGCTGTAACATGTGGATCATGCTGTACTGAACTGTTGCTGTTTACCATGGAAGGAAGCCGACTAATAAAGACCATGTTGAGTTCACCAAAGAGTGTCATCTCTGGATCCCAGCGACATCTGAAGCCAGTAAGTGCCACCTCCACCCACACATGCCACACCAACATGGGATGCCCTACCCTAGGTCCAAGAACCCCCCTCGCTCCCCAGAGTGCGTGCACCCGGCCAGGCACGCACCCCCTACATATAGCTCTGGCTAAGGCTCCCTGATGTGAATTCAACTTATCCAGACAGTTATTTATAGATAACATAGAGGTCTAAAGGATGATGGTGTCTGGACTGAAAGCTGGAACATGACTAGTCAGTGAATGGGAGCAGGTGGTCAGAGTCTGATACTAGGAGAATGGCTCATTTTTTCATGGATGAAGCCAGGTGTCAGGAAACCTCACCACAAAAAAGGTTTGGCACATGCACAATGGCCAGCTCACATACTGTCCATTTTAGCAGGCGGCCTCTGCAGTAGCACATGAAAGAGACTATTTATGCCTCATGATGTATGCAGAGATGTGTGACCTGTTATTGAACACAATCAGGTAGGATGATCCAAGATGGTGGAACTTAAAGTGGACCAAAGCCCAGGTTTCAGACTATCCTGGGTTTTGCTCCTTGCCCCCAGGGCTCTACGATCGGGGATGCCCTGCTGTGTGAAACCCCCACAGGTTGCCTGAAGGGATAATGGGTGAACCACTTACCCACCTCCCAACTGTCCCTGGTTTAGAGGGAATGTCCTTCTTTTGAGTCCGTGTCCCCATGTCCCTCGTTGTTCTTCTTTGTCCTTCTTTGAGGTTTAATATGCAGATCTGCATCAATAAATAATTCATTTGCCTATTCTAAGTATTTCTATTGTTGTAACTGTTACATCCTATCTCCTATCCATCAATCAATGAGGGGGCGTGGCTTAATTTAACAATTGTCCTTCTTTCCCACCCTGAAAAGTTGGAAGACATGCACTTAGACCTCATGTATCAATTCAGAGTGCACTATAGGGGGTGCAACAGAGCAAGTTGAAAGACAAAAAAAATTACTGTATGAGCATTGAGACATAGAAGAACCGGCACTCCATGCATAGGGATAAATCCATAGACTTGTATTAGTAATATCACATATTACTAATACAAGTCTATGGATTTATCCCTACGCATGGAGTGCCGGTTTTTCTATGTCTTACTGTTATGAAGCGGCGCCACCGCGGACCAGGCACCCACCCAATATGGAACTGTAAGTGTGCACCGACTACTATGGTATTTTAATGTATGAGCATTGACAGAGCCCCATTAAATGTTCGTACCAGGGCCCCATCACATTTAGTTACACCACTGACAGAGAGCAACCCGAGACAGCAAAGTCATTAGTACATCTAGTCTAGAGATGAAACTAAGGCCCTTATTTATGAAGGAATAGCGACAGGTAGCAACTGGTGAGCGACCGGTAATGACGGGCCCCGCCACGAGAACGCCGGCTCCCCACCACAATCACACATTTATCAAGCCAATCCTGCTTAGCGACTGATATAGCGCCATATAGCGACTCATTCATCATTATTCCAGCCTCAGCCCACAGCGCCAGCGTCCGACCTTGAACAGCGACAGGTATGACCTCTCGCTACCTGGCGCTCTCCAATGCATTTCAATGGAACAATCTTTAAATATTAATAATTAATTGTTATTAATGTTTTTATTTTTTTTTTTAAATGTGAAAAATTCTGTGACCACTTCTGCCATTTTAGATAATTTTTTTAAGGGGAAAAAAAAAATTGTGCAGAATTGATATTACAGGTATTCATATTACTAAATTATTTTAAAAACTTTTTTTTTTTGGTTTCCAAAAATATGGTGGTTTGGGGGAAAAAAAACTACTTTTAACACATCGCCTCCAGCGCTCTGGGGTTTAAACATGCATTTCACAGCGCTTGAATTTTTTGAACGTGATTTTTTGATGAATATGGTGGAAGCCGGTCGCTCTGACCAGTCGCTATCATGCGCACCCATACAGCGCGGAACCTGTCAAATAGCGACTCATAAACTTGTATTCAACATTACGCCACACCGACTGAGTCGCTGTCAACAACCGAAAAACGGCCAAGCACAGCGACTACTAGCGGGCGCTGTGAAAATACTGCTACAGTCGCTCAACCGTCGCTACCCGCCGCTATTAATAAATCAGCCTCATAGAAAAACCGTCACTTCATGCGTAGGGATAAATCCATAGACTTGTATTAGTAATATCACATATTACTAATACAAGTCTATGGATTTATCCCTACGCATGGAGTGCCGGTTTTTCTATGTCTTACTGTTATGAAGCGGCGCCGCCGCGGCCCAGGCACTCACCCAATATGGAACTGTAAGTGTGCACCGACTACTATGGTATTTTAATGTATGAGCATTGACAGAGCCCCATTAAATGTTCGTACCAGGGCCCCATCACATTTAGTTACACCACTGACTGAGAGCAACCCGAGACAGCGAAGTTATTAGTACATCTAGTCTAGAGATGAAACTAATTGATGTGTTTTCCTATCACATATCCTCTTCTATTTATGGTGATTATGTTGTAGCATTTGTGCTTATTGTACTAAGACAAAGCATGTTGTATTGTGCCAGATGAGTGCCATAACTGAATGCTCGTACTCATAACAAATGCATTTCTTTTGAAATAAATAGAATATAGGATTGAATAAAGGTTTATTTGCTAAAAACACCAGTACAGAGAATTTATGCTAGATACATGTTTGCAAGGAAGAATGGTGCAGACACGTTAAATGCAGTAACGCTATACAGAACAGAATAATATACAGAACAATAACTAATATCAGGACCTTATAGGCCCTGGCGCAGTCGCAACCTCTGCACCCCACATAGAGGCTGATTCATTACTAGCCCCAGGTATCGGCAGATGAGCGTCTGTATAGCAGCGCTAGGAGCGACCGCTAGTATACGCTGTAATCGGCTACCCGGGCGCTGTAACAGAGTGCCTCAGTCGCTATAGTAACCTGGCCGGCATTGATGAATGTAAAGTGTGCTGGGCGCTCTAACACCAGTACAGCACTGCAGTGAGAGAAATGGAAGCGCCAGCTCAGTGCAACCGACTCTCAGCGACTCACACCATATTCAACAAAAAAACAGACACACACAGCATTGGCGCTCTGGATCTGAGCACTGTAGCATAGAGCGCCAGGCGCTGTGTGATTAAAGTCTATTTGAACACATATCCATCAGTAACAAAGCGAAAACACTTGGAATGACATTGTTGTAACATTGTGACATCAATACTTTAACGCCAGACCTGTAATGACAATTCTGCATAAAAATATTAAAAAATCAAAAAAGTTTTCAAAAATGACTTTTTCTAGGCCAGGAGAGGGCACACAATGATTTGAGAATAAAAAAAACCAAAAATGGTTTAAACAGAAGGAACGTCCATTGAAATGTATGGGAGAGCGACAGGTTGCGACAGGTAATACCTGGTGCTCTGGAAGCTAGAGCACCGGCGCTATACACTGAGCCGTCTAGTGACGCTACATGGCGCTGTTAGAGGCGCTCACCAGATTCGCTTTCATAAATGTGGTTTTGCGCAGATGCTGCCTGCTGCTACGAGGCGCCACCTGCCGCTAGCCCTTGATAAATAAACCCCATAGCTACTCCCCTGGACTCATGACACATTGCAAAGGGCCCGCTGCGACATCTCGCACAGGACCCCATATAAACCTGCTTCTCTTCCAGGTGAGGCCGAGAATTCCCAGCAGGCGCTAATAACAAACCTCTCATGGATAATAGCAAGGCCTCTGTGTCCCATCCACCATTTCAGCAATTATCCTCAAAAAGAAAAAAAAGAAACAGACCGCTCAGCCGAAAGTATGGCGAAGGCCCGCAGCTCATCTCCTATGTTTAACTAACACACAAAGCTGTATTATTGCCTTTTGCTATTTATGTGCTTTTAATATTTCATTTTGGATATTCACCTCATTGGCAAGATGAAAAGCAGATGGTCCCAGCTCATGTTTTATTCATGTCCCCGGAGCGGAGGCAGCAGCCGATCGGTGCCGAGGGTTTATGTAATACCGGGCGCATTTGTAAAGCAAAATCATTTTACAACGCTACAGTTTCATTTGAATACTGAACACTTCACGTAGCGAGCGGCTTTATAGTGCAGACAGTTATTGAGGCCCGAGGTCGAGGGACGACGTCGCTGATATCACACGGACTGCTGAAAAGTCCAGCGTCGCCAATATGAGGTCACCTAATGGACAATAATAAATGTCCTTGTGTACAACGAGAGGGTGACTCATGCTTTATATAAATTATGTATAAAAAAAAATTATATATATTTGATGAAATTATAGATTCAAGTTTTGACCTGCTCATGTCCATAAACAAAAGACCTCATTTCAATGCAAGCCTCAACCAGGTTCATCAAGGGCCCAGCAGGGGGCCCCCACATCAAAGGATCTTGATGGTACAGATCACACCTGGGATACATAGGATGGGGCCACAACTGAGCTCTCGGGAAACCCCTGCCGTTAGGCTCTGCTGGCGGCCAGACTTCAAAGCATAATTCCAGACATGCTGGTGCTAGTAGTTCCTAAAGATTTATGAAGCTGCGGTGCACATTAGTCATAACCTGATCACATTTTTAAAACCTGCAAATCATACCGCATAGGTACATGGGTCTCCTGTTAGCCCCATATGTTTAGGGGCTGAGATCTGGAGACAATTATTGAGGTCCAAGGTTGAGGGACGACGTCGCTGATATTACACGGATACCAGCGTCACCAATATGAGGTCACCTGATGGACAATAAATAAAAGCCCTAGGATACAACGAGAGGGTGGCTCATGCTTTCTTGTATATATATAAATTATGTATATCTATATATATATATATATATATATATATATATATTTATATATTTTGTTCTTATTGGAAAGTTTTGACAGTATTGCTAGGAGAATTTTATGGTGTAGTTTTCTTTTCTGTATTATTTGTTATACTTATTTGGTTTCACTTGAAATCAATGTCAGACATATTACTTTTCCTTTGTGAGTTCTTGAATGATACTTGAGAGCTTTACAGAGTCTGTATGTATCTGTTTATCCGGAGACTTGCAAGCGGTTCATTGATGATGTATATTTGTAGCTTTTATACTATTGGATTTACCCTCTGACTATCTTTTTGATTAATAAAAATTGTTGAAAGAATTATGTACGGTATATTAAAAAAATGTATATATATTTGAGGAAATCATAGATTCAAGTTTTGACCTGCTCATGTCCATAAACAAAAGACCTAATTTCAATGCAAGCCTCAACCAGGTTCATCAAGGGCCCAGCAGGGGGCCCCCACGTCAAAGGATCTTGCTCGTACAGATCACACCTGGGATACATAGGATGGGGCCACAACTGAGCTCTCAGGAAACCCCTGCCGTGAGGCTCTGCTGGCTGACATACTTCAAAGCATAATTCCAGACATGCTGGTGCTAGTGGTTCCTAAAGATTCATGAAGCTGCAGAGCACATTAGTCATAACCTGATCACATTTTTGAAACCTGCAAATCATGCTGCATACTTACATGGCATTACATATCATCCCCATATGCTCAGGGGCTGAAATCTGGAGACAATTATTGAGGTCTGAGGTTGAAGTTCAGCGTCACCAACATAAGGTCACCTAATAGACAATAAATGAATAATAGTAATTTTTATACAAAGAGAGGGTGACTTGTGTGTTCTTTATGTATATAAAATATACATGTATATATATATATATATATATATATATATATATATATATATATATTTATACTTTCTAGTGCCCATAAACAAAAGACCTTTTGTTGCATTGCAGCTTATCATCGCTTTGTATGGAATAAGGTGTAAAAACCTTTTCATGGTTGGAATCTAATGAGGAACGTCATCCCTGATCTTGGCTGCATTTTATTGGGGGAAATTTTATGTATGTAGGAAGCAGTGTTAAAAAATAAATATATCCAAGCTGTAAAGTGGAGGCCGGGGGTGAGCAGACATTTCACACGCGTTTATTCTTAGGGGCTCGTAAGTCCAGGCTGCAGGAAAGAATCAGAACGCCGCTCTGAAAAAAAAGCTGAACATCAGACAAAACTTTTTGTAAAGCTACACAGATCCCTTTAATCCCCCTTTACTGCCTAACATGGGTTTCTCCCAAACCAGGCGTATCACTATGTTCCAAGCCTCACCCCATATCTTCCAACTTTTCAGGGTGGGAAAAAGGGACATTTGGTAAATTAGGCCACGCCTCCTCATTTAGGGATGGATAGGAGATACATTGTAACAGTTACAATAATAGCAACACTTTAAATAGGCAAATTATTCATTTATTGATGCAGATCTGCATGTTACACCTCAGAGAGGGACAAATGAGAACGAGGGACAGGGGGACATGGACTCAAAAGAGGGACAGTCCCTTCAAATCAGGGACACTTGGAATGTATGTCCCTCCTAACCCCAGCCTTGTGCTGCTGAGGGTCAAAAGCCTTAAACACTTGGAAACATATTTTCTTATCTGCTATTCCAGAGCTTTGAACACCTTGGCCCATCCAGAAACTTTGGATATAGATTTAAGAGGTGTACAGGGAACATTTGCATGGGCCCATCTACTGCAAGGCATTCTGGGAAAAATGTCATTATTCTTGGCTTGTTTGCCCCATGCAAATACTTTCGGTTTTAGAAAAGCACTCTCTGCCTTAATGCCTGCCTGCTTGCTCCGCTGCCACTAAAGGCTCCATCATTGCTGTCAGTTGTCACCTGGTTCTCGTCACCTTCTGAGCTTCCATTAATTGCCCTCCATTCCAGGACACCTTCTCCATTGTTGCTGATCATCCCCTGTTGCTGAGGCCAGCCATTAACCAGTCTGCACACAATACCCGGCATTTGGTGGTTCAGGTGCCCTGTAAAATAATACCATGGCCAAGTAAGCCGGAGTGGGCCCCTGAAGATGCCCAGGTTTGCCCTGTTCTGGCACCAGCCCTGTGGGGGAGCTTCCTCCAACTGCACCCACCCACTGTCAGCCAATTTAGATATAAGCAACGGATGGAGGGGTATCGGGGATGCTAATGATACCCGCACATGTGCCATGGGCTGCCCCCTCTGAATGTGTACACTGGCCACCAGCCATTCAGATATGCCTTGTGGGGATAGGCTTGATAGATAGAGAAGTGTCAGGGATGCTGACGGAGGCACTTGCATGTGCATAAGTATTGAACCTCGAGTATGCTGGGGCATCACAATTTGGGGGCATAGAATCTTTTAGACACCAGAGCCAGGATACATGAGTTTTGGTCCGGTTTAAGGCACAGACCAATACCCATGTAACCTGGTTCTGGTGTCTAAAATATTCTATGCCCATTTACAAAAAATTGCTGGGATCCCCTCCCCTAGTTCAAGCCCCTGCAAACCCCAGAAATCCAACCCATCCCTTCGAACCCTGGGCAAAATGGGGCCATGTGATTGGCTAGTGGCAGTCACGTGTCCGGTTCTTGTTCTTCCGCTTGGCCGGCTACCGGTCAAGAACAGAACACACGACCACCACCGGCCAATTAAGAGGCCACATTCAACTGGGGGAGTGAGGAGACAAGTAAGATTTAGGGGTTTGCAGGGGCTTAATCGAGGGGGACTCTGTCAGTTGGGATACCCCCCTGGAGTGAGCTAACACACATTAAATAGTAAATTGGTGTTGGTCTGGTTTCCTTAAAGTAGGAAACCCCCCAATAAATTGACTCTTAGGCAAGGGGTCCGATTTGTGATGCCCTGCAGTGTGTACCCCCTGGGATCACCTGTAAACTCATCTTCTCCTTGATCCCATGGCGTATGTGTGGACCACTCAGCCAGGAAATCTGAATGGAGTGAGCACCGACAGCCGCATCCCCTTCCCCGCCTGTGGGTGTGTCTGTGCTGGCCATTCAGAAAGGTGCGCGTCTAGCTGGAGATATTTTGGGGGTGCGGGCATGGCACGGAGATGAGTAGAGGGCTCGTAGAAGGGGTAAATGGTGGCGTTTAATGTGTTGGGGCATCCCGATCTGGCATAAAGAGGTAGACCTACCCCCAAGGGTCTGATGGGAGGGTGTTGCCCCTGTTTAAAGTGGACCAAAACCCACGCCCATCAGCCCGGGAATCTATAAGACTCCCAGGCCGATTGATTCCTTCACCCCGGGGCATATAAAATCGGGATGCCCCACTGCGTGAAACCCCCCAGGCCGCCCCATACACTTACCTTGTTTCCCGGTCCAACGGAACATGCACGAGCCGCGGCCGCATCCCCGCCCTATAGCAGGGCGTGTGCCTGCGCCAGGCATTTGTGTACAGCTGGTGCAGGCACGCTCCCTGTCAGAGGGAAGCGGGGGATGTGGCCGCTAGCATGCTCGGAGCCGCTGGCCTTAGACGTCTTGACAGCGGTTCCGAGAGCGCTGATTGGACGAGCGGCCGTGTATGCTCCGTAGGGCCATGAATAGCTGAGTTGGCATCAGTGATCTGGGGGGTTTCACACAGCAGCGTACCTACCAACTACCAAGGGCGGGAAAGAGGGACATTTGTTAAATTAGGCCATGCCCCCTCATTGATGGATAAATAGGAGATAAGAGGTAAGAGTTACAACAAAAGAAACACTTTAAATAGGCAAATGTATCATTTATTGATGTAGATCTGCATGTTACACCTCATAGAGAGACAAATGAGAACAACAAGGGACAGGGGGACATGGGCTCAAAAGAGGGACAGTCCCTCTTTTCAAGCAAGTAGAGGGTAGCCGCACTCCTATACCCAGTGAAGGAGTAGTCCAAGTGGGTGCACGGTTAGTGGAGACGCCGCAAAACACAAGTCCAACAAATAACCAGTACTCCAAAATAATCTGAGTTGATCAGTCAATTGTACTCAAGATGAATGGTTTGGATTCATCTTGAATATAATTGACTGATCAACTCAGATCATTTTGGAGTGCTGATTATTTGTTGGACTAGTTCCTCCAAATCAGGGACACTTTTGAGGTATGCCAATCGGGGTGCCCCGGAGATAGTCAAAATCCTGGGTTTTGGTCTACTTTAAGGTTAGACATTATTAAAAGTTCCTTGATACAAACAGAAGCGTCTCTTGGAAACCTGGACATCAATGGCGATGAACGATTTCATGAAGGCAAGCGAAGCCGTGGTCCGCGCTAACGGTGTAATTGGTCAATTTGCGGCGGTGAAGAATGGCGCCCCCAGAGACCCCAATAAAGATTTACCTATGCGGCGGCCTTTGACAAATGAAGAAAATCTATGCTAAAGCCTCCTTTGACTCGCGGTGGTTTAATCAGGGAACGCTCCTGCCATCAGCACCCAGGGCTGCGTTGCTTGGCAACAGCTTCTTTACAGCGCAGATAGGAAGGAGCCGAGCATAGGCTACATTTCCAGACTGTCATGTGGAGAATATTATGGCTGCGCGGGGGTACACAAGCCGGAAATGGGGGGGGTTGTGGGTTCGTAGATGACACCTACCATAATCCTGTGGGTAACAATCTGCATTAGGCTCAGAATAAATCCATGATTTATTAAAAATGCGCCCGGCTGATGCTCCCATGAATATTTGTATCATTACTGTCGCAGCGCTCGCCACAGGCTGCCGCACCTCTCACCTCTTGTTCCAGAGCGCCTTCATTATTCATCTGCCACTTGGAAGTCAGATTGCTGTCATTGTTTGTGGGGAAGCCGCAAAGACGGGGACGTGTGGGAGATGGAAAAGCAGAGGAGAGTAAGGCCGGGGCATTTGTGTTTGTACATTTGCCCATCACATCAGGAAGCATGGGAGATGGAAAAGCAGAGGAGAGTAAGGCTGGGGCGTCTGTGTTTGTACATGTGCCCATCACATTGGGAAGCTCGGGAGATGGAAATGCAGAGGAGAGTAAGGCCGGGGCGTCTGTGTTTGTACATGTGCCCATCACATCGGGAAGCGTGGGAGATGGAAAAGCAGAGGAGAGTAAAGCCGGGGCGTCTGTGTTTGTACATGTGCTCATCACATCGGAAAGCATGGGAGATGGAAAAGCAGAGGAGAGTAAAGCCGGGGCGTCTGTGTTTGTACATGTGCTCATCACATCGGAAAGCATGGGAGATGGAAAAGCAGAGGAGAGTAAAGCCGGGGCGTCTGTGTTTGTACATGTGCTCATCACATCGGAAAGCATGGGAGATGGAAAAGCAGAGGAGAGTAAGGCCGGGGCATCTGTGTTTGTACATGTGCCTGTTACATCGGGAAGCGCGGGAGATGGAAAAGCAGAGGAGAGTAAGGCCGGGGCGTCTGTGTTTGTACATGTGCCCATCACATCGGGAAGCATGGGAGATGGAAAAGCAGAGGAGAGTAAGCCTGGGGCGTCTGTGTTTGCACATGTGCCCATCACACCAGGAAGCGCAGGAGATGGAAAAGCAGAGGAGAGTAAAGCTGGGGCGTCTGTGTTTGTACATATGCCCATCACATCGGGAAGCATGGGAGATGGAAAAGCAGAGGAGAATAATGCCGGGGCGTCTGTGTTTGTACATGTGCCCATCACATTGGAAAGCACGGGAGATGGAAAAGCAGAGGAGAGTAAGGCCGGGGGGGTCTGTGTTTGTACATGTGCCCATTTCATCAGGAAGCATGGGAGATGGAAAAGCAGAGGAGAGTAAGGCCGGGGCCTCTATGTTTGTATATGAGCCCATCACATTGGGAAGCACGGGAGATGGAAAAGCAGAGGAGAGTAAGGCCGGGGCATCTGTGTTTGTACATATGCCCATCACATCGGGAAGCAGTGGAGATGGAAAAGCAGAGGAGAGTAAAATCGGGGCATCTGTGCTTGTACATATGCCCATCACATTGGGAAGCACTGGAGATGGAAAAGCAGAGGAGAGTAAGGCCGGGGCGTCTGTGTTTGTACATATGCCCATCACATCAGGAAGCATGGGAGATGGAAAAGCAGAGGAGAGTAAGGCCGGGGCGTCTGTGTTTGTACATGTGCCCATCACATTGGGAAGCACGGGAGATGGAAAAGCAGAGGAGAGTAAGGCCGGGGCCTCTGTGTTTGTACATGTGCCCATCACATTGGGAAGAGCGGGAGATGGAAAGGCAGAGGAGAGTAAGGCCGGGGCATCTGTGTTTGTACATGTGCCCATCACACCGGGAAGAGCGGGAGATGGAAAAGCAGAGGAGAGTAAGGCCGGTGCCTCTGTGTTTGTACATGTTTCCATCACATCGGGAAGAGTGGGAGATGGAAAAGCAGAGGAGAGTAAGGCCGGGGCATCTGTGTTTGTACATGTGCCCATCACCCCAGAAAGCGCAGGAGATGGAAAAGCAGTGGAGAGTAAGGCCGGGGCGTCTTTTTTTGTACATATGCCCACCACATCAGGAAGCATGGGAGATGGAAAAGCAGAGGAGAGTAAGGCCGGGGCGTCTGTGTTTGTACATGTGCCCATCACACCAGGAAGCGCAGGAGATGGAAAAGCAGAGGAGAGTAAGGCCGGGGCGTCTTTGTTTGTACATATGCCCATCACATCGGGAAGCACGGGAGATGGAAAAGCAGAGGAGAGTAAGGCCGGGGCATCTGTGTTTGTACATGTGCCCATCACCCCTGAAAGTGCAGGAGATGGAAAAGCAGTGGAGAGTAAGGCCAGGGCGTCTTTTTTTGTACATATGCCCACCACATCAGGAAGCATGGGAGATGGAAAAGCAGAGGAGAGTAAGGCCGGGGCCTCTGTGTTTGTATATGAGCCCATCACATTGGGAAGCACGGGAGATGGAAAAGCAGAGGAGAGTAAGGCCGGGGCGTCTGTGTTTGTACATATGCCCATCCTATCGGGAAGCAGTGGAGATGGAAAAGCAGAGGAGAGTAAAATCGGGGCATCTGTGCTTGTACATATGCCCATCACATTGGGAAGCACGGGAGATAGAAAAGCAGAGGAGAGTAAGGCCGGGGCGTCTGTGTTTGTACATATGCCCATCACATCAGGAAGCATGGGAGATGGAAAAGCAGAGGAGAGTAAGGCCGGGGCGTCTGTGTTTGTACATGTGCCCATCACATTGGGAAGCACGGGAGATGGAAAAGCAGAGGAGAGTAAGGCCGGGGCGTCTGTGTTTGTACATGTGCCCATCACATTGGGAAGAGCGGGAGATGGAAAGGCAGAGGAGAGTAAGGCCGGGGCGTCTGTGTTTGTACATGTGCCCATCACACCGGGAAGAGCGGGAGATGGAAAAGCAGAGGAGAGTAAGGCTGTGTTTGTACATGTTTCCATCACATCGGGAAGAGTGGGAGATAGAAAAAACAGAGGAGAGTAAGGCCGGGGCGTCTTTGTTTGAACATGTGCCCATCAAATCGTGAAGCACGGGAGATGGAAAAGCAGAGGAGAGTAAGATCGGGGCGTCTGTGTTTGTACATGTGCCCATCACATCGGGAAGCATAGGGAGATGGAAAAGCAGAGGAGAGTAAGGCCGGGGCGTCTGTTTTTGTACATGTGCCCATCACCCCAGAAAGTGCAGGAGATGGAAAAGCAGTGGAGAGTAAGGCCGGGGCGTCTTTTTTTGTACATATGCCCACCACATCAGGAAGCATGGGAGATGGAAAAGCAGAGGAGAGTAAGGCCGGGGCGTCTGTGTTTGTACATATGCCCATCACATCGGGAAGCAGTGGAGATGGAAAAGCAGAGGAGAGTAAAATTGGGGCATCTGTGCTTGTACATATGCCCATCACATTGGGAAGCACGGGAGATGGAAAAGCAGAGGAGAGTAAGGCCGGGGCGTCTGTGTTTGTACATATGCCCATCACATCAGGAAGCATGGGAGATGGAAAAGCAGAGGAGAGTAAGGCCGGGGCGTCTGTGTTTGTACATGTGCCCATCACATTGGGAAGCACGGGAGATGGAAAAGCAGAGGAGAGTAAGGCCGGGGCCTCTGTGTTTGTACATGTGCCCATCACATTGGGAAGAGCGGGAGATGGAAAGGCAGAGGAGAGTAAGGCCGGGGCGTCTTTGTTTGAACATGTGCCCATCAAATCGTGAAGCACGGGAGATGGAAAAGCAGAGGAGAGTAAGACCGGGGCGTCTGTGTTTGTACATGTGCCCATCACATCGGGAAGCGCGGGAGATGGAAAAGCAGAGGAGAGTAAGTCCGGGGCGTCTTTGTTTGTACATATGCCCATCACATCGGGAAGCACGGGAGATGGAAAAGCAGAGGAGAGTAAGACCGGGGCGTCTGTGTTTGTACATGTGCCCATCACATCGGGAAGCGTAGGGAGATAGAAAAGCAGAGGAGAGTAAGGCCGGGGCGTATGTGTTTGTACATATGCCCATCACATCGGGAAGCATGGGAGATAGAAAAGCAGAGGAGAGTAAGGCCGGGGCGTATGTGTTTGTACATGTGCCCATCACATCGGGAAGCGTAGGGAGATAGAAAAGCAGAGGAGAGTAAGGCCGGGGCGTCTGTGTTTGTACATGTGCCCATCACATCGGGAAGCGTAGGGAGATAGAAAAGCAGAGGAGAGTAAGGCCGGGGCGTATGTGTTTGTACATGTGCCCATCGCCCCAGGAAGCGCAGGAGATGGAAAAGCAGAGGAGAGTAAGGCCGGGGCGTCATTTTTTGTACATATGCCCACCACATCAGGAAGCATGGGAGATGGAAAAGCAGAGGAGAGTAAGTCCGGGTCATCTGTGTTTGTACATGTGCCCATCACATCGGGAAGCGTGGGAGATGGAAAAGCATAGGAGAGTAAGGCAGGGGCCTCTGTGTTTGTAAATGTACTCATCGCAATAGCCAAACACCGAGGTGAAAGGCCCTGTAGGTCACCTGTGAGTAGGGCTGGATTAAGTGTGGTGGAGGCCCCTGGGCACAAAATCAGATGGAGGCCCCAGATATGGTATTTTCTTTCCTTTAAAATAATAGTTCAGTCAAGTAACTGATTGGTGGTTGTCTGGCACCCGCCTACTTACTGGAACATCAGATCGAGTCCCTTGTGCCATCCTTGTATAGGTGCGTGCTGCTCGGGAACTCCTGCTTTGCCATTCTGGGTGGGGGGTAGTGTAGTCGCCCGGCTGGTCCAGCAGAAAACAGTTCCCTGCATTGAGCTGCCAGCGGCTGTGCTTGGTGGCAGTGCAGTGACAGCTCTGCACCCATCACTGTAGTGTTGCTGACGGCGGCTTTGCTGCTCTAGACTCTGCTTCCTTTCCTGTTTGGTAGCAGGTTTGCAAAAATGAAGGCTTACCCAAGTGCAGGGACCCCACTGACGATAGCTTTGTTGCCGGCCCCACGGCCCGTCAGACCAAAGACTGAAAAGCCTCCTGGACCAGATCATAGCCCAAAGGTTGGTGGAGGCCCCCGTTGCAGGGCAAGTGGTGGAGGCCCCGGGGCTCGTGCCCCTTGCGCCCCCCTCATAATCCGGACCTGCCTGTGAGCAAACCTGTATAATTCCACCTCTGCCGACTTCACAATCACTGAAATCACACAATGCATTTTTAATAATAACGGTGAGCACCTTGTTTCCCCGAATGCTCTATACACAGAGTAAACCATCTGCTGGCATCTTAATTTCAACAATGCATAACGGAGCAGCACCAGTCTGACACTTTTGACAAAGGTGGGAGGAGACAGCTTGCATTGGATATACAGTATATCAAAGAACTGTTTTTTTCCAGCGGAGGTTATTATAATAGATCTGGAATCTATAGTTGTTAAGTTTGAATTTAAAGAGCCTTTGGTGGCACAGGCTTCGTTTCTTGATTTACTCCAGCGCAGGACAATTTAATGAGAGATTGGATCAAGATTAATTGGGCACGGTTCAGTTTATGGTACTAAGTACCACAATTTATGATAAGTCTATGTATCTGTCTATCTATCTACTATATCTACTATATCCGTCCCAACTATCCATCTGTCCATCTTTATATCTATAACATCTATCTGTCGATCTATATTTCTCGTTTGACGCGTTACCATTGGAACTGGAAATAGGACTATGCAAATACCATGAAATCGGTCCTAATTACAATTGCTCTGATAGATATTTATCTAACAAACTGTCCGAATGCAAGTCATATGATCATTTGCTCACTCAATGGATGGTCAATTGGCCAAACTGGATGGATGGTCAATTTATCTGTTCATGAAAATGGGCCATTAGATCTTCATTGAGCATTTATGGGATTTGATACAGTGAGCCAGTGAGTTATGTTCTAAACTCCCCATTTCATGTCCAGATTTGCGGGTGCTGGGTTGGGTGATTGTCACCTGATGTCCGTAGGGGTCTTCATACGAGTCTTTCATGACCTGCAGGCCGCCGTCATTTATAACAGAAAAGAAATGCCCGAGTCTGTGTTCAGCAAAACAACAGAAGCAGTCTCCGTCTGTCTTTCAGGCAGACAAGCATTTATACCAACAATCCTAATCCCAGGAGGGGGCCCTCCGAGTCATCGCTCCTGCCATTCTACTGTCAGCACAAAGTGCGACACACACAGAGACCAATGTGGTGTCGTATAAATCTCCCCGTGTAGTATAAAAATATGCCTCGGCGCAGTGTTCAGTTATTTAAGTTTAATAATAAAATGATTGTTTATATATATAGCGCCATCATCTTCCATGACAATGTACATTGGAAATTATAGACAGTGTAAAGCAAATAATAAACTTATAATACACAAGGTATTATAAGTCAGATGTGACATCTGCGAAAAAAATCCATATAAATATGCGGGACGGTGGGAACAGAGGTCCCTTTTATACCCGGCGTCCAGAAAATATCCAGCCAGGCTTGTTTTTTTTTTTACTTTAATGGAAAGAAAAGGACATCCGGGGTGACAGGCTCTGTCACCCCTGATATACTAAACCTGTCACCCCTCCATAAGAAGAAAACAAGCTTGGCCGGAGTTTTATTAAATTTGGGTGTATAAGTGACCCCTCCTCTCATTAGCCAAGGTGTTTATATGGATTTTTAATGTTACACAATTTCGAGATAGTGCTCCTTTAATACACACTCATACTAAGATACAAGGGGTGTTATCAAAATAACTTATATATCTAAATATTAAAACAGCATTTTCTAACAATATTGAAGTTACTACTTTTCAATGTGGTGACTTTAACCCTTGCATTCTACTTTCCCTCCAGTGATCAGATGCCATCAGAATAGAAGGAGGCTTCTTGCTGCTGCAGGGACCCTGTTATTGCCTCAGTGACTGCTTTGTCATCAGGAAATCATTGCCTACTCAGAAACTTTTTCAGCTTACAAAATAGAAAGTAATCATTGAGAGCCATATCTGGACAGCAGGGTGGATGGTTAAGCTCCATGAAGCCGCATCCCTGGACAGCAGCTTGTGGTTTGTGATACTTATGAGCTGGCGTAGCATTGTGAAGCAGCAACACACATACCCATAACTTCCCATGCTGCTTGTCCTTGATTGTCGCACGTAATGCCTTCATTGTTGAAACATAGGTATCTCCAGTAATTGTTTTGTGTGATATTGATTTTACTAGTAAAACACCTTCTGTATCCCAATAAACTGTTGTCATAACCTTTCCAGCTGACTGCGGCACTTGGTATGTCTTTGGAGTTTGTGATGCCTTGTGCTTCGGTAGCATGTACTCTTATTTGCTCTCAGGGTCATGGTGAGGGAGCCATTTTCCAATTCAAGAATAGAGTCTCTTAGCAGGTGTAAATTCTCTTGGCTAAATAGCTAGCAACATGTTCTAGGTCTGGCCAATGGTAGAGGTGTGAGGAGATTGGGGGGGTTCTTCTGACTGGGGCAATACATTTGGAGAAGGGTATGGTGTGGGGAGTGGTGGTGAACTTACTCTTTTGCTGGCTGAACGGATGATTCCAATTTGTAAAAATTATATTTATTCCTTTTCAGTAGTGTTGGGTGAAGTTTGTGAGTTCTGATTCCCAAACCCAAACGGGGACTTCAGCCAAAGGGTTTGCTCTATGGGCTAATACAAACCAACAACAAATGGGATAGGCAATCCCAAGAGCCCTTACTTTTAGACCTTGCGCACATTTACTATACACATAGATTAAAATGTGTTAAAATGTTATCATCTCACCATTAAAATGTTTTTGCAATGGAAAACTGTATTTGTTAATAGAAAAGAAATTTTACTTTTCCCTTGGGTTTATTTAAAGGATAAATTGAGTATGCGTATATAATAAGCACATTGTATGTTCAAGGTAAAAGGGTGTTGAGCAAGCAAAAGCGGATACTATAAGAGAACAAATGAGCACTAGTATGGCATGACATGGAATGCAACAAAAATAGAAGAAACATATGAAATGTTTGCTGATGAAGTGATAATCTATCCTTTTAACGTCTGATGAGTGTTAACATTTCTTTTTTTATAACAAATACGCTAGGAGGGTTATTTAAGAAGGGATAGCGCCAGGTAGTGCCTCGTAGCGGCAGGCAGCGTCTGGGGAACGCCAGGGGCTGTATGAGAAACCACATTTAAGAAAGCGAATCTGGTGAGCGACTCTAACAGCGCCATGTAGCGTCACATGTATTATTACAGGTGGCTCAGTGTATAGGCTCTAGGCTCAATAGAAACATTTTGAATAGGCAAATGAATCATTTATTGCAGCAGATCTGCATGTTACCCCTCAAAGAGGGACAATATGTAAATGAAGCCACGTCCCCTGATTGAGGAATGGATGAAGCCACGCCCCCTCATTGAGGGATGGATAGGAGATACATTGTAACAGTTACAACAATAGAAACACTATGAATAGATAATTTAATCATTTATTGCTGCAGATCTGCATGTTACACCTCAAAGAGGGACAAATGAGAACAACGAGGCACAGGGGGACATGGACTCAAATGGGGGACAGTCTCTCCAAATCAGGGACACTTGAGAGGTATGAATGGGGCTCCTATGCTGATGACACCCCTCTGCTCACAGGCTCCTGGCTGCAAACAAACACTTTAAAGAATTTTTTTTGAATTTTTTATTTTTATGCAGAATTGTCATTACAGGTGTCATTGTCACAGTTTTATACACCGTCAGTCCATGTGTTTTCGCTTTGTTACTGGTGGATATGTGTTCAAAAACAGACTTTGATCACACAGCGTCTGGTGCTCTATGCTACAGCGCCCAGCTTTAGAGCGCCGACGCTGTGTGTGTAGTTTTTTCTTAAGTATGGTGTTGAGCACCGAGTGCCGGACAAACTGAGCGGGCGCTACCTCTCGCTCGCTGCAGCTTTATACTGTTATTAGAGCACCCAGCACACATCACATTCCGGCCAGGTTACTACAGCGACCGCAATGCTAGGTTACAGCGCCCGCTTACAGCGCCTACTAGCGGTCGCTTTAAGGGCCGCTATACA
Source organism: Gastrophryne carolinensis (assembly GCA_027917425.1). Classification (NCBI taxonomy): domain Eukaryota; kingdom Metazoa; phylum Chordata; class Amphibia; order Anura; family Microhylidae; genus Gastrophryne; species Gastrophryne carolinensis. The sequence continues at coordinate 13,695,413 of CM051242.1, read as the reverse complement.
GAAGCTCATCTGGCAATACGTGGTATTAGTAGTGAATCAGCCTCTAGGTTTTACACTGGAAAAACTTTTTAACAGTGATGTAATAAAATTTTGATACATATTAATCTATGTGTATAGTAAATGTGCACAAAGTCTAAAAGTTAGGGCTTTTGGGACTGCCTATTCCATATGTCTCCATAGGTTTGTCTCTGATTATGTCAGATCCCTACAAAATAGTAGAAGCTTAACAGTCAGTGATATTAAAACACAGGCCACTCTTTCTTGTTGAGCTGAGTTTCAAGGTAAGCTTGGATCACATGTCCCAATGCTCCTAGTGGAAACCAGTTGTAACGCTATGATATTTTTATATATATTTTGACCCAAAGAAATTGTAAAAAATATTATACTATCAAAATTATACTGTATACAGGATGACCTCTTTTGTTTAGCCAGCATGGTTGGTTCTATAATCAATATGCAGCATGGTGGGAAACCTTCCTTTGTTCTGAAGACTGGCTTGCCTGAGTTTGGTTTCATGGGTGCATTCGCATGCAAATTAAGTTGGCCAGCAGAAAATCACCTGTGATAGTTTTATCTGAGCCAAGAGTATCACCTCGGTTAGTGTCAGGGATTTCTCAATGGAGAAATCCTCTATTTAAGAGTGACCAGAAATTTGAGAACTACAAGACAGAGAGACTATGAATATGCAGCAAACTGTGTTTAATTGTGACAACCAGTGAACAACACACAACTCAAACAGGCTGCTGTACATATATTACATGTGGAGTCAAAGTGCATACATACAAGGTTCAGATTCAGGTTCAGGTTCAGAAGTCCAAAGACAGAGTCCGGGTAGACAGTTCAGAAGACAGATTTAATGCTGATCCACTGAGGCCATGTGTGGATCAGCTTATATAGGCCAGGAAATGTCACAGGTGCAAGCTGATTTCCAGGAACTCTGCAGAACAGACATCTGCTGGTCAAGCTGCATACAACAGAGAAAAGTCCCAGAAAGGAGCAGCTGAAAGCTAAGGAGGAACTCCAGGCATGACAGTTAGTTTGTCTGGGCCAATCAGAGATCACCTGCGCTATTTCAAATGAAACAAAGGTGTCAGCCTGAGGAGAGCTGGGCTGGTAAAAGAGACAGAGGGAGATTCGCTTGAGCAGCTGAAGGACACACAGTCGTGTTTTTGAATAGAGAAGAACACTGAAGGACGATGATGAGATTTGCTTTGACATAGAGAGACCTGCTTTGTGAACTTGAATACAGCAGCCATCTAGTTTGGAGATTGGTCGAGGCCTGCTGATTTTTGAGTGTATCAGATTAAACAAATTAGTAATCCATTTTAATGTATGCTTTTGCCCTGTTAGGCTTTCTGTGTTGTAACAGTGCTCTTTTGTATTTGTACATTTTTTTCAAGCAAGGTATAAAATACTGTATTTTTCGCCCTAAAAGACGCACTTATTTTCCCCCAAAAGTGTGGGGGGGAATGTCAGTGCGTCTTATCGGGTTAATGTGGGAAAAAATAAATAAAAAGGAAAAGGTTAACTCACCTCTCCATCGTTCACGCTTTCCCAGAAGCGGCGGAGGCAGCGGCGCCAGCACACACAGACACCGGCCTGCTACAATGGTGGGCGTGGCCGACGCTCGAGCATCGGCCATGCCCACCACTATACCAAGGCCGGGTGTTCACTCTGTGTGCTGGCGCCGCAGAGAGCGAGGAAGTGACGGAGGCAGCTGTATCTGCCGCCTCCTCCGCGGCGCCTGTACGTGCAGGCGCTGCAGAGGAGGCGGCAGATACAGCTGCCTCCATCACTTCCTCTCTTCAGCGCCGACATACAGAGTTAACACACGGCCTTATACAGCGGTGCGCGTGGCCGACGGTCGAGCATCGGCCACGCCCACCGCTGTATAGTCCGGGTGTCTCTGTCTGCTGGGGCCGTGAAGAAGTGACAGGGACAGTGCGAGCTGCAGAGGTATCGCTCGAGCGTCGTCCACTCCCACTGCTGTATAAGGCCGTGTGTCTGTGTGTGAAGATGGCAGGGACAGCGGGGAGGATTAAAAGGTGAGTTTACTTTTTTTTTTTTTTTTTTTTTTTTTTACTTTTGCCTATAAGGGAATGGAAGGGGGGGGGTGCCACACTACCTATAAGGGGAATGTCACACTAACTATATGGGCAATGGAAGGGGGGGTAATGCCAAACCACCTATAAGGGGAATGCCACACTACCTATATGGGCAATGGAAAGGGGGGGGGATGCCACACTACATATAAGGGGAATGGAAGGGGGGGGGATGCCACACTACCTATAAGGGGAATGCCACACTACCTATATGGGCAATGAAAAGGGGAGGGGAATGCCACACTACTTATAAAGGGAATGGAAGGGGGGGAATGCCACACTACCTATATGGGCAATGGAAAGCAGGGGGAGGGGAATGCCACACTACCTATATGGGCAATGAAAAGGGGGGGGGGGATGCCACACTACTTATAAAGGGAATGGAAGGGGGGGGAATGCCACACTACCTATATGGGCAATGGAAAGCAGGGGGAGGGGGATGCCACACTACCTATATGGGCAATGGAAGGGGGGGGGGATTGCCACACTACCTATAAGGGGAATTCCACACTGCCTATATGGGGAATGGAAGGGGGGGGAATGCCACACTACCTATATGGGCAATGGAAAGCAGGGGGAGGGGAATGCCACACTACCTATATGGGCAATGAAAAGGGGGGGAATGCCACACTACTTATAAAGGGAATGGAAGGGGGGGAATGCCACACTACCTATATGGGCAATGGAAAGCAGGGGGAGGGGGATGCCACACTACCTATATGGGCAATGGAAGGGGGGGGATTGCCACACTACCTATAAGGGGAATTCCAAACTGCCTATATGGGGAATGGAAGGGGGGGGGGGGGAATGCCACACTACTATATGGGGAATGCCACACTACCTATATGGGGAAAGGGGGGGGGGGATGCCACACTACCTATATGGAAAATGGGAGGGGGGGAATTCCACACTACCTATATGGGGAATGCCACACTACCTATAAGGGGAATGGAAGGGGGGGATGCCACACTACCTATATGGGCAATAGAAAGGGGGGGGGAGAATGCCACACTACCTATAAGGGGAATGGAAGGGGGGGGATGCCACACTACCTATATGGGCAATGAAAGGGGGGGTGCCACACTACCTATAAGGGGGATGCCACACTGCCTATATGGGCAATCGAAGGGGGAGATGCCAAACTGCCTATATGGGGAATGAAAAAAGGGGGGGGGGGATGCCACACTACCTATATGGGGAATGGAAGGGGGGGAATGCCACACTACCTATATGGGGAATGCCGCACTACCTATATGGGGAATTGAAGGGGGGGATGCCACACTGCCTATATGGGAATGGGGGGATGCCACACTGCCAATATGGGAATGGGGGGTGCCACACTGCCTATAAGGGAATGGGAGGGGGGATGCCACACTGGCTATATGGGAATGGGAGGGGGGAATGACGCACTGCCTATATGGGAATGGGGGAGATGCCACACTGCCTATATGGGAATGTGAGGGGGGATGCCACACTGCCTATATGGGAATAGGAGGGGGGGATGGGTAGGGATGCCACACTGCCTATATGGGAATGGGTAGGGATGCCACACTGCCTTTATGGGAATGGGATGGGGGGGATGCCACACTGACTATATGGGGAATGGGATGGGGGGCATCCCACACTGCCTATGGGAATGGGATGGGGGAACGCCACACTGTCTTTAATTGGGTGTTTTAGCACATTTGGCTTAGAATATTTTTTTTCTGGTTTTCCTTCCCTAAATCCTAGATGCGTCTTATGGGCAGGTGCGTCTTATAGAGCGACAAATACGGTAGCTCTTTAAAGTGTAACATCTAGCTTTTCCTAGGGAGTTACTGACACATGAACTTAATAGACAACATGGTGTAATTTTAGAGATATACATATATTTGAGCTTTTAAATTGCCTTATACATTTAAGGGCTGCAAATATACAAATGTATTGTCTTTCTTGGAAGATTTTATTAATATGTAGTGATTGTGTTTGTGGACAAAGTAAAAACCAATAGAAACTAGAACTATTTAGTGAAGTTTCATGCTGTGAACCTGTAGCATGCCTCCAATAAACTTCTTTTGTTGATTCCTTTAACTTGTTTTAGTTTTGCTGCTTGCAACACCTAGAATTGCCAACGGATCCAGAAGTCTACATAAGACACACACCATAAAACGCAACCTGGCACAGCAAGGCGCATGGCAAGGCAATGCATTCACACATGAGTTCTCAAGTGCTGCCAGCTGCTGCTTTTCTTTTTAATATTTAATTAGGGAGGCATGCAGAGAGAATATACCTTTCCAGCTTCCAAAAAAAATGAGTACTACAAACCTTATTCAAGCAGACCTACAGTATTCAGGAAAGACAAATGATAGTGTCCAGTAAATTAAGACATTTTACGACTAAAATCCATCATAGACTGAACTGTCTCCTGTTCTTTTGGAATGTGCTAACCCCAACCATCCTATTAACTTACATCAAAAATTTTAGACACATCAACATGGGCAAAGAGGGGTCACTGCAAGTACAAGTGCAAATCTCATGAAAGTAGAAAGGCAAGGGTTGCATCATGAAGAAAGACTTGGGGCCTGATCCAATAGGAGTTGAAAAAAATTCTCATGGTAGTAAAAAATCAGTTCATGAGAAAAAAGCCTGAGAATGTCACTGCTACTGAATCGCCAGATAAAAAGCCATTGGCTTCCATTGTTTTCCTAGCTGGTGATTCAGCAACAGTGACATTCTCATGCTTTTTTCTCATGAATTGGGTTTATTACTACTAGAGATGAGTGAACTTCTCAAAAATTAGATTTGGGCGATTCGCCGAATTTCTCAAAGAAAATTCAAAGTTCATCCGAATCGAACTTTAGCGAATCGCTCATCTCTGGTGGGAGCGGGGAGGCCGGCTGCGCTGTCAGCGGGCGGCAGAAGCCCAGCCTGCCTCCCCGCTCCCACCAAGCCCTGAAATGGAAAAAAAAATGCCGGCATGGTGGGAGCGGGGAGGCCGGCTGCGCTGTCAGCTGCGCCGCCCACTGACTGCGCAGCCGGCCTCCCCGCTCCCACTATACAGCAAACACTTACCGGCATGGTGGGAGCAGGGAGGCCGGCTGAGCTGTCAGCTGTCATCAGAGGACGCGTCATCACAGGAAGCCGGCTTCCTGTGATGACGCGTCCTCTGATGACAGCTGACAGCACAGCCAGCCTCCCTGCTCCCACCATGCCGGCATTTTTTTTTTCCATTTCACGGCTTGGTGGGAGCGGGGAGGCCAGCTGCGCTGTCAGCGGGCGGCGGAAGGCGGCTTCCACCGCCCGCTGACAGCGCAGCCGGTCTCCCCGCTCCCACCATGCCAGCATTTTTTTTTTTATATCAGGGAAAATTCGGTCAGCACGAACCACTAAAAATTCGGCTTCGCGCTGAATCGAATTTTCCCTGAAATTCGGAGCGAATTCAGTTTCGTTAGAACCGATTCGCTCATCCCTAATTACTACCATGATAATTTTTTTCAACTCTTATTGAATCAAGGCCTTTGAGGATTTCTCTACTACAGACCTATGACAAAGTATAAAATGTGTTGAGGCTTGTCCATTTGGAGTGCTCAGGGCCACGTTGGATTCCATTACAGATTTAAGAAAATCTAAATTTCCAGGAAGATTGTAGAGACATGGTGAAGACTTCAAATTCTTGCACCAATGGATGGCGCAGTTTTTAACAGGGTACCTCTAACCATTGCAAACAAACCGTTCTTCTCCAGAACCTTTGTTTTAACAGCTTTGTTGTAAGATCCAAAGACTCCTAAGTGGGCCCATGATCTACCAAGACGTTGCTGAGCAATAAGTCATGACTTTGTCTAGCCTCATTTTCTGCAGGATCTGAAACAGTACACGAGTTAGTAAATAAGCTTCTCCCACCAAAGTATATGCTTTCAGTACCTGTGGATTCCCAAGTCATGCCTTGTACATGTATGCATCAGACATCCAAGAGACCTCACCAATATAGAAACGTATAGATCAGTATGAACCTCTCTCATGGCATCACCAGAGTATCTAGATACAATAATGGAAAAACAGCGCGCTTAGGTCTTAGTTAAGGACGACTCTCAGAACGAATGCTACAACGTGCCGGACTTTTCTGTTCTGCAAAAAAGTCCTAACAATAAACAACAACAGAAAGGCACAGAGCAGAATAATAGTTTTTCTAGTCCATTCAATTGGTAAAATGAGCTTCCAGATGGAGTCCCACTGTGCATGCACCAATTTTTTTCTGTGCCCACCACTTGAAGGTACTCTTACCAACTCCAGGGTATTTAAACTGCCGACAGATTACTTGATGATTACGAGCACCCGTGAGCTGCTTCTTAGTTACTTGCCAATGTCCATGCACAAGCCATATAGAAAGCAAAAACAAAGAAACACATCTAGTGCAACTCTGTAAGTACAGCGGAATCACTCTTTAATACTTCATAAAATGCACTTACAAAACACTCCTTGTTAAAACACGCATCCAATAAAAACGAAGGTGTCCCCAATCCCTCACACTGTGGCCGCTAGTGATAAAGAAATCGGGTCCTTCTGGTCTCCAAAATGATTCCCCTCACCTTCCACCTAACGCGTTTTATTGGGTCGCCAGCTTTTTCAAAGGTGCAGGGCCAGGGGAAAATACAGAATATATACTGTAAGTAGGCACTTACCCTCCACGGTATCACCAGAGTATCTGCTCAAAGCTCCAGGGCAACCCCAGTTAAAGTATCAAAGGCATCCTTCTATTAAAAACCCAAGAGACCTGATCAACCAAAATGTATAGGTCAGTGAGAACATCTCTAATGGCATCACCAGAGAATCTCAAGCTCCATGTGAGTCAGGAAGGCATCCACCTATCAGGCATCTGAGAGACATCACCAATATAAAAACGTATAGATCAATAAGAACCTCTCTCATGACATCACCAGAGTATCTTCTAAATGCTCCAGGGCAACCCCAGTTGAAATATCAAAGGCATCCTTCTATTAGAAACCCAAGAGACCTGACCAACCAGAAAATGAATAGGTCATTGAGAAAATCTCTCATGGCATAAAAATTTATAGATCAATAAGAGCCTTTCTCATGACATCACCAGAGTATCTGCTCAAAGCTCCAGGGCAACCCCAGTTAAATTATTAAAGGCATCCTTCTATAAGAAAGCTGAGGGACCTGACCAACCAGAAAATGTATAGGTCAGTGAGACTCTCAAGCTCCAAGTTAGTCAGGAAGGCATTCGCCTATCAGACATCCAAAAGACCTCATCAAGTTCAAGTTTATTGGTCACATGCATAGCCGTACATAGTATGTTATACAGTGAAATGTTTTGTTCCACTTGCTTGGGAGGTCTAAGGGGTGCAAGTCTTACCCTGGTTGAGTGTATGGGCTGCCTGGGGAAAGAAGCTCATCCTGATCCTTTCTGTGGTGGCTCTCATGGCCCTCAAACACTTTCCTGATGGCATTTAGAGAAAAGGGCCTTAGTCGGAATGAGTCTGGTCTTTTAATAGCCTTCTTGCCTTTGCCTGGCATCCAGTCTCCAGGTCTGGCAACAGTTAAGGGTTATTTTTCACTATTTTGTGCTATACATGTTAACTGTGATTTTTTAAAGGAATGTCCAGGGATTTTCCAGGAAAAGGATGTATTGTTTTTTTCAGCAGGGTCTGGGCTTTAATACGAACTGTCTTGTTTGTAATTTTTCCAGTGCTTTCTCAATAGTTTTGGGTGAAATATGTGAAAAAATGTAAAATTAAATTTTGTAGCTTTTTTTTATAAAAAAAAACTTAAGTTTTTTAAGAAAATCATAATGTGTGTAAAAGCGGCATTCCCCACGGTTACAGCGGCACCACATGTGTTTTGGTAGACACCCTTTCCTGCCCAGAAGACTCCCCCAAACTGAAACTGTGCTTTAGGAGATTTTTAGATAAAATACATATACTATGCACAGTTTTTCCCTTTATATTTGAAATCCCTCCCATACACTATATATTCTCTTGAAGTACACACTTCAAGCTTTCTAGGCTTACCAGGCTTGTTGAAGGGGACACAGCTGTCTGGAAATTATCCTATGATAAATTCTTTGGTTGTGCAGGGTTTTAATAATAAAAAAAGCAGAATCAAAACCACATTTTTCTAAAAAAAAACAATATGCAAACCAAAAAAACAAAAACAAGATAAATCTGGAACAGCAAGGTCCCCTGAAGGGAACAATACCCAAGATGTATGCAATTTAAACATGCCTGGGATAAGCACACATCTATCCTAAGATAAAGAGTACATACAGTATACACATAAGGGCAGACTAGATGGTCTCCTTCTGCCGTCAACCTTCTATGTTTCTATGTTTCTACTTTCAAGGGTAGGGTTGCCAAACACTCCAAAATAAAGAATGCGTGTAAGAGTAATTTTACTTAAAAATTTCAGCTCCGCAGACAAAGAGCCCGATTCATTAATAGCGGCAGGTAGCAACAGTTGAGCGACTGTAGCAGTATTTTCACAGCGCCCGCTAGTAGTCGCTGTGCTTGGCCATTGTTCGGTTGTTGATAGCGACTGAGTCGGTGTGCAGTAATGTTGAATACGGGGTGACGAGTCGCTATTTGACAGGTTCCGCCATGAATGGGTGCGCATGATAGCGACTGGTCAGAGCGACCGGCTCCCACCACATTCATCAAAAAATCACGCTCAAAAAATTCTCGCGCTGTGAAATGCATGTTTAAATCCCAGAGCGCTGGCGGCGATGTGTTAAAAGTAGTTTTTTAACCCCCAAACCACCATATTTTTGGAAACCAAAAAAAAAAAAAAATTATAAAGAATTTAGTAATATGAATACAATAATATGAGGCCTGTAATATCAATTCTGCACACATTTTTTTTTTTTTTTACCTTAAAAAAATTAACTAACATGGCAGAAGTGGTCACAGAATTTTGCACATTTAAAAAAAAAAAAAAAAAAAACATTAATAACAATTAATTATGAATATTTAAAGATTGTGCCATTGAAATGCATTGGAGAGCGCCAGGTAGCGAGAGGTCATACCTGTCGCTGTTCAAGGTCGGACGCTGGCGCTGTGGGCTGAGGCTGGAATAATGATGAATGAGTCGCTATATGGCGCTATCTCAGTCGCTAAGCAGGATTGCCTTGATAAATGTGTGATTGTGGTGGGGAGCCGGCGTTCTCGTGGCGGTGCCCATCATTACCGGACGCTCACCAGTCGCTACCTGTCGCTATTCCTTCATAAATAAGGGCCAAAGTGCGCACCTTGCGTTTTTTCAACCAAAACAACCCTTTGCATTTAGAATGCCCCCCACAAACCATATATTCCCTGAAAGTACACACGTTAAGCTTTTCTAAGCGTACCCAGCTAGTTGTAGTGGGGGCATCTTTCTTGAAGTAATCTCTCAATTAATTCTTTGGTTGCACAGGGTTTCCCTAAAAAATGTTTTAAAAAGCTGAATAAAAAAAAATATTTTCCTAAAAAAAATATGCAAACAAGAAAATAACAAGCTAAATCTGAAGCACAAGGTCCCCCGAGCAGAACTACTTGAGATTTTTTCACCCTCTAACAGGTAATTTTTCACAATGTTTAGCACAAAAAGGTGTCCCCAACCGATCACTCTGGCTTCTGTTCTCCTGCTGCTCAAAGGAACCTTTTACACCAACTGACAGGACATTAGGCGTTAATAAGAAAAATAATTACTCAGGCTCTTTTTTAATTTTTAAGATTTTAAAACTGCCGGAAGCAGCTTTTATATCCAGAGGAGGGGATGACGTTTTTCTCTCCTCTTATATATACCCCTCCCTGCATGGCCGGCAAGGCAATAGAAGCTGGTACAAGGCAACAGGAGCAGGGTAAAGACCCTGAGAGAAATCAGATACCCCCCAGAGGAAGAGGAGATCCCAACACTGGATCTAGGCTGGAGATGAGCTTATTTTTTTTTAATTAGAAAATGCCAAGAATGTAGTTTCTTTGTGCTTGCCACTTAATGGTCAAGGTTGTGGTTTGTCAAGGGTCGTCAGTTCAGATGGAGCTCTAGAACCACGTATTTGTCCAAATAAATAGACTAGGATATAATTTAATAGAGTTGATTTCTTGTTCATGTTTTGTGGAAAGAAAATGCTTTTTCTCATTTTTCTTTTTATTTTTCACAGATAAATAAGATGCTGAGAAAAAAAACGAGAATAAAAATCATGAGAAAAAGCATTCACGGTGTTGAATCAACCCTACTGTAAAGCTTCTTTTAGAGTATATTTTATGTACACAATATTCAAATGGTGTACTACACATATGCCTGTAACACTTTACAGATTAAAAAAAAATCAATAATCAATTGAACATAGGATAGGGCTGAATTGACCTCCACTAATTCAACTGTTGCCATAAACTCTGCATCTTAGATGTGAGCAACTTCCATTCTAAAAAAGGAAACCTAAAATGGGAAACTCCATCATGGAATCTCTAGATCAGGGGTCACAAAACTCCCTACTTACCTGCCACAGGCTCCCACACTGCTCACCCATAGGGCCAGCACTATCTGATCTGGGGGTCCACTGGGGAGTATGTGAAAATGGACTTTCTCTTTCTGTTCAGATCTTCTTTAAAATGGCTCATTTTTATCCAAAACGAGTTGAGCTCTGACCTAGCCAATTTATGTGCTTGCAGCATGGCCAACTTTGAGCGAGAATCAGACTTCTTAACATTGTGGAGCAAGAACACACATATTTTCTTTCCTCAGTGATAAAACACACTACTAAAATAATAAAAAATGATCAATAGAGAAATAAATGACAAGTTACTTGTGAGTATCAACCAAAACGCTGAGCCAGGCTGTGCTGTATCTCACTACCTGGCAGCCATTCATCATACAGGTCATATTAGGAGACCTAACTATTGCCGAAGCGCTATCCAACCCATTAAAGTTTTATCTGCTTTATATCACTTTTCTTACTGACAGTGACTTTGTAAGAAGGAAACAAGCCTCTGGGAAATACATTCTCCTTTGTTTTCTGCAGCACGCAGCAGCTCTGGCCCACCCGCCGATGTGCCAGCAATTTCCTCTTCCCCGAAACTCCATTGTTTGCATAAACCTACACAATAATGGAAGATATAGCGCGCCCATCACAAAAAGCGAAGTTAAGGTTTACGCTACCTAAAGCTAGATTCCACCCAAATCTTGCAGATTCGCTCGGTTGCTCCTTGCCGGATACCAGCAAAATCCGGGTAAAATTATCTGGCATGCCTCCTAGCAGGTGGCATGCCGGCCATTACTACCCTGTGAAATAATATAGGGGTCCCTTGCTAGTTCACCAACAGTTCAAAAAAAATGAAATTACAGCATGCAATGCCAAGCAGCTGCTTATCATGCATTAATAGAGGCCTGGAATCACGGGATAGGTCATTTTGCCTCTTTACAAGGCACTGGCGCGCCCTCACCTGGAATATGCCGTCCAGGTCTGGGCACCCATTCATAGAAAGGACGCTCTGACTATGGAAAGGGTGCAGAGGAGAACCACCAATCTAATCAGAGTAATGAAGGATCCTAGTTATAAGGAAATATTACAACAATTAAATCTGTTTAGACATGAGAGGAGACGGCTGAGGGAGGACATGATTAACTTATATTAAATACCGCATTTTTCGCCCTATAAGACGCACCCAGGATTTGGAGGAACAAAATAAGAAAAAAGATATTCTAAGCTAAATGTTGTGCTAAAACACCCCATTACAGGCAGTGTGGCATTCCCCCATCCCATTCCCCATGGGCAGTGTGGCATCCCCCATCCCATTCCTAATGGGCAGTGTGGCATTCTCCCCTCCCATAGGCAGTGTGGGATGCCCCATCCCATTCCCATAGACAGTGTGACATGCCCCTATCCCATTCCCATAGACAGCATGGGATGCCTTCATCCCATTCCCATAGGCAGCGTGGTATTCCCCCCTTCCTATTCTCCATATAGGCAGTGTGGCACCCCCCTCCAATTCCCCATATAGGTAGTGTGGCATTTCCATCCCCCACTCCCCATCCCATATAGGTAATGTAGCATTCATCCCCCCTCCCCATCCCATATAGGTAGTGTGGCATTCATCCCCCCCTCCCCATCCCATATAGGTAATGTGGCATTTCCATCCCCCCTCCCCATCCCATATAGGTAATGTGGCATTCATCCCCCCTCCCCATCCCATATAGGTAATGTGGCATTCATCCCCCCTCCCCATATAGGTAGTGTGGCATTCATCCCCCCCCCCCATCCCATATAGGTAATGTGGCATTTCCATCCCCCCTCCCCATCCCTTATAGGTTATGTGGCATTTATCCTCCCTCCCCATCCCATATAGGTAATGTGGCATTCATCCCCCCTCCCCATCCCATATAGGTAATGTGGCATTTCTATCCCCCTCCCCATCCCATATAGGTAATGTGGCATTTTATCCCCCCCTCCCCATCCCATATAGGTAGTGTAGATTTCCATCCACCTTCCCATTCCCCATAGGCAAAAGTAAAAAGTGAGAAAAAAAAACTCACCTTTCAATCCTCCCCGCTGTCCTCGCCGTCTTCACACAGACACACTGGCTTGGAATAGCGGTGGGCGTGGCCGACGCTCGAGCGTCGGCCACGCCCACCGCTGTTTAAGTCCGGGCGTCTCTGTCTGCTGGCAACGTGGAGAGGTGGCAGGGACAGTACGAGTGTCAGGGAGCAGCTGCCCCCACCGTTTGCACTGTCCCTGCCACCTCTCCACGGTGCCAGCAGACAGAGACACCCGGACTTAAACATCGGTGGGCGTGGCCGAAGCTCGAGCGTCGGCCACGCCCAACACTATACCAAGCCGAGTGTTCATTCTATGCTGGCGCTGCAGAGAGGAGGCGATGGGGCGCTGCGGAGGAGGCGGCAGATACAGCTGCCCCCATCACCCACCGCTGTAACAGGCTGGGTGTCTGGCTCTGCAGAGAAGGCTGCCTCCGCGGCTTCCGGGACAGCGCGAGCGATGGAAAAGTGAGTTAACTTTCTGCTTTTTATTTTTTTTTTTCCCACCTTCGCCCGATAAGACGCATGGATATTTTCCCACAACTTTTTGGGAATAATAAGTGCGTCTTATAGGGCGAAAATACGGTATATAAATATATAAATGGGCCATACAAAAAATATGGGAGAACGCTATTTCAGGTAAAATCCTCTCTAAAGACAAGGGGGCACTGCCTTCGATTGGAAAAAGAAATTTAGTCTCCGGAGGCGACAATCGTTTTTTTACCATAAGAACTATAAATCTATGGAATAGCCTCCCACAGAAGATTGTTACAGCATCAACCGCTGACAGCTTCAAAAAAGGATTAGATGCTTATTTAGAAGAAAATAACATTAACAGTTACTATTAGCTGGTATCAGTAAAATAAAATAAAATAAAAAATAACTGCACCTACCCCAACACCTTTGGCTGAACTTGATGGACATTTGTCTTATTTCAACCGTATTAACTATGTAACTATGTAAAAAGGACTGTAGAATCTAATTCATAACCAAAGATGGTCCACACATCTCTCTCTCTTACACTCCCTTCTTAACCTAATCTTTTTATTTTACTTCTCCATATTCTCTCTGGTTCTTTCATTTAGTAGAAGTCACATTGTTGCCTGATTTGCCGAGCTGGGGCAAGCGGTAAACACTATGGTTTGGAAGGGGAGGGGGAGTCACCCACTGGGCACCCACACGGTACCCACATGTGGCAAGGCCAGTTCCAGAAGTGGTTCTTGTTGATCAGTACGATGGGGGGGGGTTCAGTTCTTTAGGGTTGAAGGCACCCTTTGTCAGACTGGAGAAGACTCCTCCCCTCCCAACACACTTCTGCACTTTCTCACTACCAACCTGCTGCCCTGCATGGATGCCACAGCCACAGTGGTTCACCAAAGCCCCATGCACATAACCTAGTATCAAGCCTAATACCAGACAGAGTTCGATATCCTGTATTAATATAAAAAACATACTTCTGATTGGATGAAAAGCCTGTGTATGTGCCATGGGATTGCTTGCAACGTGGGTATGCCAAAGATCCCAGGGGTTTTAACATAGTAGGACATCCTACACTGGGATGCCCCAGGGATAAGGACTTTGGTAAACTTTAAATGGCAGAACAGAGGTGAGCATGGCACCCATTCCTTCTGACCCAACCAACTGTGAATTCCAAGCAGCTCCAACTGACATCGACCGGTGGACGCAGCTGTAAAGCGCCCCTCTGACCACGGGGGCCTGTGCGATGGCACACCTGGCAAACCCCAGAGGCCACCTCTGCCTGATATAACAGTGGGCAGTAGAACAAATTGAATGGTCCCCACTTCTCTGAATAAAACTTCACTTTTAATCCAACAGTTAATAGCATCTCCATAATATAAATGAGCCAACCTTAAAAGCAGTAGTAGACAAGGTCCTGGTATTTACAGATGAGTCATATGATCACTTACGCGTTTCGGACACCAGTCCTTAATCATAGTGACTACGATTATGGGCTGGTAAGTGATCTTATTTCAGGACCTTGTCTGCTACTGCTTTTAAGGTTGGCTAATTTATATTATGGAGATGCTTTTAACTGTTGGATTAAAAGTGAAGTTTTATTCAGAGAAGTGCGGACCATCCAATTTGTTCTAGTGTTTCTAAGTGGGTTTGGGACCACCCACGGTCGGACACCTCATACTCAGCGGTGAGCGCATATTTTCTGTTTATCTGGAAATAACAGTGGGCAGCCCAGTCAAGGAAGGGAGAGATCAGCATTTTCTTTTGCCGCTTGTTTTTGAGGGGTGTTTTTTTTACTGGTTATTTTCTCTGTCTCTCGATCAGCAAGACAATCGATGAAACCTACGAAATCACCGTCATACCAACAATCTCTTGTCAGGCTCAACAATGAGGAAACAGTTTCTTTTGAAAAGGAAGAATACTGCAGGCAAATTTCAAATATAGATCCGCTATTTAAACAAAAAAAACAAAAAAAAAGCCCCATCGCAGCTCTTAGACGGCCGTCTCTCCCTCCTCCCGCGTTCTTTAAAACTCCCTACGGATTAATTGCGTTTTACATGCAATTGTCCGATTGTTCAGTGACTAGAATGAGTCCGTTTTACTTTTCATGGACAAAGAAGAGCAACCACTTAACAAGACAAATCCAGCGATCAATAACAACAATGACCGTCTCCCGGGGGCCTCGGCATCGCGCAGCCGTCTAAAAATAAGATTGGCTACAAAGACGCAGGAACGATACATTTTGGAACCTTGATTTCGGGTAATGAAGATTTTATCTTTGGCACCAGGAGATTAGGTCGTTTATTATTTAAGAGGTATCAGTAGTGTAAACCTGTTGTCTACAGACGGAAGGTAAATGGTCCCCAGTGCTGTAAAGTTTATCACGGGGAGATCTTTACCAGGGAACCCGGCTACAAACAGGGGTGGACTAAGGCCAAAAATCAGTCCAGGCTTTTATTAATCAGCCCATGAGCAACTTATGAACTGCTGGACCCACCCCCAAAGACAGGGCAAATTCAAAGGTAGGTCTGCCGGGTTATTTATCCTGGGTCCCAAGGCCAAAGTGTATTTCAGGGGCTACCTTTATCCCAGCCAACGGGTCTATTGCAGATGGGTCAGGGCCATTTTTAGGGGTGCCAAGCATATACCAGGCCCCTCATCCCTCCTCATGAGGCCACGACTGTGACCGGAGGATGGCAGGTTCCATTCCACGCCACTGAAGTGCTCTTGAGCAAGGTATCTAACCCCCCCCAATTGTTTCCCCAGCACCGTAATTAGGGCATATGAAATAGTTGGGGGGGGGGGGTTAGTTGTCTTGCTCAAGATCAACCCATGAGCCCATTATTAACAAGCCCATGACCAACTTATGAACTGCTGAACCCAAACCCAAAGTCAGGGCAGTTTCAAAGGTAGGCCGGCCAGGTCAATCACCCTGGGTCTCAAGACCAATGTGTATTTCAGGGGCCGCCTTTATCCCAGCTATCTGGTCTACTGCACTTTTAGTGGTGCCAAGCATACACCCGGCCCCTCATCCCTCCTCATTAGGCCACGACTGTGACCGGAGGATGGCGGTTTCCATTACCGGCCAAGGGACATGACTGAAGTGCTCTTGAGCAAGGCACCTAACCCTCCCAAACCGTTTCCCAGGTACCTTAATTAGGGTCTGGGAAATGGTTGGGGGGTTAGGTGCCTTGCTCAAGATCAGTACATGAGCCCATTATTAATCAGCCCATTGTCAGGACTGTACCGAGCACCCGTCTGTCTTGAGCTGGTATCCCCCAATCTCCGCCGCCTCTTCTGCCTATAGACAAGCCCCCGCTTGTAGGAGACGCGGGTAATGCCTCTCCCAGTCGGTTGCCCCCAGGACTTATTAGGCGCAAAGGATACCGGCTTAAGGTGCAGAAAGATGTTTGGCAGGGAATCCCGAATTAGGATGCCGGATGGCAGAAGTCCGAAATACAGGCCGAGGTCAAACCAGGAGGTCACGGGGCGTGGTATCCAAAGGAGGTAACGAAGGGGTGGTCGAAGGCTAGCCGAGGTCAAATCCAGGAGGTCACGGTGCGAGGTATCAGAAGGGTCAGGCAAAACGTGGTCAGGCAAAGCGAAAGGTCAGGGCAGGCAGCAAGCAAGGGTAGTCGAGGTCCAATAGCCAAATAATCACAAGAGACACTGCAACGCACATCCAGAACCCAGAGGCTATAACGGGCACTGGGAAGATGGAGCAGGAAAACCTTATAGGGAATGCTGGCCAATAGGGAAGGGGGCAATAGGGGGGAAAGACAATGATTGGTGCATACAAACTAAATGGGATCGGTCCCAGGAGCTGGACGGCCCAGGCCAGACAGGCCGACCAGTCCCTGGGTCCGATCCCAGGATCCAGCCGCCGATAGGTCACTTTAAACTCGCCCCCGGCGGGCGCGCTGGAGGAAGCGCCGCCGGGAGGCATAAGAGAGACGTGCTCGCGCGCGCGCGCGAGCACGATGTGAGACAGGCGCGCCCCCGCCTGGAGGAGGCAGCGTCACGCCAGCCGGAAGCCCAGCAGGCCGGCGCAGCCGCGCGGAGCCATCGGCCGCGTCCTGTGCCGTCAGCCCCTGGACCCCACGGGGGTGCCGAGGGGACGGAAGAGCTGGGGACCGCCGAGCAGAAGCCCGCTGGGGCCCACGCAACAGCGCGCCGCGGGACCCGGAACGGCGAGAAGGTAAGAGTCTAACACCCATGATCCTATTATTAATCAGCCCATAAGCCCATTATTAATCATCCCATGAGCAACTTATGAACTGCTGGACCCATCCCCAAAGTCAGGGCAGTTTCAAAGGTAGGCCGGCTGGGTCAATCACCCTGGATCCCAAGGCCAATGTGTATTTCAGGGGCCACCTTTATTCCAGCCATCCCGTGTACTGCAGATGGGTCAGGGCCACTTTTAGTGGTGCCACCCAAACACCAGGCCCCTCATTCCTCCTCATTAGGCCACACTGTGACCGGAGGACGGCGGGCTCCATTCCTGGCAAAGGGACTTGACTGAAGTGCTCTTGAGCAAGGTACCTACCCCCCCCAACTGTTTCCCCAGCACCGTAATTAGGGCATGGGAAACGGTTGACGGGGTTTGTTGTCTTGCTCAAGATCAACCCATGAGCCCATTATTAATCAGCCCATGAGCAACTTATGAACTGCTGAACCAACCCCCAATGCCAGGGCAGTTTCAAAGGTAGGCCGGCTGGGTCTCAAGGCCAATGTTTATTTCAGGGGTCACCTTTATCCCAGCCATCCTGTTTACTGCAGATGGGTCAGGGCCACTTTTTGGGGTGCCAACCATACACCAGGCTCCTCATCCCCCCTCATTAGGCCATGACTGTGACCGGAGGATGGCGGGTTCCATTACTGGCCAAGGGACATGACTGAAGTGCTCTTGAGCAAGGCACCCAACCCTCCCAAACCGTTTACCAGATACCTAAATTAGGACTTGGGAAATGGTCGGGGGAGTTAGATGCCTTACTCAATGTCAGTACATGAGCCCATTATTAATCAGCCCATGAGCAACCTATAGACTGCTGAACTAACCCCCAAAGTCAGGGCAGTTTCAAAGGTAGGCCTGCCAGGTTAACCACCCTGGGTCCCAAGACCAATGTGTATTTCAGGGTTCAATTTTATCCCAGCCAACCGGTCTACTGCAGATGGGTCAGGGCCACTTTTAGGGGTGCCAACCATACACCAGGCCCCTCATCCCTCCTCATTAGGCCACGACTGTGACTGTGACTGAGGATAGTGGGTTTAATTCTCGGCCAAAGGACATGACTGAAGTGCTCTTGAGCAAGGCACCTAACCCCCCCAACCATTTCCCAGGCACCGTAATTAGCGCAGCCCAGTGCTCGGGGCATGTGTACACTCACTGAATGGATGGGTTAAACCGGACCTTCAGCATCATTTAATGAAAAGCCCAAACCCTTAAAAAAACTATTCCCCAGCATCTAAAATTAATATATTTTAAGTTTTTAGTCGCGTATTATCCTTTCCCTTGCAGGACTCCAGGATGTGGGCGCCACCATCTTGCTTCAGCAAGTGAGAAATGGTATCACAATAGCATACCTTCAACTTTTCAGGGTGGGAAAGAGGGGCAATTTCTAAACTACGCCACACCTCCTCATTGACAGATGGATAGGGGATAGGTAGTAACAGTTACAACAATATAAACACTTTGAGGCAAATTAATCGTTTATTGATACAAAGTTAGGAAACTTCATGATTTATGTATCTTAACAACCAAGCAGTACACATTGCTGGATTATTTTTGCGGTACCGCGGCGTCTGCGAACGCAGAAATGCATGTGGTACCGGACAGGTGTGAACGAGGGCTGACAGTGGCCTGTCCTCTAGCTTTGGTGGGTTGCACATGAATATGAATAAAAAATCATTAAAAAAATGTTAGCCATAGCTGTCCTTTAATTTACAGAACGCAGAAGGTTACTTTTCCCCTGCGCCTGATTGGCTGTAATTTGCCCAATTACCCCCGATGCAGTTCAGTATACCTTGATGAATGTATTCCTCCTTTAAACGTAATTATGCCCCTGAGTACATCTCGGCACATAAGGCGTCCAATTATTTACCATCATGCACCTGCACACGTGGTATAATTCCAGCATTTAGAAGCGCCTGGCATATAGTTATATAATTGAGCGCACCTTTACATGGAAATTGCTAATGATCAGAACCATTAGTGCTCTAAACTGCCGACTCAGCAATGATGGCGTGTCTGATTATAGAAGAGTTGGGGGGATTCAAGTTAGAGATTGTTTATTCTTCATTTTATTACATTTATGGTCAAAAACAGCGAGGTGCCGCACTATCAGGTCTTTTCTGCCTTTTGCCCCAATCAAGGTGAACCCAGGCTTAGACTAGCCCTTCAGCTTACCCAGAAATCATCCGGTGGGCCCATGAACTGAGGGGCTCCTTGCGGGCTCCCTCTCCAAAAGGGTTTGTGCACTATGTGATAGCAAATACCATCTTTCTATGATAGAAGCAGTAAGTAATACTGGATGTGGCTGTTCTATGACAGGAGAGCATTGCTAATCCACTCACACACAATACACATTGCTGGCCATTTATCTATGATAGGAGTAATAGTTAATACTGGATGTGGCTGTTCAATAGCAGGAAAGCATGGCTTACCCACTCACACACAATACCGATTGCTGGCCATTTATCTATGATAGTAATAGTTGTTATTGCTGGATGTGGCTGATCTATAGCAGGACATTATGGCTTATCCATTCACACACAATACCGATTGCTGGCCATTTATCTATGATAAGAATAGTACTTAATACTGCATGTGGCTGTTCTATGGCAGGAGAGCATGACTTATCCACTCACACACAATACCGATTGCTGGCCTTTTATCTATGATAGGAATAGTAGTTAATACTGGATGTGGCTTATCTATGGCAGGGGAGCACAGCTTATCTACTCACACACAATACCGATTGCTGGCCATTTATCTATGATAGGAGTAGTAGTAATGCTGGATGTGGCTGTTCTATGGCAGGGGAGCACAGCTTATCTACTCACACACAATACCGATTGCTGGCCATTTTTCTATGATAGGAGTAGTAGTAATACTGGATGTGGCTGATCTATGGCAGGGGAGCACAGCGTATCTACTCACACACAATACCGATTGCTGGCCATTTATCTATGATAGCAGTAGTAGTAATACTGGATGTGGCTGATCTATGGCAGGGGAGCACAGCTTATCCACACACACAATACCGATTGCTGGCCATTTATCTATGATAGGAGTAGTATTAATGCTGGATGTGGCTGATCTATGGCAGGAGAGCCCAGCTCATCCACTCACACACAATACACATTGCTGGCCATTTATCTATGATAGGAATAGTAGTTAATACTGGATGTGGCTGATCTATGGCAGGGGAGCACAGGTTATCCACTTATACACAATACACATTGCTGGCCATTTATCTATGATAGGAGTAGTAGTAATGCTGAATGTGGCTGATCTATGGCAGGAGAGCTCAGCTTATCTACTCACACACAATGCAGATTACTGGCCATTTATCTATTATAGGAGCAGTAGTAATGCTGGGTGTGGCTGTTCTATCGTAGGAGAGCCCAGCTTATCCACTCACACACAATACACATTGCTGGCCATTTATGTATGATAGGAGTAGTAGATAATGCTGGATGTGGCTGTTCTATGGCAGGAGAGCAAAGCTTATTCACTCACACACAATGTAGATTGCTGGCCATTTTTCTATGATAGGAGCAGTAGTAATGCTGGGTATGGCTGTTCTATGGCAGGAGAGTATGGCTTATCCTGTCACACACAATGCAGATTACTGGCCAATTATCTATGATAGGAGCAGTAGTAATGCTGGATGTAGGTGTTCTATTGCAGGAAAGTACAGCTTATCTACTCACACACAATACCAATTGCTGGCCATTTTTCTATGATAGGAATAATAGTAATGCTGGGTTTGGCTGTTCTATGGCAGGAGAGCAAA
The DNA here is from genome assembly GCA_027917425.1 of Gastrophryne carolinensis. Classification (NCBI taxonomy): domain Eukaryota; kingdom Metazoa; phylum Chordata; class Amphibia; order Anura; family Microhylidae; genus Gastrophryne; species Gastrophryne carolinensis. Next base: position 13,674,313 of record CM051242.1, on the reverse strand, counting down.
GCTTATTCACTCACACACAATGTAGATTGCTGGCCATTTACCTATGATAGGAGTAGTAGATAATGCTGGATGTGGCTGTACAATTGCAGGAGAGCACAGCTTATCCACTCACACACAATGTAGATTGCTGGCCATTTATCTATGATAGGAGTAGTACGTAATGCTGGGTTATCTCATCCACTCATGCACAATACAGTTTATACGGTTTAACATCTGCATGCATGAGCCCTAAAAAGCTAGTAATATTTGCATGTAACAGTATGGTGGGCCTTCAAAGTCGGTTCTCCTGGTGGGCCCCAAGGCACCTCAGTCTGATAGTGGCAAAGCTGGGTGCTGTATGTCTGGCTTTTGGCTGGCTGGCAACGCTCAGTTGAGGAGTCCATAGAGAATAATAGGTGACTATGTCTGGCCTGATAAACCAAGGGCTGGATTCAGGGCGTAGCTGGGGGGAGCGGAGGCCAGTTGCCCCAGATGCAGAAGGTCAGGGAGGTGCCAAAGGGGAAGCCTGAGAACAGGTGGGGGTGCCATTTAGAATCTTTGCCCCAGGTGCCAGAAAGCCTAGCTACTCCTCTGCTCGGATTAAGGCTGGGGCAATGGAGCAACTGCCCCGGGAGGGTATCAGTGGCTCTTAGTAAGTAAGTAAGGAGCAGGTTCAAACCCAACCTCCACCTCAATCTAAGACAAACTTCAGAGCGTCCTAACCATCACACAGCACGATGTACACAGCACATCGCAATGTATGCTATCTGTGAGCTATTTAGCAATGTGGGGGTGCACCACATTCCTAATAAAGTGTGCTCACTTATAAACCCAGACGGGCAGGCTGATTCATTACTAGCGCCAGGTATCGGCAGATGAGTGTCTGTACAGGGGCGCTAAGAGCAGTATACGCTGTGATCGGCTATCGGGCGCTGTAACAGAGCGCCTCAGTCGCTGTAGTAACCTGGCTGGCATTGATGAATGAGATGTATGTTGGGCGTTCTAACACTAGTACAGCGCTGCAGGGAGCGAAAGGTAGCGCCAGCTCAGTGCGACCGACTCTCAGCGACTTACACCATATTCAACAAAAAACAGACTCACAGCGTCGGCGCTCTGGATCTGGTCGCTATAGCATAGAGCACCAGACGCTGTGTGATTAAAGTCTGTTTTTGAACACATATCCACCAGTAACAAAGCGAAAACACATGGAATGACATTGTTGTAACACTGTGACATTAACACTTTAATGCCAGACCTGTAATGACAATTCTGCATAAAAATATAAAAAATCAAAAAAGTTTTCAAAAATGACTTTTTCTGGGCCAGGAGAGGTCACACAATTATTTGAGATAAAAAAAATTAAATAAAAAACAAAAAAAAACCTGTTTAAACAGAAGAAAAGGAACGTCCATTGAAATGTATGGGAGAGCGACAGGTAGCAACAGGTAATACCTGGCGCTCTGGAAGCTAGAGCGCTGGCGCTATACACTGAGCCGCCTGTAATGATGAATCGTACGCTACATGGCGCTGTTAGAGTCGCTCACCAGAATGTCCTTCATAAATGTGGTATTGTGTACAGCGCCCGGCGTTCAACAGACGCTGCCTGCCGCTACGAGGCGCTACCTGGCACTATCCCTTGATGAATAAACCCCTAAGACAACAAAAGACGGGCTATGGACAAAATGCCACACCAACCTCAAAAAAGGAACACCACACAAATATATAGAAAAAAATTATAAAACGAAATGCTTTATTCAGACAATTTAAAAACAAAACTGAACCTTCCTCTAAAAAATTTTAATTCCTCAATAAATAAATACCATGATAATAATGCTCATTATATAAATATTCACAGGACGGAGGACCCACAATTTATAGTAATAAGGGGTCCCTTGTATATTTTTTGTGGCAGCACAAAAGAATTAATTTAACAACATTGCCTATCTGGAGCAGGAGGGGAAAAAATAAGAAAAACTACCCCAATATAGTGACTAGTACAAATACAACAACCATTTATAAGTGAAGCCTGATTTCAAAACATCTCATATAAGACCATGATCAAAAATGACAAATCCAAAGTATACACGTGATTATAAGTCTTCAACAATAAATACAAAAAGGCTGTAAGGCTCTTACCTCCTCGCCATCCCCGGTCCCGCAGTGCGTCGTCGGGCGGCCCGCGGCCGTCTCCTGTCTGGCATGGCTGCCTCTCGGCGCTGCTGTGGGGGCCGGGGTTCGGCGGCATCTGGTTGTGCAGCTGGCCGCGCCGCGGCCCGCTCTGCGCGGCTGGGCGGCCCCGTCGGGCTTCCCCCTGGTGCGGCGCTTCCTCCCTCTGGCGGGGCGAGCACGTCTTGTTTATGCCTCCCGGCAGCGCTTCTCCCAGTGCGTCCGCCGGGGGCAGATTTAAAGTGACCTATCCCGGGCATCCTCGTGGGAAGCGGACCCAGGGACTGGTCGGCCTGTCTGGCCTGGGCCGTCCAGTTCCTGGGACCGCTCCCGTTCCGTAAGTTGCACCAATCACTTTCCTTCCCTCCAATTGGCCCCTTTCCTACTGGCCAGTACTCCCTTTATATTCTGGCTGCTCCATTATCCCAGTGCCCGTTATAGCCTCTGGGTTGTTGGGAGCGTGATAGATTGACCTTTTCCAGTTATACTCGGCTTGTTACTTTTGACCATCCTTGCTTGCTGCCTGCCCTGACCTTTTGCCTGCCTGACCTCGATTTTCGCCTGACCCTTCTGATACCTCGCCCTGTGACCTTCTGGATTGACCTCGGCTTGTTTTGACTCCTCTTTGTTACCTCCGTTGGATACCTCGCTTCGTGATCTCCTGGTTTGACCTCGGCTAGTTTATCGGACTTCCGCCTCCTGGCATCCACATTTGGGACTCCCTGCCGTTCATCAGTCTCCACCTTAAGCTGGTAATCTTTGCGCCCATTCAGTCCTGGGGGTAACCGAGTCTGGAGAGGCACAATCCACGTCTCCTACGAGCGGGGACTTGTCTATAGGCAGAAGAGGCGGTGGAGATTGGGGATTATCAGCTTAAGACAGAAAGGTGTCCGGTACAGTCCTTACAAAGGCATAAACAATTTACTTGTGTAGTTATGGACAAAAAGTGCATGTAAACAAAATCATACAGTGCAATACACAGCATTACCACATCCAAATTACAGGCCAGCATAACCGCCCGGAAGAGGAAGGAACAGCAGGGAGCACCTGCGTACGCGGCTACCCGTGCCGCTTCTGCTGGGTGAGCTATTTACATTCCAGTCGTAGGCTCATGGCTGCTTTACAATGTATACCAGCTGATTACAATAGAAACAATTAATATAAACCAGCTGCCTCTTGGCTGTAACAATGTAACTCACACCAGGGTGCTGGCAGGCTTTTCAGAATGACTAATCTTGTCCAATATTTTAACCTTCCATCCCAATATATAGCTCTCTGAGCTCTGTTGCCTCTAAAGTGACACGGCTGGGAAGGCACTTTAATGCAGCTAAATTAACCCTTTGTCTGGAATGTCCTTTTTAATGCTAAGTTCACTTTCAATTGATTTAAAGTGTATGTTTTTGTGTATATGTTTGTGCCAAAAGTATATCTTTAAAATGCTGAGCTGATCTGGCATTTTTTAATGTTTTCTAATGTTAGCAAATGTGCATTTTATGAAAGTAGTTTTCATTCGTTGCTATTGGCAGTGTAAGTCTAGGTGCAGACTTGGTGTACGTTGCCGATAGCAAAAGATTGCAGATAGCTGCTGAGCATGAGCTCCCTCACCTCCACAGTGGCCATAGCAGCAGTGTTCTGTGTGTACAGGACTCGCTTCTCTTTTCTTGGTGTACACACTCGGCTTACATTGCCAATAGCAACAGATTGCAGATAGTGAAAAATATATCATATATAACATAGGAAAAAAAATACAAATACTGGATCAGCTCAGCACCCTAAGCACATCGTTTTGGCACATAAAAAAATATACACTTCAAAAATTCCTTTGAAAGTGGACTTATTTATATTATTTATATTTTCTCCCTGAATCAGCTTCCGTGAGTATGACTATGAGAGACCTCCTGGGTTCTGACATTGAGTCACACGGTGAGGAGAGGGTAACATTTACATAAAGATAATTATGTTTGCCAATACATTTCCTTCCACATATTGTAATTTATCACCCTGTATTTCAATCTCCATACTTGAATAAAGGGGGGTGGGAGCAGCTCAATCACTATTATTTATACAAAATTATTATTATTATTCAGGGCCTGGGAACTAATTTACCGCCCAGTTTAACCCTCTCATCAACTAAATATCAAGCAACAAACATGTCTAGCTATGTGGAAAGACAGAGATTTGGTTGCATATATCTGCAGATACATGTGGAAGCCACACTGCCCTGGCAAGGCACTCTGTGTTTAGTGTGGTCCCTACTCTTAATTCTGAGTCCCCACAGTTGGGACATGCAATGCTGACAAATATCTGAGAGCTACTCACCTGGGAAGCTGCCAGCCTCCCTTTAGAACACTTCACAGGGAGAAATCCATATTGACTGAATTCCTCCCTGCTTGTGCTCATGGCAATTCAAATTAATAAAGGGGGGTGGGAGCAGCTCAATCACTATTATTTATACAAAATTATTATTATTATTCAGGGCCTGGGAACTAATTTACCGCCCAGTTTAACCCTCTCATCAACTAAATATCAGAATTAAGAGTAGGGACCACACTAAACACATCATCCATGTGTCCATCCCTGTCTTCTCAGCTCTGACCAATCCATCCATGTCCCATCCATCCCTTTACCCTCAGGTCTACGCCTCTGCATCCCTGTCTCTCTCTCTCCATCCGTCCATTCTTGCCCTTCCTGTTTTGTCCATCCCTCTTCCTCAACTCTCTGCTCATTCATTTGGGGCCAAACTATCAATAGGGGATTGGAGGTGCAAGCAACCCTTCTGAGTTTTGGCCATGGAATTTATAGGCCCCTGACCCGCGACTCTCCACCGCAAAGGGGCCCACTGAGACCAATGCCACCCAAGGACCCACATAAACCTGGAGCTGGCCCTGCCTGCGCGAGTCTGACTATAAGAGACCTCCTAGTTTCTGAGATAGAGTCCCCATGTTGGGGTGGGTGAGGGGTCAAATTTGCATAAAGATAACTCATTTTTGCCTATACATTTCCTTCCACATAGATGTCACATACTGTATCTCTCTGTATTTTGATTCCAATACATGACTTGGTAATCAGGGGGGGGATCTACTCCCTATTTGCCTTCCTTTCATTTAAAACATCTCCTTTAAAGGCCTTCTCTAATTTGATTTAACTTATGTGTGAGAGTTTTCAGGCAATTATAACAGAGGATGCAATGTACATATATATATATTCATGAGCCACCTGCCGCAAACAGGCGACTCTAAATTTAGATAATGAGAAAAATACTCTGCTTGAACAATGCGGCATAGGAAACAGATTACAGCATTTCCACCATCAAAACGTCACTTTATCTTCTTTTGCGCCGATGGAGTGAAAGATGGATGGAAGCGAATATTCAATCTCGTGTGTGTGCGTCATAGCCACCGCTAATCCAAGTCAGAGTTACTCAGACAACTTTCATCTCAGCAAAACTAATCCACACTCTGTTCAAACCAGTCATTTAAGAAAATGAAATTAGAGCTGGAGGGAAACACACCGCACCGGTCTTTAAAGCTGCGACTCGCCAATACAAAGAATGTGCTTATCCTGGGCAATAGTGATAATGGAGGAGTGTCATCTCCAGGGCTGGTGTAACGTTTCCATATTTATCTCCAACCTCTGATAGCTCAGGAGATGGAAAATAATGAAGTTTGTTATACTGCGCTGAAAATTGTTACACCAAATTAGGGAGGATATTATATCATATTCCAAGGCCGCTAGGCAAAGAATGAATATCACAAGATGGGAATGCGAGAAACTCAAACAGCTTGCCGCCATGTTTCTGCATTACTAACATTTCAGAGCTTTCTCTGTTGAGTAATGCTATCGCACACACACTAGCAGCCATTTCAGTTGTTGTCAGGGGATGATGGAGGGGTGAAAACTAGGGTTGGACCAACTCGCAAAGTTTGGGTCCATGCCGAACTTTACGAGTTCAGGTCCCCGAACAAGGATTTCAAATAGAAATTCGCTATTTGGCCTGAACCCCGCAAAAAGGTTGATTGGCTGCACAGAAACCTTCTTGCTGCCCTAGCTACCACATCCATGCCCATTCTGTTGCAGGTGACCCCGCCGTATAAAACCAGCATTAGATAGGCTGAAATCCTCTGTGGAGTGAGGGACAGAAGAAAGGCCTCTTCAGGACATGTATTTAGGGACAGTGGCTGGAGTGAGAGACATTGAGGGAGTTGTTGTTAAAAATGAGATTCTCCTTTTAGAGGCAGTTTGTTAGGGACAGAGGCTGGGGTGAGGGACTCTAAGGGAGTTTTTTAAAATACTAAATTGTCCTTTTAAGGGCAGTTAGTTAGGGACAGTGGCTGGAGTGAAGGACAGTGAGGGTCATTGTAGTTGAGGCCACGTGAGGGTCATTTGTGTTTAATAACACGTTGTAGTACGTTGTAGTGCTCACTTGCTCAGGCCACTTTGTGTTCATTTGTGGTTAATAACACATAGTAATTGAGTGTCCACTTGTTCAGGCCATATGAGGTTCTTTTGAAAAACAAATGTGTAGTGTCCACTAGTTCACGCCTTGTAAGGGTCATTTGTGTTTATTAACACATAGTAGTCGAGTGTCCACTTGTTCTGGCAACTTGAGGCTCTTTTTTAACAAATATATATATTTGTGTAGTGTCGACTAGTGCAGGCCTTGTGAAGGCCATTTGTTTTTAATAATAGCGTATCCACTTGTTTAGGCCATGTGAGGCTCTTTTGCATTTAATAACAAATAGTAATTGAGTTTCCACTTGTTCAGGCTATGTGAGGATCTTTTGTGTTTAATAACACATAGTAGTTGAGTGTCCACATGTTCAGGCCATGTGAGGCTTTATTGTGTTTAAGAGTCACTGTTGTTGAATAACAAGTATTAGTGGAGTGCCCACTTGCTCATGCCACCTTAGGGTCATTTTCTGTTTTTTTTCTAATTATCCATTTTAGGCCACAGTAACTGCAGGCATCTAATCAAGCAGAAAGCAGCAAATAAGGGACAGGGACATGCTGGTGGTGATGGAGCTGGTGTTCCTGTGCATGACATTTTGGATGCTTTTAATGGATCCATAAATGTATATTTTACACAAGTGCTGGCATACCACCTTATATTTTTAGCTGCAGGTAGAGGATGTGTTTCATCCTTGCCAGCTACATGCAAGCAGGCACCAGGGTTTGGAGCATATTATTCTGGGCCCCAATATTGTTGGCAGAGTGGTGAGGCAAGAATAGGTTGAGCCAGTGGTAGACTATATGGCACACAGTGCTACTAGTTCCATGTGATTGTTCTCCATACACTCCACTTTGTCACTAATGCTCTATGATCACATTCCTAGCTAGGATACCGTGGTCCATTCACCTGCCCCTGCCAAACAACTTATGTTGGAGGATGAGGATGTGGCCAGCAGACCATGAAAGGACCGCCTTGATGATGATGAAACCCTAGTTTCGACTGATGCAGCCAAGAGGAGTGGGTGTAGGAGGATTCCAGGGGTGATGATGAGGTTCTAGACCCAATATGGACTGAAGGCCATCAGAGTTCGGAGAACTGGTGCAAACCACCAGCAGTCAGCTGTTCCTACTACTTCCCACCAAGCCCAAGGACTGAGCACGCCAAAGCTGCCTTATAAGATATCAACAGCGTAGCATTGTTTCAAGCAATTCACAGATGACAAGACACTGGTCATGTACACGCTATGCCAACATTCCCTGAAGCTAGGGAAAAGTACTAAAAATCTCATCACCCTGTGCATGACCAGGCACCTGCAAACATAACACGAGCTGCAGTGGCAGAAACAAATGAAAAAAAAACGAAAAAGTCTCCCTCTACTGCTTCAGCAGTCTCATCCTCTAGCACCACCTCCCCAACAACAAGGCTGTCTGTCTTTCCCAAAGGGAGGATGTGATACCACCAACTCCACCAACACCAGCAGGAGCACCATCACCAGGCCTGTCCACACCATGGAAAAGTTTAGCTTTCCATCCCTCAAACTTTGGCAAGAAAGCAGATGTTCAGCCCATCTCACCCATGAGCCCTGGCCCTGAATGCAAACTTTTCCAAATTGCTAGCCTTTGAAATTCTCACATTCCACCTGGTGGAGATGAACAGTTTTAAAGATCTGATGGTGGCAGCTGTCCAACAATATGCCATTCCCACCCGCCACTACTTTTCTCACCAGGCCATCCCTGCCCTGCACCAACAGGCTGTGGAGAAAATAAGATGTGCACAGCGCAATGTTATTAGTTCCATTGTCCACATTACCACTGACACATGGACAAGTAAGCATGGGCAGGGACATTACATCTTTCTAACTGCCCACTGGGTCAATGTAGTGACGGCTGGGCCTGAGGTTGGAAGCACTTTGGCACATATCCTTCCACCACCCAGGATTGCTAGAAATCAGTCGGTGCCTCCTATTGCCTCCTCATTCTACTCATCCTCTGCTTCCACCTCATGCAGTCAGCCCCTGCACCACCAATTTGAGCACAACCATGGGGAAACGGCAGCAGGGTTCGCTAAAACTCATCTGTCTGGGCGGAAGACCCCACAGGAGCTGTGGACGATATCCACGAGCAGACAGATTAGTGGTTGCTGCCATTGCTGGAGCTGCCGGAAGCACTTTTGGGGCTCCAACGCTGCTGCTGCTCACCTGACTGCGCTGAAGAGGAGCTCCCCCCCCACCACCTCATATGTGACTAGCCATCCAGGTGGAATTCCACGTTGTATATGCTGGAAAGGGTGTGTGAGCAGCAGCAGTCAATAGTGGTGTTCTATCTCCAAAATGCCCAAGTAGATCAACAGCACTTCACCTCCATGAGAGGCATTTGTGCCGTGCTGCAGTGCTTCCAGTATGCCACCAATATGGTGAGCACTGATGACGCCGCCATCAAGGCTACCATCCCCATTCTTTTCCTGCTCGATAAAAAACCATGACTGAAGCGGCACAGGGGAAGCAGAGAAAGGCACATTTTCTCAGCTGTCAGGGCAGTGCACACGTGGTACGCAGGATGTGTTGCGACATCGGCCAGCTATTCCACTGTCCAGCCAGTGGACAGTTTTGGAGAGGTCAGAGGAATCGGAGAAGGAGAAAGACTTTCTCTCACAGCAGAATGGCACCCAGCGCAGCTCACGAGCGTCATTGGAGCATGGCTGGAGGAAAGAGCAGGAGGAAAAGGGGAGGTACCCGACACTGAGGACAGCTTCTCCTTGACGCAGGGCAGCTTGGAGCACATGAGCTACTACATACTCCAGTGCCTGCGGAACGACCGCAGAGTTGCCCGCATGTTTACCAGTGCCGATTACAAGATGGCCACCCTGCTGGATACCCGCTATAAGGATATATAAGGATATCCTATAAGGATAACATCCCCTGCTTTATTCTAGCTCTGGAGAGGGATACAAAGATGATGAAGTACAAATGCACTTTAGTGGACGCACTACTGACAGAGCTAATATTGCCACCAGAAGAATATTTGTAAAGGGGCCAGAGCACAGGCATAGGGAAGCTGAGCTCACCAGATGCACCTGCACTCAGAGGAGCAACGCAGCTAGGGTTTCTGCCACAGCTAGAGTTCAAGTCCTTGGGTGTTCCCAAATTGGGATGCCCCTCTGTCTGAAACCCCCACGAACCCCCCGTAACACTCACCCCCTCCTGGAGCCCTCATCTCATGTGTGCGCTCTGGCCACATCACCTCTAGCCATGCGCGCTTCCGCGCCCCGGCCTTCCGGAATGGGCAACGTGAGCACGCCATGGCTACAAGGTGGGGGGATGTGGCTGGCGGTGCCGCTCAGCTCCCTTCTGTGTGTACCTGGGGAGGTACACACAGTGAGGCATCCCAATTCAGGATGCCACTGAAGAGAGGGACAACACACAGCAAGTGAAAATCCTGTGTGTTGCTCCTCTTTAAAGTGTCAAAAATGAATTAAATCAGACACAACAAACAGTCCTCATATGCATCCCTCTCCAGGGCAATTTAGATGGCTGCACATAAAAAATAATTTACTCTTTTCTAACGACTACTGGGATAAATTTTAAAAACAAGAAGGACGCTCATGGGCTTGCAGGCCTCCTGCAAACAGAAAGTCATGCTGGGCTTCCTGTTACTATGCATTTCAGTTATGTCAGTTGGAAGAGGAAGCTCCAAAATGGCTGCTGCCTTTCCTTTCCAACTGTGCCAGGCTGTTGGTCCAGTTTAAATCTAGCAAAAGTCACTAATCACAAACTGTCCCAATTTTCGCGAGATTGTCCCGCGATCGGCTCCTTGTCCCGCCGCCCTAGGCCACTATTCGTCGTCCCGGGACTGGTTGCTAAGTGGTTGGGGACTCGGGAGCTGCGGCGCTGCGCACTGTCCCGCTGCCAGGGGGCCAGGGAGGGGCGGACCTATGTGCAAGCGTGTCTGCTTGTGTGTGTGCGCATGTGTGTGTGTGTGTCTGCATGTGTGTCTGCCTGTGTGTGTGTGCTTGTATGCATGCAGTGTGTGTGTGCCTGCATGTATGTGTGTGTTTGACTTTGTGTGGGGGCTTGCATTCATGTGTGTGGAGGGGGCTTGCATGCATGCTTGGTGTGTGTTTGTCTGCATGTATGTGTGTGTGAAGGGGGCTTGCATGCATGCAGTGTGTGTTTGTCTGCATGTGTGTGTGTGCACCTGCATGTATGTGTGTGTTTGACTTTGTGTGGGGGCTTGCATTCATGTGTGTGGAGGGGACTTGCATGCATGGTGTGTGTTTTTGTCCGCATGTGTGTGTATGCCTGCATGTATGTGTGTGCCTATGTGTGGGGGCTTGCATGCATGTGTGTGTGTGGAGGGGGCTTGCATGCATGCATGTGTGGGGGGCCTTGCCTGTCTGTGTGTGTGTGTGGGGGGGGTGTTTTCATGTAATTTATTTGTTATTATGAATTTATTAGGTGGCGTTTCCTTTAAGGGTGTGGCTGGGGGCATGTCTTTGGTGTGACTGGGGGACGTGGTTTAAGGACAAAAAATGTCCCTCTTTACTATTTTGTTGGGTGGTATGCTAATCACATTCAAAGACAATTGTAAGCTGTTGAAAAACTATTATATCTTCAACACTATGTCACTGGCAAACTACTTTCATATAGGAAATAAATACTTGCAAATAACGTCATATATAACAAAAATAATTCCCCCTACAGATATAACCATTCTTTCTCAAGGCCCCAATAAAGGAACATTGGGGAATAATCAAATTAAAAGTTTGCTTTGATCCTTTATACGGCGGGGGAAGAGAGTAAATAATCGCAGCCCTTCACTTGCCGCCAGACATAGATCTGACTCGCCTATTTATTGCCGGCATCGGTTATTCAAGGAACGCGGATAACCGCTTAGGGATAATGCGTATTTTATCATAGCATTTTAATAGACCGTAATCAATTTTTGTGACATGTATGGCGCTGTAATAAACAGATGCATTTTTTTTATTATTAAAGATTTGCTGCCAAGGAAAATTAAAATAATCATACAATAAAACAACAATTCAGTTCCACTCCAGCCAAGGGGAAATGTAAAAAAAAAAAAAAAAAAAATCTAGTTCGGTCGTCACAAGCGGATCCAAGTTGGAGGCTTTATACCGTTCAGAGCGGGCGGCAAATTATTCACAGAGACAGCTTTATAGGCATACTAAATCTGCAACGCAATGGCCAATAGGGGCATGAGCTTCATTTCTTTGCCTGCGAGTTCCAGTCCACGAACAGTAGGGTTAATAAAGTGCAATTCATTATTAGCCGCACATGTCATTCGCATAGCAAGCGTTATTTCCATAATGTACAGTTAATGGCCTTCACCCCATGGTCACCGTGTCCGGCGCTTGCACGTCGGCCTAAGCGGCACGAGGGGATCGGAACATTAAAAATCTCAGCACAGCATGGGAGGCTGAAAAAAGAAAAGACTAAAAGCGTTCTAATTCTCACTCTGGTAACAATGGGAAAAACTGCCACCCAGGGCCAGATTCAGCACAGGGAAAAGCTGGGCAATTGCCAGGGCCCGTGGCATCTTCAGGGGCCGCTCAGGCTCACACTTGGCCATAGTATTATTTTACAGTGGACCCGAACCACCGAATGCCGGGTGCTGTGTGCAGAGCTGCTCATGGCCTCAGCAACAGGGGATAATCAGCAACAATGGAGAAGGTGGAATGGAATGGGGGGGGGCAATTGATGGAAGCTCAGAAAGTAGCGAGAACCAGGTGACAACTGACAAGGACTGGAGGGCGATCAGCAGCAGGGGGTGACCCATTTGTGGCAGCGGAGCTGAAAGGTGACATCATGTGTCTCACTACTTTGGGGCCCAATAAGACTCTTTTGACCAAGGGCCCCATCAAACCTGGAGCTGGCCCTGCTGCCACCATCTAGGTGTAAGTGTAACCACCCCGTTAAAGTGATCCTTTATGTCATCACCTTTCATCACCAGCCCAGTGCCCCAAACACAGCCTGTGTTTTGTTTTTTTTCTAAAGCCTTTGCCTAATATTCATAAAACACCAATAGGAAGCAGTATGATTTCTGAACGGTGGTCATATGCTAAATAAAGAGGAAGATCAAGGGATGTTAAAACATCCCCCAAACCTCACACGGTTTTACCTTTGGGTAGTATTTACTCATCTCGCTGGGAGATCCATCTTCTGGGTTTCCGGGTGACCTTCCACATCTTGCATCCCACCAGGCACTGCGCGCAGCCCCTGATCTCCTGCCTGCGCAGTGCCAATGAATGGAATGCAAAAGAGCCACCTGAAATCTCACGGGATTTCGCTGAGCGGCATGGGACTTTGAAGAGCAAGGCTAAAGTCGTGCTGTCACTATCAGACAGCAGAGGATCGGGCCCTGAAGCAGCCGGATGTCTCCACAGCAGGCAGTGGTGACATCCAAAAGGTAAGTAGGGGCTGATGGGGGGGGGGGATCATCCCTCTTTTTATTTCTCGTTCGATGCTGCTCTTTAAAGTGGAAACCAAACGCAGGATTTTGATTATCCAAGGTTTTGTTCCATGCCCCAGAGGCATCCCAAATTCGGATGCCGGGCTGTGTGAAACAACCTCTGAACGCACAGCACAACTCACCTCTTCCCAGTCCAAAAGCGTGTGTACAGGATCTCGTCCAATCAGAGCCGTTTGCTGTGACTATGTCATTCGGCAAATGGCTTTGATTTGCTTCAATGGAGAGCAAAAGCAGCTGCATCCCCAGCGGCACGTGAACTCCTATCTGAATGGCTGGGATGGGAGCAGTGCTAGGCCCGAGGATGCAGGGTTCGCTCCCTATTTTAAACAATCTGAGCTCTTTGTCGAATTACAGGGAGGGGGTGCAGGCACTATTGTCTTGTTCCAAAGCTGTGCTTGTGCCACCTAAACACAAGCACACAGGCAGCCACGGAGGATTAAAATATTAATTAGGTGTAGCTGTGATTAAAACACTAATTAGGTGTGTAAGTGGTTGAAACTTAAATCAGGTGCTAATTAGGGTCGTGGCCGAGGGTGGAAGGAGAGGAGAGGGGAGAAAGGCTGTGCTGGCTGTGATGCCCAGGCTGCATAGTACTACTGTGCTCGTTCTTGCTGAGCTGACAAACGGAGGGTAAGCTACAGACCACCAGTCCAAGCCTATGATTGGTGGTCTATGGCAAAGGAATTGAGAAGGTGTGTCACTAATCTTTGCCTTGCTTCTACTTTCAGGAGCAGCGATGATGAGGTGAGCTGCTGAATGCACTTCGCCTACAGAGTCCCTTTAAATGTGATCTACCAAAGTGGTTTCTATATGGTGATATATCCTTTAAGTCTAAGAGGCCGATTCAGTAATAGCGCCAGGTAGCAACAGATGAGCGACAGTAGCGTTATTTTCACAGCGCCCGCTAGTATTCGCTGTGCTTGCCCGTTGTTCGGTTGTTGACAGCGACTCAGTCGGTGTGCGGTAATGTTGAATACGGGGTTAGGAGTCGCTGTTTGACTGGTTCCGCGCTGTATGGGAGCGCATGACAGCGAACGGCCATAGCGACCGGCTCCCAGCATATTCATTAACAAATCACGCTCCAAAAATTCTCGCGCTGTGAAATGCTTGTTTAAACCCCAGAGCGCTGGCGGCGATGGGTTAAAAGTAGTTTTTTAACCCCCAAACAACCATATTTTTAGAAAAAAAACAAAAAACATGTTTTTCTAAACATTTTGTAATATGAATACATTAATATCAGACCTGTAATATCAATTCTGCACAAATGTATTATTTTTTTTTTTTACCTTAAAAAAAATATCTAACATTGCAGAAGTGGTCACAGAATTTTTGACATTTAAAAAAAAAAAAAATTAATAGCAATTAATTATGAATATTTAAAGATTGTTCAATTGAAATGCATTGGAGAGCGCCAGGTAGCGAGAGGTCATACCTGTCGCTGTTCAAGGTCGCTCGCTGGCGCTGTGGGGTGAGGCTGGAATAATGATGAATGATTCGCTATCTGGCGCTCTGTCAGTCGCTAAGCAGGATCGGCTTGATAAATGTGTGATTGCGGAGGGGAGCCGGCATTCTCGTGGCGGTGAGCGTCATTACCGTTCGCTCACCATTTGCTACCTGGCGCTATCCCTTGTTAAATAAGGGCCTAAGCTACTGTTTTGTAATCCTTTGCATTTACACACTTAATTACTCACTGCTCTCCTATAGAAAAGCTGATTTTCTATGTTAAACGAGCCAGAAATAAATAGAAGGGTGAGATATAAAACAACCGCAAGGGATATTGTTTTAATTATACACGAGATGTTATTTATTATATTATCCATGGAGCTTGTGATGTCATAAAATGTGTGAAACTTGTGCGAAATGTAATTATGAACATTGAAAAAGCAACAATATAAGCATCTTTTACACTTTTAGTTGGGCTTTTTCCCTTTAAAGTAGACCAAAACCTACCCTGGAGTCTATGAGAGTCCAGGGCAGGCATACTTACTCCTCCTCGGGGCACCCCGATCGGGATACCCCGCTGTGTGAAACCTCCCAGGTTGCCTGAAAACTCACCTTTGTTTGAGCAATGGCCGAATCCCTGCTATCCCTTTAGCAGGGTGTGTGCACGTGCCAGGCATTTGTGATTGGCCGATGCGGGCACGCTCCCTGTTAGAGGTAGCGGGGGATGTGCCCGCCAGTGCGCTTGGATCTGCTCGCATTAGACGAGCTCCTGGACCAAGGTGCTCAAGCGGATCTGAGTGCGCTGATTGGACGAGCAGCCGCGCAAGCGTTGTAGGACTGGTTCATTCAGGCGACCTGTGGGGTTTCACACAGCGGGGCATTCCCGATCATGGTGCGCTGGGGGCAAGGACCAAGACCCAGGATATTCAAAGTTTAAAAGCCCCATGCTGTCTCATTGCTTGGTCACAGTGAGGAAGGTAAATTTCTTCATCCTCTGCCTCCAGCACCTCCCTTCTTATGCTGACCACAAATACAATCCAGAGGCTCGTGTCAAGCTGATCACCCCCAATGCAATGCACACAGTGTGCTTTAATGACTGCCCTGCCACTACCACCACAGAGGAGATGAGAAGCATGAAGGGAAACCTTATTTTATATTTACTCTGGCAATAGAGCTTCATTTTCAAAAAGTAAATGGGAACATTGCCCTGTGTAGCCCTACACAATGGGTGTGCCTGGACAAAGACCTTAAAGTAGACTAAAACCCAGGATTTTGACTGGTCTTTGCTCCCGGGGCATCCTGATGCCCCACTGTGACGCATACGTGGATGCTCGTCCAATCCGCACGCTCAGATCTACTCCCACCCCTTAATCCAGGAGCTCGTCAAATAAGAGCGTATCCAAGCGTGCTGGTGGCCGCATCCCCCGCTACCCTCTAACAGGGAGCATGCCTGCACCGGCCATTCACAAATACCTGGTGCGGGCATGCGCCCTGCTAGAGGGATAGCGGGGATGCGGCCCGTGCCTGTGCCGTTGGACCGGGATTAAGGTAAGCGTAGCGGGCGACCTGGGGGTCTCACACAGCGGGGCATCCCAATTTTGGATGCCCCGCGGGGAGGGAATGGATCGGCCTGGGAATCTTATAGATTCACGGGCCGATCCAGCTGGGTTTTGGTCCACTTTAACATGTATGTAGCAGAAACAGTACCTAGCACTAGCTCACACCAATTAATATTCTTTAGATTGAGTTGCTCAAGCTTCATACAAACTAGAGATGAGCGAACTTTTGATTCGCCGAATTTTCCGACAAAAATCCTTTCGACCCGAATTTATTCGCGACGAATCGCTGTTAAAAACGGCTATTTCTGAGCCTCCTAGAGCCTCAATAGGGTTGTAAACCATTCTGCCTTGCTGTAACACGCACAGGATGCGTGCTGGGTTAGTTAAATAATAGTTGGTGCCACGGTAGGTCTGTGTGGTTCCTAACCATAAAATTGGAGTATTTAAGTGAGGCTTATTGTAAATAGGAAAAATAACTTGATAATTCTCTTGTTATAACCGTATATACAAATCCATTAATTTATCCAATAAGCATTTTATTTACACCAAAATATCCATTAATTCATCCGATTGGTATTAATATATACATCTCACCATGACATTTCTAGTGTAAAAACAAACAGAGTTAGTATATGGCATGGTTATAATATTATATTCTTATTAGGGAGACTTTAACATTTGAGAGGCCCGGAACGGCCCGCCGGTACGCACGTCCACGACAGGATACTAACTACTACAAGGGCGCGTTATGCGCGGACACGCAGCTACCAACCGGCCCTGACTTCACCATCAATACCCAAAGCATCTCACACAACCACTAAAGATCCAAAGATGATCCATTTCTTGGCCATATAAGGCCTCATTGGAAATATTAGCCCCTCTGGAAGGCTACAAAAGGGCATCTGGGAAGAATCACTAGTGCACTGAAGAAGCTGATTACACAGCGAAACGTCTGCACTTTACAGCAAACAGATGTACTAAACCCTACTTGCTACAACTGAGAGGCGCAACAGGACTTGCTACAAACATGTGCTAAGCACACTTGCTACAAACAATAACCTGTTGCGCAGTAATAAGAATATAATATTATAACCATGCCATATACTAACTCTGTTTGTTTTTACACTAGAAATGTCATGGTGAGATGTATATATTAATACCAATCGGATGAATTAATGGATATTTTGGTGTAAATAAAATGCTTATTGGATAAATTAATGGATTTGTATATACGGTTATAACAAGAGAATTATCAAGTTATTTTTCCTATTTACAATAAGCCTCACTTAAATACTCCAATTTTATGGTTAGGAACCACACAGACCTACCGTGGCACCAACTATAAAAACCCCCCCAAACCAATTAATTTATTAAGGAGTAGAGGCACCCAGCGTACTAGTAAGAGCCAGGATCCATTTACATTGGAGTATTAATACTCCATTTCCCCCTCAAAAATAGTTAAATAATACTTTGAATAAATATCACATGCAGATCAGAGGCATCGCTAATAGAATCGAAGAGCGGCACAATTGAAGTGGCATCACTATGAGGGGCAGGAGCCCAAACATTGCTTTAAAAAGACACTGGAGTTGGCAGCAGCAGGAGCCCAAAAATTGGATGAATCACACCCTGGAGTTGGCAGCAGCAGCAGCCCAAACATTACTTTAAAGAGACACTGGGGTTGGCTTCAGGAGCCCAAAAATTGGATGATTCACACCCTGGAGTTGGCAGGAGTTGGCGGCAGCAGCAGCAGCAACAGGAGCCCAAACATTACTTTAAAGAGACACTGGGGTTGGCTTCAGGAGCCCAAAAATTGGATGAATCACACCCTGGAGTTGGCAGCAGCATCAGCCCAAACATTACTTTAAAGAGACACTGGGGTTGGCTTCAGGAGCCCAAAAATTGAATGAATCACACCCTGGAGTTGGCAGCAACAGCAGCAGCAGCAGCAGCAGGAGCCCAAACATTACTTTAAAGAGACCCTGGGGTTGGCTTCAGGAGCCCAAAAATTGGATGATTCACACCCTGGAGTTGGCAGCAGCAGCAGGAGCCCAAATATTACTTTAAAGAGACCCCGGGGTTGGCTTCAGGAGCCCAAAAATTGGATGAATCACACCCTGGAGTTGGCAGCAGCAGCAGGAGCCCAAACATTACTTTAAAGAGACACTGGGGTTGGCTTCAGTAGCCCAAAAATTGGATGAATCACACCCTGGAGTTGGCAGCAGCAGCAGCAGGAGCCCAAATATTACTTTAAAGAGACCCTGGGGTTGGCTTCAGGAGCCCAAAAATTGGATGAATCACACCCTGGAGTTGGCAGCAGCAGCAGCAGCAGCAGCAACAGGAGCCCAAACATTACTTTAAAGAGACACTGGGGTTGGCTTCAGGAGCCCAAAAATTGGATGAATCACACCCTGGAGTTGGCAGCAGCAGCAGCAGGAGCCCAAACGTTACTTTAAAGAGAAACTGGGGTTGGCTTCAGGAGCCCAAAAATTGGATGATTCACACCCTGGAGTTGGCAGCAGCAGCAGCAGGAGCCCAAATATTACTTTAAAGAGACCCTGGGGTTGGCTTCAGGAGCACAAAAATTGGATGATTCACACCCTGGAGTTGGCAGCAGCAGCAGGAGCCCAAATATTACATTAAAGAGACCCTGGGGTTGGCTTCAGGAGCCCAAAAATTGGATGAATCACACCCTGGAGTTGGCAGCAGCAGCAGCAGGAGCCCAAACGTTACTTTAAAGAGAAACTGGGGTTGGCTTCAGGAGCCCAAAAATTGGATGATTCACACCCTGGAGTTGGCAGCAGCAGCAGCAGGAGCCCAAATATTACTTTAAAGAGACCCTGGGGTTGGCTTCAGGAGCACAAAAATTGGATGATTCACACCCTGGAGTTGGCAGCAGCAGCAGGAGCCCAAATATTACATTAAAGAGACCCTGGGGTTGGCTTCAGGAGCCCAAAAATTGGATGAATCACACCCTGGAGTTGGCAGCAGCAGCAGGAGCCCAAACATTACTTTAAAGAGACACTGGGGTTGGCTTCAGGAGCCCAAAAATTGGATGAATCACACCCTGGAGTTGGCAGCAGCAGCAGCAGGAGCCCAAATATTACTTTAAAGAGACCCTGGGGTTGGCTTCAGGAGCCCAAAAATTGGATGAATCACACCCTGGAGTTGGCAGCAGCAGCAGCAGCAGGAGCCAAAACATTACTTTAAAGAGACACTGGAGTTGGCTTCAGGAGCCCAAAAATTGGATGATTCACACCCTGGAGTTGGCAGCAGCAGCAGCAGGAGCCCAAATATTACTTTAAAGAGACACTGGGGTTGGCTTCAGGAGCCCAAAAATTGGATGATTCACACCCTGGAGTTGGCAGCAGCAGCAGCAGGAGCCCAAACATTACTTTTAAGAGACACTGGGGTTGGCTTCAGGAGCCCAAAAATTGGATGAATCACACCCTGGAGTTGGCAGCAGCAGCAGCCCAAACTTTACTTTAAAGAGACATTGGGGTTGGCTTCAGGAGCCCAAAAATTGGATGATTCACACCCTGGAGTTGGCAGCAGCAGCAGCAGCAGGAGCCTAAATATTACTTTAAAGAGACTCTGGGGTTGGCTTCAGGAGCCCAAAAATTGGATGAATCACACCCTGGAGTTGGCAGCAGCAGTAGGAGCCCAAATATTACTTTAAAGAGACCCTGGGGTTGGCTTCAGTAGCCCAAAAATTGGATGAATCACACCCTGGAGTTGGCAGCAGCAGCAGCAGGAGCCCAAATATTACTTTAAAGAGACCCTGGGGTTGGCTTCAGGAGCCCAAAAATTGGATGAATCACACCCTGGAGTTGGCAGCAGCAGCAGCAGGAGCCAAAACATTACTTTAAAGAGACACTGGACTTGGCTTCAGGAGCCCAAACATTGGATGATTCACACCCTGGAGTTGGCAGCAGCAGCAGCAGGAGCCCAAATATTACTTTAAAGAGACCCTGGGGTTGGCTTCAGGAGCCCAAAAATTGGATGAATCACACCCTGGAGTTGGCAGCAGCAGCAGGAGCCCAAACATTACTTTAAAGTGGACCAACACCCAGGATTTTGACTATCCTGGGTTTTGGTCCACTTCGGCGGGGCACCCCGATCGGGGGTGCCCCGCTGTGTGAAACCCCCCAGAAAGCCCCAAAATCTTACCTGTCCCCGCTCCCACGTGACTGGACGGTCCAATCCCCGCCAACGTCCAGGCGGGGATCAGGAACGTCCAAGCGGCTGCACGCCTACAGGGGCGCGAGGGAGGCGGCGGCGGCCGGCCGCCGCCGAAGATCAGGTAAGGTGTTTGGGGTTTTTTGGGGGGTTTCACCCCGCGGGACATCCCGATCTCGGATGTCCCGCGGGGTGGGAGGTGATCGGCCCGGGAATCTTATAGATTTCCGGGCCGATCACCTCTCGGTGTTGGTCCACTTTAAAGAGACACTGGGGTTGGTTTCAGGAGCCCAAAAATTGGATGAATCACACCCTGGAGTTGGCAGCAGCAGGAGCTCAAATATTACTTTAAAGAGACCCTGGGGTTGGCTTCAGGAGCCCAAAAATTGGATGAATCACACCCTGGAGTTGGCAGCAGCAGGAGCCCAAATATTACTTTAAAGAGACACTGGAGTTGGCTTCAGGAGCCCAAAAATTGGATGATTCACACCCTGGAGTTGGCATCAGCAGGAGCCCAAAAATTGGCCTAAAGACATAAATATGTTTTGCACCATTTGGAAAGTGTAAAACTTGGCACCATGCTGAATCTAGTCGCATGCATCAGGCATTGGTGGGTGGAAATCCTGGCTGATCCATCCCTGATTCATTTTGACAAAGGTGAGTCTCTCCACATTTTTAGTTGACAGACGAGTTCTCCTCGCCGTAACTATGGCCCCCGCCGCACTAAACACCCGCTCAGATGGCACGCTACTTCCCGGGCAGGACAGCTTTTCCAGGGCAAACTCTGCTAGTTGCGGCCACAAATCAAGTTTGGCTGCCCAGAAGTCCAGCGGATCCTCAAGGTGTGTTGGCATGGTCATGTCAAAGTATGACATGACCTGCTGGTTCAGGTCCTGCTCCAGGTCTTCCTGCTGCTCATGAGTAGCCTCACTATGCGGGTGTAGAAAGCTACTCATTAGCGACTGAAGACTGAGGCTGCTGCTGATGGATCTGCTGCTGCTGCTCCTGCCAACCCCCCCAGCGGCCATGGCAGTGGAAGGTGAGCGCAGAGGTCCCCTCGAGTCAGACCTGCGAGAGTATGGACCATGGCGCAGATAGGCATCGGCCAACTGCCTACGTAGAATGTCTTTGTAGTAGTTCAGTTTGTCCTCCCTCTCGGTGGGTTTAAAAAATGCCCCCATTTTGTGCCGGAAGCGAGGGTCCAATAAGGTGGACAGCCAGAAGTCATCCCGCCGACAGATGGAAACAATTCTGGGGTCACTAAGCAAGCACGTGAGCATGCTTCCTGCCATTTGCGCAAGTGACTAGGATGGACTACCTGTCTCCATCTCCACTGCATACTGCCACGGTGTGCCCGGGTCCTCTGTCTCGCCTTCCTCAAAAACCTCTAGCTCCTCTGGCTGCTCCTGCTCCTCCTCTCCTGTCCGCTGACTAGATAAACCAGCCATTTCACCAAGCCTAAACTGTGTTTCGCTGGGCAACTCCTCCTCCTCCTCTTCCTCCTCCTCCTCCAGTTCAGCTCCAACGGGGTTCATGTGGCCGTAAGATGTAAACGCCATGTCTCCAGTGCCCTGACCAGCCATGGTTTCCAACATGTGCTGTAGTACATGAAGCAGTGGAATCACGTCGTTCATCCCATAATCCTGCCGACTGACAAATAAAGTGGCACCCTGAGCAAACGGCAGGTGTCACGTATGAGCTGGCACTGGTTGACATTGAAGTTACACAGGGGAGTCCCCCTATCTGCTTGGATCATCAGGAAATCCGTGATGGCTTTTCTGTGTTCATATAATCGGTCCAACATGTGAAGGGTGGAATTCCAACGGGTGGAAACATCGCAAATCAGACTATGTTGGGGGATACCATTCTGACGCTGTAGCTCAAGAAGGGTGTGTTTGGCGGTGTATGAGTGGCTGAAGTGCATGCAAAGTTTCCTTTGTTGTTGTTAGGATGTCTTGCAGATGGGGGGAACACTTCAGAAACCGCTTGACAACCAGACTGAAGACGTGAGCCATGCAGGGGGCATGGGTCAGGCTTCCTTGGCGCAGCGCAGACAAAATGTTCTTCCCATTGTCGGTAACCATGATTCCCATTTTAAGTTTTCTTGGAGTAAGCCATGTTTGGATTTCCTGATGAATACATTTAAGCAGTTCCTCCCCTGTGTGACTCCGTTCGCCAAGACAAACCATGTGAAGCACTGCGTGACACCTCTGTGCCCTGCACACATGGTAGACTGGAGGGGCACTGAGACTTGAGCCTACAGTGGAGGGTGAGGAGATGGCGGAGGATGAGGAGGCCGAGTCGCACGGTGTCACAGGCCCAACGGGCAGGGAGCGCGGAGGCCGAAGCGGCGTGACCTGTCCAAGTTGCTGCTGCTGCTGCAAAGGGACCACATTCACCCAGTGGGCCGTAAACGACATGTACTGTCCCTGACCGTAGTTACAGCTCCACGTTGGCGCTGCCATGCACTTTGCTACACACCGACAGGCTCAAGGACTGGCCCACCTTCTGTTCAACAAAAGTGTGCAGCGCTGGTACTGCCTTCTTGGCAAAGAAATGACGGCTTGGGACTCTCCACCTCGGCTCGGCACAAGCCATCAGTTCTCTGAAAGGTGCAGATTCCACCACCTGAAAAGGGAGCGACTGCAGCACCAGCAACTTGGACAGGAGCACATTCAGCTTCTGCGCCGTAGGATGAGTGGGCGCATACTGCTGTCTCTTGGACATGGCTTCGCTGATGGATTGCTGGTGGGATGCATGACTTGGAGGAGGAGGAGGAGGAGCAGGAGCGACAGAGGATGGGTATGACGCACACCTGCCTTCGGCTGAGGTGCTGGAGCCTTGGCTGGCAGAAATTGGGAGCGGCGTGCCACTTGGTGAGGAAGCAGACTGGACCACCCCTTGGGAGCCTCGGTTCTCCCAGGTCGCTTTATGGTGACGCATCATATGTTGACGCAGGGCCGTGGTGCCAACATTTGGACCCTGGCCACGCTTCACCTTTTGCCTACATATCTTGCATGTGGCCATGTTACCCTCCTGCGGATGCTTCAGGAAAAACTGCCACACTGCCGAGTAGCTACTTTTCCCACCCCCTGGCCTCACTGATTCACTGCTGCTGTTGCCAACTCCAGGAACCCCTGCTCCACTACCTCCCGATAAGGTAGACTGCCGCACAGCAGGTGCTCTACCCCGGCCCCGGCCGGCTCCAGCCTTTGGAATTGTGCCCCCATGCTGACTGCTACCACCTTGCTGCCTCAGCTGCTGACTCCGGGGCAACCTGCGCCCCTCTTCTCCTGATGATGACGATGAAGCCCCTTCATCACCCGGCTCCCAAGTGCGATCGGCTTCATCGTCATCATCATCATCACCGAGATGTGGCTGTACGTCACTGATGTTCGTGGATTCGTCAACAGTGTCTGGCGCAGGAGCTGGAACGCTCGCAGCACCCACGACACTGTCCACATCACTATTTGTCTGCCTAGCTAAAGAAGCCACCTCCATTTCTTGGCTGGGCAGTAGCTGCTGACTGTCCTCCTGTATCTGATCGTCCTCCTCACTAAAGAGTGGAGCTGAACCCAAAGCATAGGATACGTCGCTGGGGGAGGGAACGGCGTAGGACAGAGGCAATGGGAGGACAGGGACTGCTCTCTGGGCATGCCAACTCAGGGTTGTGTCAGAGGAACCTACCGACCCTAGACTGGGGGTCTCAGACGTAAGTTGTGATGATGTTGTTGATGAGCGCGTCAACCAATCTACCACGGCAGATGCGTTACTGGTGGAGACCCGACCGCTAGCAGATACTGGCAGATTAGGTCTCTCAGCGTGACTCCTGCTGCTACTGGCCCCCAGTCTGCTGCGAGCTCTGCCTGCAGAATCTTGGCCTCTGCCACTCCTCTTTTCACTTCCAGGCACTTGTCTGCCCGACATAGTCTAACTGGCGTGGTAGTAGGTGATATTTTAAGAACCCCCAGGCAGCGGTGGGTCTATATGAAACAGAATATAATGCACACCAAAAGTGAGCAGTAACACTCAGCCTCCAACAGGCCTGCTTAGTGTAAATAAGAGAGCTGCTTAGTGTAAATAAAGAGGGGTATGCTATGTTACAGAATGGGATGCCCCCAACAGCCAGCAGTGCACCTGGCAGCAGTACTACTATGCACAGCAAAAGTGTCTTTATCAGGCCTAATTTCTATTAGAATAAGTGCAAATGGTTATGGTATTAAATAGAGGCTGGTGTAGTCACAGAATGGGATGCCCCAAAAACCAGAGAGCACCTGGCAGCACTAATACTATGCACAGCAAAAGTGTCTTTATCAGGCCTAATTTCTATTAGAATAAGTGCAAATGTTTATGGTATTAAATAGAGGCTGGTGTAGTCACAGAATGGGATGCCCCAAAAACCAGAGAGCACCTGGCAGCAGTAAGACTATGCACAGCAAAAGTGTCTTTATCAGGCCTAATTTCTATTAGAATAAGTGCAAATGGTTATGGTATTAATTAGAGGCTGGTGTAGTCACAGAATGGGATGCCCCAAAAACCAGAGAGCACCTGGCAGCAGTAAGACTATGCACAGCAAAAGTGTCTTTATCAGGCCTAATTTCTATTAGAATAAGTGCAAATGGTTATGGTATTAAATAGAGGCTGGTGTAGTCACAGAATGGGATGCCCCAAAAACCAGAGAGCACCTGGCAGCAGTAAGACTATGCACAGCAAAAGTGTCTTTATCAGGCCTAATTTCTATTAGAATAAGTGCAAATGGTTATGGTATTAAATAGAGGCTGGTGTAGTCACAGAATGGGATGCCCCAAAAACCAGAGAGCACCTGGCAGCAGTAAGACTATGCACAGCAAAAGTGTCTTTATCAGGCCTAATTTCTATTAGAATAAGTGCAAATGGTTATGGTATTAAATAGAGGCTGGTGTAGTCACAGAATGGGATGCCCCAAAAACCAGAGAGCACCTGGCAGCAGTAAGACTATGCACAGCAAAAGTGTCTTTATCAGGCCTAATTTCTATTAGAATAAGTGCAAATGGTTATGGTATTAATTAGAGGCTGGTGTAGTCACAGAATGGGATGCCCCAAAAACCAGAGAGCACCTGGCAGCAGTAAGACTATGCACAGCAAAAGTGTCTTTATCAGGCCTAATTTCTATTAGAATAAGTGCAAATGGTTATGGTATTAATTAGAGGCTGGTGTAGTCACAGAATGGGATGCCCCAAAAACCAGAGAGCACCTGGCAGCAGTAAGACTATGCACAGCAAAAGTGTCTTTATCAGGCCTAATTTCTATTAGAATAAGTGCAAATGGTTATGGTATTAAATAGAGGCTGGTGTAGTCACAGAATGGGATGCCCCAAAAACCAGAGAGCACCTGGCAGCAGTAAGGCTATGCACAGCAAAAGTGTCTTTATCAGGCCTAATTTTTATTAGAATAAGTGCAAATGGTTATGGTATTAAATAGAGGCTGGTGTAGTCACAGAATGGGATGCCCCAAAAACCAGAGAGCACCTGGCAGCAGTAAGACTATGCACAGCAAAAGTGTCTTTATCAGGCCTAATTTCTATTAGAATAAGTGCAAATGGTTATGGTATTAATTAGAGGCTGGTGTAGTCACAGAATGGGATGCCCCAAAAACCAGAGAGCACCTGGCAGCAGTAAGACTATGCACAGCAAAAGTGTCTTTATCAGGCCTAATTTCTATTAGAATAAGTGCAAATGGTTATGGTATTAAATAGAGGCTGGTGTAGTCACAGAATGGGATGCCCCAAAAACCAGAGAGCACCTGGCAGCAGTAAGGCTATGCACAGCAAAAGTGTCTTTATCAGGCCTAATTTCTATTAGAATAAGTGCAAATGGTTATGGTATTAAATAGAGGCTGGTGTAGTCACAGAATGGGATGCCCCAAAAACCAGAGAGCACCTGGCAGCAGTAAGACTATGCACAGCAAAAGTGCCTTTATCAGGCCTAATTTCTATTAGAATAAGTGCAAATGGTTATGGTATTAAATAGAGGCTGGTGTAGTCACAGAATGGGATGCCCCAAAAACCAGAGAGCACCTGGCAGCAGTAAGACTATGCACAGCAAAAGTGTCTTTATCAGGCCTAATTTCTATTAGAATAAGTGCAAATGGTTATGGTATTAAATAGAGGCTGGTGTAGTCACAGAATGGGATGCCCCAAAAACCAGAGAGCACCTGGCAGCAGTAAGACTATGCACAGCAAAAGTGTCTTTATCAGGCCTAATTTCTATTAGAATAAGTGCAAATGGTTATGGTATTAAATAGAGGCTGGTGTAGTCACAGAATGGGATGCCCCAAAAACCAGAGAGCACCTGGCAGCAGTAAGACTATGCACAGCAAAAGTGTCTTTATCAGGCCTAATTTCTATTAGAATAAGTGCAAATGGTTATGGTATTAAATAGAGGCTGGTGTAGTCACAGAATGGGTTGCCCCAAAAACCAGAGAGCACCTGGCAGCAGTAAGACTATGCACAGCAAAAGTGTCTTTATCAGGCCTAATTTCTATTAGAATAAGTGCAAATGGTTATGGTATTAAATAGAGGCTGGTGTAGTCACAGAATGGGATGCCTCACAGCAGACTTGAGATCAGTTCAGTATATATGCACAGTAAGTGTATAAGCAGCCTGAAAACGCTAACAAAGCCAGTCAGCCAGCCAGTAACACTCAGGCTGAATGAAAAAAAAAAAAATCTCCCTGTGACTGCCTCCGATTTTTCCTAACTTTCCCTGCTTTTCGCTGACTTTCTGTCTGTCTCCTGCCTGTCTCCTGCCTGTCTCCAGCCTGTCCCTGTCTGTCCCTGTCTGTCTAACTGTCTCTCCCTGCCTACAGCAGCGTCCTGTCTCTCACGAATGCAATAGAGAAATGAGGAAAAGCAAGATGTCCGCCGACTTAAATAGCGCTGTGACGTCACCGGGCTTGCTGGCTGCTGATAGGCTGCATGTGACTGTCCCAGCTTGCACTGGCGCGGGGTTGATGTCTGGACATGTCCCGTCCGCCATCTTAGAATGCCTGTAATGTAAATGAATGGATGTTAAAGGAAAACTTCGAGCGATCGAATCGCGGGGAAATTCGGATTCGATCCGAATCAAATTTTTCATGATATTCGGATCGAATCCGGGTTCGTCCGGATCGATTCGCTCATCCCTAATACAAACCCATACAAGTTCACTTGTTTACTCACCTTCTTCTTGGCTCTCTCGTCGGTGTAAATATAGGATGGTCGCATCCCCAGCATATTTAGGCTGTGAGTGCACTCCCGTTCCAGTCATTCAGACAGGCTGAGGGCAGGAGCATGCTCACTGCTGGGGATGCGGCCGCTGATGCTCCCGAATGCCATAAACAGAGAACATTATATATGCACGGCAAATGGCTCTGCTAGGCATGTGCCGCAGGACCGGGGAAAGGTGAGTTTTTCCGGGTGATGTAGGGTGTTTCACAAAGCGGGCATCCCAAGTGCCATAAACAGAACATGGGATAGTCAACATCCTGGGTTTTGCTCCTCATTTAAGAGACACTTTAGGTTTTCTGAATATATCAGTTAGTGGACGGTGGGTGGTTTGCAGTTGTCTTAGGCCCTTATTTATGAAGGAATAGCGACAGGTAGCGACTGGTGAGCGGCCGGTAATGACGGGCCCCGCCACGAGAATGCCGGCTCCCCACCACAATCACACATTTATCAAGCCGATCCTGCTTAGCGACTGAGATAGCGCCATATAGCCACTCATTCATCATTATTCCAGCCTCAGCCCACAGCGCCTGCGTCCGACCTTGAACAGCGACAGGTATGACCTCTCGCTACCTGGCGCTCTCCAATGCATTTCAATGGAACAATCTTTAAATATTCATAATTAATTGTTATTAATGTTTTTTTTTTTTTTTTTTAAATGTGAAAAATTCTGGGACCACTTCTGCCATTTTAGATATTTTTTTTAAGGGAGAAAAAATAAAAAAAAAATTGTACAGAATTGATATTACAGGTCTGATATTAATCTATTCATATTACTAAATTATTTAAAACACTTTTTTTTTGTTTCCAATAATATGGTGGTTTGGGGGTTAAAAAACTACTTTTAACACATCGCCTCCAGCGCTCTGGGGTTTAAACAAGCATTTCACAGCGCGAGAATTTTTTGAGCGTGATTTTTTGATGAATATGGTGGGAGCCGGTCGCTCTGACCAGTCGCTATCATGCGCTCCTATACAGCGCGGAACCTGTCAAATAGCGACTCGTAACCTTGTATTCAACATTACGCCACACCGGCTGAGTCGCTATCAACAACCGAACAACGGCCAAGCACAGCGACTACTAGCGGGCGCTGTGAAAATACCGCTACAGTCGCTCAACTGTCGCTACATGTCGCTATTAATAAATCAGCCTCCCCGTAGGTTTGCAGTTGTGCCATACTCATACCTCCCAAGTTTCCCTGATTTGGAGGGACTGTCCCTGTGTCCATTTTCCCCTGTCCCTCGTTGTTCACATTTGTCCCTCTTTGAGGTGTAACATGCAAACCTGCAGGAATAAATGATCCATTTACCTATTCAAAGTGTTTATATTTTTGTAACTGTTACACCCTATCTCCTATCCATCCCACAATGGCCCCAGTCTGGCACTTCTGCCCACTCTATCTGCTGATTATACGTGAATGACTCATTATTTGCTTGGATCATGTCTAGACTTGCTGTGCCGTATGCACACCTCCCAACTTTTCAGGGTGGGAAAGAGGGACAATTGTTAAATTAGGCCATACCCCCTCATTGAGGGATGGATAGGAGATAGGACGTAACACTTTAAATAGGCAAATGAATCATTTATTGCTGCAGATCTGCATCTTACACCTCAAAGAGGGACAAAGGAGAACAACGAGGGACAGGGGGACATCAAAAGATGGACAGTCCCTTCAAATCAGGGGACAGTTGGGAGGTATACCGTATGTCTTATATTACTGTTTTTTTTTTATTATATAAAAATTATTATTATTTATTATATAAGAATTATTTTTATTAATTATAATAATAAATAATATTATTATATAAAAATATTAGCAACTAAGGCTCCTGTGCTAAAAGCAAGCACTCAGGACTGGTTCTGGCCCAGATGTGAGTCTCAGTCTAGGCCTATGGAAAATATTTCCTGAAGACTTAAAGCGGTCCTTCACTCTGAATAAGAGCCTATCTTATATGTTTCCCACACCCTGTACATACAGATTGCCCACATTAATCCGGACCTTCACCCTGAATAAGAGCCTATCTTATATGTTTCCAACACCCTGTACATACAGATTGCCCACATTAATCCGGACCTTCACCCTGAATAAGAGTCTATCTTATATGTTTCCCACACCCTGTACATACAGATTGCCCACATTAATCCAGACCTTCAACCTGAATAAGAGTCTATCTTATATGTTTCCCACACCCTGTACATACAGATTGCCCACATTAATCCAGACCTTCACCCTGAATAAGAGTCTATCTTATATGTTTCCCACACCCTGTACATACAGATTGCTCACATTAAAAATCATCCTACCTGCATCTACTGCATGTTATGAGCCTTTAAACATCCAAGATGGCGGCTCATGGGACATCAGGCAGCCTGCAAACGGGAAGTGCCTTCTGACTGTGTTGCTCTGCATTTTGGGATTGCTGACCTTTTCCTGACGCCAGCTCTGCTCTGTCTGAGCAAAGCACAGCTATAACCCCGCCCCCCTGTACTTTATCCCACTCTCCTCTCCTCAGTAAGTGTGATGCTTCTGAGTCAAGATGGCGGCGCCCGTATCCTAAAGTCCTTAACAGAGTTGCAGCCCAGTGGGGAAAAGAATAATAAGTAAGTGACTAAAAACTTAAAATATATTAATTTTAGATGCTGGGGAATCGTTTTTTAAGGGTTTGGGTTTTTCAATAAGTCATGGTGAAGGCCCAGTTTAATAATCAGAGGCAGCAGCGACAGTGATGGTGGCGGATTCCCCAGCAGTCAGTCTGTCCTCACCATGAGACCTGCCCGATATGTATTACTCCATTGAGATACGGAATGCTTCATTATAAGCGGCTGCCTTTATGGCAACAGGAATAAACGCAGCCGCAACCGCAGCCATGGAAATAATTTGCTATTTGAACTGTTTGACTCACCTCGACAGCTGTTGAGCCCCCACCTCCAAGGCTTTATTTTAATAAATCAAAGGCACAGCAGAGGTGTAAAACCGATCGGTGCGTATTAATAGGTTGGCATTTACCATAACTAAAGCTATAACAACCCCGGCTTCTTTTCTCTGTTATTTGTTCTTGGAGAACAGGCATAGAGACAACTGGTCTCTCAATTCATTGCAAGGATCAGGGCTGCATTATAGGCAGGGCACCAGGGGCGCGTGTCGCTGAGCCTCCACCATTTGCCCTGCAAGAGGGTCTCCACCAACTTTGGGGCTATGGTTGGGGGTACCTGGACTTTGTGGTGCCGCTGCTTGGTCCGATCATTCCCAATCCACATGCCTATGTAGAGATGAATATCTGAGGTTCTCCCCTTTCCAACTTGTCTCTCAATTCATTGCAAGGATCAGGGCTGGATTATAGGCGTGCCGCTGAGTCTCCACCATTTGCCCTGCAAGAGGGTCTCCACCAACTTTGGGGCTATGGTTGGGGGTACCTGGACTTTGTGGTGCCGCCGCTTGGTCTGATCATCCCCAATCCACATGCATGCCTATGTAGAGATGTATATCTGAGGTTCTCCCCTTTCCAACTGGTCTCTCAATTCATTGCAAGGATCAGGGCTGGATTATAGGTGTGTCCCTGGGCTTCCACCATTTGCCCTGCAAGAGGGCCTCCACCAACTTTGGGGCTATGGTTGGGGGTACCTGGACTTTGTGGTGCCGCCGCTTGTTCTGATCATCCGCAATCCACATGCCTATGTAGAGATGAATATCTGAGGTTCTCCCCTTTCCAACTGGTCTCTCAATTCATTGCAAGGATCAGGGCTGGATTATAGGCAGTGCACCAGGGGCGTGTGCTGCTGGGCCTCCACCATTTGCCCTGCGAGAGGGCCTCCGCCAACTTTGGGGCTATGGGTGGGGATACCTGAACTTTGCAGGGCTGCCACTTGGTCTGATCAGATTCAATCCACATGCCTATGTAGAGATGTATATCTGAGGTTCTCCCTTTTCCAACAACTGGGTCATTAGCTCACCTAGACCCGGAGATTGGGTACTCGGAAATATGCCACCCTGGCACCTGCAAGCACCAATACCAGGACTTTACGGCACTGCTGCTTGGACTGGTAGGCCCCAATCCACATGCCCTTGTAGGGGTGTATACCTGAAGTTCTCCCCTTTACAATGATTGGTTTACAATGAATGTGTTGTTAGCTGTTGACAGTGGATTGTACACAACACTCTTCCACTGTACAGGAATATCTGTTGTTTATTCAGCAACAATCAGGAACATCAAGGACATCAAAGTGACCTGGATTCATCAGCAAGATATCCCAGTATGGAGCAAAGCAAGCTCCTTTCTGTTGGCAGGTTAAACACACTATGCTACATTCACAAGGCATCCTGTTTTTTCTTTCAAACTACATTTATAAATAGCATAAAAAGCAGTCACATACAGGATGTAGTTGTTGCATTAAAGCTATTCCAACATCTCCACTGAACAACCACGTATTCTATTAGTTCCATTGCATTTCTGAATTCCTCAAACTTGGCTCTTGATAGTGGCATTGTCATGCCATCAGCTATCATCTCACAATAAACAACCTCAAGTATCCCACGTGCCACTAAGTCATTAGGTGGTGATGTTTCACATCAATGTGCTTAGTCCTTGCCCTGCTTTTCTCCCTTCTGGCAAGTTTATTGCATCCTTGGTTGTTCTCATAAATAACAGTTGGCTGAGTTAGTGGTTTACCGAAATCTTCCATAAGTAGTTTCAACCAAATTCCTTTTTGACTTGCATGAGCAGCAGCTATGTATTCTGCTACTGTTGAAGACAGCACAACTGACATTTGTTTACTGCTGGACCAAAAAACTGAAGTTTCTCCTAACTTGAACAAGTAACCACTTGTTGACCACTGATCACTTGAATCTCCAGCCCAATCTGCGTTTACATAACCTCTGAGAGTCAGATCTCCTGATCTTTTAGTCTTAGCAAATCTTCTTCTGCTTCAACTTTAAGTAGGATGGATCCATTGGTGTTGAAGCCCCCTTGGCTTCTAACATTCCAAACTGGTTAAGGACTGTGGAGTTTTTAGAACTTGGATTGAGAAGAAAACTCTCATCTTCCTCTCTATGGATATGGATTCCTAAATAATGTCACATTTCCAAGGTCCTTAGTTTCAAAGTGCTGGTTGAGAACTTCACCTTGTTTTGCAATGTCTTTTTTCTTGATGGGCAATTATTACATCTAGAGATGAGCGAATCGATTCTGACGAACCCGAATTCGTTACGAATTTCAGGAAATATTCTATTCATTACGATTCCGAATATAGCCACGATTCGATCGCTCAAATCGCTTCTTTAAAACTGCATTTACTGCTATATAGTCCATCTAAAATGGTGGATCCACATGTCAGGACATGTCCCATGGGGCAAGGAATCCTGGGTAGGTGTGACATGCTACCTATCAGCAGACAGGCTTACCGATGATGTCACAGACCTATATAAGCAGTGGCCATTTTGCGGAAGATCATTCTGACACTGTAATGCGGCCAGAGCAGATCAGGCAGGGAGAGAGCGAGGAACAGATAAACAGACAGACAGACAGACAGATAGGTAGATAGATGCAGCGAGGGAGAGATAGATAAGATAGATAGATAGAATAGAAGAAGCAGAGCGAGGGACAGATAGAGAAGGAGAGAGGCTGTGACAGTGACAGAGAAAGACAGGGAAAGTTTAAAGTGTTTGCATTAGCTTTCAAGCCTATTTAGTGTTAATAACACACCTGTCTAGTTAGCTTTTCCTTTTCCTGGTGTCATTCTTTAAAAAGCGTGCTAGCATAAATATTTCAAGAGTACCTGTCTACTAACTGGTTGCATTTTGTAATCAAAGTCACTTTTCCACTATCAAGGCAGGCAACCTGTGTATTTGAAGAGGGGGCATCCCAAACACTAGCATTGATATTCCAAGAGTACCTGTCTATTAACTGGTTGCATTTTGTAAGCAAAGTCACTTTTCCACTATCAAGGCAGGCAACCTGTGTATTTGAAGAGGGGGCATCCCAAACACTAGCACATGTCTTTTAAGCGTACCTGCCTACTAACCTTTTGCCTTGTTTTAAAGTTTAAAGCACCCATTGCCTTTCACCGGGGGCCATTGTCAGTGCTAGCACTTATCTTTTAAGAGTACCTGCCTACTAACCTTTTGCGTTTTGTATAAAAAAGTCTGGTTTTAAAGTTTAAAGCACCCATTGCCTTTCACCGGGGGCCATTGTCAGTGCTAACACTTATCTTTTAAGAGTACCTGCCTACTAACCTTTTGCCTTTTGTATAAAAAAGTCTGGTTTTCAAGTTTAAAGCACCCATTGCCTTTCACCGGGGGGTATCCCGAATACTAGAACTTAGCTTTTAATAGCACCTGCATCTTTACCTTTTTAACATTTTGAACAAAAAACATGTTTTAAAACTGCCTGTGGTGCATTTAACTCTTACCAGGGGCATCCTGTGTAAGACCCTCTGACAGTGTCTTTTTTCATTAGCTTTTAGCTACAGTGTCTGCCTATTTTGATCTAACTTTTCTACAAACCTGCTGTTAAAAAAATACTGTTCTAGGTGTAGTGTAGTATATTGTTTTCCCCTCCTAACTGCAGTAAAAATGTCGGGCAGAGATGTGCCAGGATGTGCACCAAGGAGAGGTTTAGATTCATCAGGCAGAGTTTGCAGCAGACTAGGGGCGAGTGGCAGCAGGAGTCGTGGTGAGAGGCCTGATCTCCCTTTATCTGCTCGTGTCTCAACAAGCAACGCATCTACCGTCATCGATTGGTTAACGTGGTCATCGGCCTCATCACAAGTGACATCTAACACCCCCAGTCAAGAGTCCGTAGGTTCCTCGGACACAACCCTGAGTTGGCATGGTCCGGGAGCAGCCCCTGTCCTTCCATTGCCTCTGTCCTACGCCCCCCTCCAGCTGACGTATCTTATGCTTTGGGTTCAGCTCCACTATTCAGTAAGGACGATGTGTTAAAGGACAGTCAGCAGCTACTGCCCAGCCAAGAAATGCAGGAGACATCCGCTGCTTCTTTTGCTAGGCACACAAACACTGAGGAGGAGAGTGGCGTGGGAGGTGGTGTGGCGAGCGTTCCATCTCCTGCAGCACACGCTGATGTGGAAACTGAGGAGGACATCAGTGACGTGCAGACACAACTCGATGATGATGATGATGATGATGAAGCCGATCGCACTTGGGAGCCCGGTGCAGAAGGGGCTTAATCATCATCAGGAGAAAAGGGTCCCAGGTTGCCCCAGAGTCAGCAGCTGAGGCCGCAAGGTGGTAGTAGCAGTCAGCATGGTGACAGAATTGGGATGTCTGGAGCCATATGTGGCCGGGGGCAGGGTAGACCATCTGCGTGGCAGGCTACCTTCCCGGGAGGTAGTGGAGCAGGGGTTCCTGGAGTTGGCAGCAGTAGCAGTGAATTAGTGCGGACTGTTGGAGGGAAAATTAGCTACTCGGCAGTGTGGCACTTTTTCATCAAGCATCCGCAGGAGGGTAACCTGGCCACATGCAAGATGTGTAGACAGAAGGTCAAGCATGGCCAGGGCAGCAATGTTGGTACCACGGCCCTGCGGCAACACATGCAGCGTCACCATAAAGCGGCCTGGGAGAACCGAGGCTCCGAAGTGGGGGTCCAGCCTGCTGCGTCAGCCAGTGCCATGCTGCTTCCAATTTCACCCAGCCAAGGCTCCAGCACCTCAGCCGAAGTTAGCTGTGCGTCATACCCATTCTCTGCCGCTCCAGATGCTCCTGCTCCTCCTACTAAAAGTCAGCCATCCCGCCAGCAATCCATCAGCGAAGCCATGTCCAAGAGACAACAGTATGCGCCCACTCATCCTACGACGCAGAAGCTAAATGTGCTCCTGTCCAAGTTGCTGGTGCTGCAGTCCCTCCCTTTTACGGTGGTGGACTCTGCACCTTTCAGAGAGCTGATGGCTAGTGCCGAGCTGAGGTGGAGAGTCCCAAGCCGTCATTTCTTTGCAAAGAAGGCAGTACCAGCCCTGCACAAATTTGTTGAGCAGAAGGTGGGCCAGTCCTTGAGCCTGTCGTTGTGCACCAAAGTGCACGGCAGAGCCGACATCTGGAGCTGTAACTACGGTCAGGGACAATACATGTCCTTTACAGCCCACTGGGTGAATGTGGTTCCTGCACAGCAAGTTGGACAGGTCACACCGCTTTGGCCTCCATGCTCCCAGGTCGTTTTGCCTGTCAAAGTGTGCGACTCCACCTCCTTATCCTCTGCCGTCTCCTCAGCCTCCACTGTATGGTCAATTCTCAATGCCCCTTCAGCCTACCATGTGTGCAGGGCATGGCGCTGTCACACTGTGCTTCACATGGTTTGCCTTGGCGAACGGAGTCACGCAGGGGAGGAGCTCCTGAAATTCATTCATCAAGAAATCAAAACATGGCTTACTTCGCGAAAATTGGAAATGGGAACCATGGTGACTGACAATGGGAGTAACATCTTGTCTGCGCTGTGACAAGGAAGCCTGAGCCATGCGCCCTGTATGGCACACGTGTTCAACCTAGTTGTCAAGCGTTTTCTGAAGTCTTCCCCCCATCTGCAAGACATCCTAGCAACGGGAAGGAAACTTTGTATGCACTTCAGCCACTCCTACACCGCCAAGCACACCCTTCTTGAGCTACAGCGTCAGAACGGTATCCCCCAACATAGTCTGATTTGCAATTTTCCCAACCCATTGGAATTCCACCCTACATATGTTAGATCGACTATACGAACAGAGAAAAGCCATCACTGATTTCTTGATGATCCAAGAAGATAGGGGGACTCCCCTGTGTAACTTTAATGTGAACCAGTGACAGCTCATACGTGACACCTGCAGTTTGCTCAGGCCCTTTGAGGGAGCCACTTTATTTGTCAGTCGCAAGGATTACGGCATGAAAGACGTGATTCCGCTGCTTCATGTGATACAACACATGTTGGAAACCATGACATGGCGACATGGCGCATACATTTCACGGCCACATAAACCCTGTGGGAGCTGAGGAGGAGGAGCAGCACAGTTAGGCACAGTTTAGTTTTGGCGAAACGGCCGGTTTATCTAGTCATCTGACAGGAGAGGAGGAGCAGGAGCAGCCAGTGGAGCTAGAGGGTTGTGAGGAAGGCAAGACAGAGGACCCAGACACACCGTGGCAGTATGCAGTGGAGATGGAGACAGGTAGTCCCTCTGAGTCACTTGCACAAATGGCACGATGCATGCTCACGTGCTTGCGTAGTGACCGCAGAATTGTCTCCATTTTTCTGCAGGCTGACTTCTGGCTCTCCACCTTATTGGACCCTTGCTACCGGCACAAAATGGGGGCATTTTTTACACCCACTGAGAGGGAGGACAAAATGACCTACTACAAAGACATTCTACGACCGAACACCCAGGTCAGAACAGCGGGTGGGCGTGGCCTTCACAACTCGGTGCAGGCCACGCCCACCTGCTGCCCTGACCTGGGTGCTCACATGTGCCCAGGAAGAGGCAGCAGATGAAGGAGCGGCGGACGCTGTCTCTGGCCCCGCCGCTGTCATCGCTGCCTGAAAAGACAGCGATCGCAGCGGTGGGGCCGGGACACAGCCCGCCGCTGCTTCTTACGGCCAGCTCCGTGAATCGGGTGGGCGTTGCCTGCGCCGACGCTGACGTGCGCTGGCCACGCCCACCTGATTCACGGGCCAGCCGCTCAGCGAAGCTATGTCAGCGGGCAGGTGAGTTTTATTTATTTTTTTTTAACTTATGCTGCACTGCCAATGGGGGGAGAGGGGATACCACACAGCCTATACTAATGAGGGGAGGGGGGATGCCACACAGCCTATGCCAATGGGGGGACAGGGATGCCACACAGCCTATACTAATGAGGGAGGGGGGATGCCACACAGCCTATGCCAATGGGGGGGAGAGGGATGCCACACAGCCCACCGCCAATGGGGGGAGAGGGATGCCACACAGCCTATTCCAATGGGGGGAGAGGGATGCCACACAGCCTATGCCAATGGGGGGAGAGGGATGCCACACAGCCTATGCCAATGGGGGGAAAGGGGACACCACACAGCCTATACTAATGAGGGAGGGGGGATGCCACACAGCCTATGCCAATGGGGGGAGAGGGATGCCACACAGCCTATGCCAATGGGGGGAGAGGGATGCCACACAGCCTATGCCAATGGGGGGAGAGGGATGCCACACAGCCTATGCCAATGGGGGGAGAGGGATGCCACACAGCCTATGCCAATGGGGGGAAAGGGGATACCACACAGCGTATACTAATGAGGGAGGGGGGATGCCACACAGCCTATGCCAATGGGGGGAGAGGGATGCCACACAGCCTATGCCAATGGGGGGAGAGGGATGCCACACAGCCTATGCCAATGGGGGCAGAGGGATGCCACACAGCCTATGCCAATGGGGGGAGAGGGATGCCACACAGCCTATGCCAATGGGGGGAGAGGGATGCCACACAGCCTATGCCAACGTGGGGAGAGGGATGCCACACAGCCTATGCCAATGGGGGGAGAGGGATACCACACAGCCTATGCCAATGGGGGGAGAGGGAAGCCACACATCCTATGCCAATGGGGGGAGAGGGATGCCACACAGCCTATGCCAATGGGGGGAGAAGGGGATGCCACACAGCCTATGCCATTGGGGGGAGAGGGATGCCACACAGCCTATGCCAATGGGGGGAGAGGGATGCCACACAGCCTATGCCAATGGGGGGAGAGGGGGATGCCACACAGCCTATACTAATGGGGGGAGAGGGGATGCCACACAGCCTATACTTATGGAGGGAGGGATGCCACACAGCCTTTACTAAGGGGGGAAAAGGGATGCCACACAGCATATACTAAGGGGGGAGAGGGATGCCACACAGCCTATACTAATGGGGAGAGGGATGCCACACAGCCTATACTAATGGGGGGATGGATGCCACACAGCCTATACTAATGGGGGGAGAGGGATGCCACACAGCCTATACTAATGGGGGGAAGGGGTGCCACACAGCCTATACTAATGGGGGGAGAGGGGGATGCCACACAGCCTATGGAAATGGGGGGAGAGGGGGATGTCACACAGCATATGGAAATGGGGGGGAGAGGGGGATGTCACACAGCATATGGAAATGGGGGGGAGAGGGGGATGCCACACAGCCTATGGAAATGGGGGGAGGGGATGCCACACTGCCAATGGGAATGGGGGGCACATTGCCTATATGAGGAATAGGAGGGGGGGATGCCACACTGCCCATATGAGAATGGGGATGCCACACTGGGTATACGGGGAATGGGAGGGGGGAGAATGGGGGGAAAGGGGATACCACACAGCGTATACTAATGAGGGAGGGGGGATGCCACACAGCCTATGCCAATGGGGGGAGAGGGATGCCACACAGCCTATGCCAATGGGGGGAGAGGGATGCCACACAGCCTATGCCAATGGGGGCAGAGGGATGCCACACAGCCTATGCCAATGGGGGGAGAGGGATGCCACACAGCCTATGCCAATGGGGGGAGAGGGATGCCACACAGCCTATGCCAACGTGGGGAGAGGGATGCCACACAGCCTATGCCAATGGGGGGAGAGGGATACCACACAGCCTATGCCAATGGGGGGAGAGGGATGCCACACATCCTATGCCAATGGGGGGAGAGGGATGCCACACAGCCTATGCCAATGGGGGGAGAAGGGGATGCCACACAGCCTATGCCAATGGGGGGAGAGGGATGCCACACAGCCTATGCCAATGGGGGAGAGGGATGCCACACAGCCTATGCCAATGGGGGGAGAGGGGGATGCCACACAGCCTATACTAAGGGGGGGAGAGGGGGATGCCACACAGCCTATACTTATGGAGGGAGGGATGCCACACAGCCTTTACTAAGGGGGGAAAAGGGATGCCACACAGCATATACTAAGGGGGGAGAGGGATGCCACACAGCCTATACTAATGGGGAGAGGGATGCCACACAGCCTATACTAATGGGGGGATGGATGCCACACAGCCTATACTAATGGGGGGAGAGGGATGCCACACAGCCTATACTAATGGGGGGAAGGGGTGCCACACAGCCTATACTAATGGGGGGAGAGGGGGATGCCACACAGCCTATGGAAATGGGGGGAGAGGGGGATGTCACACAGCATATGGAAATGGGGGGGAGAGGGGGATGTCACACAGCATATGGAAATGGGGGGGAGAGGGGGATGCCACACAGCCTATGGAAATGGGGGGAGGGGATGCCACACTGCCAATGGGAATGGGGGGCACATTGCCTATATGAGGAATAGGAGGGGGGGATGCCACACTGCCCATATGAGAATGGGGATGCCACACTGGGTATACGGGGAATGGGAGGGGGGAGAATGCCACACTGCCTATACTGGGAATGGGAGGGAGGAGAATGCCACACTGGGTATATGGGAATGGGAGGGGGGATGCCACACTGGGTATACGGGGAATGGGAGGGGGGAGAATGCCACATTGCCTATATTGGGAATGGAAGGGGGGAGAATGCCACACTGGGTATACAGGGAATGGGATGGGGGCATGCTACACTGTCTATGCAATGGGGGCATCCCACATGGCCTATGGGAATGGGATAGGGGAATACCACACTGTCTGTAATGGTGTGTTTTTGGTTTGCTTCCAAGTCCAGAGTGTGTCTTTCAGGCAATATATGGGCTCCTAATGCTGCTGCTGCTGCCAAATCCAGGGTGTATCTTTCAGGCAATATATGAGCTCCTTCTGCTGCTGCCAACTCCTGGGTGTGTCTTTCAGGCAATATATGAGCTCCCTATGCTGCTGCCAACTCCAATGTGTTTTTCAGGCAATATATGGGCTCCTTATGCTGCTGCCAACTCCAGGGTGTGTCTTTCAGGCAATATATGGGCTGCTTGTGCTACTGCCAACTCAAGGGTGTGTCTTTCAGGCAATATATGAGCTCCTTCTGCTGCTGTCAACTACTGGGTGTGTCTTTCAGGCAATATATGAGCTCTCTATGCTGCTGCCAACTCCTGGGTGTGTCTTTCAGGCAATATATGGGCTCCTAATGCTGCTGCCAACTCCAGGGTGTGTTTTCAGGCAATATATGGGCTCCTAATGCTGCTGCCAACTCCAATGTGTCTTTCAGGCAATATATGGGTTCCCTATGCTACTGCCAATTTCAGGGTGTGTTTTTCAGGCAATATATGGGCTCATCATGCTGCTGCCACCTCAAGGCTCTGTAATTGTGCCACTCTGCGACAGCGAATCTAGTAGCGACGCCTCTGATCTGCATGTCATACTTCTTTACAATATTATTTCACTAACCCAGCATGCATCCTATGCATGTTACAGCCAAGCAAAATGTTCTGCAACCCTATGGAGGCTCTCAGACGCCCAGAAATATCCGTTTTAATAGCGATTCATCGCGAATAAATTCGGACCATATCGATTTTTCCCGGAAAATTCGGCGAATCGGCCAAATCAAATTTTTCAAAAGTTCGCTCATCTCTAATTTCATCCTCTACAAATAGAAGAACATATGTCCATTTCTCTCCTACACAATTTGTGTATGAACATGGGTCAGCTTGAGATATTTGAAATCCTTCATCAATCAAATCTTTGTTTATTTTGGAGTTCTATGCTCTTGCCAACTGTTTAAGACCATAGAGAGAATTTTACAAACAATGTTTTTTCACCCTTTTTCATATAACCTTCAGTTTGAGTCATGCAAAGTTCTTCTTCAATGTCGCCATTTCAGAAAGGCAGTTTTGATGTCAAAATGTCTTGCTGTCATCTGGTGAAGAGCAGATTTAGTCATTAAAGGTCTGAATGTGGTTTGCTTAGCAACTGGGGAAAATGTAGCATAAAGTTAACCATACTTTAGCGAGTATCCTTTGGTGACTAATCCTGCCTTAAACTGGTACACTTCACCTTCCGAGTCATATTTGTTCTTGAAGACCCATTTTCATTCAATTGCTTTCTTGCCTTGTGGTTGCTCAGTAAGCTTCCATGTCTGGAAATGGTGAAGAGACTCCATCTCTTCATCTGCAGCTTTAATTCACTTCTGCTTCTCGTGGACGGGCAGTTATTGCATCTGCTGTCGTGACTGTGGCTCTGGTTCAGGAAGTTTTCGACCATATGAAAAGGGGCTTAGCTGGGATTCCTCTGTTTGGCCTCTCTGATCTGTTTTTTTGTTTTTTGTTTTTGCTTTGGTTGAATTACTGGCAAAACAGGAAATTTGAGTGATAGAGTCTTCATCAATCACTACATCTATGCTGATTGTTACAATGTTGGTCTTTGTTTTCAGGATCCTGTATACCTTTTGAGTTTCACTATAGCCAAGCAGGACCCCTTCTTTTGCATGGGATTTCAACGTGGAACACCTTCCACTGCCATGGCTGCCGGGGGGGGGGGGGGGGGGGGGGTGGCAGGAGCAGGAGCAGCAGCTCCATCAGCAGCAGCCTCAGTCTTCAGTCGCTAATGAGTAGCTTTCTGCACCCGCATAGTGAGGCTACTCATGAGCAGCAGGAAGACCTGGAGCAGGGCCTGAACCAGCAGGTCGTGTCATACCTTGAAATGACCATGCCAAAGCACCTTGAGGATCTGCTGGACTTCTGGGCAGCCAAACTTGACTTGTGGCCGCAACTGGCAGAGTTTGCCCTGGGAAAGCTGTCCTGCCCGGCCAGTAGTGTGCCATCTGAGTGGGTCTTTAGTGCTGCGGTGGCCATAGTAACGCCAAGGAGAACTCGTCTGTCCACGAATAATGTGGAGAGACTCACCTTTGTGAAGATGAATCAAGCATGGATCAGCCAGGATTTCCACCCACCAATAGCTGATGCATGCGAGTAGCTGATGCATGGTAGCTCCTTCTGCTGCTGCCAACTCCAGGGTGTGTCTTTCAGGCAATATATGAGCTCCTTCTGCTGCTGCCAACTCCTGGGTGTGTATTTCAGGCAATATATGAGCTCCCCATGCTGCTGCCAACTCCAATGTGTTTTTCAGGCAATATATGGGCTCCTAATGATGCTGCCAACTCCTGGGTGTGTTTTTCAAGCAATATATGAGCTCCTAATACTGCTTCCAAGTCCAGAGGGTGTCTTTCAGGCAATATATGGGCTCCTAATGCTGCTGCTGCTGCCAAATCCAGTGTGTGTCTTTCAGGCAATATATGAGCTCCTTCTGCTGCTGCCAACTCCTGGGTGTGTCTTTCAGGCAATTTATGAGCTCCCTATGCTGCTGCCAACTCCAATGTGTTTTTCAGGCAATATATGGGCTCCTTATGCTGCTGCCAACTCCAGGGTGTGTCTTTCAGGCAATATATGGGCGCTTGTGCTGCTGCCAACTCAAGGGTGTGTCTTTCAGGCAATATATGAGCTCCTTCTGCTGCTGCCAACTCCTGGGTGTGTCTTTCAGGCAATATATGAGCTCCTTCTGCTGCTGCCAACTCCTGGGTGTGTCTTTCAGGCAATATATGGGCTCCTAATGCTGCTGCCAACTCCAGGGTGTGTTTTTCAGGCAATATATGGGCTCCCTATGCTGCTGCCAAATTCAGGGTGTGTTTTTCAGGCAATATATGGGCTCATCATGCTGAGGCCACCTCAAGGCTCTGTAATTGTGCCGCTCTGCGACAGCGAATCTAATAGTGACGCCTCTGATCTGCATGTCATACTTCTTTACAATATTATTTCACTAACCCAGCATACATCCTATGCATGTTACAGCCAAGCAAAATGTTCTGCAACCCTATGGAGGCTCTCAGACGCCCAGAAATATCCGTTTTAATAGCGATTCATCGCGAATAAATTCGGACCGTATCGATTTTTCCCGGAAAATTCGGCGAATCGGCCATATCGAATTTTTCAAAAGTTCGCTCATCTCTAATTACATCCTCTACAAATAGAAGAACATATGTCCATTTCTCTCCTACACAATTTGTGTATGAACATGGGTCAGCTTGAGATATTTGAAATCCTTCATCAATCAAATCTTTGTTTATTTTGGAGTTCTATGCTCTTGCCAACTGTTTAAAACCATAGAGAGAATTTTACAAACAATGTTTTTTCACCCTTTTTCATATAACCTTCAGTTTGAGTCATGCAAAGTTCTTCTTCAATGTCGCCATTTCAGAAAGGCAGTTTTGATGTCAAAATGTCTTGCTGTCATCTGGTGAAGAGCAGATTTAGTCATTAAAGGTCTGAATGTGGTTTGCTTAGCAACTGGGGAAAATGTAGCATAAAGTTAACCATACTTTAGCGAGTATCCTTTGGTGACTAATCCTGCCTTAAACTGGTACACTTCACCTTCCGAGTCATATTTGTTCTTGAAGACCCATTTTCATTCAATTGCTTTCTTGCCTTGTGGTTGCTCAGTAAGCTTCCATGTCTGGAAATGGTGAAGAGACTCCATCTCTTCATCTGCAGCTTTAATTCACTTCTGCTTCTCGTGGACGGGCAGTTATTGCATCTGCTGTCATGACTGTGGCTCTGGTTCAGGAAGTTTTCGACCATATGAAAAGGGGCTTAGCTGGGATTCCTCTGTTTGGCCTCTCTGATCTCTTTTTTTGTTTTTTGTTTTTGCTTTGGTTGAATTACTGGCAAAACAGGAAATTTGAGTGATAGAGTCTTCATCAATCACTACATCTATGCTGATTGTTACTATGTTGGTCTATGTTTTCAGGATCCTGTATACCTTTTGAGTTTCACTATAGCCAAGCAGGACCCCTTCTTTTGCATGGGATTTCAACTTGGAACATACTCAAATGTTTTGCTTCCAAATATCCTGAGGTGATTCAGGTTAGGCGTCTTGCAGTTCCATAGTTAATATGGAGTTATGTTTGTCTGCCAGTCTGTGTTGAGGAACGCATGATGTCATAGTGCCTTCTCCTCAAATTGTTGTAGGTAGATTTGCATCAAACAGCATATTTTTTTCACTTTCACAGAGTAAGCAGTTCTTTCTTACTGCAACACCATTTCATTCTGGGTTGTATGGAACGGTAGTCTGGAACATGATTCCTTTCTTTTTCTAAATGGTTTTCACCTTGCTGCTTGTATATTCAGTTCCATTGGCTTCATACAGGGCTTTTGGCATTCTTCAAAGTTTGTTAAACACTAAAGCAAGATATTCTTCAAGTTTCTGTGGCACTTTATTATTGAGGTGCAGCAGGTAGATAATTGTGTATCTGGAAAAACCATCAATGAATGTAAGAAAATATCTCTTCTTGCCTGAGGTTTGGACACTCATTGAACCACATACATCTGTGTGTATCAAATCCAGTAGCTGTGCAGAGTAAAAGTATTGGTAGTTTGTCATATGAGTTGTGACACCTGAGCCAATACACCATGCA
Source organism: Gastrophryne carolinensis (assembly GCA_027917425.1). Lineage (NCBI taxonomy): Eukaryota > Metazoa > Chordata > Amphibia > Anura > Microhylidae > Gastrophryne > Gastrophryne carolinensis. The sequence goes on along the minus strand of CM051242.1, from coordinate 13,629,513 downwards.
TTGCTTGCAGCTGTGCTTGTGTTTACATTAAACGTGGCTTTGATACATTCATCAGCTTCAATACATTCAGGAGCATCAGCTTCCTCCACAGCAGTCTTAACCCTTTGCTAACTATTCTGCTTCTGAAGATGATTCATTCTAGCTTTTCAAACTCTACAATCTGTCTTTAGGTAACCAGGTTTTTACACACAAAACATTCACAAGTTTCCTTTAGATAACTCTCACTGTTAGAGAAGTCATCTGTCTGTAATGCTGCGTCTGCTTTGGATATATTACTGTTGCTTAGAGTCTGCTTTTCTTATGTACTCATCAACAAGTTTGCCTTTAACATACTCCAGTGTGAGCTCATCATCTGGCTAGGCAGCTAGTGCAGTGACAAGTGTGACAAGACCACTTAGTAGAAGTGCATCAACATGAAAATCCTTAAGTTCTTCCCCAGGCACTCCACAATCTCTAGGGTGTTTCTTATATAGTCCCGCATATTCTGGCTGTCACTTAGCTTAAATGGATACAGTTTTCTGAGATACCATAGAGCTTATTGCTGAGGTTTTATCTTTCATGCACTTTCTGTAACTCATCCCACATCTCCTATGCAGTTGCAGACTTGCATATATACACAATCCGATTATTATCTATACCGAGGGAGATTCAGTGCGCACAGTGGATGCAATGGTACCTAAGTCCTGCATTTAACTATTATTATTTAAGTTCCAGGCATTTCCGTGAGTGGGGGACTCGTGGAGACTCGCTATTTGATTAGGTGATGTGATTTGGATGAATTTTTGTGAACACTGTGCACTTTATTCCTCATGCCATTTTTTGTTATTTAAAGATAGTAGATTATATGGGATGTTATTGTTATTTGCACAGATAGCACTTTATGCACTTTATAAATTATTGGGGGATAATTTATTTATTAGTATGTTGTTTGCACAAATTGGGATATTTTTGCGGGTCAAGACGGGATGCCCTTCATAATGGATAATCCTGGGCATTTTTAATGTGTATATTGTCTTATGTATTGTATGTAGATTTTAGATGAAAACCCAATAAATATGATGATATTTTGAAATCAAATAATAGTAATCGTCTGTGGAGGAGGTGCGGTATTTTTTGGGGGACTGCTTTTTTGGGGGTTGTTGGGGCCACCTCTCTTTTGGGGATTAAAGTTCCTATCGCTATCAGGGCCTATCCCACTGACAGGGCTCTAATCTTTCCTACCTGTAGTGTTGACCACTGTATCCACCCGTCACACTAGTCACTGTATGTTGTGAGATGTTTGCACTGGAATTACCAGCTTTTCTTTTTCATCATTATCTTGCCTGTTCTGTTAGAAATCTATGGTAGGCCAGCTCGTGATTATATGCAAATTAGGCTTTCAGGGATTTAGCTACTCTATCCTCTATATAATAAGATGAGAAACTGCAGGTTTTTAGCAAATTTGAGGAAAGGTAAATCTGTAAATGTTACTGATACAGTATCGGGATAAATCATACAACTGCCCAGGTGTTGTGTATATGCAGCACTGACATTCTGGGATTAAAAAGCTGTGCAGGTAAACATTAGGAAGCCTGGTAGGACGATAAATCGTTTAGATTGCTAGCGCATTTCCTTTTTAGTGCCACTGGGCTCCTTTGCAATCACAAGCTGGCCGCAGTGTTCTATTAAACTGATGGAGATCACACTGGCCTGCAAATACTCCCCGGTGCAGCTCCCCCTGACAAACATCAGAGCAAACCGGCCTCATATTATACTGAGCTATGGGCAGAATGCTGCTCATATTATTTATTTACTACAATACACCATCTATAAGCGGATTCTAGTTATATATATATATATATATATATTTTTTTTTTTTTTTTCATATATATATATATATTTATTTATTTATTTTCATATATATATATTCCAACTTTTCAGGGTGGGAAAGACGGAGAGGTCAAATTAGCCCACGCCCCTCATTGATTGATGTATAGGAGACAGGATGTAACAGTTAGAACAATAGAAACACTTTGAATGGACAATTTAATTATTTATTGGTGCAGATCTGCATGTTACACCTCAAAGAGGGACGAATGAGAACAACAAGGGACAGAGGGCATGGACTCAAAAGACGGACAGTCCCTCCAAATCAGGGACACTTGAGAGGTATGGACTGGCCATAGGGAGACCCGGGACAATGCCCGGTGGGCCGCACTGCTTTGGGCCAGTTGGGCTGCTGCTTTTAACACCCACTTTTAATCCCAGCCCCCTTAGCTCCCTGTACCCAGCTCCACTGTACCCACAAGCCAAGGCGCCCCTGCCTCCAATACTATAGCCCTGTCACCATGGCGGGGGTGGGGGCTCGGCAATGATATCTTGGGCCAGCCAGGGTAAAATCCAGGGCTGATTGTTGGCACTAGTCCGCCATTGGAGGTATGTATATATATTTCTCTTCCAAACTGCAACACTAAGGAGAATTTACAGGATTACCGGAGATCTATACACGTCATTGCTAATTATTCAAAACATCTTGATTTATCCAGTATCAAGTATGAGCACCACAGACAGGGGCGGATTGGGGCCAAAAATCATCCTGGGACTTGGAAAGCCCATGACAAGCTGCCATACACCACCCCCAGGGTGCTTCGCAGTTGGGTCATCAGCCGAGTCTATAGCACAGCAGGGCGGTGGCGGAAATGGCCACTCTTGACGCAATGCCAATGTTACTTTTTTTTTTTAGTCATGATGCCGAGGCTATATCATAGCAAGGGCAAAATCAGGGCTGGGGTCTTGGCAAGGGATTACAATGGGGGCTTGGGAATGTGAGGAGGGGTTGGAAAAAAAGCAAGGAGCTGAGGTGGGTGTTAGAAGAGAATAGAGGGAATTCGAGCCAATGGTGCCAGCCCATTGTGCCCCAAAGCAGGAAGCTGTGCTCATGATAGTCCGCTTCTGCCCACAGAACGCACTTGTGCACCTTGGTATGATATCAATGAAGTTAAAGTGGACCAAAACTCAGGTTTTTGACTATTCTGGGTTTTGGTCGTTGCCCCCTGTGTGAAACACCCCAGGTCGCACAAAAAAACTCACCTCTTCCCGGTCCTACGGCGAATGCGCGGCCTCTAGTCCAATAAGGCCTAAGGCGAGCGGACCCGAGCGCACTGGCGGCGCATCCCCCACTACCCTCTAACAGGGAGCATGCCCGCACCGGCCATTCACAAATGACTGGCGTGGGCATGCGCCCTGCTAGAGGGATAGCAGGGATGTGGCGGTACTCATTCCGTTGGAACAGGAAAGAGGGTGAGTTTAAAACTACTCTATAAATAAGGCTCCCGCCTTGGGTAGCCAAATCAAACGAAAGGCTAAAAAGAACGACCCAGAAGGCAAAAACAATGATGAAGTAAACTCATGGGTGTCACAGGGATCACAAGGATGTCACCAGCACAGGAACCTGAGATTCTCTGTTGATAATGTTTAGGCCCCTCCGTCTGGCACTAAGCGGAGAGTGTGAGGAGTGAGGGAGGTTGCATCTGGCCAGTATTTTATTTTACTTTTTATTTACTTTATTGGTCACTGGCCTGTCGGTGCCGATACCTGTTTTTTTTTACTGGGTTATTTCTCTGGTGGTCCCAAGAATGATTTCCTCTGGTGGGTCCCAAGAATGATTTCCTCTGGTGGTCCCAAGAATGATTTCCTCTGGTGGGTCCCAAGAATGATTTTCTCTGGTGGGTCCCAAGAATGATTTTCTCTGGTGGGTCCCAAGAATGATTTTCTCTGGTGGTCCCAAGAGTGATTTTCTCTGGTGGGTCCCAAGAATGATTTCCTCTGGTGGTCCCAAGAATGATTTTCTCTGGTGGGTCCCAAGAATGATTTCCTCTGGTGATCCCAAGTATGATTTTCTCTGGTGGGTCCCAAGAATGATTTTCTCTGGTGGGTCCCAAGAATGATTTTCTCTGGTGGGTCCCAAGAATGATTTTCTCTGGTGGGCCCAAGAATGATTTTCTCTGGTGGGTCCCAAGAATGATTTTCTCTGGTGGGTCCCAAGAATGATTTTCTCTGGTGGGTCCCAAGAATGATTTTCTCTGGTGGGTCCCAAGAATGATTTTCTCTGGTGGGTCCCAAGAATGATTTTCTCTGGTGGGTCCCAAGAATGATTTTCTCTGGTGGGTCCCAAGAATGATTTTATCTGGTGGGTCCCAAGAATGATTTCCTCTGGTGGCTACAAGAATGATTTTCTCTGGTAGGAACCAAGAATGATTTCCTCTGGTGGCCCCAAGAATGATTTTCTCTAGTAGGAAACAAGAATGATTTTCTCTGGTAGGAACCAAGAATGATTTCCTCTGGTGGCCCCAAGAATGATTTTCTCTGGTAGGAAACAAGAATGATTTCCTCTAGTGGCTCCAAGAATGATTTCCTCTGGTGGCTCCAAGAATGATTTCCTCTAGTGGCTCCAAGAATGATTTCCTCTGGTGGGCACCAAGAATGATTTCCTCTGGTGGCTCCAAGAATGATTTCCTCTGGTGGGGCCCAAGAATGATTTTCTCTGGTGGCCCCAAGAATGATTTTCTCTGGTAGGAACCAAGAATGATTTTCTCTGGTAGGAACCAAGAATGATTTCCTCTGGTGGGCCTAAAGAATGATTTTCTCTGGTGGGCCTAAAGAATGATTTCCTCTGAAGGATCCCAAGAATGATTTTCTCTGGTGGGTCCCAAGAATGATTTTCTCTGGTGGCTACAAGAATGATTTACTCTGGTGGACCCCAAGAATGATTTCCTCTGGTGGACCCCAAGAATGATTTCCTCTGGTGGACCCCAAGAATGATTTCCTCTGGTGGCCCCAAGAATGATTTACTCTGGTGGACCCCAAGAATGATTTCCTATGCTGGGCCTAAATAATGATTCTCTCTTGTGGGTTCCAAGAATGATTTCCTCTGGTGGGCCTAAAGAATGATTTCCTCTGGTGGACCCCAAGAATGACTTCCTCTGATGCTGTTCTTGTGTTGCTCTTATTTACATCCCAGCCACTGAAACCCTGAAGCAGAATGTTTGCCCTTCCTCTGACTTACATATTAATTATATACAGTGGGGCAAAACTGACTTTTGACCCCATTTATAAGATTCCTATGGAGCATTCATTGGGGCCCACTAAAGGGAAATCATTCTTGGGACTTGTGTACAGTGGTGTAATTGTAACTTTTGTTCTTCTTTAAGAGAGTCCTGTGCTCCCCTCCATGCATCAAAGCGGCCTCTATTTAATCCTGTAACCCGCCTAATACCCGCCTTTATTACAGCGAGGCCCAAGTGATCTTTCAGAACCTGATGTCCATTTCCTCATCTTCATAGTTATTTTTGTTCTAACCAATTTGTAATTTCAGCTCCAAACTTTAATAAGAATTAAAATAAGAATAACAGGTCTGGAAGAGCTCCATAAATGAAGGCTAATTCCGGCATGGCCCAGATATTAGCGGAGCCGCAGATGTTGCACCATGCTCATTGCAACGCGACCCGCCTCCATAAGCGAGTGGCAGTGCAGTGTGAAGACCGATAGATTAAAAATTAATGGTCCTTACCACAAAGATATCAGGAGAGGAGAGTTTGGCAGCGAGCTGTCAGGCCGTCTCTCCTTTCCCATATTTTACCCGGATTCCTGGCCTCAAAGGCTGCTTTGCAAATGTGTTTATCAAACAGAGCCGATGGCGGCATTAGGCCGGCCGGGCCAGCTCATTTGCTAATGAAGCACGCGGCCCCCATGCACACGTGTCATAATATGCTGATATATTGTCGCGCCGGATCTCACAAATGATCCATCTTAATGTGGAAATCACTTTATGAAATGAGGAGCACGCTGCATATCCAATTCGCTGCGAAAACAAAACACAAATTATTTCTGTCTCATCGTCAGATGATTTGGGCCGGGGTCAGCGTCCAGGTGAGTACGCGCGTGCACCCCGGCTGCTGCGCATCCAGGCGTGAGGACAACGTCTTAAGGGCTCATCTGCTTCAAGTTCTACATGAGAGTAAACGTCATAATACTTGATTAAATACATATATATATATATATATATATATATATTTTTTTTTTTTTGGCTGGATTATAGCCATACAATTGAAGGGTCCATCTCCCTAGAACTTTACTTGTTTTTTAACTGTCCTTGTATTTTATGTTGTAATGTGGGTGTTTAATAAAGGCTTATTATAGAATTTTTTAAAAATCTATTGAGTGCGGCTTAATCTTAGGGGCATTTTTTGGGGTCTATACTGGTAGCCCAATTACTCTCATGTAGGTTTGTACAGATTATATTACCTTTCTATACACCAAGCAATTAAAAATGCACAGCAATTAACCATATTGCCTATATCCCATATAGACAACCCAAAACATAGGAGCCACACTCCACATTCTAAAAAGAAGCAGCAGGCAACCCCATTAATGTGAACTGTAAACTACTTAACCATTATAAACTTCTATAGTGAATGTAATATGTGAACCTAATAGCCTAAATAGGATACCTAGTATGCTGAAGAAGCCTAAGGGCGAAACGCGTCTGTACAAAAAGGACTTTTGCTACAAACCAAGGGTACTTGCTAAAAACTTGGGAAGATTGCTACAAACAGGGTAACAAAACCCACAAAGTAAAAAGAAAAAGGACTTTACGGCGTGAGTATAAGCCAAACAACTATGGGTAAACCCCATAATCAGCTTTTGCACTAACTTTTGCACCACTGTGAATTAATTGAGTGTTTTTTCTTTTTTTGGTATATATGTATTGCACAAAACAAAATGAATAAATACGATTTGTAATAAATACTGACACTAACATCAATGCGGGAGAACTGGCAATTTGGGGACCCCCTGGAAATCAAAAAGGTGTTTTTTTCACCCATTTCACATGACAGGATCCCCAATCCCCCCCCCCCCCCCCCCCCATGCATGACTCACTCTGTTTGATTCAGAGGTGCCAGACCCCACCTGATAATCAACATAAGTAGAGACTACACCTTACCTCCCCTAATCTCTCATTCCCCCTTCCCTTCTCCATCCTCTTCCCTCCCTATTCCCTATTATGGTGTTCATCTACTAGCGAGCACCAATAGTACACTTTAATCACACCTGTAGGACATATTAAGCTGTGCGGGATTCCCTTTATAACTTTTGCTTCAAGTTCTAAATAGAAATTAGATCAGTTCTTAGATCACTGTTTGGCGTAAGAGCAGGTGGTAGACATAAGGGGACCAAAACACATTGAACTTGTGAAATACATTTGGCCAAAGCCCCTGCCGATATTCCTTTCTTAGGGTGTAGAACTAGAAATGGATATTTTCGCACACTGTTTTTTTTTGTCCCTCTCTGTAAGATGGCAGGCGATCAGTCATTGCATAGGCGTGGCAATAGCATCATTGCCACACACAACAGTGTCAATGAATGGAGGAGGCGGAGCTTTACAGCTAAAACAGGCGCCATTATCTGGGATTAAAGTGAAGCAGGAGCAGTAACAATTGGCAAATAGTTCTCTTCATGGGGGGAGCAATTCAGAGGATGCTTGTTAAAAAAGTGGGTTTTGGTCCATTTTAAAGCAGGAGTCCACTCTTCATGTTACCCCCCTCATCTTGCCACCCTCCCCTGGTGCTGATGCAAGGGGGTTAGAAATACAAAATCCTTACCTCGCCCTGGGTTCCATCCAGTGATTTCAGTCCTTGGCATGGTCTTGAAGACAATGTGTAACAGGATGGTGGGCTAACCAACATCCCTGTTAATTAGATAGGATAGGTTACTTTTAGTTAGAAAAAAGCACAGAGCAGGAGGATGAAATAGTTACCTTTTTTTTTTCGCTCCATAAGACACACCCAGGGTTTAGAGAAGGAAAATAAGAAAAAAAAATATTCTCAACCAAATAGTGTGCTTAAATTACCACCCCCCCCCCCCCCCCATCACCCTATTTCTGACAGCCTGCAGAATCCGCCCCAATCACCCCATAACAGGCAGTGTGAAGAATCTGTCCCCAATCACCCTAAGTGTGTGGCAACCCCCTATTAAACACTTGAGGTGAACTGAGCCCCTATACCAGTTCATACGGTAACCTGGGGGACTGGCAGGTGGTGGACTGGAGCCACAGATCAGCCCTGAATTTTACCAGCCCATGGCCAGCCCGAGACATTCCTTCTGAGGCCCCCCAATCATGATGCATGGGCTATAGCATTGGGGCTGGGGTTCCTTGGCTTGTGGGTACAGTGGGGCTGAGTAAATGGGTCTGAGAGGGAAACTAAGGGGGCAAGTATTCAATGTGGGTGTTAAAAGCAGCAGCCCAACTGGCCCCAAAGCAGTTTGGCCCACTGGGCATTGTCCGGGGACTCCGTATGGCCAGTCCACCCCTGGGGGAAACCTCTGCCTGATTATCCGCACCCCCATTGGGTTGCTGGGGTAAGAGCACAGTGCCCATCAGTATTGGCCTGTTTGTGGGCCATGTCCAGATGTGTGAAATCTCCCAGATCACCTGTAAACTCACCACGTCAGCGATTCCATGCTCTGGTTGCCCCCCACTCACCTCCAGCTGAGGAACGTATGTGCGCCAGGCATTTTTAGAACAGCTGACATGGTTACACGGAGGAGCAGGAGAGCAGCGTCTCGTGCTTCATTCAGCTTTTACTTCAGAGCCGCTCAGAGATACATAGTAAAAACAGAATAGAGCACAGGCCAGTGAATGGATGGCCGACCATGCAGGCTCAGTGTGGCTGCCAAAGAGGTGATTTTACGGGCCATCTGGGGGATTTCACACAACTCCTGATTTGGGATGTCCCAGGGAGAAGGAACAAAGGACCCAGGATTTAGTGAGAATACCAGGATTTGTTTCTCTTTAAAGCAAAACAAAACCCAGGGTGGCCAGCCCAGGAAACTAAAATAATCCAGGGCTGGCCACTGGCATTCCCTCAAGGCATCCCAAATTGTGTGAAACCCCTCAGGTCAGTGGTATCAGCTTACCTTGGTCCAATGACACATGCGTGGGCTCTCTTCCAATCAGGGCCATTTACCATGCCTCCGATTGTTTACAACGGGAAACAAGAGCGGCCACAATCTCCTGGGCAGGCATGCTCTCGCTGTGGCATTCCCCACTGTGTCAAACCACCCAGGTCACCCGAAAACTCATCTTCTCTTCTGGTCCAACGGCGTATGCGCGAGCAGCGGCCACATCCCTGCTATCTCGTTAGCAGGGCTCATGCCCATGGCAGGCATTTGTGAATGGCCGGTGTGGGCATGCTCCCTGTTAAAGGGTAGTGGGGAATGCGGGTGCCAGCGCACTTGGATTTGGACGAGAGGTTGGGCATGTGCCATAGGACCAAGGAAGGGTGAGTGAGATTGGGCGATCTGGGGGGTTTCACACAGCGGGGCATCCCCGATCGGGGTGCCTGGGGAGGGGAAAGCCTGAAACCCAGGATAGTCAAAATCCTGGGCTTTGGTCCACTTTAAGCCACCCATAATAGTTTCACATTGGTTGGTCATTTGAGTCACATCTTGTTTTGGGCCTACAACAAAGTATCCGATTTGTTTTTTTATAAGAAGGAAATTGAGTTTTGATGAGCCCCTTGTTAAAAGCTCAAGGAGCGGCAACATATGCAGAATAACACTTATGTGACTTTGAGACGACATAAAACAATGTCGGCACCGGCGCTGTAACTGACAAGCCTGTAACGAGTCTTTAGGGAGACCACGAGCAGACCTGCCCCATAGCAGGTGATCTCTCCGGTGAGTGTACAGTAAATAGAGCAGCTACCAAGAGGCGCACAGATAATGCCTCCATTTACAGAACTTACAGGGGACTGACCATTTCCTCTGAGAGACAAACGTATTTGATGCAGAAGCCTTAATTTAGCTTTCGCGTGAGCACATTCGCTTTCCAAGCCGCAGAGAAAGCTAATTATCTTACATGACCTTGAAATTAAGAATGGCCTTCCCACCGGGATTCCTTTAAATCCACTTTTCCCTGAAAAGATGGAAAACCCTTGAAGGTCAAGTAGAAAATATAACTTGGAATAACGTGATTGTTACATGTCAATGAGCTGTCATATTAGTAGTCACCTTGCAGCAGTGACAATAACTGGAATTGCTGAATTGCTGGTGTCACTTCCTAGACATCCAAGACAGCTATCCGGCTGTGCCACATAGAATGAATTGCACCGTAACTCTAGCCGCTGCCAAGAGCTATTGATGAATAACATGTTCTGTCCGGGGTAATCACAGATGTCAGCGCCTGTTTCAGCTTGTTCACAAGTCAACAAGCGGCCCCATCAGTGGTGGACTAGATCCAAAAAGTCTAGGATTTAACTGACCAGCCCACCCAGGGTTTAAAGAAGGAAAATAAGAGAAAAAAAAATATTCTGAACCAAATAGGGTGCTAAAATTCACCCCGATCCCTCTATTTCAGTCTGCAGAATCTCCCCCAGTCACCCCTTAACAGGCAGTGTGCAGAATCCTATTGCAGGTAGTGTGATTGAACCCCCTATTACACACTTGAGGTGAACTGAACCCCTATACCAGTTCATACAGTAACCTGGGGGACTGGCAAGTGGTGGACTGGAGCCACAAATCAGCCCTGGATTTTACCAGCCCATGGCCAGCCCGCGACATCCCTTCTGAGGCACCCCCAATCATGATGCTGGGGCTGTAGCATTGGGGGCTGGGGTTCCTTGGCTTGTGGATACAGTGCGCTGAGTAAAGGGGACTGAGAGGGAAACTAAAGGGGAAAGGATTGATGTTGTTAAATTATTAATGGTTAACAGTTGTTAATGGTGTTAAAAGCAGCAGCCCAGTTGGCCCCAAAACAGTGCCGTCCACTGGGCATGGTCCCGGGTCTCTCCAGAGTCCCACCAACCAATATGTTTTCCAGTCAGAAAGGGCCTTCTTAAAGTGGACCAATCACCAAGAATTCGACTATCCTGGCAATCGTTCCCTGCCCCGGGGGATATCCTGATGTAGGATGCCCCCCTGTGTGAAACCCTTCAGATTGCTCACTTTCACTTACCCTTCCCAATCAGTCCAATCAGCAAATTATGTGGTGCATACTAATGTGTGGTGTAAAACCGCTGATTTAAACTTTGGCGCCCACATCCCTGGCTCCCCTGTGAAATATGCTCTCCTGCATGCCCACCCTGACTGCATGGCTGGGCACAGGGTGCATGCATAGCTGCAGAGGCTCTGGGGATGCGGCAACTGGCAAAGACAGCGTCGCTAGAGCGCCGGGATCGGGCAACATTACTGGCACCCTCGGGGGGTCTCACACAGTGGGGCATCCGAAATAAGATGCGGGCAGGCTAGAGGCCGGTCCTGGAATCTTTTAGGCAAAAGGCTCTGATTGTTTACAATGGGGAACGAGAGCGGCCAGAATCCCCCGCATCCTCCGGCTGTGCACATGCTCCTGCCCCAGCCATTTAGACCAATAAAGTCTATCAGAGCCATTAGCCAAATTATATAGTCACAGCAAAAGGTTCTGATTGGACAGGAGCCCATGTGTCATTGGGCAGAGAACAAGTGAGTTTTCTGGGCATTTTGGGGAGTTCCTATAATCTTTAGAGTTTTGGGTCAGCTCGCTTGGTAATGCATCTAAATCTGAGGGTCCAGCGCTTCAGGCAATGAAGCTTTCCATCATTTTTAGAGGGCCTGAATAGATCCATCAGTGGGGCATAAGACTTTCAATCATAGTGTCCAGCGTTAGATGAACCAGATACTATACAGCACTGTAGCTCAGTTGGTAAAGTAAATCCTTTTAATCTGAGGTTCTGGGGCTCAAATCCCTGTTCTGGTGACGGTTCCCATAATCTTTATTGCACCACATAACTCAGTTGCTAAAGCATCAGGGCCCAAGTTCAAGTTGGGCAGTGAAGCTTCCTATCACCTTCATGGGCCCTGGGAATCTCTGATGGTAGTACATGAGACTTTGAATCTGTGGGTCCACGGTTTAAATCCCTGCACTGAAGGGATTTTAGTGGACCTGGATAGCTCAGTCGGTATAGCATTAGGGTTTTAACAGTCCAGGTTTCAAGTCCCACTTCAAGGTAACAGGGTTTCCCATCATCTTTAGAGGGCCCAGATACAAAGGAGAAAATCTCTGCAGAATCTTTCCAATCCCACAGTGGGATGCACACATCACATTGCACTGTAAGCTCTCTACATTCTATTAATAGGCTCATGGCTGACTTTGAATCTGAGAGTCCAGGGTTCATATCCTTTTCAGGCGATGGCTTCCCATACCTCTCTTAATACTGTAGCTATAGCTTATACCCTGGAAAATGTCCGTGTCCCCAAAATAAAGTGAGAAATGTATTGTTAACAATAGGCCCACTTTAGATTCTCTGCAACTCAGCACCCTCCAAAACACAAAGTTACCAGGTCATCATGACTGCTTTAGAAATGATCCCATCTGATTACAATTGTAACATTTAAGATAAATAAATTGCTGTTTGGCTTATATAATGCAACACAACTGACCTCTCAGGAAGGTGCTGGTAGGCTTTTCAGAATGACTCATATTGTTTGGTATAACCCCAGCAGGAGAGAGTGTTAGCCCATCCCAAGGTTTTACCTCCCATCCCAATATATAACTCTCTTGGTCACCTCTGTAGCATCAGTAAAGCATCTTAATTTGAGGGTTCAAATCAGACTTTGAATCTGAAGGTCCAGGGTTAATACCCCTTTCAGACGATGAAGCTTCCTATTACCTCTCCTAATACTGTAGCTATAACATATACACCAGAAATGTTCCGTGTCCCCAAAATAAAGTGAGAAATGTATTTTTGACAATAGGCCCACTTTAGATTCGCTGCAACTCAGCACTCTCCAAAACACAAAGTTACCAGGTCATCATGACTGCTTTAAAAATGATCACAGCTGATTACAATTGAAACATTTAAGATAAATAAATTGCTATTTGCCTTATATAATGTAACACAACGGACCTCTCAGCAAGGTGCTGGCAGACTTTTCAGAATGACTCATCTTGTTTGGTATAACCCCAGCAGGAGATAGAGTTAGCCCATCCCAAGGTTTTACCTCCCATCCCAATATATATCACTCTGAGCTTGGTCGCCTCTGTAGCAACAGTAAAGCATCTTAATGTGAGGGTTCAAATCCCTGTTGTAGCAACAGAGGGCCTGGATAGGGTAGTCAGTAAAACGTCAGACTTTGAATCTGAGGGTCTAGGTGATTTTAGGCGATGAAGCTTCCCATTACCTCTCCTAATACTATAGCTATATCTTATACCCCAGAAATTTTCAGTTTCTGGGGTGTAATTTTGGCAATAGGCCCACTTTAGATTCGCTGCAACTCAGCACCCTCCAAAACACAAAGTTACCAGGTCTGCTTTAAGGAGGGGATGCCTGATCCTTGACTGACCAGCAAATAGAAAGCTTATTTACCAATACCCCGAGAAACAGCTCCAAGCAGTGCTATTGTAAATCAAGATAATCTGAGAGCAGTAAAATTACTTTAGATAAAACGTTGAATCCTGGCCGATAAACACGATGATCTTTCCAATGTTCAATAAGCGGCTGTAAAGCTATATTACGTCTTAAAAAGGTTACATTATCCTCTAAATATTACATTTGTGTCTGGCAGCTGAAATGCCTCGAATACGGCTGATAACCCTCCACATCCTCCGGGGGAAAATCTGTTGGTTCGTTCCTAACTCTAAATGAATTTCCTTTCCCAAAAACACAAGCTGGCTGGGTGACTTCCTGCAACTGTGCCAGAATGCCCCGAGCCCTGAACTGTCAATTAGAAGACAATTAAGTGCAATACAGATGGATCGGGTTAAAAATAGGCTTCACGCTAAATTACAGGGATTTCAAGACAAAAATGAAAAATGGCAAAGAGGGCAGACACTGCTCACAGAAGAATCAATATTAGCAGACGTTCACGGTCGTGGTAATGAGCTCAAGGTTTGGTGGAGTCATCTTGGAGAACAAGAGAGAGAAAAAAAAATGTGCAGGATGGCATATTAGTATACAGTAGTATACAGAGGATTAGATCATGGGTTCCCAACCAGAGGTACGAGTACCAGTGGTGGCACTGGTGACACTTTCGGGTAGTATTTAAATAGGTTGTAGGCTGACTTGTTACCTAACCTCATCTGCTGTCATCTACAGTATAATTTAATCAAGCCCGAATTGCTGCTCCATATGGTGATGCAAAAAGTTATTATTGTGCACTTTAAATGGCTGTTTTCTGATTTTTCTGTATTTTCTAAATAGCCTTGAGTATTCCGGCAGTATTATTTAAAGAAATACCGGATGGCGTGTCTGCTTATGGCTTGATTTATATGTCTATGATTCTCTGCCCCTCAGGATGGCTGGGCCTCACAGTGATAGAAAGATGAGAAGACCACTATCACCAGATGAAATGATGAATTCCCTTTGTTTATCAAGACACCTGCATTTTTTGCCCCCTTGTTGTGCATAAATAACCTCGATCTAAAGCAAATCTGCCTTCCTGTCCCCAATGGACAATGGAAGGGGGCCGGGTGCTGCACTGTGAATGTGCATGAATGTATATAAGAAAAGACTTAGGCACTTGAAGACAGTATCCCGCCTCACTTCCACCCCCTCACTCCTCCCTCTTCCCCTATTAGCTCCATGTTCCCCTCTTCCTCCCCATATTGTCCCATCAGAAAGCGTAGTTTTGCGTAGATACCTACCTTGTAAATGAACAGCATATTTTCATAATGCATGGTTTACCATTATTCGTAGAGCATCCCAAAACCAAGCAGATACTACACTGATAAACCTCACCTACCACCCAGTTAGTACTTGCCATCAGCGCAGCAAGAAAATCTGGAATGAGCCCAGCTGATTGGCTGAGCGGTCGGAGCATGCACAGTGGGAACAGGGAAAAGGTGAGATTACGGGCGACAGGAAACACACAAAGCAGGGCAATACCAAATTGGGATGCCCCGCCAGAGAAGAACAACACACAAGAAAGCCAATTTGTTGGGGTCTTTAAATGTGGGGTTTTCATTTTTGCCTACAATTAGGGATGGGTGAACTCCCCTACCCCCAAAGTTCGGGTTTGGCGAGTTCGGCTGAACTTTGAATAAATGTTCAGGGACCCCAACCCGGTCCCCATTGAAATAAAAAAAATGTTCGGGGACCCGAACTTCGGGAGGTGGCTGAGGCAACCAAGCATGCTGCTGTGACCTATCCCTGCCAGCGGCAGCAGCTAGAGATGAGCGAACCGGTTCGGACGAACCGGAATTCGCTCCGAATTTCAGGAAATATTCGATTCGGCACGAACCCGAATATTTTGTGGTTCGTGCCGATCGAATTTTTCCTGAAAATAAAAAAAAAAATGCCGGCATGGTGGGAGCGGGCCGGCCGGTTCCGCGCTGACAGCGGAACCGGCCGGCGGGCCGGAAAAGCCGGCCGGCCCGCTCCCACCATGCCGGCATTTAAAAAACAAAAAAAAAAAAAAAAGCATTTTTGCCGGCATGGTGGGAGCGGGCCGGCCGGCTCCGCTCCCACCATGCCAGCATTTTTAAAAAAAGGCAAACACTTACCTGCAGGTCCGGAGCGTGGAGGCCGGCGCCGCTCTCAGCTGTCATCTGAGGGCGCTGTCATCTGAGGGCGCGTCATCATTTTTTTTAAATGCCGGCATGGCTCCGCTGTCACCATGCCGGCATTTTTGATGGGGAACTTCGTAAAAGTTCGATTCGGCCGAACCCGAATTTCTTTGTGAAATTCGGTGAATCGGCCGAATCGAACTTTTCAAAAGTTCGCTCATCTCTGGCAGCAGCCTTTGAATCTGGCCCCAGCCGGGGCTAAAAAAAGATGGCCGCTGCCAACCATGAGTGAGGACACTTCTAGTGCCGGCACTAGGAGTGTCTTCTTACTCATGGGAGCCGGCGCCCACCTTTCTGTAGCCCCCATTGGGGCCAGAATAAAAGGCTGCTGCTGCTGCCTTTACCGCTCCACCACCACTGACAGAAGAGGATCGGGCAGAGGTAAGTCACAGCAGCTTCCTGCTGCTGCAACTGTAGATAAAGCGGGTTGATGGGCTGCTCAGAAACACATCAACCAGCTTTTCAGTGTTCGGGATGGACACCGAACTTGAACACGGACATCTGGCTGAAGTCTGTGTTCGGGTTTGGAAACAAACCCGAACTTTGCAGTTTGGGCTCATCCATCTCTACCCACAAATTTTCTTCGCTACACTTCCTTCTCTCTTTGCCCAGCAATGGATTTGGCAATTTCCCCAAAGTCCAAGATTGCCGGTGGTTTTAGTGGCAGGACCAGTGACAGGGCAATTTCTAGGCAAAATAGCTGTACCTCTTCCTTAGAAGCAGCCTGAGGAAGTGGGAGTTTGCCAACGGAATGCGTGGCTCTGGATGTCTGCAGGCGGTGGGGAGACTCCATTGTTTTACTATATTGATAGAGATGGATACTGTTATTGATTGCACATATTTGCTGGCTTGGTAATTCATATACGGATTTCATTAGAGGATATTGTTTTCATATTAAAGTTTTTTCTTTAGGGACAGCACTTTGTGCTGCTGTGGTATTTTGGCTTTGAGATTGGTTAATAATAGTTTGACTATATAATATTGTCTCGATTGCACTTTATTGAAGTATTTTTATTTATTACTCTTGCACATTTCTGCACACTATTTTGCACTCTTTGCACAATGTAGATATTGGGTTTAACTTGATATATGGATTCCGCGCGTGTTGCATTACTATGATGGGTTATTAAATTCTCTTCCCACCGCTTAGGCATCCTGTATGTTTGTATGTCCTGTGTGATATTGTTATATGTTTTTTAATGCGCTTTTAATATGTCTAATTGTATATGTTGTGGATGTGGTTATTAAATAACGTTTGATAGTGATTTTTGATTTTGGCATTGGAGTGTCTCCCTTGTTGTTTTTGTAGCTCTTCCTTAGAAGCAAGCATCCGCCCCATCACAGAGCCCAATATGGAGGCATGAAGGGGCCAGCCTTATGGTCTGCACCACTAACAGTGACCCTGATTTATCTGCAAAAACAAGATTACTAGGATAAAGGTGCCCACAATGACCTTAGCGCCCAGGACCCTGCCCAGCGATTGGGAGATTCCATCATGACCCAGCTTCGGGGATTTGAACAAGCTGCTGTTCAGATCTCACAGCTTTGAGTCTTCTTTCCCTTCTGGGCTACAATCTGCCCCATGGAGCCCAGGAATAGAATAGAATATGTTAGGGTAAGGTAAAATAGGGATTTATTTTTCCCTAAAGAGGAGACTATTGGGGGAGGGACTGGCTGATTTGATTTTGCATCACCGGTGGCTTCTGGTCTGCTTAAAATCACTGAAAAAGTCTCGTCAAGCAGGGATAGAAAATGTGGCTGTAGGGTCGATTCAGCACCACGTGAGAAAGCTCTACTACTTTTTAGGAGAGAAAACTGCATTTCACTTTCATTGTCTTCCTTGGGGATGATTCAGCACCAACTGAAAATGTACATCTGGTTGCAGAATCACCCCCAAGGTAGACAATAAAAGTGAATAGCAGTTTTCTCTCCTAAAAAGTAGTACATTTTTCTCACCTCTCGCAGTCTTGTATGACTACTTCGCAGCCGGCTTCATCAGATTTCTTCAGTCGACCTTAGCATGTCTTGCCGTATGACCTGGAGACAATTTGTCGTCGTGTCCCTCTTTTGCCAGGATTCTATGTGTGGTTACGCTCTGCTGGATTTCGAAATGAAAGCCTTGCATCCCCTGGGCGGTGGTGGCTCCATTATTAGACATTTTAGCTGGGCCCAGTCAGCTCTTTTTGCTGCTGGCACAGCAGTATATTGTGTCCTGTCCTCCGCATTCCATCAGATAATACATATTCCCCCCATGCACAAACTCGCTCGGCGCAACCATCTGCTCGCCACTCGCCCGCTATCAGAGCGTTTTATATCTATCCCGAGGGGATCTATCCATTCGGCTTGGTGTACTTAGCAACAAATTCAATGATTGACCTAGTTATCTAGAATTATAGCTCGCTGACACAATGCAAGAGCATGCGATAAAACCTGTAACACAAACAGGATTTCTCTGCACGGCAACGGGCGACAATATTAACTTATCGCTGCCCTTCTGCCCAGGGAGTCCCGAGCAGCGTGCCTTACAGAGGCAGCAGTGTTTAGGGTTGTCATAACTCATGCTGCTGCCTCTTGCTGTAAGATGTAACAAGCCAGACCGTGCCCTGCTGCCTCTTTTCCTCATGCTGTAAAATGTAGTGAGTGGGACTGAGTTCTACAGCAAGTTTTATACCTTGCCCTGCTGCCTCATTTCCTCATGTTGTTAAATGTAACGAGCGGGACTGAGTTGTAAAGCAAGGTTTATACCTTGCCCTGCTGCTTCATTTCCTTGTGCTGTAAAATATAACAATGAGGACTGAGTTCTACAGCAAGTTTTATACCTTGCCCTGCTGCCTCTTTTCCTCATGCTGTAAAATGTAACGATTGGGACTGAGTTCTACAGCCAGTTTTATACCTTGCCCTGCTGCTTCTTTTCCTCATGCTGTAAAATGTAACGATTGGGACTGAGTTCTACAGCCAGTTTTATACCTTGCCCTGCTGCTTCTTTTCCTTGTGCTGTAAAATGTAACAATGAGGACTGAGTTATACAGCAAGTTTTATACCTTGCCCTGCTGCCTCATTTCCTCATACTGTAAAATGTAACAAGCAGGACTGGGTTATACAGCAAGTTTTATAACTTGCCCTGCTGCTTCTTTTCCTTGTGCTGTAAAATGTAACAATGAGGACTGAGTTATACAGCAAGTTTTATACCTTACCCTGCTGCCTCATTTCCTCATGCTGTAAAATGTAACAAGCAGGACCGGGTTATGCAGCAAGTTTTATAACTTGCCCTGCTGCTTCTTTTCCTTGTGCTGTAAAATGTAACAATGAGGACTGAGTTATACAGCAACTTTTATACCTTGCCCTGCTGCCTCTTTTCCTCATGCTGTAAAATGTAACAAGCGGGACTGAGTTCTACAGCAAGTTTTATAACTTGCCCTGCTACCTCTTTTCCTCATGTTGTTAAATGTAACAAGCGGGACTGAGTTGTAAAGCAAGGTTTATACCTTGCCCTGCTGCCTTCTTTCCTTGTGCTGTAAAATGTAACAAGCGGGACTGAGTTATATAGCCAGTTTTATACCTTGCCCTGTTGCCTCTTTTCTTCTTGCTGTAAAATGTAACGAGCGGGACTGAGTTATACAGCAAGTTTTATACCTTGCCCTGTTGCCTTATTTCTTCGTGCTGTCAAATGTAACAAGTGGGACTGAGTTATATAGAAAGTTTTATACCTTGCCCTGTTGCCTCTTTTCTTCGTGCTGTAAAATATAATGAGTGGGACTGAGTTATACAGCAAGTTTTATACCTTGCCCTGTTGCCTCTTTTCTTCGTGCTGTAAAATGTAACGAGTGGGACTGAGTTATACAGCAAGTTTTATACCTTGCCATGCTGCCTCTTTTCCTCATGCTGTAAAATGTAACGAGCAGGACTGCGTTAAATAGCCAGTTTTATACCTTGCCCTGCTGCCTCTTTTGCTTGTGATGTAAAAAGTAACGAGCGGGACCGAGTTATACAGCATGTTTTATACCTTGCCCTCCTGCCTCTATTCCTCGTGCTGTAAAATGTAATGAGCGGGACTGAGTTGTACAGCAAGTTTTATACCTTGCCATGCTGCCTCTTTTCCTCATGCTGTAAAATGTAACAAGCAGGACTGAGTTATATAGCCAGTTTTATACCTTGCCCTGCTGCCTCTTTTGCTTGTGCTGTAAAATGTAACAAGCAGGACTGAGTTATACAGCAAGTTTTATACCTTGCCCTCCTGCCTCTATTCCTCGTGCTGTAAAATGTAACGAGCGGGACTGAGTTATACAGCAAGTTTTATACCTTGCCCTCCTGCCTCTATTCCTCGTGCTGTAAAATGTAATGAGCGGGACTGAGTTATACAGCAAGTTTTATACCTTGCCCTGCTGCCTCTTTTCCTCGTGCTGTAAAATGTAAAGAGCGGGACTGAGTTATACAGCAAGTTTTATACCTTGCCCTCCTGCCTTTATTCCTCGTGCTGTGAAATGTAATGAGCGGGACTGAGTTATACAGCAAGTTTTATACCTTGCCCTCCTGCCTTTATTCCTCGTGCTGTAAAATGTAATGAGCGGGACTGAGTTATACAGCAAGTTTTATACCTTGCCATGCTGCCTCTATTCCTTGTGCTGTAAAATGTAACGAGCGGGACTGAGTTATACAGCAAGTTTTATACCTTGCCCTCCTGCCTTTATTCCTCGTGCTGGAGGAGAACATGCGCTGTAGGGGGTGCAGCTGCTCCGTGTCCCAATTGCCATAAACAAGAGGCGTTTGCCAAACATTTAATATGCACATCAAACAGCTCTGATTGGACGAGAGCCCGTGCATGCGCCATAGAACCCGGGAACAGGTGAGTAGTTCTGGGCGATTTGGGAGGTTTCACACGGTGAAGCACAGGAGCAAGGGAGCAAAACCCGAGTTTAACTCGGCTAATGCGCAGGGGGGCATCAGCAATAGGAATGCCTCCCTGTGCCCCAAACAACACCCACTTTTTGAATAGGTCAGACAGTCTTTACTAGGACATGCGAAGGTAGCTTAAAGGACCTGGTAAGTGTATTGAGCTGTACTGTGTCAGCTAGAATCACAAAGGGGAAGACAAAATTCTGATATCTTGTGTGTCTGTATTTTTGGATTGACTGCTAATACAGTATCTCAAGAAAATGAGTACACCTGTCACATTTTTGTAAATATGTTATTCTATCTTTTCATGGGACAACACAGAAAATCAGACACTTTGATACAATAGGGCCGATTCAGAGCCAGAGCCATTGACTTTCATTGTCTACCGGGTGTAAATTTTCACGTGGCTCTAAATCAGCCTCAAGGTAGACAATGAAAGTCGAAGGCAGTTTTCCCTCCTAAAAGGAGGGAGTTTCCTCACTGGGCTCTGAATCAACCCCAATGTAAAGTGGTCAGTGTACAACTTGTATAACAGTGCCCTCAAAATAACTTAACACACAACCATTAGTGTTTAAACCTTAGGCAACAAATCGAGTTCACCCCTTAGTGAAAATGGCCAAACTGTGCCCGTTTGGCCCAGTGGACTTATTGGTGTTAGTGTGTGTTTAATTTGGTTTTATAACTCCCACACTCTCTCTTACTGGTCACTGAAAGCTCAACATGGCTCCTCATGAGAAGAGAATAAGTGGGGCAGCCAGTGTCCCACTGTGTTACATTGTAACAGTGGTTGGGTCTCCTTCACATTGTTACATTGTAACAGCAACCGCATCTATTGTAATAGTGTCTGCACAGCTCACAATGTACCAGGGAAGCTAATGAAGTAAGTTGCTCCCACTGCTGTCTCTCTTCCTTGAAGAGTGAGGTACTAGAACCTCTATAGGGTTAGTAACAACCTAGAAGCAGTTGAATTGCTCTGGAAACTTGGCTTCTTTCTCTTTTTGGGTCTGGGGGGGGATCCACTCACACACTCTGTATATTAGGTTTTGTGGGCTGTATGATAATTTGAGTCCAAATTGGACTTTTTTGATCAATGCAATTCCTGTTCTCCCCATTATGCACTGCCACAGCCATGTGGGCAAAGAAGAGAGAGCAGCCCCCTGTTCTCGGGATTTACTTGATTGTCGCACTGCGGGGCATCCAAGATTATAATCTTTTAAGACTTCGTCCACTTTGAGTGATTCACTGCATTATTTGGAGCTCTTTTAATTTGTTTCCTGTTCTATAAGGTATATGGCTTCTCCAATCTACTTACTTGTATCTCACTCCCATCTTTCAGTGGTGAATGTGGCTCCCATAATATAAAAGGATACAATGCTTACTCTGTGTTTAATCACAGATACCTGAGTTTTGTTCCCGGCAGTAGGGGTGATTAATACGCTTCAATCTCCTACGCGGACATAAATCGCTTACCCTTCTGAAACAGTCTGGGCTCAGGATTTTCACAACAGTGCCCTCCAGCTAACCACAGCAAGTGGATTTACAGCCTGCACCTGCCGGCTCACCATATAAATGTCAGATCTTCAAGGGGACAACTGCTCATTCCAGTCCAAGAAAGCCTCAGAATTAAAGGGGAATAAGCCTTGCAAATAAAGTGGACCTATCTTCCTATGGCAGGTTGATAGCAGGGGACCCCTTAAATTGCAGTTCTATTCAGAGGCAGCTGGCCTGACAGGGACTTAGGGACTTAGTGCCATAAGCAACTGCATTGAACTAGTTGGTGCAATCACAATAAAATGAGAGTAGGTATAGAAATTGTTAGTAGACATGTACTCAGGCTCTTGCAAGTCAATATATGTACTGTGTCTGCATGACCCAGTCATGTAGGCTGCTTACCTCTTTAGGATAAAAGATAGGGGGTTCTGGGGTGTGACGTGGGGGGCTCACTCACTAGTAGAGGCATTTCATATGAGCATTTTCTAGTTATCATTCTTAATTAAAAAATCTGAATTTGCTCCCATTTAAAAAAAAACCAACAGACTCACCACCTCCCTGGCTATCCTCCGACATGGGACACCCACGCAGCTCCCCGCTTTGCAGCTGGGCAGGGAGGGGCTCTTTATATCCTGAGGAGTGAGCTGCGAGGAAAGCCCATCACGCCCCCTGTCACTCAAAGTGACATAAAAGCCCCTTCCTGCAAAGAGACCGAGCTGGTAGGAGCCAGATGAGAACATCGCTCAGCGCTGGAAGGAGGTTCTCTTTTAAACCATTTTAGAGCAATTCATAAAAATGTTAGAAAAAATAAATTCTCTCATCTCTAATTATTATTATAACCAAGCCTGAAAGGGCCATGGCCGGTCCACTATACAAGAGGCAAAATCCAGCAGGTCCCCAATAAAACTGATCATTGTTAAAATCCAAAAGTCCTCATGCAATCCATGAATATGTATGTTTCAGGGCTTCAGCCCCTTTGTCATACCTGTGGGGGACCAATACTTAAAATTGTAGCCTTGAAAGCTATAAAACTATGTATGTTTCAGGGCTTCAGCCCCTTAGTCATACCTGTGGGGGACCAATACTTTAAATTGTAGCCTTGAAGGTCCCATGACCCTAGCACACTCGGGTCTCCCTGTGTCCTTTCTTTGTGGATAACAAAGGCATATAGACAGTGGCAGGCAGGCCTAGACCTAGGTAGAAAGAGGGACCATTGAGCTCAAAGAGAATACAGCTAAAACCAGAGTAAACCCTTGAAAAAGGCCCAGGTACCTGTTTGGATCTCTGCTCTGCTTGGGTTTCCTCTGTTGGCCATGTATAGTATCATGGAGGAAGGTACCAGAACCTATATAGATTTAATAACAACCTAGAAGTAGTTGACTTGTTCTGGGATTAGAGCCTGTGAAAGATGTGTGCAGGAAGAAGACCAGAAAAAACTTTTGGATTAACAGACAGCCATTGCTAAGATATGCAGAATGAGCTTAAAGGCCCAGGTACCCGTTGGATTCCTGCTCTGCTAAAGTTGCTGTTGTGTCACACACACTGTAGTATTGTAGAGGAGGGTACCAGGCTCTATGAAGAGTTAGAAACAACCTAGAATTAGTTGATTTGTTTTAGGATTTAGGAGTGGAGCATGTGAAAGACCTGTGTAGGGAAAGGGGCCAGCAGTTACTTTAGAGAAAGGACATAAAGAATAACAGGAACACTTTAAAGCAGGATTAGACAAGGCAGCAATTACTAGGACCAGTAAAGGGAGCTCAAAAGCCCAGATACCTGGAGCTCTGCTCTGCTAAGGTTGCTATTAGGTCATGCAAAGAGAGACAATGTTTGAATTAAGCCACACCCCTCATAGAGTCATAAATAGGAGACAGGTTGTAACAGTTATATAAATCATTGTTTGATGCAGATCTGCATTTTACACCTCAAAGAGAGACAAATGAGAATAAAGAGGGACAGGGGGTCATGGACAGTCTCTTCAAAAGAGAAACAGTTGGAAAGTATGGTAATGTAGAGGGAGGTACCAGAACCTACATAGAACTAAGAACAACCTACCTAGACCAGCGATACTCAACTGGCAGACTAGGGTCTGAATGCAGAGATGCGCCAGATTTCTGGACCCCTGCCCTGACAGCCCTGCACTAAGTTGCTTCTCTGTTGTCATGCTCAGAGCTGCCCCCTGTATCTGCCTATGGGAATGGGAGGCGTAAATGCCACACTGCCTATAGGAATGGAAGGGGGCAATGCCACACTGCCTATGTGAGGGGGGATTGCCACACTGCCTATAGGAATGGGAGGGGGATTGCCACACTGCCCATAGGAATGGGGGGGATGCCACACTGCCATTGGGGAATGGGGGGGTATACCACACTCCCTATGGGAATGGGAGGGGGAATGCCACACTGCCTGGGGGAATGCCACACTGCCTATGGGAATAGGAGGGGGGATTCCACACTGCCTATGGGAATGGGAGGGGGAATGCCACACTGCCTATGGGAATGGGAGGGGGGGATGCCACACTGCCTATGGGAATGTGAGGGAGGATTGCCAAACTACCTATGGGAATGGAAGGGGGGATTGCCACACTGCCTATGGGAATGGGAGGGGGAATGCCACACTGCCTATGGGAATGGGAGGGGGAATGCCACACTGCTAATGGAAATGGGAGGAGGGATGCCACACTGCCTATGGGAATGGGAGGGGGAATGCCACACTGCCAATGGAAATGGGAGGGGGGATGCCACACTGCCTATGGTAATGGGAGGGGGAATGCCACACTGCCTATGGGAATGGGAGGGGGAATGCCACACTACCTATAGGAATGTGAGGGAGGATTGACAAACTGCCTATGGGAATCGGAGGGGGATGGCCACACTGCCTATGGGAATGGAAGGGGGAAAGCCACACTGCCTATGGAAATGGGAGGGGGGATGCCACACTGCCTATGGGAATGGGAGGGGGGGATTGCCACACTGCCTATGGGAATGGGAGGGGGGATTGCCACACTGCCTATGGGAATGGGAGGGGGGATTGCCACACTGCCTATGGGAATGGGAGGGGGAATGCCACACTGCCTATGGGAATGGGATGGGGGAATGCCACACTGCCTATGGGAATGGGAGGGGGAGTTCCACACTGCCTATGGGAATGTGAGGGGGAATGCCACACTGCCTATGGGGAATGCCACACTGCCTATGGGGAATGCCACACTGCCTATGGGGAATGGGAGAGAGGGAAAGCCACGCTGCCTATGGGAATGGCACTCTAAAGGCACTTTAAGTCATTTTTGACAGTTGATCTACTTTTTTTTTTCATACGGTAGAAAGTGCCATTAGATAATAAAGGACAAGGGGCAGTTAAAGAAAAGGGTGTGGTTCAGATTATTTAGAAAAGCTGTTATCAAGGACCGTCTCATTAAGTGAATTGGAAACAGCGATTGCCTGCCGGTTTCGCCTGCCAACAGAATGCCCCAATGAGTTAAACGGCAGTCGGAGCTACCAAAGAATTCATTAAGCGTGCGTGACTGAAGCGTCTATCGGAAAGGGATTCAAAATAGAGAGAAAAAAAAAGGAAGAGGAAGATAAAAATATTTTTTCCAACATGCAACACATAAAAAAGTTACTTTTCAAGCCACTAATTAAAACGAATGACTCAAAGACGGCATTGAAGCGGTGACGGGCAATGCCGCGGGTGCTAATTGCTAAAGGAAAAAAACACATATGTGCCCGAAATGAAGATATATCTAGATGCTTTCCACTAACTAACTGAATAATGCATCGTAATGACCACTGCGAGACTTCCAAACATGTTTTTAAATAGTTGATAAAGCTCTTTTTCTTCCACAATTCTGCTGATTTATTTAATTTGCCGCTCGGAGGATGAGACGAGGGATTGTTTTGCCGGAGGAGAACTTTCGCCGTCGGAACAAACAACGAGCCAATCTGAGATCAAAAGGGACGCACGCTTGATTTCTGAGCTCGGAAAGGTTCGTTGCAAGGACGGTGGAGGAGGCTGTGGCGCGTGCGCGGTTGGCGGCTGGAGAGTTAATTTGTTTTCCAAGGCCAAAAAAGACTGATTTGAGAAAAACACTTTCTTTCTCTGGAGACAAAGAGATTAGTACATATTGCTGACACAGAACTTCACACTGCCGAGCAATAAAAAGAACACTAATCAACTCGGTCCCTGGGGGGGGGGGGGGGCGCTCTGTTTGGGAGGCGAGCTCAGAACAGCTCGCACTTTAAAGGTAACTGAGCCCAAAAGAAGATTCTGTTTCAATGCTGCACCTTCTTCGACAACTGTAAAAGTCATAGTTACAGGAAGCAGCCATATTGGTTTGTTCTGCATAAGCTTTCCAGCAGTAAATATTGATTATTCAGCAATGGCGTCTAATGCTGCTGCTGCTGCTTGTGTTAGGGAGGTGGGGCATCCGGATTGGCGATGCCTTTCCCGCAACCCCCGAAACCCAAACCCCGGAACTCACCTCTTCCTGGTTGTGGATCCACGTGATCGCCGCTGAGGGATTGTTGTGGACTGGAAAAAGTGGGCTTGGCATGTATTGTAAAGCTCATTTCAATGCTTTTCTACAGGTGGCTCATAGGCTCCGGCAAAGGCTTTTTTCTACAATCGCCATATATACCATATTTTTCGAGCCGCACCCAGGGTTTAGAAGAAGAAAATAAGAGAAAAAAATATACTGAATCAAATGGTGTGCTAAAATACCCCCCAATCGCCCCATTACAAACAGGGAGTGGCATCCCCCACTACAGGCAATGTGCAGCATCCCTCATTACCGGTGCCTCTATCTTGCCTCAGATGTATCACATACTGAGGAGAGGGGTGAAAAGTGCAGGGGGCGGGGTTATAGCTGCGCTTTGCACAGACAGAGCAGAGCTGGGGTCAGGTAAAGGACAACAATCTCACAATGCAGAGCGGCATAGTCAGAAGACACTTCCTGTCTGTGGGCAGCCATAGACTCTATGGGCCGCCATCTTGGATGTTTAAAAGCTCATAAAATGCACTAGGTGCAGGTAGGATGATTTTTAATGTGCTCTTAATAGGGGCTCTTTTCTATAGTTTGCCTCAGGCAGCAGAGAGATGTGGTTCACCCCTGCTCCACGGCCCTTATTTCCAATGACTGAAGCTTACGGGAATGTAAAGGTATTGTTTGGGCAGAAACAAAAAACTATAGTCTATACCCACCTGCAATTCCTCTGGTCAGGTCCGGTTTTCCCCTGCAGCTGCTCCGTGTTGCAGAAACTGTAACAAAGGTTCAGAATTTTTAATTTTAACAGAACAAAGATTTGGGGGAGTGTGCAGAGTGCACTGCTGTAACTTCCCTCGGCCCGCGATCCTCTTCCTCTCAGCAGCCGCGGCATTTGAATTTGGCCCCAGCCGGGGCTACAGAAAGATGCCCGCCGGCTCCCATGTGTGAGGACACTGCAGCACTGCCATCTATGGAGTTTGTGGAGTCAGTGGGTATCTTGATTGGTGTAGAAAATCTTTAGTTATGGTATTTAAAATGAAAAATTAAAAATTCAGAACCTATTATTTGTGGCCCGTGACCAGTTTGGGATGTTTGGGCAGTTTGTTAAGGGCTAACTTAATTATGATATAGCTGGGGGATTTATTAAAATGTACTGGTTGGTCTGCTTTGTTGTTATTTGTTTAGATCTTGTATTTAAAAAAATATGCTTCATGTTCTGTATAAATAGCTTTTTACTATTATACTATTGCTGATATAATGGTGAGAAAAAGCCTCATGCTGGTAGAGACATACATCTCTATGCTTCTACCAGGACATTTTTACCCATTCTTCCTTGCAGAATAGCTATAATAGCTATAGCTCAGTCACATTGGGTTTGAAGTCATGTCACAGATTCTGTGGGGGTGGTGTGATCTTTCCTCTACACATACATTATCTACACATAAGGGTTGATTCAGAGCCAGGTGAGAAAACTCCCCCTTCCCCAAGAGAAAAAAAAACTGCCTTTCACTTTCATTGTCTTCCTTGGGGCTAATTCAATACCAGGTGAAAATTTACATCAACCCCAAGGGTAATGTAAGTAAATTTTCTCCCAAAAAAAGAAGTGAGTTTACTCACAAGTGTGGTGTAGGCCCCTAGGCACAAATTCTGGTGGAGGCCACAGTTACAGTATTTTTTTTCCCTTTAAAATAATAATCCAGCCAAGTAATTGGTGGTTGTCTGTCATCTTCCCACTTGCTGGAACATCAGATCGCGTCCCTTGTGCCACCCTTGTGAGGGTGAAAGGGCAAATGGTGGAGGCCCTGGGGCGACCCCATAACCTTTGGCATTTAGGCCAAAAGGTTCAGTCTCCAACTAATAATTGTCCCGTGGACAGATTCTTCTACCTGAGCTGTGGATCTTTGCAACTCTTCCAGAGTGATCCTGGGCCTCTTGGCTCCTCTCCATGCCTGGGCCGTGAGTGGATAGTGGGTGGCCATAT
Organism: Gastrophryne carolinensis; assembly: GCA_027917425.1. Classification (NCBI taxonomy): domain Eukaryota; kingdom Metazoa; phylum Chordata; class Amphibia; order Anura; family Microhylidae; genus Gastrophryne; species Gastrophryne carolinensis. The sequence goes on along the minus strand of CM051242.1, from coordinate 13,601,088 downwards.
CTTGGTAGGTTTGCCATTGTGCCATACTCCTTCCAGTTACAGATGATGGATTGAATTCACTTTACCACAACTGTATCCATGAGCTATCTGCTGTGTTTCTTAGCTTTCACGATGCTGCTTGCTCACTAATGTTCTCAAACCAACCCTCTAGGCTTTCACAGATAGGCTGTAGTTATTATGAGAAGCAATTACATACAGGACTCTACTTTCTTACTAGGTGATTCAGTCACACTGGATTTTATTTAGGGATTTTAAATAGGAAAAGAATGTATCATTGTCTTTACACATCAAAAAATACTTGCTACTTTATGTTGCTCTATCACATGAAATAGCAATCAAATATATTTCAGTTTGTGGCTGTAATGTTTAAAAACGTGGAAACATTCAATGGGCATGATTGTTAGTCTCCTCGCCTTTCCTGCCCTTTAAGGCATCGTGAGCGCGCCATACCACGGACTGCATGCAGCAGCAGACATGCTCGGCTGCATGGTTTTAACAGAGCAGGCTCTTCTTCTGTCGCATGCTCCACAGTGACACCTGCTGTTCAGCCCATTGGAAGTGCACAAGGCCTAGAGTGTAAGCTCTTGGACTTGATTTCACTTCCTGGTGTCCTGAGTTTGAATGGACAGGAAGTGACTTCACCAGACTCTGGCACATCCCTCCCTGTGTTGATTGATAGCCCTATTTAAGAGGACAGCTGGCCTACAGCCAATGCTGTGTTATCAGCTTACTTCCTGGACCTTGTTTCCCTGATTCCTGAATACCTGATTGAATACCTGGATTTATACACGGATGGATAACCTGATTTTTGACGCGGATTGCTTATGGACTTTGCCTGTTTTCTGCCTGCCTCTGACCCCGGATTCACCCTTGGACTCTTCTCAGACTTTTTATTTGCTCTTTGGAGTTTTTTCTGCTTCACTTCGCCCCATACCTGGAGCTCAGCTCAGCTCTCCCCATGATTGTAGCCAGGAGGCTCGACAATGATTCATTTTTTAAGACACAGGCAACTGCAGAATTAGTAACTGCTGACTCTACTCCTTTTTTATGGCAGGTGTGAGCACCAGCATATTGTATGTGCGCATTGTTATGTCTGAAAATATGGAATGTTCTTGACACGCTGAATTTTGTCGTTGAGAACATAAAATAAGAACGTCTGATGTCATAACGTTTTTTGGGACAAGTACATGTTGTGTCCATCATGGCATTGTGTAGAAGTGCAGCAGTTACATTTGTAGGCACAAAGCAAAACCCATTATCTTGTGTTTACATGGCAACAGTATTCCATTGTCACAGCAGTAAAGCAGGATTAGCTTTGCTGCAAAGGTTATCTCATTCTGCAAATTGTGTCCAGAGACCCCGTCTGGCCCCTTTTAGAAAGGTTTGGCTATAATGTGACTTAACATGGCAGTTAAAGAGATGTGTCAAAGTTTCAGTGTTTGGAACTTTTCGGTGTCCAGAAAAGAGAGCGTAACCCTGCCCGCATGACGGCTGGCGGCCAATCGTGCAGCTTCATTTCAGACAAGGATTGAGAACGAAGGTAAGCATTGCAGGGGGATGACCCCCGAGCGCATCGCAATTAGCTAGGAAATTGGTGTGGATCCTGTTTCTTTCTAATGATATTTAAAGTGGATCAAAACCCACGGCGATCGGCCCAGGAATCTATAAGATTCTTGGACAGTTCGACTTCCTCCCCCCGGGGCATCCAAAATCGGGATTCCCTGCTGTGTGAAACCCTCCAGGGCGCACCATACACTTACCTTGTCTCCCGGTCCATAGGCGCATGCGTGAGCCACGGCCGCATCCCCAATATCCCTCTAGCAGGGTGCGTGCCTGATGCGCGACTGATGTAGACATCGACATAAAGTAGCTTCCACAGAGACATCTCCTGTATACAAAACTGTTATATATATAAGGAGGGAGAATTGCCGGCAGCTTGGAGCCTAAACTCTCAGTGGCCAAGCTGAACAATGACAATACTATTATCCAGAGATGACTTGTGGGAGGTTATCCCTACAAAGAGGCCACAGGATAATTATCAGGACTGGGGCAGGGAAAACAGGCAGGCATGGGCCACCATACGCTTAATAGTAGAAGAAGATAAGCTTATTCACATATGCAATGAGAATACAAAATGAAAAGGCATGTGGGATGTACTGAAAATACTGCATGAGAGAACCACAGTAAGTTGTTTCTGCTGAGGAAATGTTACAAAATGAGGCTTAGCATAGAGCAGGACATGCAGGAGCATATAAATGCCATGCTGGAAGTGATCGCACAACTCAGATCAGTTGGTGAGAATATAACAGACAGTCACGTCACAGCCATGTTGTTGTGCAGCTTACCAGATTCATACACTGCACTGATTAATGTGCTGGAGACAAGGCCTGACAGATCTGACACTAGCAATTGTAAAGACCAGGCTCAGAGGTGAGTATCAGCGAAGAAAGGTGCTTGTGCATTCAGTAACCGACACCAGAACAGCACTTAAAGCTACAGACACAGACACTACTTTAGATCAGGCTTGCCAGAACCGGAAAACCCTGGAAAAAGGAGAAATAAAACGCACATAGCATAATACAGTAAAAAAAATGTTAAAATGTTCTCAATGTGTAAAACAGCATATCTTTGAATCTAAACAATGGTTAGCAACAGCTCTCCTTCAACCTGCAGGCATCAGGTGATGGGAGGTTCCCACTGGAATGAGCCTGCCACGTGAAACAGATTGGACACTAGAGCCACCCGACAGCGTCAACGTGTTTCATTGTTAAGTACAACCTTTACAAGACTGTCTTATGGCTGCTCATACTGCTCTTAAAGCAGGCCAAAAGTCAAAAAAGCAAGTTTAGCAAATTGCACCCCTAAAGCCCCACTCTGGCAGTTAGTGACATAAACTATTTGAGAGGGCTTAACTCCATGCAGATGTTATGCAATAGCAGGCAGATTCTATGCTGCCTAACTGCATGGGAGCGGCCATCTTGTCACATACATGAATCCAGCTAATATAAAAACCCAGTCCCACAGTCAAAAGTGACCCACACATTTGTGCAATCCTCCTTTATTTCTAGTAAAAAACCATCAGCTGTGATGTTTCATTGCTCTGAGGCACAGCAGAAAGAATTATAGTATTTTAATTGATACATAATGTTTTAACTGACTGAATGGGAGTGCAGTAAATACAGAGTCCGCAGTGAACAGTGATAAACATTGTTGCAACTCTCCCCTCACAGGCACACACACACACACACACACACGCTCACTCACTCACTCTAGCAGCTGTTTTTTCAGTGTGTCTGTGTTTATATAACTCGATACACAAGCTACCTGTGTTTCTGTGACATTTATCTCTCTGTTTGGTGTGGCTGCTGCTGGCACAGCTCTCCCCTCATGCTTATGTGTGTGACAAGATGGCTGCTCCCATGCAGTTCTGCAGCAAAGAGTTGGCCTGTTAATCCAGAACATCTGCATGGAGTTAAGCCCTCTACAATAGTTTTTAGGGGAGCTTTAGGGGAGCAATTTACTAAACTTTCTATTGACTATTTGACTTTTGGTCCAGTTTTTAATAGAAAAAGGGAAGGCTTACCCTACTGTTAGTGTCCCAGTGACACCCAGTGCGCATCGGCAGTGGCTGGGGCTTCAAGTCCCATGAGTCCCATGAACCTTTGGAACTTAGAAGAACTACTGACGCGCCTGCGCAGATGAATTGATTCTGCCAGGCTGGGGAATATTTTTTTAAGGATTTGGGCTTTTCATTACATGATGCTGAAGGTCCGGTTTAACAATAAACGTAATACAACTCTATAATACAAACGGACCATAACTCCCAATGGATAATTAAAAAGAGCAAAGGGTAATTAACTCTCCGTGGTGACGTAGGCCCTTATTTATGAAGGAATAGCGACAGGTAGCGACTGGTGAGCGGCCAGTAATGACGGGCTCCGCCATGAGAACGCCGGCTCCCCACCACAATCACACATTTATCAAGCCAATCCTGCTTAGCGACTGAGATAGCGCCATATAGCGACTCATTCATTCATCATTATTCCAGCCTCAGCCCACAGCGCCAGCGTCCGGCCTTGAACAGCGACAGCGTCCGGCCTTGAACAGCGACAGGTATGACCTCTCGCTACCTGGCGTGCTCCTATGCATTTCAATGGAACAATCTTTAAATATTCATAATTAATTGTTATTAATTGTTTTTTTTTTTTAATGTGAAAAATTCTGTGACCACTTCTGCCATTTTAGAAAAAAAATTGTACGTAATTGATATTACAGGTCTGATATTAATGTATTCATATTACCAAATTATTTAAAAAACTTGTTTTTTTTGGTTTCCAAAAATATGGTTGTTTGGGGGTTAAAAAACTACTTTTAACCCATCGCCGCCAGCGCTCTGTGGTTTAAACATGCATTTCACAGCGCGTGAGCGTGATTTTTTTAATGAATATGGTGGGAGCCGGTCGCTAGGGCCAGTCGCTATCATGCGCTCCCATACAGCGCGGAACCTGTCAAATAGCGATTCCTCACCCAATATTCAACATTACGGCAAACTGACTGAGTCGCTATCAACTACCGAACAACGGCCAAGCACAGCGACTACTAGCGGGCGCTCTGAAAATGCCGCTACAGTCGCTCAACTGTCACTACCTGCCGCAATTAATGAATCGGCCTCTTAGCCACATATTAAACAGTAGAAAGCCTATAGACAATCGACCTATCCTCAGTCATAATTCTTACTATTAAACATAATTAATGATACTTTAATTTAAAAATATAGTTAAACCGGACCTTCAGCATCATTTAATGAAAAACCCAAACCTTTAAAAAACATTTCCCTGGCATCGAAAAATGATTATAGCTTACATTTTTAGTAATTCACTTTTTATTCGTTCAACCACTGTTGAAGAACTCTGTTCAGGACTCTAGGATACCGACACCGCCATCTTGCCTCAGAAGCATCACATATTGAGGAGAAGAGAGGGGGAGGATGACAGGGAGGTGGGGTTATAGCTGTGCTTTGCACAGACAGAGCAGAGCTGGGGTCAGGATAAGGACAGCAATCCCAGAATGCAGAGTAGCATAGTTAGAAGACACTTCCTGTTTGCAGGCAGCCTGAGACTCCATAGGCATAGTTATAACCCGCCTCTTCCACTTTTGCCTCCTCTCCTGTCCTCCATATGTAATGCTTCTGAGGCAAGATGGCAGCGCCCATAACCTAGAGTCCTGAACAGAGTTGTGGCCCAGTGGGGGAAAAATAATAAGCAAGTTACTAAAAACATAAAATATATTAATTTTAGACTCTGGTGAAGTATTTTTTTAAGGGTTTGGGCTTTTCATTACATGATGCTGAAGGTCTGGTTTAACAATAAACGTGATACAACTATATATATACTGTACATATATTTTATAAATTGACCACAACTCCCAATGGCTAATTGAAAAGAGTGTAGGGTAATTAGCCCTCCATGGTGACCAAGGCCCTTATTTATGAAGGAATAGCGACAGGTAGCGACTGGTGAGCGACCGGTAATGACGGGCCCGGCCACGAGAACGCCGGCTCCCCACCACAATCACACATTTATCAAGCCAATCCTGCTTAGCGACTGAGATAGCGCCATATAGCCACTCATTCATCATTATTCCAGCCTCAGCCCACAGCGCCAGCGTCCGACCTTCAACAGCGACAGGTATGACCTCTGGCTACCTGGCGCTCTCCAATGCATTTCAATGGAACAATCTTTAAATATTAATTGTTATTACCGTATTTTTCGACCTATAAGACGCACTTATTTTTCCCCCAAAGTGGGGAAAAATGTCAGTGCGCCTTATCGGGCGAATGTAAAAAAAAATTAAAAAACAATTAAAAAAAAAAAAAAATCACCCGTCCCCGGCGCTCCCGCGTTGTCTGGCACACTGCGAGAGGCCAGAGGAGCGGCGGGGGCTCTGTCCCGGCCCCGCCGCTGCGATCGCTGTCTTTTCAGGCAGCGATGACAGCGGCGGGGCCAGAGACGGAGCCCCTGCCGCTCCTTCATCTGCTGCCGGGCTCAGAACACACGCGAGCACGAAGGTCCCGGCAGTGGGTGGGCGTGGCCTGCACCGGCGCAGGCCACGCCCACCCGCTGCCCGGACCTTCGTGATCGCATGTGGGGGAGCAGATGGAGGAGCGGCAGGGGCTCTGTCTCTGGCCCCGCCGCTGTCATCGCTGCCTGAAAAGACAGCGATCGCAGCGGCGGGGCCGGGACAGAGCCAGCTCGTGAATGGGGTGGGCGTGGCCTGCGTCGACGCTGCGGCGCAGGCCACGCCCACCCCATTCACGGAGCCGGCCGCTCAGCGCAGTGGTGTCAGCGGACAGGTGAGTTTAACTTTTTTTTTTTTTTTACTATGGCGCCTGCCTATACTAATGGGGGGAGGGGGGTGGGAATGGGGGGATGGGGATGCCACACAGCCTATGGGAATGGGGGGATGGGGATGCCACACAGCCTATGGGAATGGGGGGATGGGGATGCCACACAGCCTTTGGGAATGGGGGGAGGGGGATGCCACACAGCCTTTGGGAATGGGGGGATGGGGATGCCACACAGCCTTTGGGAATGGGGGGATGGGGATGCCACACAGCCTATGGGAATGGGGGGATGGGGATGCCACACAGCCTTTGGGAATGGGGGGATGGGGATGCCACACAGCCTTTGGGAATGGGGGGATGGGGATGCCACACAGCCTTTGGGAATGGGGGGAGGGGTATGCCACACAGCCTTTGGGAATGGGGGGAGGGGTATGCCACACAGCCTATGGGAATGGGGGGAGGGGGATGCCACACAGCCTTTGGGAATGGGGGGAGGGGTATGCCACACAGCCTATGGGAATGGGGGGAGGGGGATGCCACACAGCCTTTGGGAATGGGGGGATGGGGATGCCACACAGCCTTTGGGAATGGGGGGAGGGGTATGCCACACAGCCTTTGGGAATGGGGGGATGGGGATGCTACACAGCCTTTGGGAATGGGGGGATGGGGATGCCACACAGCCTTTGGGAATGGGGGGAGGGGTATGCCACACAGCCTTTGGGAATGGGGGGAGGGGTATGCCACACAGCCTATGGGAATGGGGGGAGGGGGATGCCACACAGCCTTTGGGAATGGGGGGAGGGGTATGCCACACAGCCTATGGGAATGGGGGGAGGGGGATGCCACACAGCCTTTGGGAATGGGGGGAGGGGTATGCCACACAGCCTATGGGAATGGGGGGAGGGGGATGCCACACAGCCTTTGGGAATGGGGGGAGGGGTATGCCACACAGCCTATGGGAATGGGGGGAGGGGGATGCCACACAGCCTTTGGGAATGGGGGGAGGGGTATGCCACACAGCCTATGGGAATGGGGGGAGGGGGATGCCACACAGCCTTTGGGAATGGGGGGAGGGGTATGCCACACAGCCTATGGGAATGGGGGGAGGGGGATGCCACACAGCCTTTGGGAATGGGGGGAGGGGTATGCCACACAGCCTATGGGAATGGGGGGATGGGGATGCCACACAGCCTTTGGGAATGGGGGGAGGGGTATGCCACACAGCCTATGGGAATGGGGGGAGGGGGATGCCACACAGCCTTTGGGAATGGGGGGAGGGGTATGCCACACAGCCTATGGGAATGGGGGGAGGGGGATGCCACACAGCCTTTGGGAATGGGGGGAGGGGTATGCCACACAGCCTATGGGAATGGGGGGAGGGGGATGCCACACAGCCTTTGGGAATGGGGGGAGGGGTATGCCACACAGCCTATGGGAATGGGGGGAGGGGGATGCCACACAGCCTTTGGGAATGGGGGGAGGGGTATGCCACACAGCCTATGGGAATGGGGGGAGGGGGATGCCACACAGCCTTTGGGAATGGGGGGAGGGGTATGCCACACAGCCTATGGGAATGGGGGGAGGGGGATGCCACACAGCCTTTGGGAATGGGGGGAGGGGTATGCCACACAGCCTATGGGAATGGGGGGAGGGGGATGCCACACAGCCTTTGGGAATGGGGGGAGGGGTATGCCACACAGCCTATGGGAATGGGGGGATGGGGATGCCACACAGCCTTTGGGAATGGGGGGAGGGGTATGCCACACAGCCTTTGGGAATGGGGGGAGGGGTATGCCACACAGCCTATGGGAATGGGGGGAGGGGGATGCCACACAGCCTTTGGGAATGGGGGGAGGGGTATGCCACACAGCCTATGGGAATGGGGGGATGGGGATGCCACACAGCCTTTGGGAATGGGGGGAGGGGTATGCCACACAGCCTATGGGAATGGGGGGAGGGGGATGCCACACAGGCTATGGGAATGGGGGGATGGGGATGCCACACAGGCTATGGGAATGGGGGGATGGGGATGCCACACAGGCTATGGGAATGGGGGGATGGGGATGCCACACAGCCTTTGGGAATGGGGGAGGGGTATGCCACACAGCCTATGGGAATGGGGGGAGGGGGATGCCACACAGCCTTTGGGAATGGGGGGAGGGGTATGCCACACAGCCTATGGGAATGGGGGGAGGGGGATGTCACACAGCCTATGGGAATGGGGGGAGGGGGATGCCACACAGCCTATGGGAATGGGGAGAGGGGGATGCCACACAGCCCATGCTAATGGGGAGAGGGGGATGCCACACAGCCCATGCTAATGGGGAGAGGGGGATGCCACACTGCCTATGGGAATGGGGAGAGAGGGATGCCACACAGCCTATACTAATGGGGGGAGGGGGAAAGCCACACAGCCAATGGGAATGGGGGGAGAGGTGGATGCCACACAGCCTATGGGAATGTGGGGAGAGAGATGCCACACAGCCTATACTAATGGGGGGAGAGGGGGATGCCACACAGCCAATGGGTATATGGGGAATGGGAGGGGGGGATGCCACACTGGATATACGGGGAATGGGATGGGGGCATCCCACACTGCCTATGGGAATTGGATAGGGGAATGCCAATGCCACACTGTCTGTAATGGTGCGTTTTTGATTGAAAATTTTTTTTTCTTATTTTCTTCTCCCAAATCCTAGGTGCGTCTTATAGGGCGAAAAATACGGTAATTTTATTTTTTTTTTTTTTTAATGTGAAAAATTCATGGACTGCCATGGACTGCCCTCAAGGGCCTAGGTGCGGTACTGTCTCTCAGGAAGGATTTGTCTAAGCCTGGGGGGAAAAGCGGATTATCTGTAATAGGAGTCAGGGGGCCTGGGAGCGACGTTAGGTCTTTATGTCTTTTGCGCATAGTGCCAAAGACGGACAACGTGGCTCCTATGAATGGATCTGTCTTTATCCTCTCTGGGATATCCAACGTTTTCAAGGCACTCAGTATACTAAGACGTCCACCACATGCCGCGTCATCAATCCTCACCCAGTCTTTGTTACTCCTGTTTATCTGACATTCAACCACTCTCCCGAGATGGGAGGCAAGTGAATAACTCTTCATACACGGTAGACCAACCCCCCCCCCCCCCTTGGGAGCCTCAAGATGGTTCTTTTGATTCTGGGTGATTTTTTACACCAAATAAAGTCAATGAAATATCTGCGTAAGTCCAGGAGAAACCTCCCCGGGAGTTTAATAGGAATACACTGCATAAGATATAAAAGCCGTGGGAGGACGTTCATTTTCAGGACTGCAATTTTCCCGAACCAGGATAATTTCAATTTCTCCCAGTTTTCTAGATCCTTCCTGATTCTGGACACCAGAGGTAATAAAAATCTTTTAAAACAAAGCCCCAACTCTCCTGACCCCAATAAAATAATAAAACCTCCAGAAGTAATCTATGAAATAATTTAAATCAAACTCAATATTGAGTCCATGATGGAATAGAGTTTTTAGTTCATAGATCTATCGTGATTCACTCTTCGAAATCTCACGTAAGCTGTTTGCATACAGATTTTATCATCATCCAGAAAAAAAACAAGGCTGTAGATTGCGGCTCCATTATTCAGTACCCTCTATCCTCTTATAATGATTGCTTAATAAAAATAAGGGCTCCACATGTGCTTTTTGGTATTAGACTAGTACTATCATGAGATATCAATGATATAACCAAGAATGCCGCCATCCAATTGCTGGAAAACAAGCAAAGCCTGTAGTACAGTACAAGCAATCGATGCCTTTATTGAGAGTGCAGCGCCTTCATTGTATGGGATAAAGTGATTATTGCTGGGCCTAGAAGCAGAGATTATCGACTGGCTGCTGCAGCCTACAAAGTGCTCCATTTCATCTATGCATATTTTTTTTTACATTTAAATTGACTCAGCTCATGAATGTTTCCAAACACTTCTTCCTCGGCAGCCTGTTTAATAGATTAATGGTGCACCCCCCCCCCTCCCCCCCGAAGAATGGAAAGCAAGGCCACCTTAAAGCGGAACAAGACCCACCCAGCCCTGAAATCTAAAAGGATGCTCTGTTAAGTGAAACCATCGGAATACTGTTATTCACTCACCTATCCCTAGTTTCTACTGCGCAAGCGCAGGCTCTCATCCAATGAGAACCGCCTGCCATGTTGTTTGCATGGGAGCACTCACAAAAGTTACATTCCCAAGTTTTGTTCTGCATAATGTTTCAGGACTAGCTCGGTGTCACGTAACTTGTTGAAGATCAGGTCATTGTAGACTCAGACTACCACCAGCTGTACCACTTGCATCTTTCCCAGAGAGTGCACACCTGGAAAACTCAGCAGAACAGAAGACCAGAGTGTCAGGTATAGATGTTTTGGATGATCTGATGAGCAGAGCGGGTATTCAGGACACTCAAGACCTGGAAGACAGAAAGGGATTAAGTCTGTATCAGGAGGGACCCAGCAATGAGCAACTGGTGGAGTGCTACAACGGGCACCATTTTAGGAGTGCAGAATCTGCTGGCAAGCTTTGTTTCCCCCGGAGTCCGCCGCATGGGAGGACGTAATGCGCTGCAAACAAAATGGAGTCCCACAACTGTTACTGGTGACAGACGAGCTCAAAATTCAGTATCAAGGAAGTCCAATTCTAATAAAAAGGAGTATTGCTGAAACAAAGGGTAGTCATCCAAAGACAGTGGTCAGGAGCCAGAGAAGGGGTGTCTGTCAAAGGCAAAGTGTCAGAGCCACAGTCGGCAGTCATCCAACACCAGGGATCAGGAGCCACAGAAGGGGTGTCAGCCAAAGTCAAAGGGTAAGAGCCAGAGTAGGTACTCATCCAAAGCCAGGGGTCAGGACCCAGAGAAGGGCTGTCATCCATAGCCAAATGGTCAGAGCCACAACAGGTAGTTATCCAAAGCCAGGGATCAGGAGCTAGAGAATTGGTGTCATCCATAGCCAAATGGTCAGAGCCAGAGCAGGTACTCATCCAAAGCCAGGGGTCAGGACCCAGAGAAGGAGTGTCATCAAAAGCCAAAAAGTCAGAGCCAGAGCAGGTAGTCATCCAAAGTCAGGGGTCTGGAGCCAGAGAAGTTGTGTCGTCCAAGGCCAAAGAGTCAGAGCCAGAGCCGGTAGTCATCTAAAGCCAGGGATCAGATCCAGAGAAGGGGCGTCAGCCAAAGCCAAATGGTTAGAGCCAGAGCAGGTAGTCCTCAGGAGCCAGAGAAGGGGTGCCATCCAAAGCCAAATGGTCAGAGCCAGAGCAGGTAGTCATCCAAAGCCAGGGATCATGAGCCAGAGAAGGGGTGTCTTCCAAAGATAAATGGTCAGAGCCAGAGCAGGTAGCCATCTGGAGCCAGAGAAGGCGTGCCCTCCAAACCAAATGGTCAGAGCCACAGTGGGTAGTCATCCAAACCCAAACAGTCAGAGCCACAGTGGGTAGTCATCAAAACCAGGGGTCAGAAGCAAGGGAAAGGCCGTCATCCAAAGCCAGAGTCAGGGCCAGAGAGCGTAGTCATCTAAGCTAGAAGTCAGAGCCAAAGTGGGTAGTCAGCAGAGCCATGGTCAACCAGGTTCTCATGAGGCACAGGAGCAGACCTCACTTCTATAAAGATCTACAGACATCTTTCCTGCACCCTGGGCCTCCTTTTAAAGGCCGTCTAGTGCCAGTAAAAGCCGTCGCAAATGAGCAGAATGCACAAGCATATGAATGTGTACACTGCATCTACACCTGCGTACAAGCGTACCTGGACAAGCAGGATCACTGTAGCCAAACTGCAGATGCACTACCCAACGTAACCAATCACCTCCACAACCTCGTACGCACCTGGGCACCCACTTGCCGATCATGGACACCAAAAGAGTGTGAACCTGGCATCACCAAATGTTTGTGTGAGCATTTCTGTGACATTCCAAAGCCAGGGGTCAGGAGCCAGAAAAGGGTTGTCATCCAAAGCCAGGGGTCAGGAGCCAGAGAAGGGTGTCATCCAAAGCCAGGGCTCAGGAGCCAGAGAAAGGGTGCCATCCAAAGCCAAAAAGTCAGAGCCACAAAGGGTAGTCATCGAAACCAGGGGTCAGGAGCCAGGTGGTCAGGTGGCCACCGGAGGTCAAGTTGGTTGGGGTCACACTCTCTTTTCTGGCCTCCAATAAAGGCTGCTCCCCATGAATGCCGCCGGCCAATCGCGGGGCAACATTTCTAATTCAAGGTAAAAATTCTGGGCGCTGCAGGGGGCAATGCGCAGGGGGGAGGGGAGCTCCAGCTAACTGGATGCCCCCATGAGCATGACACAATGCAGCCAGGCTTTCCACAAACCCATTATGTCGGAAATGGGTGTGGGTCTCCTTTAATTGAATAAAAAGTGCTCGCTGGGTATGGACAAACCTTTAGACTCTTCTGCTGTAATGCACAGTATACATAAGACTTGACTGGCGGTCTATGGAACTTGCAATAATGAAATGCACACAAAGTGTCTCCCACTCTAAATATAATTCGAGGCACTCTAAATGACATCGGCCTTCAGCAAAGCATCATCTGCATAACCTCTGATGATTGTTTTATCGATCGGATAGACAATATCATTAAAGAAAAATAAACAGAGGAGTCTCCTCGCTGGTAAATCTTTGATTAAGCCATATTGAAATGGAAATGTATATGGCACCGGTTAGAAGACCATTACGCAGCATTAGGGGGGCCCATAAACATGATGAACGTCTACATTATACGTCACATAGATCTTATTCTCCTTGACCACTAACCTGAAATAATCACACGAGACAGAAAGCCAAGGGGCAAGAGAGCAACTTACATCTTCCCATCTTGTCGATGCCAAAATAATTAAAGTCATTCCCCTGGCAATCGCTGCCTGCTGTTTGCTCAACGCTTGCTTGTTTGTTTTCCAGTAATAGGCCATCATATTATCAAAAGGCAGAAGCCCACGTTCTCTCAGGCTTGCAGGTACTGGACGAGAAAATCTTCCATGGCAAAAACTCTCCAGATAAAGTAGGATAAGAGGTAAAGGGAAATAATTAGTACTAGATAATAGAGATGAGCGAACTTGTTAAAAATTCGATTTGCTGAATTTCTTGAAGAAATTTGGGTTCGTCTGAATCAAATTTCGAACTAAAGAAAATCTCACCTCCTCCCGCGCTGTCCTCTAGCACGGTTGTCCCCCGCAACACCCCAGTCTATTGCTGGGCAGATGACACAGATCCTCTACCTTGCCAGCTTGTCCACTAGCACTCGTAGCCCCTCCCTGCGGGCGGTGGGGAGCGAGGTGTTCTTTGTCCTGTTGCAACGCGGTGTGTGGGACATCCATGCAGAGGATCGCAAATGGCGAGGTGAGTCACTTACCTGCACACCGTCTCCCCTGTCGCTCCGGTCCAGCGGCTGGTGGCAGGAGGCAAGCGGGGAAGCAAGCTGCATGAGTCAGCGTTCGGTGAGTAACCAACGCCAGACGCTCGCCATGTGCCGACGCTGGACGCCTGCCATGGGACCAGAGCGTAGGGGGGAGCCTGCGTGTAGGTATGTGACAGTGAGTTATTTTTAAAAAATTTCAGGGAAAATTCAATCGGCAAGAATCCCATAGAAATTAGGATTTGTGTCCAATCGAATGTTCCCTGAAATATGGAGCAAATTCCAGTTCGTGAGAATTGGTTCCCTTATCTCTACTAGATAAGAAGCACTGATAAAGTGCCATAAAGGGCTCACTTATCTGAAGGATTACCCCCGCTGTAGGTAGACTAGTCAAGTAAATGGCTAAATTACTAAGTTCCCGACTCGGTGAGCCTCCCCACCAATTCAACGTCCTGACTGTCAAGACAGTAAAATTAAAAAAACCCTCCTGAAAATGTAATTTTTTGTTATTGAAGATCCCGAATGTCTTATGTATATGAAGCAAATTCCAATTCGTAAGAATCGGTTCACTCATCTCTACTAGATAAGAAGCACTGATAAAGAGCCATAAAAGGCTCACAGTAAAATCGAATAAACCCTCCCAAAAATATCATTTTTTATTTAAGATCCCGAATGTCTTATGTATAAGAAGCAAATATCAATTTGTAAGAATCGGTTCGCTTATCTCTACTAGATAAGAGGCACTGATAAAAAGACATAAAGGGCTCACTTATCTTAAGGATTACCCCCGCTGTAGGTAGATTACTAAAGTAAAGGACTACATTGCTAAATTCCCCACTTGGTGAGCCTCCCCACCCATTTAACCCCCTAACTGTCACAGTAAAATCGAATAAACCCTCCCGAAAATGTATATTTTTTTTTTATTGCAGATCCCGAATGTCTCATGTAAATAAAGTTGATGTAAACTAAAAATGGATTATGAACCCCTTAACAACCCAGCTAAATTTACTCACTCAAACTCAATAAGAAACAAAGGAAGGGTGGCAGCCGCTCAGACCATTTTATAACTAACCTGGGAGGTGCACGTTACTAGGATACAAAAGAGTTAAAGGAGCCACAACACTCAAACCAGTTAGCTTGCTGACCAACCTACAATCTGTCTCTAAACTTGGCTAAAAACAGAGGCTCGGTCACACACATCTGCAGAAGTAGCTTAAGCTGCACCACCAGCGCCAAGATGCCCCTGTGAGGTGCAGTCCTAACTCTAATCTCTGAGAGCCCCATTTGGGACATACAATGCAATAGATACATTGGGAGCAGGCTTACCTGAGGTTGCCCTAAACCTCAAGTGCAAGCCATGGGGTGGAAGGGTCAAAGACCTTGCAATACAGCCTAGACCCCACACCCCATGTGCTTGCACAAATTCAAAAGAAACTTGCACAAATTCAAAAGAAACAAAGGAGGGGTGGCAGCCGCTCAGACCATTTAATAACTAACCTGGGAGGTGCACGTTAGCAGGGCAATTAGGATACAAAAGTCTTTAAGGAGCCACATGGCTTGCACTTGAGGTTTAGGGCTACCTCAGGTAAGCCTGCTCCCAATTTATCTATTGCATTGTATGTCCCAAATGGGGCTCTCAGAGATTAGAGTTAGGACTGCACCCCACAGGGGCACCTTGGTGCTGGTGGTGCAGCTTAAGCTACTTCTGTAGATGTGTGTGGATCAGTGCCTCTGTTTTTAACCAAGTTTAGAGACAGATTGTAGGTTGGTCAGCAAGCTAACTGGTTTGATTGCTGTGGCTCCTTTAAGACTTTCAAACTCAATAAGGCTACTTTCATAAATCATCATTCTGGGCAGTTGTATTTTGTGTAATAAATAATCTTTACCTCGTCGGCTATGCAAAGGTGTGCGCTTGCAGTCCCCTCGTATTCCCTCTCTGAGAGGACAGGGGAAAGAATTAATTACTAACCAGAATTTTTTTCCCTCTCCGTGGTCCAGCGCTTGTAACTTTTTCTACATTTTTTATTTGGTATGGACAAATAAGGCCTTGTATTTGATGGGAGTAGTTTTTCTAGCCACCATACAGAGGAGACACTATTTAAAGGGTCTTTGTTATCACACCGTGAGATGCACATATCACACTGCACTGTGAGCTGTCTGAATTCAAATAAAAGGCTCATGATTGCTTTAAAGTATTATAGCTGATTACAATAGAAACAATTAAGATAAATGAATTTCTATGTGGCGTAAACAATGTAACACAAAGGACCTCTCAGCAGGGAGCTGACAGGCTTTTTAGCCAACAACACTCATTTGGGTCGATTCAAAGAAACATGTAACAGCTTTGATTTTGGTGCCGATCATCCTATTTTTCCCGTGCGCTCGTGCGTTCTTATGAACTTGCGAGTGATTCTATAAGCAAATACGTTTCTATCCTAAAATGTCCGTCCGTTCGTATGGCAGTTCGCGAATCAGACCTATGCCAGTTTCCATCCTGAATTTTCCGTTTCATTTCTCAGGTTGCAACATTGGTTTTGCCCTTTTTCCTTTTTTGTCTGAACGTAAATCCTTCTGATCTTGCGGCTGCGCACTACAAACTTACCTCATTAAAGTGCATTCTAAATATTTGGTCTTTTATTTTTCTTTATTTCATTCATTTTGTAGTAACCAACCATTAATGAATGCATTTGCATAAGTAAATCTTACTTTGTTTAATTTTTAGTTAACTTGCATTTTTTACTTGAGGATTTAATTTAAATATTTTGGCTTCAAATGGTACAACTTAAAATTTTGTGTGTGGTTACCCACACCCTCTACATACAGATTTGCTCTCAAAAATTAAAAAACACCCAGCAACTTCTGCATGTTATGAGCCTAGAAACAGCCAAGATGGCGGCTCAGGTATTCTCGGGCAGCCTGCAAACAGAAAGGGCCTTGTGACTGTGTTGCTCTGCATTCTTTGATTTCTGACCTTTCCGTGCCCCCAGCTCTGCTGTGCCTGTGCAAAATACAGCAGTAACCCACATCCTGCACTTTATCCCGCTCTCCTCTCCTCAGTAAGTGTGATGCATCTGACCAAAGATGTGCTTAAATAATTAAACAAAGCAAAGGTAAACAACTACACCAATAAATTCAATCTAAAAATATTATTCTAGTACATCAATTTAAAAATAAATAACAAAGGACATAAGTTTCTTTAATTAACGCAAATATATGGATGTATTGCAAAATAAAGGTTTACATGCAAAGGACTAATTAAGGTCCACATTAAAATGCTTTTATAAGGCATACATGAATCAGGTATGCATTGCCATACAATTTATGGCCTCGGCCATGCTGATACATGCAGTTCATTGGAGCTCAAGACGCGCAGACTCCTCCACATAGCCAAAAAACCTGTTCAAGAACAGCAATCCGACTGCTAAAAGGTGTCGGCAGTGGCTTTCTTTTAAAACGTATTTAGAGGTTTGAAAACTGTTCTCTGAATCACACCTAAACACATCCGATTATCCTAAGTTTTACGTTTTGATCCTAAGTTTTAGGATTTGATCCTAAGTTTTACGTTTTGATCCTACAATTTAGGAACGAACTTCCGATGATCGTAAGAGCATATACGCATTCGTACATAGGCTCGTGCGAGTCGGAAATGGCCAAAAAAACAGGAAAAAATGACTAACACCCACCCAAACTTACGATTCTCGATCCGAAATCAATTAACTTTTGCTCTTTGACTCGAGGGGATTGTGTTTGTTACAGTCATAGCAGGAGGGAGAGGTAGCCCATCCCAAGGTTTTAACATCCCCTCCCAATATATGGCTCTGTGAGTTTTGTTGCCTCTGTATATGATCAGAATGTCAGAAAAATACAGAGGTTTGGGTAAGAATATGGCCTTTTTTGTTGATTTTATTTCTTTATGTTTAAATGGTTGACTAGCCATATAGAAAAAACAAACAAAACACTGTTTATTGAATGCTGTATCGCATCCCTTGTTGTCTGGTGCCAGAAGAGCAGTTTGGGGCGCTTTTGTGTCTGGTTTATGCCCCCCCCAGAATCAGTCACAGGAGCACTACTGTGGCATCGCCGTTCACTACATGGGGGTGTGTCAGGCCTCCCAACCCCATTTTGTGCAGCACAATTGCCCTGGTTTCCCCCCCAAATTGCAGCCCTCTAGTTCTTGTTTCCCCCATCTTACAGTAATTTTTGTGACTTCAATGGGGTTCAGGTTCGAGGTTCGGGACCCGAACTGGACTTGTCGAACCTGAATTTCAGTGGGTTCGCCCATCCCTACATAAGAGACCTCTATGGAATAAAAATCTCCAAGTAGCCATTTGGCCCATGACAACATTTGAAAGCAATCAAAATGCTACTTGGTAAAAAGAAACATGGTTTCCCTTATGGAAAGAAGGAAGCCAGCCTAATGAATTCTCCATTTCTAGATAAGATGGTCCTCAGGAAGCCACTGAGGTCAAGTTGGTAGTGTCAGGAAGCCCCACACGATGTTGCTGTGTAATGCAACATGAAGCATTTCCCCCCAAATGTTCATTGCATGATAAAATTATCATATAATATAATGTAATTTGTAATATGTATAAAATTTGTCTAGAAGAAAGACGGGAGAAAGGGGACATGATTGAGACATTTAAGTATGTGAAAAGATTGAATAAGGTTGAGGAGAAAAGTGATTTTAAGAAGAAACTTAATGATAGAACAAGGGGACACAACCTGAAGCTAGCCGGAGAGAAGATCAGGAGCAATGTTAGAAAATATTATTTTACAGAAAGAGTAGTATATGCTTGGAACAAATCGACAGCAAGTGAATTTATACATGCCTGGGATAAGCCTCCATCTATCCTAAGACAAAGAGATCATACAGTATACACATAAGATAAAGAGAACATACAGTATACACATAAGATAAAGAGAACATACAGTATACACATAAGATACAGAGAACATACAGTATACACATAAGATACAGAGAACACACAGTATACACATAAGATACAGAGAACATACAGTATACACATAAGATAAAGAGAACATACAGTATACACATAAGATACAGAGAACATACAGTATACACATAAGATAAAAAGAACATACAGTATATACATAAGATACAGATAACATACAGTATACACATAAGATAAAGAGAACATACAGTATACACATAAGATAAAGAGAACATACAGTATATACTTAAGATACAGAGAACATGCAGTATACACATAAGATACAGAGAACATACAGTATACACATAAGATAAAGAGAACATACAGTATATACATAAGATAAAGAGAACATACAGTATATACATAAGATACAGAGAACATACAGTATACACATAAGATACAGAGAACATACAGTATACATATAAGATACAGAGAACATACAGTATACACATAAGATAAAGAGAACATACAGTATATACATAAGATACAGAGAACATACAGTATACACATAAGATACTGAGAACATACAGTATATACATAAGATAAAGAGAACATACAGTATACACATAAGATACTGAGAACATACAGTATATACATAAGATAAAGAGAACATACAGTATACACATAAGATACAGAGAACATACAGTATATACATAAGATACTGAGAACATACAGTATACACATAAGATAAAGAGAACATACAGTATATACATAAGATACCGAGAACATACAGTATACACATAAGATACAGAGAACATACAGTATATACATAAGATACAGAGAACATACAGTATACACATAAGATACAGAGAACATACAGTATATACATAAGATACAGAGAACATACAATATACACATAAGATACAGAGAACATACAGTATACACATAAGATACAGAGAACATACAGTATACACATAAGATACAGAGAACATACAGTATACATATAAGATACAGAGGACATACAGTATACACATAAGATACAGAGACCATACAGTATACACATAAGATACAGAGAACATACAGTATACACATAAGATACAGAGAACATACAGTATATACATAAGATACAGAGACCATACATTATACACATACGATACAGAGAACATACAGTATACACATAAGATACAGAGAACATACAGTATACACATAAGATACAGAGAACATACAGTATACACATATGATACAGAGAACATACAGTATACACATAAGATAAAGAGAACATACAGTATACACATAAGATAAAGAGAACATACAGTATATACATGAGGGTAGACTAGATGGACGATATGTTCTCCTTCTGCCGTCACCCTCCTATGTCTCTAAAATAAATGTTCCGCGAGGCCTTGCGTTACACTTTGGTTACAAGCTCAATGACCTGCAATGCTTTCAATCAAGCGGCTTTGCATTAATTGCTCTATACATCAGGTTTTATGACAGGATTCATAATAGTCATTAGGGCCGTAAAGTCTGATTTATGCGGCTGTTAAGCAAGATTACTTCATCTAAACTCCTTTGAAGATCCACTAGACGCACTTTTGGGAGATGCCACCCTGTGATAATGGAGATGTTCCACCTGCCAACCCATGAAATGATAAAGAGAAGCTCAGCAACATGAAGAAGAGCGGCAGGTGAGCTCCATGTTGCCCGTATAGTAAATGGAGCAATAAAACCTGTTGCTGAAGCAGAGCCCGGTCATTACTAGCTGACCTACAACATAAAATCATTTAATCTCATCTTCTGTTAGGCCATTAAATGCGATGTTGGAAATGAAAGAGGATAAAACACTCTGAGTTTGGCGAATAAAACAGCAAAAGAATAGATCCGCGTTGATCACTGACAACAAATCTACTGAGAAATGCAAAATCTACGAGCAATCAAGAGCCATTATTTTATGAGCCATCGAGTTACGAGAGAACATTAGGAGCGGCTATAAGATATACCTACCAATTTATCAGGGTGGGAAAGATGGACAATTCTTAAATTAGGCCACTCCCCCTCATTGGGAGATGGATAGGAGATGGATAGGATGTAACAGTTACAGCAATCGAAACACTTTGAATAGGCAAATTAATCATTTATTGATGCAGATCTGCATATTAAACCTCAAAAATGGACAGAGAAGAACAACGAGGGACAGGGGGACATAGACTCAAAAGAGGGATCAGTCCTTCCAAATCAGGGACACTTGGGAAGTATGTCTACTCCTACAAATCCAAACCTTCATTATCATCACTGGCCATACCCATACCTTTCAATTTTTCAGGGTGGGAAAGCGGGACAATTGTTAAATTAGGCCACGCCCCCTCATTGAGGATGGCTAGGAGATAGGGTGTAACAGTTACAACAATATAAACACTTTAAATAGGCAAATGAATCATTTATTATGCAGATCTGCATGTTACCCCTTAAAGAAGGACGGAGAAGAACAATGAGGGACATGGACACGAGGAAGGGACAGTCCTTCCAAATCAGGGACACTTGGGAGGTATCGATACCCATCATCATGATCAGTGCCTGCTATGCTATTATATAGTCCACTATATACTATAGTCCATCACAGTAGCTGGCAATGAACTATTACAGATACATTAAAGCTCTTTTACATATTCAGCAAAGCCAGCGAGTTAATTCTCTTCCCTGCCAGGTACCTACCTCCTAGGCAGCCTCAATCTCCTACTGATGTGCCTGAAATAGCCTAGCTATGGAGGAAGCCTATGAGAAGAACATGTTCTCGCATCTACTATAAATAGTAGAATAAAATGTCAGGCACACACCGGAAACACTGCATCATTTAGATGTATAACTCAATATACAGGGGACAGATTTTTATTCTCCAATATGCTTCAGAACTTTTCCTTTAACTTTTGTTAAAGAGGAACTGGAGGTCCTCTTACCGACCCAGCACAGGGGCATCCTGTTTTGGATGTGTGCATTCCCTTACTAAAAAGCCTGAGATTCACCACTAGTTGGCCCTAGAGCAGGGTCTATCTGAGTTGGAGCTAGAGCAGGGTCTATCAGGGTCACCACCAGTGATGAGCTGGAGCAGGGTCTATCTGAGTTGTAGCTAAAGCAGGGTCTATCAGGGTCACCACCAGTGATGAATTGGAGCAGGGTCTATCTGAGTTGTAGCTAAAGCAGGGTCTATCAGGGTCACCACCAGTGATGAGCTGGAGCAGGGTCTATCTGAGTTGTAGCTAGAGCAGGGTCTATCAGGGTCACCACTAGTGATGAGCTGGAGCAGAGTCTATCTGAGTTGGAGCTAGAGCAGGGTCTATCAGGGTCACCACTAGTGATGAGCTGGAGCAGAATCTATCTGAGTTGGAGCTAGTGCAGGGTCTATCAGGGTCACCACTAGTGATGAGCTGGAGCAGAGTCTATCTGACTTGGAGCTAGAGTAGGGTCTATCAGGGTCACCACTAGTGATGAGCTGGAGCAGAGTCTATCTGAGTTGGAGCTAGAGCAGGGTCTATCAGGGTCACCACTAGTGATGAGCTGGAGCAGAATCTATCTGAGTTGGAGCTAGAGCGGGGTCTATCAGAATTACCACTAGTGATGAGCTGGAGCAGGATCTATCTGAGTTGGAGCTAGAGCAGGGTCTATCAGGGTCACCACTAGTGATGAGCTGGAGCAGAGTCTATCTGAGTTGGAGCTAGAGCGGGGTCTATCAGGGTCATCACTAGTGATGAGCTGGAGCAGGATCTATCTGAGTTGGAGCTAGAGCAGGGTCTATCAGGGTCACCACTAGTGATGAGCTGGAGCAGAGTCTATTGGAGTTGGAGCTAGAGCGGGGTCTATCAGGGTCACCACTAGTGATGAGCTGGAGCAGAGTCTATCTGACTTGGAGGTCTATCAGGGTCATCACTAGTGATGAGCTGGAGCAGAGTCTATCTGACTTGGAGCTAGAGCAGGGTCTATCAGGGTCACCACTAGTGATGAGCTGGAGCAGGGTCTATCTCTGATAGTCCCCCAGTATCTGGTGTTGTAAACCAACCAAGCATCCTGCATTTGGTAACCATCAGACCACTTCCTTAGAGTGGACCAATACCCAGGATTTTGACTATCCTGGGTTTTGGTCCTTTCCCCGGGGGATGCCCTGCTGAGTGAAACCAGCTTATTCTTCCTCAGTCCTACCACGCATGTGCAGCCTCTTGTCCAGTCAGTACGCTCGGATCTGCTCCCGCCCCTTCATCCAAGAGCTCCTCTAAGGCAAGCGGCCGCATCCCCCGCTATCCTTTAACAGGGAGCGTGCCCGCGCCGGCCATTCACACATGCCGGGTGAACTGAGGGGTTTGACACCCTGAATCCGAGTATGCCTGCCCTGGAGTCTCATAGACTCCATGGTGGGTTTTGGTCCACTTTGAAGAAGAACAACACACAGGAATTTCACTTT
Organism: Gastrophryne carolinensis; assembly: GCA_027917425.1. Taxonomy (NCBI): domain Eukaryota; kingdom Metazoa; phylum Chordata; class Amphibia; order Anura; family Microhylidae; genus Gastrophryne; species Gastrophryne carolinensis. The sequence continues at coordinate 13,578,041 of CM051242.1, read as the reverse complement.
CTCGTGTGTTGTTCCTCTGTGTGGCGGCATACCAAATTCGGATGCCCCCCTGTGTGTACCCCCCAGGTTGCCCCATACACTCACCTTCCTTCCGCTCCCATGGTTGCGAGAGTGAATGCACTGATTTGCTGAGCGGCACGCATGCTGTCACTCAGTTCCCTTTGGCACCGCTGATGGCTGAGCCGCTTGGACGGCTAAGCATCCAAGTGGCACCGGGAGGGAGTTGAGTGCACCGCCAGCCGCATCCCCCGCTCACCTTGCAGCCATGTCGTGCTCATTCAGAAAGGCCAAGTGCGCGCACGGCTAGAAGTGAGCGGGGATGCGGTCGCAGCAAAGAGACCAGACGAAGGCTTGGGAGAAGGTGAGTGGATCTGGGAATCTGGGTGGTTTCACACTGTGGGGCATCCCAATTCAGATAGCCCCAAGCACAGGAACTTGTACGGCCCAGGGGTCTTTTAGATTCCTTTATTTATATACCGGAATTGGTGACAGAGGTACTTTAATCTTCGGAGGTCCTATAGAACAGTTCTTCTGCAAATTAAAGTTAAGATGTTTTTACACTAAGTCCAAGGGTGTTGTTATCAGCGCAGGGTCAAGCGGTGTTCACAATTCAATTTCACAGCCTAAGGAATGAGACATCCTGTGAGGCTCAGCCTTATTCTTCATCCTGGAGGCGGTCATTTCCTGATTTGCACATGGCTATACAGACATCCTCTGTGGACGAGCAGGTCTTTTGCCCACCAAGACCCTGAATATCTAACTAAGAGTAATAAACAGATCTTTTAGTTATTATTTTAGTTGAGCTCAAGCTATATGAGGAGACTCCGCCCACTCAGGCTCACACTTGGCCATGGTATTATTTTATAGGTGATCCGAACCACCAAATGGCAGGTGCTGTGTGCAGACCTGCTTATGGCTGCTCTGAGCCACAAATGGAGAAGGTGGCATGAAATGGAGGTGGTGAGAACCAGGTGACATCTGACAGCAATGATGGTTGGTGGCAATAGAGAATGTAACGGACTAGAAGACAAATGGTGGCTATATGGAAGGATATAAGGACTGGAGAACAATTGGTGTCCATAGGGAAGGCAATAAGGACTGGAGAACGATTGGTGGCTATAGGGAAGGCAATAAGGACTAGAGGATGATTGGTGGCTATAGGGAAGGCAATAAGGACTAGAGGATGATTGGTGGCTATAGGGAAGGCAATAAGGACTGGAGGGTGATTGGTGGCTATAGGGAAGGCAATACGGACTAGAGGATGATTGATGGCTATAGGGAAGGCAATAAGAACTGGAGGATGATTGGCGGCTATAGGGAAGGCAATAAGGACTAGAGGACGATTGGTGGCTATAGGAAAGGCAATAAGGACTAGAGGATGATTGGTGGCTATAGGGAAGCCAATAAGGACTGGAGGATGATTGGTGACTATAGGGAAGGCAATAAGAACTGGAGGATGATTGGTGACTATAGGGAAGGCAATAAGGACTGGAGGGTGATTGGTGGCTATAGGGAAGGCAATAAGGACTGGAGGATGATTGGTGGCTATAGGGAAGGCAATAAGAACTGGAGGATGATTGGCGGCTATAGGGAAGGCAATAAGGACTAGAGGACGATTGGTGGCTATAGGAAAGGCAATAAGGACTAGAGGATGATTGGTGGCTATAGGGAAGGCAATAAGGACTGGAGGATGATTGGTGACTATAGGGAAGGCAATAAGAACTGGAGGATGATTGGTGACTATAGGGAAGGCAATAAGGACTGGAGGGTGATTGGTGGCAATAGGGAAGGCAATAAGGACTGGAGTACGATTGGTGGCTATAGGGAAGGTAATAAGGACTGGAGGATGATTGGTGGTTATAGCGAAGGTAATAAGGACTGGAGGGTGATTGGTGGCTATAGGGAAGGCAATAAGGACTGGAGGATGATTGGTGACTATAGGGAAGGCAACAAGGACTGGAGGGTGATTGGTGGCTATAGGGAAGGCAATAAGGACTGGAGGGTGATTGGTGGCTATAGGGAAGGCAATAAGGACTAGAGGATGATTGGTGGCTATACGGAAGGCAATAAGGACGGGAGGCCGATCAGCAGCAGGAGATGACCCATTTGTGACATCACTACTTTAGGGCCCACTAAGACTCTCTTGCCCAAGGGCCCCCACAAACCTAGAGCCGGCCTTGCCTTCAGGCATGTTAGTAATAAACAGATCTAACTGTGAGCAATAATCAATTCCTTAAACATGTAATTTTGGTTGAGTTCATGCTCTAGAACAGCGGTACTCAACTGGCGGACCGGGGTCCGAATGCGGACCTTGGTGCCAGATTTCTGGACCCCTGCCCTGACAGCCCTGCAGTTAGTTCCTTCTGTGTTGCTATGCTCAGCGCTGCCCCGTTACAGATTGGTGATGTAGTTGTTTGTCTCCCTGCTAGTGTCATTACTCCCTGGCACCTAGCATTGCAATATGAAGTACTGCACGGACGGAAAGTGGCATTGCAAGGTATTATCCACCCCCAACCCGCCCCCAGTGCACTGATTTCTAACTATCCACCCCCCTGACAGCGCCCCGTCCGGACCTTCGCCTCTCACCAGATGCCTGTAAATGGACCTTTACAAGATGTGGTTGTGTACCCCTGCTGTAGAAGAACACTTTTTTGGGCTAAAGCATTACAGTTACAAGTTCAGGCCTGCTGCTTCAGTAGCTTCAGTAACTCCACACTTGCTGCCGGCTTAAAGGGACTGTAAACCCAGAGGCAATAATAAAGCAGCAAGCAGCTGACCTCATACCTGCCCCACGAGCCTCTCCTCCCTTTCCTGCAGTGCCGGGTGGAAGCCGTAGCGGGACTCCAAAGCTTGCGCTCCATTCAATGTCTCTTACAGCACTCAGCATGAGCAAGCACATCAAGCCACAGTTGTTCTACAGTTGTCTCTGACCACAGCAGAGCATGACAAGACTCATAAAGCTACGTCATGACACATCCTTCCCTTCTCAGCCACAACACCTAAATTAAAGCAAAGAAAGCAGCTTCTCTTATAATGTATAAGATATTTACTGTATTTTTCGCCCTATAAGCCGCACTATTATTTTTCCCCAAAAGTGTGTGTGTGTGTGTGTGTGTGTGTGTGTGTGTGTGTGTGTGTCAGTGCGTCTTATTGGACGAATGTAAAAAAAAAAAAGTATAATTACATAAGTCTCGCACCCGTGCTGTGGCCACCAGGCTAGCCGAGCAGTGGGTGGATGGGCAGGTTAAATGAACACTATCCGCTGTCCATGCTCTGGCTTCCGGTGCCGCCACTGCCTCTCGAGTGTTTGGGAGTGTAGAATGCCACACTGCATATGAGATGGGGGAATGTCACTCTACCTATGGGAAATGAGAGGGGGAATGCCACACTGCCTATGGGAATGGGATTAGGGAATGCCACACTGCCTGTGGGAATGGGAGGGGGGAATGCCACACTGCCTATGGGGAATGGAAGGGGGGAATGCCACACTGCCTGTGGGAATGGGAGGGGGGGATGCCATACTGCCTATGGGGAATGGGGGGGGGGATGCCACACTGCCAATGAGGAATGGGAGGAGGAAATGCCACACTGCCTATGGGGAATGGGAGGGGGGAATGCCACACTGCCTATGGGGAATGGGAGGGGGGAATGCCACACTGCCCATGAGGAATGGGATTAGGGAATGCCACACTGCCTGTGGGAATGGGAGGGGGGAATGCCACACTGCCTATGGGGAATGGGAGGGGGGAATGCCACACTGCCCATGAGGAGTGGGATTAGGGAATGCCACACTGCCTGTGGGAATGGGAGGAGGAAATGCCACACTGCCCATGAGGAGTGGGATTAGGGAATGCCACACTGCCTGTGGGAATGGGAGGGGGAATGCCACACTGCCTATGGGGAATGGGGGGGGGGGGGGAATGCCCCACTGCCCATGAGGAATGGGAGGAGGAAATGCCACACTGCCCATGAGGAATGGGAGGAGGGAATGCCACACTGCCTATGGGGAATGGGAGGGGGGAATGCCACACTGCCTATGGGGAATGGGAGGGGGGAATGCCACACTGCCTATGGGGAATGGGAGTGGGAAATGCCACACTGCCTATGGGGAATGGGACGGGGGAATGCCACACTGCCTATGGGGAATGGGAGGGGGGAATGCCACACTGCCTATGGGAATGGGAGGGGGGGATTCCACACTGCCTATGGTAATAGGAGGGAGGGGATGCCACCCTGCCTATGGGGAATGGGGGGGGGGATGCCACACTGCCCATGAGGAATGGGAGGAGGGAATGCCACACTGCCTATGGGGAATGGGAGGGGGGAATGCCACACTGCCTATGGGGAATGGGAGGGGGGAATGCCACACTGCCTATGGGGAATGGGAGGGGGGGAATGCCACACTGCCTATGGGGAATGGGGGGGATGCCACACTGCCTATGGGAATGGGAGGGGGGAATGCCACACTGCCTATGGGGAATGGGGGGGGGATGCCACACTGCCCATGAGGAATGGGAGGAGGGAATGCCACACTGCCTATGGGGAATGGGAGGGGGGAATGCCACACTGCCTAATGGGAATGGGAGGGGGGAATGCCACACTGCCTATGGGGAATGGGAAGGGGGGAATGCCACACTGCCTATGGGGAATGGGGGGATGCCACACTGCCTATGGGGAATGGGAGGGGGGAATCCCACACTGCTTATGGGGAATGAAAGGGGGGATGTCACACTGCCTATGGGGAATGGAAGAGGGGAATGCCACACTGCCTATGGGAAATGAAAGGGGGGAATGCCACACTGCCTATGGGGAATGGAAGAGGGGAATGCCACACTGCTTATGGGGAATTGGGGAATGAAAGTGGGGAATTTCACACTGCCTATGGGGAATGGAAGAGGGGAATGCCACACTGTTTATGGGTAATGAAAGGGGGGAATGCCACACTGCCTATGGGGAATGGGAGGGGGAATGGCACACTGCCTATGGGAAATGAGAGGGGAAATGCCACATTGCCTATGGGGAATGGAAGGGGAGAATGCCACACTGTTTATGGGGAATGGGAGGGGGGAATGCCACACTGCCCATGGGGAATGGGGTGGAGGGGGAAATGCCACACTGCCTGTAATGGGGTGCTTTAGCACAACATTTGGTTTAGGATATTTTTTTTTCTTATTTTTCTCCTCCAAATCCTAGGTGCGTCTTATGGGCAGGTGTGTCTGATAGGGTGAATTGTACGGTATATAGAATTTTGAGATGCTTTGATTTTTAATGGCTCAAGGGGGATAAAGTGGGAGGAAGTTGATGTGTGCCTGGACAGGGACTTTAGGGTGAGCCGGAATAAGGTTTATATACGGTATTTGGTGCTTTAAACATATGAGGATCTATAGAACAGTTCCTCTGCAAAGGAAAGTGAAGATCTTTTTTTTTTGCACTAGGTCCAAGGGTTGAAAACGTTCGGCGTTATCAGCGCGGTGTCAGACGCGGATCACAATCCAATATCGCAGCCTTAGCTAAGGAATGAGAGGCCGCAATGTTTGTGCCGGATAATAAAGGCCCCTTTGCCTAGAAGGGAAGCAGATAACAAATTTACAGGGATATTGGTTGGTGGGACGCCGCACTGCTGAATTGCTTTTTCCGAGGCCCATAGAAATACAAGGGCAGAATCATAATACGTAGGCTGGCGGATAAATGACAAATGTTCCCTTCCAGAAATCCTCAATCACAGGATCGTTTGAAGGCTATCAAGTCTGCACGGATTCAATGGCCACAGCCACGTTTAACTCAGCCGGGTATACAACTTTTTTACTGCCGCTGCAGCAAACGGAACTGCCAATAAAACAAGGCAGAGAAACGAAGCGGGTGCTAAAGACGAGCCATAAACAAAATGAAGCCATGAAGTCAATATGTGTTATTTCAAATGTATGGCCTGAATAAACCTCTAGTTTATATTAACAGGATTGTTTTTCTGGTAAAAGGAGAAATCCGGGAAGATGTTTACTATCAGGACGCTTACATGCCGCCTTAATGTAAAAGGACCAAATTAAAAAAAACAGAAAGGAAAAGGTACTCACCTTTAGTCCCTTTTCACAGGTCCCGGCCTTTAAAGATACTGAATTTTCGACTGTTAACTTAAACTGGTGATGCCACAGTGCATTTGGGAAATTTGACTATCCTGGGTTTTGGTCCTTGACTGTGCTAGCGTTCCATACGCCTTCAGCTGTCACCAACCCGCCCACACTCCCAAATAATGGAGCCAACAACCATTTCTTCGGAACAGCCTCAACATAAAAAACAGTAACAAATCACAATGCACTCCCGTTCTCCCCGATCCAGGTCTGAGATTCCACCATACCATAACTACCAACAGGAGGGGAGGGGAGGCGGGCCGAAGGCTCAACTACCTCCCGAATCTGAGAACAAAAGCCGATTTGTGAGCCCGGCCGCATCTCTCCTAGGCCTGGTAGCGCAACGGGGCTAACTGCCAAGATCCACCTTACCCCCTCTCATTTGTCCCTACCCTTAAAATCAGTCACCTATCTTCCTGGCCCGTTTCAGCCGAAACAGCCGCTCCCTTGTAACCTACCCCCACTTTCCGTGCTATCTCAAACCCGAACCAAGCAGAGGAGACCGCCAAAGCTGTGACAAAATAATACAGTAAACAATGTATGTACAACAATCCCCGATACATACGCATTGACACATATAGCCCCACAAATAATACATAACAAAAACCAAATTTAAGTACCCCGTTAACTTAAACAAATATCAATAAATATATATTAATCTTATTTCTCTATTTCTTATCGTTTATTTATTTATATATTTTTATTTATTTATTTATTTTATTTTATTTTTATTTATTTTTTTTATATAACATAATACAACACCTATCCCAAACAAAACTGTCTTGACACACCAACCAGCCTTCCGCTGCGACCAATCGACCATTCCATCACCCCCAATGAAGGGCGGGAAAGCACGTTCCAGCGAAGAGATCGGGGGTCAAAGAGGAAGAGGAGGGGGCAACTAGCCCCTTTATACTCCCCCCTCACTTCCCCCGATCTCTTTCCCCAATCCCATAGGCTGGGCAGCTTCCTGCAGGAAGCGCAGGCCAGTCATGGGGCTGCCGACCTTAAAAGGCCGGCGCCCTTCTTGACCCGCTGTGTGAAACCTCTCCGGGTCGCCAAAACCAACTCACCTCTTCCCAGTCCTACGGTGAATATGCGGCCCTCATTCAATCAGCATGCTAGGATTCGCTGACATCACTTCGTCTAAGGTGAGCGGCTCCGAACTTGCTGATAGCCGCATCCCCCACTTCCCTCCAGCAGGGAGCGTGCCCGTGCTGGCCACTCACAAATGCCTGGCGCGAGCACCGGCCCTGCTAGAGGGATAACAGGGATGAAGCTGCAGCTCTCGCATGCACCGTTGGACTGGGAAAGAAGGTAAGTTATGGGGCGACCTGGGGGGTTTCAAACAGTGGGGCATCCCGATTTTGGATGCCCCGGGGGGAGGGAATGGAGGATTCCCGGGCTGATCCAGCTCGGTTTCAGTCACTTTAAAGGCACTGTAAAGCCAAATCGAAGAGAAAAAAAAACGGTACTCACCTTTACTCACTTGCCACAGGTTCTGGCCTTCAAAGAAGACCAAAACCCACCCAAGAGTCTATGAAACTTCAAGGCAGACATACTCGCTCCCCCATGGGCACCCCGATGGTGCCCTGCTGTGTTAAACCCCCCAGTTTGCCCAAAAACTGACCTTCGTTCCCGGCCCAACGGCGCACGTGCGAGCAGCGGCCGCATCTGACTATCCCTTTAGCAGGGCGCGTGCCCACGCCAGGCATTTGTGAATGGCCGCCGCAGGCACTCTCCCTGCTAGAGGGTAGCAGGGGATGCGGTCGCTGCTTATGCAGGGGGGAGTGAGTATGCCTGCTCTGGAGTCTCACAGACTCCAGGGTTGGTTTTGGTTCTCTTTAAATGCCAGGACCTGTGGCAAGGGAGAAAACGTGAGTACCATTTTTTTTCTTTTCTTTGATTTGGCTTTACGTTCTCTTCAACATAAAGGCAGCCATTTAAGCGTCCTGATAGTAAACATCTTTCCGGATTTCTCCTTTACGAGAAAGACAATCCTGTTAATATAAACTAAAGATTTATTCAGGCCATACATTTAAAATACATATTGACTTCATGGCTTCATTAGACGAGCTCTCGAAAGAAGGGGCTCAAGCGGATCCGAGTGCGCTGATTGGACGAGCGGCCACGCATGTGCCGTAGGATCGCGGTGAGGTGAGTTGATCTGGGCGATCTGGGGGGTTTCACATAGCGGGGCATCCCTGATCGGGGTGCCCAGGGGGAAAGGACCAAAACCCAGGATAGTCAAAATCCTGGGTTTTGGTCCACTTTAAAGAAACTGTAAAGCCAGATCAAAGAAAAGAAAAAAATGGTACTCACCTTTACTCTCTTTCCACAGGTCCTGGCCTTGGGGCTAAATTAGAGCCAGGAGTAAATTTACATCTGGTTGTTGAATCAGCTCCAAAGTAGACAATGAAAGTTAATGGCAGTTTTCTCTCCTAAAAAATGAGTAAGAATTCTCACCTGACTCTGAATCAACCCTCTTCTCTCTCACCAGCCCCCACAGGCCCAGCACACACATGGTGCTCTGCACAACCCATGACCTACATCTCTGCAGGTTTCCTCTAGAACCATCATCTCCCCACATTGCCGACATGAATATAAAACAGTTTTGCAAAGCTTTGTAATAAGTTTGCCAACAAAACTGCAGCAAAATAAGGCAAACAATCTCAGCAAAAGCGAGAGAAACAATCTACAGGTAAATAATACTCAAGGAAAAATGGCATTGCTCTCCACCGCATCGATTTCCCTTGTGTATTGCGAGTGTAAATCTGCTCTTTCCGAGCACTTATACCCATCAATAGCCGAAGGGGAAAAAAAAGAAATGTATAAATTCATAAGAAAGGCAAATATGCTGAAACATGCAATCGCACTGCGTGGCACGCTGGACTATAACCTTTAAAAGGAGAAGCAAGGTAAATAGAAATGGCTCCTGGCACGGACACAGATGCTGGCTAAGCTGCAATATCAATATAAAAAAAAAAAAAAAAAAAAGCGGTATCAGCACATAGAAGTGAGGATGAGCTCAGCCCTTCCCGAAGAATGTCAACACCTCCGAGCCAAGCCATCACTTGTCTGGCTGCGTCCAATTTCGGCACCACTACTGTACTGTTATATCCAGCCGTGACAGCCATAGAGGTGTGAACAGGGCTCAATAGGGGACCCAGAGTCACCTCTGCTAGACACATAAAATACACTTCAAAAGAATACTCTCTTGAGCTTCTAGTACAAGAGGTAAACCCAGTGTGACATGTTTATTGGTTTTACCAGGGCCGGCGTCGGCACGCGGCAAGGCTGGTCAGCTGCCGGGGGCCCCCAGTTTGGCTGCGTCCACTTCCAACACCACTACTGTACTGTTATATCCAGCCGTGACAGCCATAGAGGTGTGAACAGGGCTCAATAGAGGACCCGGAGTCAGCTCTGCTAGACACATAAAATACACTTCAAAAGAATACTCTCTTGAGCTTCTATTACAAGAAGAGGTGAAACCAATGTGACAGGTTGACTGGTTGTACCAGGGCCGGCGTCAGCACCCGGCAAGGCTGGTCAGCTGCCTGGGGCCCCCAATTTGTTTTTTTGTTGGTGTGTGCCGCTGCCAGCTTGCCATAAGCAGCTGTATTGCACAGAGCAGTGTAAGCGAGGATGCCCCCATGAGACCACTGTGGGAACAAGTTTACTGCCCAGACCAGACTGAGCACTGGCTCCTGGCACGGACACAGATGCTGGCTAAGCTGCAATATCAATATAAAAAAAAAAAGTATCAGCACATAGAAGTGAGGATGAGCTCAGCCCTTCCCGAAGAATGTCAACACCTCCGAGCCAAGCCATCACTTGTCTGGCTGTGTCCACTGTATCCAGCCGTGACAGCAATAGAGGTGTGAACAGGGCTCAATAGGGAACCCGGAGTCACCTCTGCTAGACACTTAAAATACACTTCAAGGATCCCCCTCCCCCCTTTCCCTATACATTATATATATTTATATATATATAGATTCTTTTTTTCTTTCCTTTTCTCTCCTATGTTTCTGTCCCTTGCTTACTCTCTGTCCCTAACCTCTCTCGCTTGCCACCCCTGACTCAGACTCCAACCTTCTCCCCACATAGCCTTCCCTGACCCTATGTTTGGTCCTTCATCCCTGACGTTTCCCCAGTATTCCCGTTTCCTCGTTTTGTCCCCCCTTACCGGTGTCCCAATGGCCAGCAGGCCATGACAGGCAAGGTCAAGAAAACTTATTATACAATAACAGGCTGCAATGTGCGCAAAAAAGCGCAGGTGGAACGTGCCTAGCATGGATCAGTTGAGCTAGTATCCCCTTCTCTTTACTGCACTGTCCGATTCCTCTCGGCTCATCCCGGACCCGGGCTAACCGGAGATGAGGAGGTCAACCTAAGTGCCCCAATCATTGGTTGTACCAGGGCCACGTCAGCACCCGGCAAGGCTGGTCAGCTGCCGGGGGCCCCCAATTTGTTTTTTTTTTTTTGTTGCTGCCAGCTTGCCATGTGCAGCTGTATTGCACAGAGCAGTTGAAGCGAAGATGCCACCGCCGAGACCACTGTGGGAACAAGCTTACTGCCAAGAAGAGGTGAACCCAGTGTGACAGGTTGATGGTTTTACCAGGGCAGGCACCAGCAACCGGCAAGGCTGGTCAGCTGCCGGGGGCCCCCAATTTGTTTTTTTGTTGCTCTGTGCTGCTGCCAGCTTGCTATGTGCAGCTGTATTGCACAGAACAGTGGAAGCGGAGATGCCACCGCCGAGACCACTGGGGGAACAAACTCACTGCCCGGACCAGACTGAGCACTCTGGTGCTCGGGGGGGGGGGGGGGGGGCAGCGGAGATGGATGTTATTTTTTGAGGTTATAATCTCTAAAAGTGGGCATCAGAGGGGTTCTTTCACAAACAGGGGCATCCCCAATTGAGATGCAGCTGTAAAGCAGACCAAAACCCAGGGGTAAAAATCCTGGGTTTTAGTCTGCTTTATGTAGCAGCAGCAGATAGGAGGCTGAGCAACATTTAAAGTGGACCAAAACCAAACCCAGGATAGTCAAAAGTATTGACTCTCCCAGGCCTTGGTCCTTTCCCCATGGGCGATCGGGGGTGTCCCAGTGAGAGAAACCCCCAGTGCAGTGCACGTGCCCGCATTTGTGAATGGCTGGCCTGGTAGAGGGAGGCGGAGGATGCGTCCATCAGTGCTGCCACTCTTAGAAGCGCCATGGGACCTGGATAAGGTGAGTTTCTGCTTCGGGTTTCACACAGCTGGGAGCTTTCACACAGCGTGGCACCCCCAATCGGGGTGCCCCCAGGAAAAGGGCCAATGCCTGGGATAATCAATACTTTCGACTATCCTGGGTTTTGGTCCACTTTAAATGGTGCTCAACCTCCTATCTGCTGCTGCTACATAAATGTCCCTCTTTCCCACCCTGAAAAGTTAGAAGGTATGATTATCTGCCCGCTTTGCCAGGTATTTCACATTAGATTTGTCTTATGATAACTCTTAGGAGGTCATAGACCTGGTTCTACAATTACAACTACAAACTGTTGGGCAATCCCAGATTAGGATTAATTTAGCTCCTCAACGCCTAAAACTATAGGACTTAACAGGAAGAGTAAACTTAGCAATTTGTCAGGCGTGAGATACCATCAAAATAATATTTTGTAACTACGAGTGTTTTTTAAAGCAGAACCGGAAAAGAGGAGCTTTCCTAAAACAGGAAGTATTTGCACAGCACGCAATACAAGGACAGATAGCATTACCCATCAATCCTTGCAGCAGGCGGAGCTATGCAAATCATCTCTTTATGTCTCTGTGCCATCCAAGGCCTTTATAAATGCTAAGGGTACAATGCCAAGGATTAGCTTTAAATTTTACACAACCAAACACATCCAACTAGTGGACACGTGTTTCGAGCTTTAGGCTCTCATCAGCACTATGCCGGATGTTTCTGGCTGTATGGGGAGTAAGACTTGGTGAGTACCAAAACTTAGAGGCTGATTCATTAATAGCGGCAGGTAGCGACAGATGAGCGTCTGTAGCAGGCTTTTTCAGAGCGCCCGCTAGCAATCGCTTTGCTCAGCTGTGGGTCGCTAGTTCATAGCGACTCAGTCGCTGTTCAGTAATGTTGAATACATTGTGAGGAGTCGCTATTTGACCAGTACAGCGCTGTATGGGAGCGCATGTTAGCGACTGCTCAAAGCGACCGACTCACACCATATTCAGCAAAAAAACAGCCTTACTAATCTTTGGCGCTGAAAAATGCTTGTTTGAAGCCCAGAGCGCAGGAGGCGGTGTGTTTAAAGTCAATTATTCTGCATCTATCCACTAGTAACAAAGCGAAAACATATGGAATTACATTGTAACCACATTGTAACATGAACACTTTAATGGCAGACCTGTAATGTCATTTCTGAAGAATTTTTTGAAAAATCATAAAAATGTGAAAAAACAGCTTTTTCAATGTCAGAAGAGGTCACAGAATTATTAGTGATATTTGGGGGAAAAAAAAACCCGGTTTAAAGAGAAGAAAAGGTTTGTCCATTGAAATGTATTGGAGAGCGACAGGTAGCGAGAGGTCATACCTGGCGCTGTGCAAGGCTGAACGCCGGCGCTGTTCGCTGAGGCTGTGATAATGATGAATCAGACGCTACATGGCGCTATCCCAGTCGCTAAACAGATTCTGCTTGATAAATGTGGAATTGCGTGCCGTGTCCGGCGTTCACCAGTCGCTATCTGTCGCTACTTCTCATTAACCAGGCGCTACCTGACGCTATCCTTTCTTAAATAAGGGCCATAGTCGCAAGCCAGTATGTGGAGACACCTATGTTAGGCTTAATATAGGGGGGGCTAAAGAGACCAAAAAACCCTCTATTCAGGTAAAGGAAAAAAGGAGTTGAAGCGGAACCAAAACCCACATTTTTGACTAGCATCCCCTGAATTGGTCCCCATGTGAAGAGTACTTTTTGCCCATTGTAACTGCTTTTGCTTTACTCTAATCCCAGTTAATGACACTGGTTTTAGCTGTAAAGCTCCGCCTCCTGCGTTCATTGCCACGGTTTAGTGTGGAAATGATGTAAACGCCGCACCTATGCAATGACTGATCACCTGTTATCACACATCGAGGGACAACAACAAAAAAAAATCTATGCTCCAGGACAATTAGAAACGTGACTATATTCAATTCTAGTTCTACATCCTAAGAAGCAGAGGTGTATATGGGGGGGAGCAGGGGGGGCACTTCCCCGGGGTGCAGCAAGTCAGGGGGGCGACAAAGGGAGACCGGAACACAGGTGGGGGCGCCATTTCGAATCTTGGTCCTGGGTGCCAGAAAGCCTAGCTACTCCTCTGCTAAGAAGGGAGCAGGGCCGGATTAAGTGTGGTGGAGGCCCCTGGGCACAAAATCTGGTGGAGGCCCAAGAAATTTAAAATAATAGTCCAGCCAAGTAACTGATTGGTGGTTGTCTGGCTCCCGCCTACTTACTGGAATGTCAGATCGAGTCCCTTGTGCCCCCCTTGTGCGGGTGTGTGCTGCTCGGGAACTCCTGCTTTGCCATTCTGGGTGGGGGGTAGTGTAGTCGCCCGGCTGGTTCCCTGCATTGAGCTGCCAGTGGCTGTGCTTGGTGGCTTATGTGCAGTGACAGCTCTGCACCCATCACTGTAGCGTTGCTGGCGGCGGCTTTGCTGCTGTAGACTCGCCATCCTGCCCTGTGGTGGCTTTGGCTGCAGGTTTGCAAAAACAAAAAAAGGCTTCCCAGGCGCCCCCACTGCCACCGATAGCTTTGTTGCTGACCACGAGGCCTGTCAGACCAAAGACTGAAAAGCCTCCTGGACCAGACCATAACCCAAAAGGTTGGTGGAGGCCCCCTTTGCAGGGTAAGTGGTGGAGGCCCCAGGGCTCGCGCCCCTTGAGCCCCCCTCATAATCCGGCCCTGGAAGGGAGTATCAACAGGGGCTTTGGCCAAATGTATTTCACAAGTTCAGAGGGTTTTGGTCCGCTTTAAAAGCAGATAACATCCACACTCACATTATGATAACTGATTTTAAGTTCTAAATGACTCAACAGCACATCGCTGCGAGCCGGCCACGCTCCTGTTTTCCGGGCCTCACTGATTAGAGTACGGCTGGAATGGAAAACCGTGTTTCCCTGGGTTTGGGAGGCGCATCGCTAATTTGATTTGACATCAGCAGTAGGAGATTTCAAAAAAATTCCTTCACGCCTAGCTGAGGAACGTGTTGTTCAAAAAACAAATATTCATTGCTTTAAGATTTAATGACGCTTTCTCCTGTTTTTCTCTTTTCTCCCAACGTGCTTCAGTGCCACCCGTCATCACTTTATCTGCAGAGTCAGGTGAAGCTAATGATATTTAGCATAATAGGGCTGCTCTGTTCTCCTCTAACAGACATCCTGGCCTTCCCCAGGTAGCTGCGGCTATATACAGAACTGCCAGTCATTGCTCTTAATTACTCTTAAACGCTGCATGTAACCCGGAATACAGCAAATGCATTTTATCCTGCTGTCTATCCAATGTAATGGCAGCTTGGCTGCACTCCTAGTAAGGTAAGAGTGTTATTAGACAATGCTAAGCTTATAATGAAAGCTGCTGAGCAGTCAGTATCCTCCACCTGTAATAGAATTCATAGGTTCAACTGATTATTCATGAGCCAGGATATCTATCTATCTATCTATCTATCTATCTATCTATCTATCTATCTATCTCATATCTATCTATCTATCTATCTATCTATCTATCTATCTATCTCATATCTGTCTATCTATCTATCTATCTATCTATCTATCTATCTATCTATCTAATATCTATCTATCTATCTATGAAAAAAGTACTGTATTTTCCACAACATAAGACGCACCTGCACATAAGACGCACATAGGATTTGGAGGAGGAAAATAAGAAAAAAATATTCTAAACCGAATGTTGTGCTAAAATACCCCATTACAGGCATTGTGGTCCCCCTCCCATTCCCATAGGCAGTGTGGCATTTCTCCCATCCCATTTCCCATATAGGCTGTGTGGCATTGCCCCCTCCCATTCCCATAGGTACTGTGGCATTCTCCCATCCCATTCTCATAGGCAGTGTTGCATTCCCCCCCCCTCCATTCCCCATAGGCAGTGTGGCATTCCCCCCATCCCATTCCCCATATAGGCAGTGTGGCATTCCCCCCTCCCATTCCCCATAGACAGTGTGGCATTCCCCCATCCCATTCCCCATATAGGCAGTGTGGCATTCCCCCCTCCCATTCCCCATATAGGCAGTGTGGCATTCCCCCCTCCCATTCCCCATATAGGCAGTGTGGCATTCCCCCCTCCCATTCCCCATAGACAGTGTGGCATTCCCCCATCCCATTCCCCATATAGGCAGTGTGGCATTCCCCCCTCCGATTCCCATAGGCAGTGTGGCATTCTCCCCTCCCATTCCCCATATAGGCAGTGTGGCATTCCCCCTCCTATTCCCCATATAGGCAGTATGGCATTCCCCCTCCCATTCCCCATATAGGCAGTGTGACATTCCCCCTTTCCATTCTCCATATAGGCAGTGTGGCATTCCCCCCTCCCATTCCCCATATAGGCAGTGTGGAATTCCCCCCTCCCATTCCCCATATAGGCAGTGTGACATTCCCCCTTTCCATTCCCCATATAGGCAGTGTGGCATTCCCCCCTCCCATTCCCCATATAGGCAGTGTGACATTCCCCCTCCCATTCCCCATATAGGCAGTGTGACATTCCCCCTCCCATTCCCCATATAGGCAGTGTGACATTCCCCCTTCCCATTCCCCACATAAGCAGCGTGGCATCCCCCTCCCATTCTCCATATAGGTAGTGTGATATTCCCCCTCCCATTCCCCATATAGGCAGTGTGACCACCCCCTCCCATTCCCCATATAGGCAGTGTGGGATTCCCCCCTCCCATTCCCCAGGCAGTGTGGCCACCCCCTCCCATTCCCCATATAGGCAGTGTGGGATTCCCCCCTCCCATTCCCCATATAGGCAGTGCGGCCACCCCCTCCCATTCCCCATATAGGCAGTGTGGGATTCCCCCCTCCCATTCCCCATATAGGCAGTGCGGCCACCCCCTCCCATTCCCCATATAGGCAGTGTGACATTCCCCCTCCCATTCCCCATATAGGCAGTGTGGCATTCCCCCTCCCATTCCCCATATAGGCAGTGTGGCATTCCCTCCTCCCATTCCCCATATAGGCAGTGGGGCACCCCCCCCCTATCCCATATAGCTCACCTGCTGCCTGTTCCATGTGCCTCTTCTCTATTTCCAGCACTCTCTAAATGCTGTAGCAGGCTTCCAAGGCAGGACCTTTCTTTCCTTCCACTTTTTCACGACCACAATCCAAATGTGTTTGCGTGGCTGCCCCTGTCCCTCAGCATAAGCAAGCTCGGGGCTTGCTAAGGTTGGAAGCACGAAGATCAAGGGAAGCCGCATGGCCACATTTGGAGCGTGGTCATAGAGTAAGTGAATTAAAAGGGGGGGGGGGGCATATTTTAGAGCCCTGCTACATAATCTACAGCACACTACAGGAAAAGGAGGAGATACTCATGGGGCAGGCTTCAGGTGAGCACTTTCCCACCGTATTATTGCATTTGTCTGACCTATGCCTTTAAAGTGGTAATATATGTTAGTGACACAACAGCTTCAGCTTGTCACTGTATGTGATTAACATCTATATTGCTGGAGTGACTGCAGTTTGTTGTTATGACAATAGATGGCAGTGTTAAAATGCTAATAGGTAGTAGCACACCTAATCTGAAGGTTATAAGCATCAGTGGATGCAATATTGTTTTTCTGTTTTTCTGTACTCATTGTACCATCTTTTTGCATGTATATTCCTTGACATTTCTAATGTAAGCAGCATCCGTTTGAACGCCAATACCATTGTGTGGTGAAATATTGCAGGCGATCCACAGGAGGATATCAGTGCCATCCTACATAGCATCTATGGTACATCCTTTTTACCTATATATAGCAGTTTGACATAGAGTTACAGGTTACTGATTACATGTCACTTATCTTTCTTAGACTTAAAGGGGCACAAATCTCCTGCGGATTCCCATGAGATTTTGAATGAGATACTCTATTGGGTTGATTCAAAGAAACATGTAACAGCTTGGATTTGGCTCACGATCATCCTATTTTTTACGTCCGCTCGTGCGTTCGTATGAACTTGCGAGTGATTCAATAAGCAAATACGTTTCTATCCTAAAAGATACGTCCGTTCGTATGATATCTCCCGAACTTGCCTCAGTCAGTTGCCAATCGTAAAAATCACGTTCATGTGCTCACCTGTTGCGGCGGCAGCCTGTTTTTTCGGCTGCTTCCATCGTCAACCTCTTCCAATTACTTGCGTTTGCCTCTGGTTTTCATTGGTTTTTGGCCTCTTAGATTCGTGCGTTCGTATGTTTATAAGATCTTGCGCATGCGCACCCTCAACCAGAAACTTACCTAAACCCCGTAGCGGCTGCATCCAACTTCATTTCTCGGTCCCTCAAACTTACCTAAACCCCTTAGCGCTTGCATCCAACTTCATTTCTCGGTCCCTCAAACTTACCTAAACCCCTTAGCGCTTGCATCCAACTTCATTTCTCGGTCCCTCAAACTTACCTAAACCCCTTAGCGCTTGCATCCAACTTCATTTCTCGGTCCCTCAAACTTACCTAAACCCCTTAGTGGCTGCATCCCACTTCATTTCTCGGTCCCTCAAACTTACCTAAACCCCTTAGCGGCTGCATCCAACTTCATTTCTCGGTCCCTCAAACTTACCTAAACCCCATAGCGGCTGCATCCAACTTCATTTCTCGGTCCCTCAAACTTACCTAAACCCCATAGCGGCTGCATCCAACTTCATTTCTCGGTCCCTAAAACTTACCTAAACCCCATAGCGGCTGCATCCAACTTCATTTCTCGGTCCCTCAAACTTACCTAAACCCCATAGCGGCTGCATCCAACTTCATTTCTCGGTCCCTCAAACTTACCTAAACCCTTTAGCGCTTGCATCCAACTTCATTTCTCGGTCCCTCAAACTTACCTAAACCCCGTAGCGGCTGCATCCAACTTCATTTCTCGGTCCCTCAAACTTACCTAAACCCCTTAGCGCTTGCATCCAACTTCATTTCTCGGTCCCTCAAACTTACCTAAACCCCTTAGCGCTTGCATCCAACTTCATTTCTCGGTCCCTCAAACTTACCTAAACCCCTTAGTGGCTGCATCCCACTTCATTTCTCGGTCCCTCAAACTTACCTAAACCCCTTAGCGGCTGCATCCAACTTCATTTCTCGGTCCCTCAAACTTACCTAAACCCCATAGCGGCTGCATCCAACTTCATTTCTCGGTCCCTCAAACTTACCTAAACCCCATAGCGGCTGCATCCAACTTCATTTCTCGGTCCCTAAAACTTACCTAAACCCCATAGCGGCTGCATCCAACTTCATTTCTCGGTCCCTCAAACTTACCTAAACCCCATAGCGGCTGCATCCAACTTCATTTCTCGGTCCCTCAAACTTACCTAAACCCTTTAGCGCTTGCATCCAACTTCATTTCTCGGTCCCTCAAACTTACCTAAACCCCTTAGCGCTTGCATCCAACTTCATTTCTCGGTCCCTCAAACTTACCTAAACCCCTTAGCGCTTGCATCCAACTTCATTTCTCGGTCCCTCAAACTTACCTAAACCCCTTAGCGCTTGCATCCAACTTCATTTCTCGGTCCCTCAAACTTACCTAAACCCCTTAGCGCTTGCATCCCACTTCATTTCTCGGTCCCTCAAACTTACCTAAACCCCTTAGCGCTTGCATCCAACTTCATTTCTCGGTCCCTCAAACTTACCTAAACCCCTTAGCGCTTGCATCCCACTTCATTTCTCGGTCCCTCAAACTTACCTAAACCCCATAGCGGCTGCATCCAACTTCATTTCTCGGTCCCTCAAACTTACCTAAACCCTTTAGCGCTTGCATCCAACTTCATTTCTCGGTCCCTCAAACTTACCTAAACCCCATAGCGGCTGCATCCAACTTCATTTCTCGGTCCCTAAAACTTACCTAAACCCCATAGCGGCTGCATCCAACTTCATTTCTCGGTCCCTCAAACTTACCTAAACCCCATAGCGGCTGCATCCAACTTCATTTCTCGGTCCCTCAAACTTACCTAAACCCTTTAGCGCTTGCATCCAACTTCATTTCTCGGTCCCTCAAACTTACCTAAACCCCTTAGCGCTTGCATCCAACTTCATTTCTCGGTCCCTCAAACTTACCTAAACCCCTTAGCGCTTGCATCCAACTTCATTTCTCGGTCCCTCAAACTTACCTAAACCCCTTAGCGCTTGCATCCAACTTCATTTCTCGGTCCCTCAAACTTACCTAAACCCCTTAGCGCTTGCATCCCACTTCATTTCTCGGTCCCTCAAACTTACCTAAACCCTTTAGCGCTTGCATCCAACTTCATTTCTCGGTCCCTCAAACTTACCTAAACCCCTTAGCGCTTGCATCCCACTTCATTTCTCGGTCCCTCAAACTTACCTGAACCCCATAGCGGCTGCATCCAACTTCATTTCTCGGTCCCTAAAACTTACCTAAACCCCATAGCGGCTGCATCCCACTTCATTTCTCGGTCCCTCAAACTTACCTAAACCCCATAGCGGCTGCATCCAACTTCATTTCTCGGTCCCTCAAACTTACCTAAACCCTTTAGCGCTTGCATCCAACTTCATTTCTCGGTCCCTCAAACTTACCTAAACCCCATAGCGGCTGCATCCAACTTCATTTCTCGGTCCCTCAAACTTACCTAAACCCCATAGCGGCTGCATCCAACTTCATTTCTCGGTCCCTCAAACTTACCTAAACCCTTTAGCGCTTGCATCCAACTTCATTTCTCGGTCCCTCAAACTTACCTAAACCCCTTAGCGGCTGCATCCCACTTCATTTCTCGGTCCCTAAAACGTCAGAATATCACATAATTTACATATGTCTATATGTTTCGAAGTGTGTTGTTTCTGGTTTGTGTAATTTTTTGGGTGTGTGCATCTTAGAAAAGACACATTTTGGAAGGCTTAAAATATAATTTATTTAAAATATTTTCTTAATTTTTTTTGGAAAAATAGTAAAAATTTTTTGGGTTTTGGCCAAGTAAAAACACCTAAAATTGTTTTGTTTTTTTTTAACTGGAAATCTTTTTTTTTTTTTGTTTTTTTTTTTTTTTTTTTTTAAAACAACTTTTTTGGTTTTTCACCAAACCAATAAAAAAAGTTTAAAAATTTGTACACATTTAAAAACAACTGGAAGAAAGGAGCCAGGACCAAGGGCACTAATCCTCCTCGTCTTCTTCATCTGTTGGCCCCAACGTCGCCTGTATGGCCAGCAGCTCGGCCACCAACTCCTTAATTCTTTTTTTTTTTCCCGCCAAGGTTTGGGGGATCATCCCTGTAACCAATAGAGAAATAAACATAAATAGGAGTCCCAGACCGGTTTGTATGCTGGAAATAGATTTAGGGTTAATCAAATACATGTAAATGCATGACATATGTCCTTCTTCAAAGGGATACAGTTAATGCATTTCCCACAGGTAAGTGTTTAAACTCCTTAAACCGGACCTTCAACATTATTTAATGAAAACCAAAAACTATTCACAAATGATTCTGCACCACCTCAAAGTTAGTTAGGGTTTTTTGGGGATTACAGCGCCGCCATCTGGACTCTGAAGCATAACACTTAATGAGGAGTGGAGAGTTGGATAAAGTACAGGGGAGTAGGTTACAGTGGTGCGTTGGGAATCCAGAGCATAGCTGGGTTGAGGGAAAGGTCATCACTCACACAATGCATGGCAGCACCTTCCTTTTTTCAATCTGTATCCCATGCTGCCTGTAAATATTGTGCATTCCATATTCCCCAATATTGGTTTTGTTCTGTCTAATAACATGCATTAGATGGGTGAAGGGTGTTTTTCCATGTTTCTAATCTGTAGGTACAGTGTGATGGCTAAGTCTTTGGTTCTTAATACTAGTTAGGGTCCTCTTTAAGCTAACGAAGTGCCCACATTAAAGTGTGAACTACACATTGGCTACGCCTTTAGTTATGTGTGTGTTATTAGCTAACCAAACATTAATATGAATAATGGCATGGAGACTTACGGAGTTGGTGGCCGACAGATGGCTGGTTGGGGCCAACAGGCTGCCCTTGGTCCTGGCTCTGCTGTGAAGAAGTCCCTGGAGAAACATGTGACATTTGGTTAGTACTTGTAGAGAGTCACTATCCCCAACATATCTGGCTCCCAGTCTGGCTGACATCACTCACCTTCGCCAGGATCGACTTCAAGCATCTCTGCTGCCTCCTCCTCCACTATCTCACCCGCTCCTGAAGCTTCTACAAATACATAATAAAGGATAACTTAGTTTTTGGCCTGCCATGTATATCTTTGTGCCTATACATGAAGAGTGACATACCAGAGCCTTCCCCATGCGTGGCCAGGTATGACTCCACGCCCACGCGCCTTGGCCCCTCCTCTGTGGTAAGGTCCAGGGGCTGGTCTGAGGAGGCCACAGAGGAGGGGTAGGTCCGTCGCCCGGGAGATCCACCACCTTCACTCACAGATGCAGAGTCATGCAGCACTGGTCGGCCTGTACGTCTCCGGGTGCGGCGAATTCTGAAATCCATTTCCAACACTACCAAAGAAAAGTCATTATAAATAAAGGCATAACTTATACATTTGGAACATATACCATGCAATTGCTTTGTACTTACTTGGGAAATGGATCCCAAAAAACCTCCGCACCCGGGGCATGTGCAGACGCTTCAGGTCCGACCAATGCTGCATTATCTGGGTGTGAGTGAAGGTGGTGCTGGTCACACGGTGGATCTCGGCGATGATCTCCCGGGCGATGTCCCTTTTCTCGCACACATTGGGCGCGAAGTCATACCGGCGCTGAAGCATGATCTGAAAAACATAATGGACACAGAGCTTTTACTTTTACACACAGACCCATATGTGTTGCATCACAAGTTGAGTATTTAATGTCATTAACACACACATTTCGAATGGCCGCCATTTTTGGGGAGTGCCTTAAAGAGGACGTTGACTGTGATTGACAGTCTGGTCTTATGTTATATGTATCACACACCATGTACATACAGATAATAGCCAACATCAAGAATCAGGCCATCTGCATCTAGGGCATGTTAGGATGGTTTAAACATCCAAGATGTAGGCTAATGCTTAGGCTTTTGGACCACGTGTGTGGCTTCCCGTTGTGTTTTTATGGCTTAGGAAAACAGTGTTCCGCAAACATCCGCATCAAGGTCCGAGACAGGCCAGGTTTGACAGCTCGCCCCGCTACTCCACAGGTTAATTAACTGTTGCTAAGCCGGAGCAATTGGCCGAATTAGGACATCAGCATAGACAGGTGAAAACGTGGCCAGGCTCGGCCCTTGAGGATGAAGTGTGAGGAGCCAGTGATTAAACATTAAGAGACCCCAAACTAGTTCCCAACGCATCATTTACATTTAGGCCATCATTGACTATTCTATTAAAATGCACAGGCAGCCACTTACCAGCATGAGGATCTCTTCCTGTTGACGGGTGAAGATAGTGGGCGCCATCTTTAGTCTTCTTCCAGGCAGCAGATAAGTGAAACCCCAGCGGTTTCCTTGTTCCGCTCGAACGTACGTTCGTACGAGCGCGTAGTCGTGCGCATAGGCGTCACACGCTGGGCTCATTATTTAAAGGTCCTTTCCCCCCAAGCTCATTCTCTTTGAGCATTTCTGTACGATGGCACCAAAAAAGGCGATGAGCAAGCGACCCCAGGCAAGCAAGACCGCGGAGGGCCCCACCACAAGGTCCCAGCAAGCTGGCCGAAAACTGAGATCCAAGACTCCCACCTCGGCCCCACCAAGGGACCCTGGACCCTCAGGTACCCAAAAAAGGGGCCCCAAGCCTCGTGCCCCTCCTGCAGCCAAAAAGCTGGCAACTGCAGCACCCACCACCTCTGCCCCCAGAACAGGCAGCACCAGTGAGCCCACACCGGCCATGCCTTCAAGTAGGGCAGTTCGGAAACCCATGCCCCGCAGCAGGGCCCGAACCCCATCCAGGCCCCGAAGCCCATCCAGGCCCCGAAGCCCATCCAGAGGCCGCAGATCCCAAACCAGGGCCAGAAGCCCCTACAGGGCCCGCAGATCCCAAACCAGGGCCAGAAGCCCCTACAGGGCCCGCAGATCCCAAACCAGGGCCAGAAGCCCCTACAGGGCCCGCAGATCCCAATCCAGGGCCAGAAGCCCCGACAGGCCCAGAAGAACAGAATCCAGGGCCAGAAGCCCCGACAGGGCCCGCAGATCCAAAACCAGGGCCAGAAGCCCCGACAGGGCCCGCAGATCCCAAACCAGGGCCAGAAGCCCCTACATGGCCCGCAGATCCCAATCCAGGGCCAGAAGCCCCGACAGGCCCAGAAGAACAGAATCCAGGGCCAGAAGCCCCGACAGGGCCCGCAGATCCAAAACCAGGGCCAGAAGCCCCTACATGGGCCGCAGATCCCAATCCAGGGCCAGAAGCCCCGACAGGCCCAGAAGAACAGAATCCAGGGCCAGAAGCCCCTACAGGGCCCGCAGATCCAAAACCAGGGCCAGAAGCCCCGACAGGGCCCGCAGATCCCAAACCAGGGCCAGAAGCCCCTACATGGCCCGCAGATCCCAATCCAGGGCCAGAAGCCCCGACAGGCCCAGAAGAACAGAATCCAGGGCCAGAAGCCCCTACAGGGCCCGACGAACCCAATCCAGGGCCAGAAGCCCCCGACCTGGCACCAGCCGGGAACAGAGCCCACGACCTGGCACCAGCCGGGAACCTAGCCCCCCAAGAGGGCCCCGAATTGCCCCCATGACCACATCTACACCTGGAAGTTCGGTGGCCAGCCACGCAAGAACACCCAGTCCCTTGGCCAGTCCAGTCCAGTCATTGGGAAGCCACCAATCCGGCCATTCCCCTACCCAGCCCCAGGCCATAATGTCACCACATGTGTCTGCACACATGGAGGAGCAGCCAAGCCAACCATCTGGCCGCACATTGCGCCGCGGCCAGTTGAGTGGGAGATTCTCCCATGACCAAAATATGGCATTGGCTAGTGGCCTTACATTATACTATGACGAGCTATATGGGAGCAAATCAAAACACACCACCAAGCAGCGCAAGATGGAATTGTTTGAAACCATCCTCCGACAAGTAAATGCAGCGGGGGAAGAGAGGAAAGATGTGTCCCAAATTCAGAAGAAAATCTCTGATCTGAAGTATGCTGTACGGCAAAAAGAAATTAAAAGGCATAATTACAGGTAACTAAATGTTTCCGCTAAATCTAATGTTTTGGATGTACTGTATGCACCTTTTCTGAGTACCAAACAATTTTCTCTTTTCAGCCTGAAAACTGGCGGTGGCTTTCCATCTAAATTGGAGTTTACCCCTGCTGAGGAGATTGTGCTTGGACTTCTCCATCCGGTCGCGGTCGGTGGACATGCTGGTCTAAGGGACACAGACTCACCGACCCGTACCCACGGTGAGTACTCTTAAATCTGCATGTTTGCCTGTTTGCTAAATAATCGACAGTTCACTAGTAACAAGCTAACGGGATGCCCCTATGGTTTGCCTTGCTTGGCCTCGCACTACTGTGGCTGTTTGTGTCCTTTTTGGACCCTGGGAATCACACATTTAGGCCCACAGCCATTATGGCAAAGTTCAAATGTCCAATTGTATTGTTAAAGTCATGAAGTTTCGCAACATAACTGAGATATTTGGAATCAATCACAAAACACACATCATTATGTATGGGTTGCCTTTTGCTTGTGTGAGTTGTGTTTGAGTTAACAATTTAATTAGCCACCCACAAACATATGTGACCAAGAGCAGCGAGACTCAACTGGCGGCCCGGGGTCCCAATGCGGACCTTGCCACCACATTCAAGGACCCCTGCCCAGACAGCCCTGCACTCAGTTACTTCTGTGTTGACGTGCTCAGAGCTGCCCCCTTGATCGGCCATGTAGTGGTTGGTCTCCTGCCCAATGTCATGGCTCCGTGAAACATAGCATTGCAATATGAAGTACTGCCCAGGAAGTGGCATTGCAAGGTACACAGTAACTTATTTAAATTTTCACTGGCCACAATCGTGTCCCGCTGCCCCTGCTCTGGCCCATGTGCCACAGTCCCCCCATGCCCCCCCCCACATAAGGCCCATACATTTGTAACAGATTGGCTCCATCCATCCCATCACCATCAATACGTTAACTCCCCCCTTTAGCCATCCAATCCCTGTCCCCTCAGCTCTGGCCCATCCAGCCCAGCAAGGGCAAGCAGCCTTTATTAGTTGGCACTTAGAAATCTCCAGCCCCTCCACCAGTGTCTTTATTTTTAACTAGACACCCCCTGCGTCAGCACCATGGCCAGACATTCACCTCTCACCACATACCTTTAAATGGGCGTTTCAAACAATTGTTTGAGTAGGCCGGACCTAGCGAATGGTAGGCTAAATCCAAAAATGTGCCCTGAAAGTTGGATGCTGACTGGGTACACTTCATGACTTAGAACTGAGGTCACTTAGCAGTTTGTCCGAGCCATTGCACCTATGTAAACTTGCGTGGGTTTGAACAAAGGTCACCATTGCTCTAGAGTTGAATAATATTACAAATAGAGCTATATTTGATTACATATCCAAAAAAAGGTTATGTGTGTGTGTTTACGTGGTTTTTTTTTCTCTTCTTCAGCCCAGCATGATCCCTCAGCAAGGGTAAACTCACCCCCCAGTTTGGTTATGCCTACCAGGTCCGTACAGCATCGGAGCCCAGATCAGAGATTTTCGGTAAGTTAATTTAGTAGCATCAATACTAACAAGTGCTTAAGAATGTGTTAAACTGTTGAAATCCAAAATTGGGACGCAAACTTAGGCTTTTTTTTTTGATATGTCCCTACAGACCCGCACACTCATGGAAGAGATCCAGGACATGGAGGAAGATGATGATGTCTCCATGCAGGGCACGTCGGATGACCTCCCCCTGGGTCCCAATTTGGAACTGCTCCATAATGTTTCTCTGGCCAATCCTCAGCAGCAGAGTGAATCTCCATCCATTGTGCATGCACATGGGGAGACTGACACTACAGTCCCCAGTGTTCACTCTGCTGCTGAGGATTTGCAAAGCAGGCCGGTTGCTGTTGAGGGTACGACACCACGCGGCAGGGCACGCCCAAGAGCCAGGGTAATTGTGCGGCGGACGCCATTACGCCGCCCCACAATTTCCCAGGGGAGGCAGAGTGCCCTGCTTCAATTATGGACCCAAGAAAGGGAGTCTTATCAGGCACAGCTCGTTACAGAGCGTGAGGAAAGGCATGCCGACATGGTGAACATCCATACCAGTCTACAGGGCATCCTCGCGGAGTTGCGTACCCTCAACAGCAACGTGGCCAATGCAAGTAATGGCATCCAGTCAGCCATGGCTGAGATGACCAATATGCAGAGAAACATTGTGGAGCAGTTTCAAATTCACAATGCTGCCATGGCCCAGGCTAGGTCCCATTCCCATGGACCTCCACCTGGACCTCCACCGGGGTATTATGGGCAGCCACCCTATTAAGCCATGGGTGTGTGGGACATCTTTTCTCTTAACCCCCACTGTATTTACTTGTCCTTTGAGGTTTCAAACAATCCATTTTGTGTTGCTCTGGCAGGTTGTGTTTTGTATTTGCTCCCATATAGCTCCTTAGAGTAATGCTTAAGGCCACTAGCCAATGCCATAGGTCTATGTGGAGTTTATCTGGCCACTTATGGCTTTACCTATGTATTTGGTTGGTGCTCCTCCTGTTTGCAGACATGTTTGTGTGACATTATGGCCATGCCCAAATATCCCTGGGCACAGGCAATATTAATGACTGGACTAGGCTGGCCTTTGGACTGGGTGTCCTTGTTTGGTTGTGCCACTCACTTCCAGGTGTAGATGTGCTCGATGTTTTTTTTAATGTTATCCATTTGTTACCACAGATGTATGTGGACTGATTTCTGTTAACCACTATAATTTTTCATTTGCTAAGTAAAACAAAAATTTCACTTCCAATACTTGTGGCGTTTTTAGTGGGAAGACATTTTTAACAGCTTGGGCTAAACCAGATAATTTTGGTTTGAAGAGGTGTAACAATGCAAAGCGAAAGCTAAGGAAACTACATGAAATACATTAGGCAACAATTAAGGTCGAAATGTTTTACTTAGAGGTAATGCCACATTAGGGCAAAACAACATATGTTTCAAAAAGGATAACACAGACATACAGAATGGTGAGACAGGGAAAAAAGTTAACTAAAATGCTGGCTGATCAGGTTGGCTCGAACAGATTGGCCAGACTCACTGGGGGGCCCCTCAAAATTCTCGGCTTCATCCTCGACGGCTGAAGAGGGCAGGCTGTCCACATAACGTGGGACACGTTCCATGATGGCAAAATTGTGCAAAACAGCACATGCCATTATAATGTCGATCACTTTCTTGGGATCATATTGCAGGGCCCCCCCAGTATGGTCAAGGCAACGAAAACGTGTCTTCAGCAGACCAAAGGCCCTCTCCACAACAGCCCGGGTCTTGCGATGCGCACGGTTATACGCTTCCTGAGAGGCATCCTGGGGCCGCAGCACAGGCGTCATGAGCCAGGGTAGAAGTGGGTACCCGGAATCACCTTAAACAGAGAATTAAATGTAATCAAAATTAAAAAGGCAACACAACCAACACCCAAAATTTCACAGATATCATAATGATGTAAGGTAAAGTGTTCCCAAAAAAATACAGGGCACATTAGGGCCCACAAAAATTGCACTAAGGTATCACCTAAATAAAAATGGCACTTCTATATACCAATTAATTAACAAACATCTGCACGGCCAAGGGTATTTGTATTTTACATATATTTGTAGTTTTCAGACATGTTACAATTAGGATGCTGCGGAGGGCCTATCCACATTTCTCTGGAAACTACAATGTATGCAGTTTAAGTCCACTTTGACATTTAACGACCAATAGTCCCAAAGGAGCCAAAGGTCAAAGATCCCTATCCACATTTCACTGGAAACTACAATGTATGCAGTTTAAGTCCACTTTGACATTTAAAGACCAATAGTCCCAAAGGAGCCAAAGGTCAAAGATCCTTGGGTATAAACTCCAAACCAATATATTTAGGCACAAGGAACTTACAGACATCCTAACTAAAGGGAAAACATTCTGAAGGCCACAGCGAGACAAGGATTTTTAGGGTAAGTTCCTAATATATGAGCCAAGAAAAAGGCAGTTGTACGCTTCTGTAAATTTATCCTTAAAAAACATATCAACAAATACAAGATTAATGCCACATTTAATAACACACAAATAGGACACACTTACCAAGCAGCCATGCCCCCGAAAATTCACCTGCCTCAAATCTCCGAAACAACCCAGATCGCCGGAGGATATAGGAGTCGTGGGACGATCCGGGGTAGCCGGCAAGGACACTCATAAACCGCATATCCGGACCAACCACGGCCTGGACATTAAGTGAGTGTCCCATTTTACGATTCCTTAAGGAAAAAACATACAAAAAGGGTAATTGATATTTGACCAAAACTAATAAATTAACCTCAAAACATGTCTGCACTCTATTGGGAAAGACTAATGAAAAGCCGAGATAAAGCAGCTACACAAATGAGGGATAAACAAATATGCTGGCGCAAAGGAAAACAGGTTACATGACACGTTGGGCAACATAATAACCAATCTCAATACCTATATATATACTCGTCGGCTGCCCTAGGTACGAGTGCCACATGTGTGCAGTCAATTGCACCAATAACGTTGGGCATGTCGGCCACATTATAAAACCCAAGCTTAATGGCGTTTCTGGCTGCCATATCATCAGGAAAATAAATATATTTTTGAGTTATGGCAGCCATGCCTTCCAAAAATTTAGACAGTGCGCGGCTCAGCGTAGGCTGTGACATCCCCACAGAGAGGGCACCCAGCCTCTGGAACGAGCCGTTCGCCAAAAATTGCAGGCAGCCAAGCATCTTGGTCATACCTGAAATTGCATGCCCCTTCCTTGTGGTGCGGGCTAACCATGGCCGCAGCTCACTATATAATTTATGGAGGGAAGCGCGATTAAGCCTGGTCAGCTCGAACAGCTCAACATCATTCATGCTATCGATGTTCATGCGACGACGCAGGGGCAATCTGCTCTCAGACATCTCGATCAACTCAATGCCAAAAAGCATAAGCCCTTGATGTGCCACAAACTCGCTCCGCTCCATCCTACTCCCGAGGCCAAATAGCTGCCGGCAAACATTTCGTAAAGCAGCTCTTTAATGGGCTTCAAAACAATTAGCAATCACCTCTCTGAATTGGGCGCAAGCCCATGTGAAGGACGTAAAAAATAGGATCGGACGCAAATAATACGATTTGGACGGGAAAAACACACGAACTAACGCAAATTATACGATTCTCGTACGAAATGCGTATGTTCATATACGTCTATGCGCGAACGATCGTGCGAATACGAAATGGCCAAAAAAACCAGAAAAAATGACAAACACCCACCCAAACTTACGATTCTCGATACGAAATCACTTAACTTTTGCTCTTTGAATCGAGGGGATTGTATCCTTTTTCCAGATGGTGTGATTATATGATTTGTATGAATTTTTTAATACACTTAATTTTCAATTTAAACCTTGTTGATGTGGTGTGCATCCTTCACATTCACATTTGTAGTCTCTCTGTGCACTTGTATTTTCTGTATATCAAGGTGAACTCATGGAATTCTTGTTCTTGTCTCTTGACCTTCTCTTACTGCACGCATGTTCCAGTAAGAGCCAGTTTGTGTTCCTCCACAATGTCTGTCTAAATTAACTCCGCTGCATCCAGCACTCACACTCTACAATATATATATATATATATATATATATATATATATATGTAATTTTCATTTTTCAGGGTTCTGTTCCTCTGCTCACCTCCTAGCTGCCGCGGGCCTGCCCCGCCCATTTAAAAAGGCCGGACACAGAGATGCTGCAAGTGAGTGAAACGGGGCTTCTGGGGGAGGGGGGTTTACACAGCAGGGCATCCCAAAGCAGTGGAATGCGGATAGGGCCCTACTTACCTATGCCTGGATGTCACCATTGCCTGCCGCAGTGACATCCGGCTGCTTCAGGGCCCGATCCTCACCCCACCATCCGCTTAGCCATCTAAGTCAAAGCAGTGCTCGTCAATGTCCCACGCCGATCTTACAGCTCAGGGAAGTCTTGCAGAATTTCGGGCAGCCCCCATTGCATGCCATTTATGGGCACTGCTCAGACTCGAGATCGGGGGCTGCACGCAGTTCCTGATGGGATGCAAGATGGCGGAAGGTCTGCCATCGGGGGACCCAGAAGATGGATCCCTTGGCATGGTGAGTAAATAATGCCCTAAGGCAAAACCGGAGAAAGGCAGCATATCAGTGAGGCTTTGAGGAGCCTCCCCCTGATATTCCTCTTTAATTACATGGACACAGTGCAGGCTCCAGATTTGTGGGGGCCCTTGGGCAAAAGACTCTTAGAGGGTCCCAAAGTTGTGAGTCACATGATCTCACCTTTCATCGCCGCTGCCATAAATGGGTCATCTGCTGTTGATCGCCCTACAGTCCTTGTCACTTGTCACCTAGTTCTGAGCCTCCATGAATTCCATAAGCAGGTCTGCACACAGCACCCGGCATTCGGTGGTTCAGGTCCACTGTAAAATAATACCATGGCCAAGTGTGAGCCTGAGTGGGCCCCTGAAGATGCCACGGGCCCTATCAATTGCCCAGGTTTGCCCTGCACGGACAAAGCCCTGGGATGTGTTGGGTCAGATGCTGGCGGGCTGTGGTCCAGTTATTAGCTGGAAGATCACAAGTGTCTTACACCTATTAGAGGGAGAAAATCAGTCAAATTAGATATTAGCTATTCTTCAGGGATCACTACTTAAGCAATTATGTTGATGGGAGCGAATGCAATTATAATATCAAGGGCAGAGATAAGTGAATGATAAGAAGCCCCATCTTTGATCAGTGTAAGAAGCCTACAAAGCACTAAACATGGATTGTGCTGAGCCAGCTCGGATCGATCCTCCTCCACATAAGGAGGTGCTGCACATGTCCCCTATGGGGTTAATGAAAGCCCAGCCGATCTTACTCTGCTACTGATCTCATTAATGTCAAACGGCAATCTATGATGGAGCAGCTTACCGCATTGATCAACATCTTCTCGGCAATGTCATCTAGTAATGAAAACAAGCCAGGTCCACGAAATAAAAAAACTCTGCTACATAGTTCCTGCATCAAAAAAATGGTGGACTTTTCATCTCACATCTGAGCACTTCAGTTTACCTCTTCCCACCATAACTCTACTAAATCCCATCCTGCCCGTCCCAGCTCTTTCAAATACAACTTTTCCCGTCTCAACTTTGCCAATCTCTCCTCCAGTCACCTCACCTCTACCTACCTCTACTCACCTCTGCTCATCTTACCTCATCCTGTCCCATCTCATCTTACCTCTACCATCTCACCTCACCTCACCTCTGCTCATCTTACCTCATCCTGTCCCATCTCATCTTACCTCTACCATCTCACCTCATCCTGTCCCACCTCCTCTTTCCTCTACCATCTCACCTCGTCCTGTCCCACCTCCTCCTACCTCTACCATCTCACCTCACCTCCTCCTCTCAAATCATCCTGTCTCTTCTCTACTTACCTCTTCCTGGATCACCTCTACCTACCTCTACTCACCTCTGCTTATCTCACCTCATCCTGACCCACCTCCTCTTACCTTTACCATCTCACCTCACCTCTGCTCATCTCACCTCATCCTGTCCCTCCTCCTCTTTCCTCTACCATCTCACCTCATCCTGTCCCACCTCCTCCTACCTCTACCATCTCACCTCCTCCTCTCAAATCATCCTGTCTCTTCTCTACTCACCTCTTCCTGTATCACCTCTACCTACCTCTACTCACCTCTGCTTATCTCACCTCATCCTGACCCACCTCCTCTTACCTTTACCATCTCACCTCACCTCACCTCATCTCACCTCATCCTGACCCACCTCCTCTTACCTTTACCATCTCACCTCACCTCATCTCACCTCATCCTGTCCCACCTCCTCTTACCTCTACCATCTCATCTCACCTCACCTCATCTCACCTCATCCTGTCCCACCTCCTCTTACCTCTACCATCTCATCTCACCTCACCTCTGCTCATCTCACCTCATCCTGTCCCACCTCCTCTTACCTCTGCCATCTCACCTCACCCCCTCCTCTCAAATCATCCTGTCTCTCCTCTACTCACCTCTTCCTGTATCATCTCTACCTACCTCTACTCACCTCATCTCACCTCATCCTGTCCCATCTCATCTTACCTCTACCATCTCACCTCATCCTGTCCCACCTCCTCTTACCTCTACTATCTCACCTCACCCCACCTCTGCTCATCTCACCTCATCCTGTCCCACCTCCTCTTACCTCTACTATCTCACCTCACCCCACCTCTGCTCATCTCACCTCATCCTGTCCCACCTCCTCTTACCTCTACTATCTCACCTCACCCCACTTCTGCTCATCTCACCTCATCCTGTCCCACCTCCTCTTACCTGTACCATCTCACCTCACCTCCTCCTCTTAAATCATCCTGTCTCTTCTCTACTCACCTCTTCTTGTATCACCTCTACCTACCTCTACTCACCTCATCTCACCTCAACCCGTCCCACCTCCTCTTACCTCTGCCATCTCACCTCATCCTGTCCCACCTACTCTTACCTCTACCATCTCACCTCACCCCCTCCTCTCAAATCATCCTGTCTCTCCTCTACTCACCTCTTCCTGTATCACCTCTACCCTCCTTTGCTCACCTTTTACCACTGCACCTCTGCCCACCTCTGCTCACCTTTTACCACTGCACCTCTGCCCATCTCTGCTCACCTTTGCATACCTTCCAACTTTTAAGGGTGGCAAATAGGGACAATTGTTAAAATAAGCCACACCCCCTTATTGATTGATGATAGGAGATAGTATGTAACAGTTACAACAATGTAAACACTTTGAACAGGCAAATGAATCATTTATTGATGAATATTAAACCTCAAAGGACATAGAAGAACAACGAGGGACAGGGGGACATGGACTCAAAAGATGGACAGTCCCTCCAAATTAGGGACAGTTGGGAGGTATAGCAAAAAATCTAAAAAAAACAGGGAGTCTAAGGATAACTATGAGGCACCTATTGACTATAAAACACAATAAGTTTAATTGGAAAATTATACACAGATAGGCACAGAAATCACACCCCATAATACACAGCTAAAAAGCAACATTGCTTATTACTAAAAAACACGGGGGCCCTTTCAAAAACAGTTGGGAGGTATGCCTTTGCATAAATATAAAAGCATATGTAATGCTTCAAGGATAAAGCGAATGCCTGCAGTAAACAGTTTTTTCACAGCGTACACTTTATTGTGGCCCCTCGAAGTGAACCAATAAGAATAAGAACCAAAAAAGTTGCTATAGTCATGGGTCACCTACTGTACCAGTGACACCATTGACCGTGATCAAGATAACAAAGCATCCCAGGGTTAGGTTATATATTTCATGGTTTCAAA
This sequence comes from Gastrophryne carolinensis, assembly GCA_027917425.1. Lineage (NCBI taxonomy): Eukaryota > Metazoa > Chordata > Amphibia > Anura > Microhylidae > Gastrophryne > Gastrophryne carolinensis. The sequence goes on along the minus strand of CM051242.1, from coordinate 13,544,274 downwards.
AGCACACTAAACAAACTATACACATATAATGCATGATACCTTATTGCAGATCGATCATATGCAGTGATGCAGGCAACTACAGGGGACGTGTACAACTTGCTGGATAGTGGCCCCCTTCCACATGTGACCCTCAGAAGAAGTACAGAGAGCCTGAGCTCTCAGACCCTTATGCACAGGTGGAAAGCCATCCCTCGGGCACCTTCTCTAGCAGTGCCTAGCTAAAACTCCTAAAAATGTCAGTGGACATTTCAGTGGAAGGTCCAGTAGATCCGATCCTCAACATACTCAGTTGTGCAAGTGCACATAATTAGACCAGAAACCACTGTTTGATATGGCTCCCATCTCTCCTAATCCTGTCCCACCTCCTCTCACCTCCTCCTCTCAAAATCATCCTGTCTCTCCTCTACTCACCTCTTCCTGTATCTCTGCTACCCACCTCTGCTCACATTTTACCACTGCACCTCTGCCCACCTCTTCTCACCTCATCTCTGCTCACCTTTCCATATATATGAAAGCATATGTAAAGCTTAAAGGATAAAGCACTTGCCTGCAGTAAACAGCTTTTTCACAGCTTACACTCTATTGTGGCCCCTCGTAGTGAACCAATAAGAGAATGCGGTCCTTGGACCAAAAAAAGTTGTGCAGCCCTGGGCTAGAGTCATGGGTCACCTACTGTACCTGTGACACCATTGACCGTGTTTAAGATAACAAAGCAGCCCAAGATTAGGTTATATATGTCTTCTTTAACAGCACACTAGACAAACTATATATATACAGTGCATGATGCCATATTGCAGATAGATGATATGCAGTGATGCAGGCAACTACAGGGGATGCGTACAGCTTGCTGGATAGTGGCCCCCTCCACATGTGACCCTCAGAAGAAATCTCAGACCCTTATGCACAGGTGGAAAGCCATCCCTCAGGCTCCTTCTCTAGCAGTGGCTAGCTAAAACTCCTAAAAACAAATATGTGTCATAACATTTCAGTGGAAGGTCTGGTAGATCCGATCCATTTTTTAACATACCCAGTTGTGCAGGTGCACATTATGAAACCCAACACCACTGTTTGATATGGCTCCTACACTGAGGCCTGCAGATCTCGGGCCCTGAACACTCTGGAATGACATGAGACCCATGTATACAGACGTTATGATTTCCTGATTCCAAAGATGTGATCAACAGTGTTGAGCGAATCCATAGAAGTTAGGAACTTGACCCGAGCCCGAACCCAAACACCATTGAAATCAATGTGGACCCAAATTTTGGCCCAAAATGACATATGAGGGGCAACTGACGCAAGGGTGAGGAGTGGGCAGGGAGGGTGTCCATCTGTCAAGGGGCCCCCAGAGGCAGAATCAGACCAAGACATTTTGGTGGCGGCGAGTGAGGGTTGCGACTGTACACTTATCTGAGCCAGCAATCAGGGTCCACGTTTTCTCATCTTGCACATTGATAGCCTGGGTTACAATAAGAAGGGCGCCCCCATGAGTGAGGACACTGGCAGCTTGCTGCTGGGAACCCAAACTTGCAAAGTTCAGTACGAACCCAAACTTTGTGGTTTGCCTATTGATCAGTTTATGATAAATATGCACTGTGGTGTCATAATACTTAAAGAACTACCGGTTCCAGCCTGTCTGGACTTATGCCTTTGAAGCACGCTCGCCCACACAGCCTTGTTTCCTGTGAGTTAATTTGTGGCCCCTGTTCAGTCTATCCTAGGTATGAATGGTACCAGCAAGTTCTTTAGAAGTAGGGGCTTCCTTTTGGGGGGCCTGTGTTTACTGATGAGCAGGCCATCTGTGAAATAGATGGCAATTCCCTATCACACAAGGAATCGGGGTTCATTTTAAAGAGGAACATCCGAGTCCCCAGACTCAAAAAAACTACAGGGTCATTTGAGTTCCACTTCTTGAGTTCCACTTGAGTTCCCACCTGAATTGGGATGCCCCGCTGTGTAAAACCCCCCAGAAGCCCCGTTTCAATCGCCTTGGCCCGGAGACCTCGCTGCAGCTCTGTGCCGCAGCTCCATCCAGGCTCACTTCTAGCCGTACTCGCACCCGTGACCGGCCTTTCTGAGTGGGCGGCGTGGGCACGCAACAGCTAGAGGGTGAGTATGGGATGCGGCCAGCAGTGCATTCGGCTCCCTTCGACGCCGCTCGGCTGCTTAGCCGTTTAGGCGGTTTGGCCGTCAGCGGGGCGAAGAGAGCCAAATGAAAGCGAGCGTACTGATTGTTTGAACAAGTCACTCAGCCAATCAGTGAGCTCGTTCTCACCCGAGTCTGCGTATCCCAATGCACTGAGAGGAACAACACTCTGAAAAGTGGTTCTTCTTTAAATAGGAATCACATCTATTTGTTCTTCACATGATTTCGGATGTGTGGATGATTCAGGGAAAGAAAAATAATTAAATAAAATAGTAAAATAATAAAAACGATCATAGAGTAAGGAGTAAGAATTTTTTTGAATTTTATATGGGCATATGCATCAATGACTTAGCCCGGAGGCTCTCTTTAATCCATTTACCAACAGAAATAATATACAGACGGTCATTCTCTGTTGGGACAGATGTGCGGATGCTGCTGCTGCCACCTCTGGTGCAGTTGATGATAATGACAGGAGGAGGGCGATGTTACGAGGATGAACATACCTTAAAGTGGACCAACACCCAGGATTTTGACTATCCTGGGTATTGGTCCACTTCCCCGGGGCACCCCGATCGGAGATGGCCGGCGCGGGCGCGCGCACGTCTAGAGGAGCGCGAGTGAGGCGGCGGCGGCGGAAGCAGCGGCTGGAGAGGTAAGGCTTTTCGGGGGTTTTGGGGGGTTTACACCCCGCGGGACATCCCGATCTCGGATGTCCCGCGGTGTGTGAGGTGATCGGCCCGGGAATCTTATAGATTCCCGGGCCGATCACCTCAGGGTGTTGGTCCACTTTAAGTCCATCTCCCGTATAAATGAAGCCGCGGGGCTAATGTAAATGAGAGGCGGCGATAAGGACGTGGCATTGGGCCACTAACATTTAGCAAAATAAAACGAGTTTTCCGTGGCTCCCCAAAGCGAGTGGGAGAGGAAAATGTCCTATTAACGTGGATGTGCATTTTGCTGGAAGGGGAGGAATATTCCGCTGCATCCTAATTAAACAAAGTGAACGTTTCAGGCTTGAATCCCCGATTAATCTCATGGGGGCTCATAAATTTCATCCCTGAGGACCAGGAGAGATGACACTGCTACATTAGCACACCCTCCTCCTCCCTCCTCTTGTGTTTCATATCATTATGCTAATTGCCCAGAATTACTGTCTGCCATTTGCTTTATAGGTTTCTGTTATTTTGGATTACAGCAACAAAACCTTCATAGGGAAAGAGTGACGACATTTCAGCAGGACATATAGGGGAGATAATCATCACATTGTTCTCGCCATCACAGCAGCAGGAGGATGCACACATCACAGAAAGCTGTAAGCTACCTGTGAGCTATTTAAGTTTAAAGTGGACCAAAACCCAGGATTTTTACTATGCTGGGTTTTGGTCCTTGCCCCCGGGGCACTCCGATTGGGGATGCCCAGTTGTGTGAAACCCCCCAGGTCAGCCAATCTAACTCACCCTTCCCTGGTTCTGCAGTGCATGCGCTGCCTCTTATCCAATCAGCACGCTCGGATCTGCTCCCACCCACTTGTCTAAGGATCGTCTAAGACTCTGCTCCAGTCGAGCCTAGCTGAGTACTGACAAGCAGACCCAAGCAGCACCAAGAGCTATCCTCTAACAGGAAGCGTTCCCGAGCCAGCCAGTCACAAATGCCTGGTGCATGTGCACGCCTTGCTGAAGGTATATTAGGGAGCGGCACCGATCGCACATGCAACGTTGGATCAAGAGAGGGTGATTTTCCTTGGTGACCTGGAGGGTTCCTGAAACTGGATGCCCCGGGGGGGGGGGGGGGGGGGGGGCAGTATGTCTTGGAGTCTCACACACTCCAAATTGAGATGTCCCTGTAAAGTGGACCAAAACTCACTGGTGGAATTGCCTGCATAGTGGGTATGCCAGCGATCCCAGGGGGTTTCACACAGTAGGGTATCACAGATTGGGATGCTCTAGCGATAGGGAATCAACTGAGGTGGGCAACTTGAAAGCACAAAACCCAGCACTTCCTCCCCTGGAATCTAAATCAAGATGCCCGGTTGTGTGGAGCCCCGCCATTCGAGGAGATGTGGGCACCAGCTGTGGCGCTGCCCTCCCAGTCCTCCACCAGTCAAGCGCCGTCGCACACCCCAAATGCTGCCTCACCTTGCAAGGTGCTGACGTCGGCCCTGACTCTATCCCAGTGGTTGGTCCTGTTTAAAGAACAATAAATAACACAATGTGCCAATATTCAGTTTAGTTCCTAAGCATGGGGGCCCTGACTTGGCCAGGTCATCATGGTGCTGGGGTCCTGAGCTGCAGGGGGCCCGAGCAGGTGCTCTATTGCACCAATTATAATCTGGTGCTGATGAGACGATATGCATGGTTTGGCCTGCTGCTAAGAATCATGGTCAGATATTTTTATCTTGGTCCACAAAAGTCGCGTTTTTGCAATTTTCTATATGTATGCTTACCTACCAAGTTTTCAGGGTGGGAAGGAGGGGCATGTGTTAAATTAGGCCACACCCCCATTGATTGATGGATAGGAGATAGGGTAAAACAGGTAAAACTATAGAAACACTTTAAATAGGCAAACAAATAATTTATTGATGCAGATCTGCATGTTAAACCTCAAAGAGGGACAAATGAGAACAAAGGGACATGGACGCAAAAGAGGGGCAGTCCCTCCAAATCAGGGACAATTGGGAGGTATGATGTATGGTCAATGAGCATTTGCACAGATTGCATCTCTCTAAGAGGATGGAGCCTAATCCTAATTGTTATGGATGCCGGGCATAAGAAGATGCATTAGTGGCCGTGTTGCGTCCATCGTTGCTCGCAGCATTATCGGCCTATTTTAACGGCATGTTACACGGTGTCTGATCTCATTTCACATGAAACAGGATTCGCTCGTGTAGATTCCAGGCATTCGCTTCAATTATTTAAAGGCGCGCTATAGATTTTCCTCCTCGCCAATGATAACATTTCAAAAGATGGCATAAATAAATGATAAGCAAATGGAAGAATCTCTCCGATGAAATTTATTTTAAATAAAATATGTCGTATGACTCCCATCAGGGAGATTTAAGGGATGTCTACATGCATGAAAAGATCCAGTGACCTTTAAAAGTCAACCAGTTTGACTTGGGAGAATTTAAAGGTGCTATCATGATGAATAGTAGCCTAAGGTGGTCATTAATAGTTTCCTATGTGTGCCCTTGGCGAGACGGAATGCAAACCCTGCACTCAGGGCTGGATTATGAGGGGGGCGCAAGGGGTGCGCACCACTTGCCCTGCAGAGCGGACCTCCACCAACCTTTGGGTTATGGTCTGGTCCTGGAGGCTTTTCAGTCTTTGGTCGTGGGGCCGGCAACAAAGCTATCGCGCCTGGGCAAGCATTTTTTTAGTTTTGCAAACCTGCAGCCAAAGCCTCCAGGACAGAACGGGGAGTCTAGAGCAGCAAAGCCGCCGTCAGCAACTCTACAGTGATGGGTGCAGAGCTGTCACTGCCCATAAGCCACCAAGCACAGCCGCTGGCAGCTCAATGCAGGGAACTATTTTCTGCTGGACCAGCCGGGCGACTACACTACACCCCACCCAGAATGGCAAAGCAGGAGTTCCCGAGCAGCACACACCTGCACAAGGGGGGCACAAGGGACTCGATCTGACGTTCCAGTAAGTAGGCGGGTGCCAGACAACCACCAATCAGTTACTTGGCTGGACTATAATGTTAATGGAAAAAATACTGTGTCTGGGGCTTCCAGCAGATTTTGTGCGCAGGGGCCTCCACCACACTTAATCCTGCCCTGACCACACTGAAATGTTGTTCTGATTGGTACACTCAATTGCCAACCCTTGAGCCCTTATTTGCCCCAGCCAGCCCTTTAGCTAATAAACCCCCACCCCCAATGTGCTCCTCATCCAGTTAAAGTGGACCAAAACCCACAGTCTAACAACCCTGGAATCTATAAGATTCCAAGGCCGCTTGATTCCCAGAATCGGGATGCCACGCTGAGTGAAACCCCCCAGGTTGCTCAGAAACTCACATTCTTACCCAGCCCCACGCCGCATGCATGAGCAGCGGCCGCATCCCCGCTATCCCTTTAGCAGGACGCATGCCCGGACCAGGCATTTGTAAATAGCCAGTGCAGGCGCGCTCCCTGTTATAGGGTAGCATGGGATGCTGCCGCCAGCCTGCTTAGATCCGCTTGCTTAGACAAGCTCTTAGACGAAGGCCGGGAGCAGATCCGAGCATGTTGATTAGACGAGAGGCCGCACAGGTGCCGTAGGATCGGGGAATTTTTAATGTTTCTAATCTTCGAGCTGCTCCCTTCTGCAGTTTTTACTTGCTGTTGCTGTATGGGTTACATCACAAGTTTTCCTGCTATACTGAACGTACATATCAAAATTCCTGCTGTAAGAAGTGTTTTATTGCAATATTCTGTATGGAAATAAAGTTTTTGGAACGCATTCTACATGATCCACGATCAGCCGAGTAAGCTATCTGCCAAGCCTTATGGAGTAAAGATATCATCCATCACAGACACACACACAGAATGTGGACCTGTCTTCAGGATTCACATTACTGCCAGAATACAGACCAAACCTTGTATCGGCCAGCTGCGAAGTCTAAAAGACTCTAGTGGTGATAGCTGTTAGAGGGTGTCCCCGAACACTCTCCCAAAAAATTAATTGATCACTTGCTGTAACATCTTACATTGGTTATACATACAATTCCAATCATGTCGGCTCCAGATAACAAGACCCGCGCACAGCCGAAACACTTTCATCATCATTCGGGCAAATAAGAACTCAAGGGTTGGCCATTGGGTGTACCAATCAGAACAACATTTCAGTGTGGTCAGGGCCGGATTAAGTGTGGTGGAGGCCCCTGGGCACAAAATCTGCTGGAACACTTTAACTTTCGCGAGAAAGTTAGTAATCCAGCCAGATAAATCTGGTGGGATGCCCAGTGAAAGCATTTTCCCATGGAGAATTTGTGGGACAATGGTGTTGAAGGCGGATGAGAAATCCACAAATAAGAGTCTGGTGTATGAACTGGGTCGATCAACATGGTCTAATGTTAGCTTGATTGCCAGATTGACTGCGTCTTCTGCAGTTCTGTTTGCTTTGTAAGCAAACTGCAGTGGATCCCACTGTGAGCCAATAGCTTCCTTGAGGAATGGTATTACCAGTCGTTCAAAGACTTTCATGACCACTGGGGTCAGAGCAATGGGTCTATAGTCGTTCAAGGCTGAAGCTGATGACGACTTTGGGATTGGAATGATGACTGAGTTCTTCAGACAGTCAGGGACTATTCCAACCTCAAGTGAACTCCTGAAGATGCCAGTAAGGACTGGGGCAATCTGTTCCGCACATACTTTAAGGCAAGTTGTGGAAATCCCATCAGGGCCAGATGCTTTCCTGGTGTTGAGTGTCAGTAGAATTTTTTTGACATCTGACACTTCAAGGTTCAGTGTGGAAGAAGTCAATGGGTAGGATGTCCCGCTTGCCATCGGAGGGGGGCTTACAGCTTCTTTTCCCGGCTTCATTGTGTCAAACCTGCAGTGGAACTGATTCAGTTCCTCAGCGAGATCCTTGCTCGGATCTTGGCTTGATGGTAGGGGCGGTGCCTTTGAGGTTTGTGATTTGTTTTAAGCCCGACCAAAGTGCTCTGGAATTGGATGAAGAAAATTTCTCCTCTAATTTGGATGAGTATGATCTTTTTGCAGCTTTTATCTCTTTTGTGAGTAGATTCCTAAATATTCTATTATCAGTGAGATTGCCATGTTTGTGGGCTGTCTCCTTTTCTTCCTAAGGGCCTTGATTGACCATGGTTTGTTGTGCATTTGTTTCCTATAGGTCCTGGTGGGAATCAGCATGTCCTCGCAGATGAGAAGCTAACATCAAAGATACAAGATTCTCTAACAACTGCAGCAAACAGCCTAAAAGAGTCAATTACTCAGACTGTGAAAAGCCAGTCTGCAAATCTATCGAGCTAGACAAGATCAAAACAACAATCCGGGATCTTGTCAATAAGACAGAGCGACTGGAAAATGATGTGTCCTCCCTACAGTCTAGAAAATGTATACTCACCTCTGAAGTCTCCGTACAACAGGGGGATCTTAATCCTGACCTTCACCCTGAATAAGAGCCTATCTTGTGTGTTTCCCCCACCCTGTACATACAGATTGCCCACATTAATCCCGACCTTCACCCTGAATAAGAGCCTATCTTGTATGTTTCCCCCACCCTGTGTATACAGATTGCCCACATTAATCCGGACCTTCACCCTGAATAAGAGTATGTCTTATATGTTTCCTACACCCTGTACATACTGATTGCCCACATTAATCCGGACCCTCACCATGAATAAGAGTCTATCTTATATGTTTCCCACACTCTGTACATATAGATTGCCCACATTAATTCGGACCCTCACCACGAATAAGAGTCTATCTTATATGTTTCCCACACTCTGTACATACAGTTTGTACAGATTTTGTACACATCCTACCTGCACCTAGTGCATTTTCTAAGCCTTTGAACATCCAAGATGGCGGCCCATGGAGTCTCGGTCTGCCTGCAAACAGGAAGTGTCTTCTGACTGTGTCACTCTGCATTCTGGGATTGCTGTCCTTTTCCTCACCCCAGCTCTGCTCTGTCTGCGAAAAGCACAGCTATAACCCCGCCCCCTGTACTTGCCCCCATCCTCCTCTCCTCAGTATGTGATACTCCTGAGGCAAGATGGTGACGCCCATATCCCGGAGTCCTGAACAGAGTTGCAGCCCAGTGGAGGAAGGAATAAAAAGCAAGTGACTAAAACTGAAAATATATTAATTTTAGATGCTGGGTAATAGGTTTTTTTAGGGGGTTGGCCTTTTCATTAAATCATGGTGAAGGTCCGCTTTAATAACATCCAAGCTAAAGTGGATGATTTGGAGAACGGATCTGGCCACCACAATATTAAAGCACGCAGAATCCCAACAACCATCCCAAATAAGGCAGATATACTGAGGAAGGACTCCGGGGAGACCATTATCATAGTATGCGCTCATCGCATTGGGAAGCGCTACAGCGCTATGGGTTTTTTCGTGTGATTGTTTGGACATATGAATTTGGGTGTTGCTGCCGTCCAGTGGCTTCTTGGGGGGGGGGGGGGTGCATCTCCCATTCTCTCTTCCATTGTATAATTATACCACTGTGGAGCAACACCCCTGTTATTTTTCTGTATATTGTACGGCGGTGCCACTACTACGCGTTTGGAATAAAACAGAGCAATATCCCAACATACTTCAAATCTGTTTTTATTCGATGAGTGGACAGTGTAGCCAGGCAGTGGGAAAAGCAAGCAGGATGCTCGGCTGCATAGCTCGAGGCATCACCAGTAGGAAGAGGGAGGTTGTGATGCCGCTGTATAGAGCCCTGGTGAGGCCACAGCTAGAATACTGTGTGCAGTTCTGGAGACCTCCCCTACAAAAAGACATTAATCAAATAGAACGGGTCCAAAGGCCGGCAACAAAAATGGTGGAAGGGCTTAAACTTAAAACTTATCAGGAGAGACTTAAGTAACTTAATCTGCACAGTCTGGAGGAAAGAAGGGAGAGAGGGGACATGATGGAGACCTTTATATATGTGACAGGAGGGAATAAGGTTCAGGAGGGAAGTGTTTTTAAAAAGAAACTTAATGATAGAACAAGGGGCACAACCTGAAGCTAGTCGTAAGGGAAGATCAGGAGCAATGTTAGAAAATATTAAAAGAATAGTAGATGCTGGAAACAAACTTCCAGCAGAGGTAGTTGAAAAATCAACAGTCACTGAATTTAAACATGTCTGGGATAAGCCTCCATCTATCCTAAGATAAAGAGAACATACAGTATACACATAAGATACAGAGAACATACAGTATATACATAAGATACAGAGAACATACAGTATACACATAAGATACAGAGAACATACAGCATATACATAAGATACAGAGAACATACAGTATACACATAAGATACAGAGAACATACAGTATATACATAAGATACAGAGAACATACAGTATATACATAAGATACAGAGAACATACAGTATACACATAAGATACAGAGAACATACAGTATATACATAAGATACAGAGCACATACAGTATACACATAAGATAAAGAGAACATACAGTATATACATAAGATACAGAGAACATACAGTATATACATAAGATACAGAGAACATACAGTATACACATAAGATACAGAGAACATACAGTATACACATAAGATACAGAGAACATACAGTATACACATAAGATACAGGGAACATACAGTATATACATAAGATACAGAGAACATACAGTATACACATAAGATACAGAGAACATACAGTATATACATAAGATACAGAGAACATACAGTATACACATAAGATAAAGAGAACATACAGTATACACATAAGATAAAGAGAACATACAGTATACACATAAGATACAGAGAACATACAGTATACACATAAGATAAAGAGAACATACAGTATACACATAAGATACAGAGAACATACAGTATACACATAAGATGCAGAGAACATACAGTATACACATAAGATACAGAGAACATACAGTATACACATAAGATACAGAGAACATACAGTATACACATAAGATACAGAGAACATACAGTATACACATAAGATACAGAGAACATACAGTATACACATAAGATACAGAGAACATACAGTATACACATAAGATACAGATAACATACAGTATACACATAAGATAAAGAGAGCATACAGCATATACATAAGATAAAGAGAATATACAGTATACACATAAGATACAGAGAACATACAGTATATACATAAGATAAAGAGAGCATACAGTATATACATAAGATAAAGAGAGCATACAGTATATACATAAGATACAGAGAACATACAGTATACACATAAGATAAAGAGAACATACAGTATATACATAAGATACAGAGAACATACAGTATACACATAAGATAAAGAGAACATACAGTATATACATAAGATAAAGAGAATATACAGTATACACATAAGATACAGAGAACATACAGTATATACATAAGATAAAGAGAGCATACAGTATATACATAAGATACAGAGAACATACAGTATACACATAAGATAAAGAGAACATACAGTATATACATAAGATACAGAGAACATACAGTATACACATAAGATAAAGAGAACATACAGTATATACATAAGATACAGAGAACATACAGTATACACATAAGATATAGAGAACATACAATATACACATAAGATTAAGATAACATACAGTATATACATAAGATAAAGAGAACATACAGTATATACACATAAGATATAGAGAACATACAGTATACACATAAGATAAAGAGAACATACAGTATATACATAAGATACAGAGAACATACAGTATACACATAAGATATAGAGAACATACAATATACACATAAGATTAAGATAACATACAGTATATACATAAGATAAAGAGAACATACAGTATATACACATAAGATATAGAGAACATACAGTATACACATAAGATAAAGAGAGCATACAGTATACACATAAGATACAGAGAACATACAGTATATACATAAGATAAAGTGAACATACAGTATATACATAAGATACAGAGAACATACAGTATACACATAAGATACAGAGAACATACAGTATACACATAAGATACAGAGAACATACAGTATACACATAAGATACAGAGAACATACAGTATATACATAAGATACAGAGAACATACAGTATACACATTAGATAAAGAGAACATACAGTATACACATAAGATACAGAGAACATACAGTATACACATAAGATAAAGAGAACATACAGTATACACATAAGATACAGAGAACATACAGTATATACATAAGATACAGAGAACATACAGTATACACATAAGATACAGAGAACATACAGTATACACATAAGATACAGAGAACATACAGTATACACATAAGATACAGATAACATACAGTATACACATAAGATAAAGAGAGCATACAGCATATACATAAGATAAAGAGAATATACAGTATACACATAAGATACAGAGAACATACAGTATATACATAAGATAAAGAGAGCATACAGTATATACATAAGATACAGAGAACATACAGTATATAAACATAAGATATAGAGAACATACAGTATACACATAAGATAAAGAGAACATACAGTATATACAAAAGATACAGAGAACATACAGTATACACATAAGATATAGAGAACATACAATATACACATAAGATTAAGATAACATACAGTATATACATAAGATAAAGAGAACATACAGTATATACACATAAGATATAGAGAACATACAGTATACACATAAGATAAAGAGAGCATACAGTATACACATAAGATACAGAGAACATACAGTATATACATAAGATAAAGTGAACATACAGTATACACATAAGATACAGAGAACATACAGTATACACATAAGATACAGAGAACATACAGTATACACATAAGATACAGAGAGCATACAGTATACACATAAGATACAGAGAACATACAGTATACACATAAGATACAGAGAACATACAGTATATACATAAGATACAGAGAACATACAGTATACACATAAGATACAGAGAACATACAGTATACACATAAGATACAGAGAACATACAGTATACACATAAGATACAGAGAACATACAGTATATACATAAGATACAGAGAACATACAGTATACACATAAGATACAGAGAACATACAGTATATACATAAGATACAGAGAACATACAGTATACACATAAGATACAGAGAACATACAGTATACACATAAGATACAGAGCATACAGTATACACATAAGATACAGAGAACATACAGTATACACATAAGATACAGAGAGCATACAGTATACACATAAGATACAGAGAACATACAGTATACCCATAAGATACAGAGAACATACAGTATACACATAAGATACAGAGAACATACAGTATACACATAAGATAAAGAGAACATACAGTATATACATAAGATACAGAGAACATACAGTATACACATAAGATACAGAGAACATACAGTATATACATAAGATACAGAGAACATACAGTATACACATAAGATACAGAGAACATACAGTATATACATAAGATACAGAGAACATACAGTATACACATAAGATACAGAGAACATACAGTATACACATAAGATACAGAGAACATACAGTATACACATAAGATACAGAGAACATACAGTATATACATAAGATAAAGAGAACATACAGTATACACATAAGATACAGAGAACATACAGTATACACATAAGATACAGAGTACATACAGTATACACATAAGATAAAGAGAACATACAGTATACACATAAGATACAGAGAACATACAGTATACACATAAGATACAGAGAACATACAGTATACACATAAGATACAGAGAACATACAGTATATACATAAGATAAAGAGAACATACAGTATACACATAAGATACAGAGTACATACAGTATACACATAAGATAAAGAGAACATACAGTATACACATAAGATACAGAGTACATACAGTATACACATAAGATAAAGAGAACATACAGTATACACATAAGATACAGAGAACATACAGTATACACATAAGATACAGAGAACATACAGTATACACATAAGATACAGAGAACATGCAGTATACACATAAGATACAGAGAACATACAGTATACACATAAGATACAGAGAACATGCAGTATATACATAAGATAAAGAGAACATACAGTATACACATAAGATACAGAGTACATACAGTATACACATAAGATAAAGAGAACATACAGTATACACATAAGATACAGAGTACATACAGTATACACATAAGATAAAGAGAACATACAGTATACACATAAGATACAGAGTACATACAGTATACACATAAGATAAAGAGAACATACAGTATACACATAAGATACAGAGTACATACAGTATACACATAAGATACAGAGAACATACAGTATACACATAAGATACAGAGAACATACAGTATATACATAAGATACAGAGAACATACAGTATACACATAAGATACAGAGAACATACAGTATACACATAAGATACAGAGTACATACAGTATACACATAAGATAAAGAGAACATACAGTATACACCTAAGATACAGAGTACATACAGTATACACATAAGATAAAGAGAACATACAGTATACACATAAGATACAGAGTACATACAGTATACACATAAGATACAGAGAACATACAGTATATACATAAGATACAGAGAACATACAGTATACACATAAGATACAGAGAACATACAGTATATACATAAGATACAGAGAACATACAGTATACACATTAGATAAAGAGAACATACAGTATACACATAAGATACAGAGAACATACAGTATACACATAAGATAAAGAGAACATACAGTATACACATAAGATACAGAGAACATACAGTATACACATAAGATAAAGAGAACATACAGTATACACATAAGATACAGAGAACATACAGTATATACATAAGATACAGAGAACATACAGTATATACATAAGATACAGAGTACATACAGTATACACATAAGATAAAGAGAACATACAGTATACACATAAGATACAGAGAACATACAGTATACACATAAGATAAAGAGAACATACAGTATACACATAAGATACAGAGTACATACAGTATACACATAAGATAAAGAGAACATACAGTATACACATAAGATACAGAGAACATACAGTATACACATAAGATAAAGAGAACATACAGTATACACATAAGATACAGAGAACATACAGTATACACATAAGATACAGAGAACATACAGTATACACATAAGATACAGAGAACATACAGTATATACATAAGATAAAGAGAACATACAGTATACACATAAGATACAGAGTACATACAGTATACACATAAGATAAAGAGAACATACAGTATACACATAAGATACAGAGTACATACAGTATACACATAAGATAAAGAGAACATACAGTATACACATAAGATACAGAGTACATACAGTATACACATAAGATAAAGAGAACATACAGTATACACATAAGATACAGAGTACATACAGTATACACATAAGATACAGAGAACATACAGTATATACATAAGATACAGAGAACATACAGTATACACATAAGATACAGAGAACATACAGTATATACATAAGATACAGAGTACATACAGTATACACATAAGATAAAGAGAACATACAGTATACACATAAGATACAGAGAACATACAGTATACACATAAGATACAGAGAACATACAGTATATACATAAGATAAAGAGAACATACAGTATACACATAAGATACAGAGTACATACAGTATACACATAAGATAAAGAGAACATACAGTATACACATAAGATACAGAGAACATACAGTATACACATAAGATACAGAGAACATACAGTATACACATAAGATACAGAGAACATACAGTATATACATAAGATAAAGAGAACATACAGTATACACATAAGATACAGAGTACATACAGTATACACATAAGATAAAGAGAACATACAGTATACACATAAGATACAGAGTACATACAGTATACACATAAGATAAAGAGAACATACAGTATACACATAAGATACAGAGTACATACAGTATACACATAAGATAAAGAGAACATACAGTATACACATAAGATACAGAGTACATACAGTATACACATAAGATACAGAGAACATACAGTATATACATAAGATACAGAGAACATACAGTATATACATAAGATACAGAGAACATACAGTATACACATAAGATACAGAGAACATACAGTATACACATAAGATACAGAGAACATACAGTATACACATAAGATACAGAGAACATGCAGTATATACATAAGATAAAGAGAACATACAGTATACACATAAGATACAGAGTACATACAGTATACACATAAGATAAAGAGAACATACAGTATACACATAAGATACAGAGTACATACAGTATACACATAAGATAAAGAGAACATACAGTATACACATAAGATACAGAGTACATACAGTATACACATAAGATAAAGAGAACATACAGTATACACATAAGATACAGAGTACATACAGTATACACATAAGATACAGAGAACATACAGTATATACATAAGATACAGAGAACATACAGTATACACATAAGATACAGAGAACATACAGTATATACATAAGATACAGAGAACATACAGTATACACATTAGATAAAGAGCATACAGTATACACATAAGATACAGAGAACATACAGTATACACATAAGATAAAGAGAACATACAGTATACACATAAGATACAGAGAACATACAGTATACACATAAGATAAAGAGAACATACAGTATACACATAAGATACAGAGAACATACAGTATATACATAAGATACAGAGAACATACAGTATACACATAAGATACAGAGAACATACAGTATACACATAAGATACAGAGAACATACAGTATACACATAAGATACAGATAACATACAGTATACACATAAGATAAAGAGAGCATACAGCATATACATAAGATAAAGAGAATATACAGTATACACATAAGATACAGAGAACATACAGTATATACATAAGATAAAGAGAGCATACAATATACACATAAGATACAGAGAACATACAGTATATAAACATAAGATATAGAGAACATACAGTATACACATAAGATAAAGAGAACATACAGTATATACATAAGATACAGAGAACATACAGTATACACATAAGATATAGAGAACATACAATATACACATAAGATTAAGATAACATACAGTATATACATAAGATAAAGAGAACATACAGTATATACACATAAGATATAGAGAACATACAGTATACACATAAGATAAAGAGAGCATACAGTATACACATAAGATACAGAGAACATACAGTATATACATAAGATAAAGTGAACATACAGTATATACATAAGATACAGAGAACATACAGTATACACATAAGATACAGAGAACATACAGTATACACATAAGATACAGAGAACATACAGTATACACATAAGATACAGAGAACATACAGTATATACATAAGATACAGAGAACATACAGTATACACATAAGATTCAGAGAACATACAGTATATACATAAGATACAGAGAACATACAGTATACACATAAGATACAGAGAACATACAGTATACACATAAGATACAGAGCATACAGTATACACATAAGATACAGAGAACATACAGTATACACATAAGATACAGAGAGCATACAGTATACACATAAGATACAGAGAACATACAGTATACCCATAAGATACAGAGAACATACAGTATACACATAAGATACAGAGAACATACAGTATACACATAAGATAAAGAGAACATACAGTATATACATAAGATACAGAGAACATACAGTATATACATAAGATACAGAGAACATACAGTATACACATAAGATACAGAGAACATACAGTATATACATAAGATACAGAGAACATACAGTATATACATAAGATACAGAGAACATACAGTATACACATAAGATACAGAGAACATACAGTATATACATAAGATACAGAGAACATACAGTATATACATAAGATACAGAGAACATACAGTATACACATAAGATACAGAGAACATACAGTATACACATAAGATACAGAGAACATACAGTATACACATAAGATACAGAGAACATACAGTATACACATAAGATACAGAGAACATACAGTATATACATAAGATAAAGAGAACATACAGTATACACATAAGATACAGAGTACATACAGTATACACATAAGATAAAGAGAACATACAGTATACACATAAGATACAGAGTACATACAGTATACACATAAGATAAAGAGAACATACAGTATACACATAAGATACAGAGTACATACAGTATACACATAAGATAAAGAGAACATACAGTATACACATAAGATACAGAGAACATACAGTATACACATAAGATACAGAGAACATACAGTATATACATAAGATAAAGAGAACATACAGTATACACATAAGATACAGAGTACATACAGTATACACATAAGATAAAGAGAACATACAGTATACACATAAGATACAGAGAACATACAGTATACACATAAGATACAGAGAACATACAGTATACACATAAGATACAGAGAACATACAGTATATACATAAGATAAAGAGAACATACAGTATACACATAAGATACAGAGTACATACAGTATACACATAAGATAAAGAGAACATACAGTATACACATAAGATACAGAGTACATACAGTATACACATAAGATAAAGAGAACATACAGTATACACATAAGATACAGAGTACATACAGTATATACATAAGATACAGAGAACATACAGTATACACATAAGATAAAGTGAACATACAGTAAACACATAAGATACAGAGAACATACAGTATACACATAAGATAAAGAGAACATACAGTATACACATAAGATACAGAGTACATACAGTATATACATAAGATACAGAGAACATACAGTATATACATAAGATAAAGTGAACATACAGTAAACACATAAGATACAGAGAACATACAGTATACACATAAGATAAAGAGAACATACAGTATACACATAAGATACAGAGTACATACAGTATACACATAAGATACAGAGAACATACAGTATATACATAAGATACAGAGAACATACAGTATATACATAAGATACAGAGAACATACAGTATACACATAAGATACAGAGAACATACAGTATACAGCAGACTACATGCAGCGTATGGTCTTCTGCCGTCAATGTTCTATGTTTCTATGTGTCGCAAAACTCTAATGCGTAAAAGATTCAAATGCCATTTTGAACATAAATAAGCAGAAACAAAAATGAAATATAACATTTAAGATGAGAGTCACCAGAGGAACCATCAGTAAAGCTGAAAAACAAGCATCGGATGAGCGGGAGTGTGCCGCGCAGCGCGCCATCCTTCATACACCCCCACGTTATCAGAGGAACATTGGGCTGAGGATGGCAGTGACACAGTGATGGAGCTGACTCTCTAATGCGGTGACAGGGCAGAATGAAGTGAGATGGGATGGCAATGCTTTATTCTCTCTTGTCCCAACACTCGGGGAATATGTGTCTCCAGGAGAAGGATTCCTGTACCCACATGGCCATGAGGAAGAACAGAAAAATGAAGATTAACCCCACTGATGACAGGGCAGAGAATAAATGGAGGGCAAGATAGAGTAAGGTGAGAATTGTAATAGGCCACCAGTCATATACCATCTGTCCTCACCAGCAATAAAGTACAGAGAAGAAAAGATAGATGATGATTTAACATTGCAAATAAAACATATTTTTCTAGAGTTTAAGAGTTTTTTAAATGTTTATATTAAAAAAAAAATATTCTGAACCATCAATTGCAGACCGTATGCAGAATTCCACCGATCACACCATTACAGACTCCAAATTACAGACAGTGAGCGGTATCCCACATTAAAAGAGGTGGGGGGCATCTCACATTAAAGGCAGTGAGCGGTATCCCACATTACAGGCAGTGTGGGACATCCCAATTACAGGCAGTGTACGGGCATCCCACATTATAGGCAGTGTCAGACATCCCAATTACAGGCAGTGTACAGGCATCCCAATTCCAGGTAGTGTGCAGGCATCTCAAATACAGACAGTGTGCGGGCATTCCAAATACAGGCAGTGTGCTGGCATCCCAATTACAGGCAGTGTGCTGGCATCCCAATTACAGGCAGTGTGGGGGCATCCCGATTACAGGCAGTGTGCAGGCATCCCAATTATAGGCAGTGTAGGGGCATCCCAATTACAGGCAGTGTGCAGGCATCACAATTACAGGCAGTGTGGGGGCATCACAATTACAGGCAGTGTGCTGGCATCCCAATTACAGGCAGTGTGCTGGCATCCCAATTACAGGCAGTGTGCTGGCATCCCAATTGCAGGCAGTGTGCAGGCATCCCAACTACAGGCAGTGTAGGGGCATCCCAATTACAGGCAGTGTGCTGGCATCCCAATTACAGGCAGTGTGCTGGCATCCCAATTACAGACAGTGTGCAGGCACCCCACATTACAGGCAGTGTACAGGCATCCCAAATTACAGGCAGTGTAGAGGCATCTCACATTACAGGCAGGTACCATTACCAGTGGTTGGAGTCTGTAATTCTTCTGTAATGTAGCCATTCGGGATGCCCCCATTTGGTTGAAGTGGAAAGTTCTAGACCCAGGCCCCACATTCTTAAGGGCTCCTGCTAACAAGCAAACATGGGAGGGGCTTAGAACTCATTCAGACCCATGTCAATCTTCAAAGCAGGAAAGAATGGTGGGTTTAGGCCTTCTTGAGGGTAGAAACAAGAAATCATACTGAGTCACGTAGCAAATGAATGAGGCACCCCTTTTTATTAAGGCAACTTCAGTAAGGCACACGTGTCCTTAGCACATAATAGCTTTTTCACAGGGGCCCGTCTTACCACTTGGCATCTACCAAGTCCCCCCTCCAGGAGTTTTTGCCCGCTTGCGCGTTCCTCCCTCCGGTTTCCCACATGAGACCGTGGCCCATTAAAATGGATTCCAGGCACAGCTATGCCCAGGTAGAAAGTGCTTAATGGGTGACTCCTAACAGCATACCTCCCAACTTTTTGAAAACAGAAAAGAGGGACATTTTTCATCCTTAAACCACTCCCCCAGTCACGCCCCCCCCCAGTCACACCACCTAATAATTACATAACAATAATAATTATAAATAAATTACAAGCCCTCGTCCCACACAGCCAAGCCCCCCACATACACAGCCAAGTCCCCCCCCACACACAAAGACAGCCAAGCCCCCCACATACACAGCCAAGCCCCCCACATACACAGCCAAGCCCTCCCACACACAAAGACAGCCAAGCCCCCCCCACACACACACACACAGCCAAGCCCCCACACACACACAGCCAAGCCCCACACACACACACACAGCCAAGCCCCCCACACACACAGCCAAGCCCCCCCACATACACAGTCAAGCCCCCCCACACACAAATACAGCCAAGCCCCCCACACACACACAGCCAAGCCCCCACACACACACAGCCAAGCCCCCCACACACACACAGTCAAGCCCCCCACACACACAGCCATGGCCCCCCACACACACAGCCAAGCCCCCCACACACACAGCCATGCCCCCCACACACAAAGACAGCCAAGCCCCCCCACACACACACACAGCCAAGCCCCCCACACACACAAAAAGACAGCCAAGCCCCCCCACACACACACTGGCCAATGCTTCTGTAGTCGACACTGGTCCACAGTCCCTGTAGGCCCGCCGAGGGGTCAGCACCAAAGCGGGGCTTTGCACAACCCGCACACTACATCTTTTCCGCATTCCTTCTCCAAACACTTCCTTGGTCTCCCTTTTTATAGACCCAGGCACCAATCACTGAAACGTGGGCTGTACCTAGCACTAACTCCAAATTAACCCCTCAATGGCAGGGAGGCAATAATTCCCCAGTATTTCTCAAATAAAAATGCATTCGGAGAAGAAATCGGTCCTTAAACATCACCGGTCACAGAGCGTCCCTGGCAATGTATTAAACATGTATTATGATGTTAATGTGTGTTAATTATGCATTATCTTCATGCATGGCCATGGATAATTGCTTATAGATTCCAACTGCAACTGCCCTAGAATCATTATTCTCTGATGAAAAATATCTGTTCACATTAATTTTAAAACAATTTGTGTGACATTGTTAAACTGGATCAAAGGTCTGCATTATGTGCCAACCCCCCGTATCCCTCACCCCCAGGGCTAACCCTGATTTCAGAGCTCAATAAAATATATATATGGCTTGTTAGCAGGTGCCACCTGGTCCCATGCTGGGAGTCAAGCTCTGTATGCCCCAGAGACAAACCAGTGCAGCCACCAAGCCTTTCATGATCCCTGTGCTGTGCCTGCCAACCAGAGAGAAGATACAGGGCCCCACCTCCAGCACTGGGCATCCCCGGGCCCCTGCACCTTGGGAGGACTCACATCATTCTTTCTACACTGAACAGCCTCTATGCAGGACACTGAGCCGTGCAGTAACCAGTAACCACTGGGCAAACCTGGGCCCCTGAACTTTGAGATGACCCACATCTTTCCCTCTACCCTGGACAGCCCCTATGCAGGACACAGGGCCGTGCAGTAACCAGGGCTAAGGACTGTCAGCCTTTGGAAGAGACTTTCTTTCTTTCTGTCAGTCCTTCTATTCTTTGGCCCTTATTTAACAAGGGATAGCGCCAGGTAGCGAATGGTGAGCGAACGGTAATGACGCTCACCGCCACGAGAACGCCGGCTCCCCTCCGCAATCACACATTTATCAAGCCGATCCTGCTTAGCGACTGACAGAGCGCCAGATAGCGAATCATTCATCATTATTCCAGCCTCACCCCACAGCGCCAGCGAGTGACCTTGAACAGCGACAGGTATGACCTCTCGCTATCTCTCCAATGCATTTCAATGGAGCAATCTTTAAATATTCTTAATTAATTGCTATTAATGTTTTTTTTTTTTTTAAATGTGATAAATTCTGTGACCACTTCTGCAATGTTAGATATTTTTTTTAAGGTAAAAAAAAAAAAAAAAAAAATTTGTGCAGAATTGATATTACAGGTCTGATATTAATGTATTCATATTACAAAATGTTTGGAAAAACATGTTTTTTTTTTTCTTTCCAAAAATATGGTTGTTTGGGGGTTAAAAAACTACTTTTAACCCATCGCCGCCAGCGCTCTGGGGTTTAAACAAGCATTTCACAGCGCGAGAATTTTTTGAGCGTGATTTGTTAATGAATATGCTGGGAGCCGTTCGCTATGGCCATTCGCTGTCATGCGCTCCCATACAGCGTGGAACCTGTCAAACAGCGACTCCTAACCCCGTATTCAACATTACCGCACACCGACTGAGTCGCTGTCAACAGCCGAACAACGGCCAAGCACAGCGAATACTAGCGTGCGCTGTGAAAATAACGCTACTGTCGCTACCTGGCACTATAAATGAATCAGCCTCCACGTTTCTTTCCTTCTATTATTTTCTCTCTTTCTTTCTTTCTTTTTTCTCTATCTCTTTCTTTCTCTATCTTTATTTCTTTCTTTCCCTTTATTTCTCTATCTTTCTTTCTTTCTCTCTCTTTCTTTCTTTCTTTCTTTCTTTCTTTCTCTCTCTTTCTTTCTCTCTTTCTTTCTCTTTCTTTCTCTCTTTCTTTCTTTCTTTCTTTCTTTCCATCTAGCAGATATGGTTAGATATGGCACAGGTCAGCAACAGGACAGCAGAGCAGACCTGGTTGAACAATGCCCAGGTCAGAGCAGGTGTGGTTGGACATGGAATAGGTCAGCATGGGGACAGAAGTGCATACATGGTTCAACATGGCAGAGGTCAGCAACAGGTCAGCTAAACAGATGTGATCATTGTGGCACAGATCAGCACCGGGACAGTAGAGAATACATGGTTGAACATGTTATAGGCCAGCAATAGGACAGCAGAGCAAACATAGTTGTGCATGACACAGGCCAACAACAGGACAGCTGCACAGATGTGGTCAACGTGGCAAAAGTCAGCAACAGGGCAGTGGGACAGATGTGGTTGAAAGAGGCCGGGCATTCTTGGTTGAACACGACACTGGTCAGCAACAGAACAGCAAAGAAGACATGGTTAAAAATGGCACAGTTCAGCACGGCAGAGCAGGTGGGGTTGGATGTTGTGGGAAAGTAGGTGGTCTGCACTCCATACAGTAAAACACTCCTTTTATTTGTTTAGATTAAAAGCATCTCCATTGTAAATCTTTGCAAACCCTTAAAATCCATAATTGACAATGGTCCTGGCGAATATGAGTGATTAGGGGGGCTGCTAACGCCTTTCGGACTCAATCCACTTAGTCATAGTTAATAAGGCCCACTGAGCTCACTCATTGCATACATGTTCACATTTAGAAAGAATGGTTGG
The DNA here is from genome assembly GCA_027917425.1 of Gastrophryne carolinensis. Lineage (NCBI taxonomy): Eukaryota > Metazoa > Chordata > Amphibia > Anura > Microhylidae > Gastrophryne > Gastrophryne carolinensis. Next base: position 13,520,163 of record CM051242.1, on the reverse strand, counting down.
ATGTTGCACAGGCCAGCACCTGGACAGAAAAGAAGACATGGTTGGATATGGCACAGGTCAGCAACTGGACAGCTGAACAGATGTGGTCAAACATGGCACCAACACAGCGGAACAGACCTGGTTAAGCAATGCACAGGTCAACACAGCAGAGCAGGTGTGGTCGGATGTGGCACAGGTCAGTGACAGGACAGCAGAGCAGGTGTGGTCGGATGGTGCACAGGTCAGTGACAGGACAGCAGAGCAGGTGTGGTCGGATGGGGCACAGGTTAGTGACAGGACAGCAGAGCAGGTGTGGTCGGATGGTGCACAGGTCAGTGACAGGACAGCAGAGCAGGTGTGGTCAGATGCGGCACAGGTCAGCGACAGGACAGCAGAGCAGGTGTGGTCGGATGTGGCACAGGTCAGTGACAGGACAGCAGAGCAGGTGTGGTCAGATGTGGCACAGGTTAGTGACAGGACAGCAGAGCAGGTGTGGTCAGATGTGGCACAGGTTAGTGACAGGACAGCAGAGCAGGTGTGGTCGGATGTGGCACAGGTCAGTGACAGGACAGCAGAGCAGGTGTGGTCAGATGTGGCACAGGTCAGCGACAGGACAGCAGAGCAGGTGTGGTCAGATGCGGCACAGGTCAGTGACAGAACAGCAGAGCAGGTGTGGTCAGATGCGGCACAGGACAGCAGAGCAGGTGTGGTCAGATGTGGCACAGGTCAGCGACAGGACAGCAGAGCAGGTGTGGTCAGATGTGGCACAGGTCAGTGACAGGACAGCAGAGCAGGTGTGGTCAGATGGGGCACAGGTCAGTGACAGGACAGCAGAGCAGGTGTGGTCGGATGGGGCACAGGTCAGTGACAGGACAGCAGAGCAGGTGTGGTCAGATGTGGCACAGGTCAGTGACAGGACAGCAGAGCAGGTGTGGTCGGATGGGGCACAAGTCAGCGACAGGACAGCAGAGCAGGTGTAGTCGGATGGGGAACAGGTCAGCGACAGGACAGCAGAGCAGGTGTGGTCAGATGCGGCACAGGTCAGTGACAGGACTGCAGAGCAGGTGTGGTCGGATGGGGCACAGGTCAGTGACAGGACAGCAGAGCAGGTGTGGTCGGATGCGGCACAGGTCAGTGACAGGACAGCAGAGCAGGTGTGGTCAGATGCGGCACAGGTCAGTGACAGGACAGCAGAGCAGGTGTGGTCGGATGCGGCACAGGTCAGTGACAGGACAGCAGAGCAGGTGTGGTCAGATTCGGCACAGGTCAGTGACAGGACAGCAGAGCAGGTGTGGTCGGATGCGGCACAGGTCAGTGACAGGACAGCAGAGCAGGTGTGGTCAGATGCGGCACAGGTCAGCGACAGGACAGCAGAGCAGGTTTGGTCGGATGTGGCACAGGTCAGTGACAGGACAGCAGAGCAGGTGTGGTCGAATGGGGCACAGGTCAGTGACAGGACAGCAGAGCAGGTTTGGTCGGATGTGGCACAGGTCAGTGACAGGACAGCAGAGCAGGTGTGGTCAGATGTGGCACAGGTCAGTGACAGGACAGCAGAGCAGGTGTGTTCAGATGTGGCACAGGTCAGCGGCAGGACAGCAGAGCAGGTGTGGTCAGATGTGGCACAGGTCAGCAACAGGACAGCAGAGCAGGTGTGGTCAGATGCGGCAAAGGTCAGCGACAGGACAGCAGAGCAGGTGTGGTCGGATGCGGCACAGGTCAGAAACAGGACAGCAGAGCAGGTGTGGTCGGATGCGGCACATGTCAGTGACAGGACAGCAGAGCAGGTGTGGTCGGATGCGGCACATGTCAGTGACAGGACAGCAGAGCAGGTGTGGTCAGATGTGGCACAGGTCAGTGACAGGACAGCAGAGCAGGTGGGGTCGGATGCGGCACAGGTCAGTGACAGGACAGCAGAGCAGGTGTGGTCGGATGCGACACAGGTCAGCTACAGGACAGCAGAGCAGGTGTGGTCTCAGGCTGCCTGGAGACAGGAAGTGTCTTCTGGCTATACCGCTCTGCATTCTGGGATTGCTGTCTTTTTTCCTGACCCCAGCTCTGCTCTGTCTGAGCAAACCACAGCTATAACCCCACCCCCTGCACTTTTACCCCCTCTCCTCTCCTCCGTATGTGATGCTTCTGAGGCAAGACGGTGGCGCCCGTAACCAAAAGTCCAGAGTTGAAACCCAGCGAGGGAAAGAATAATAAGTAAACGACTAAAAACGTAAAGTATATTAATTTTAGATGCTGGGGAATAGTTTTTAAAGTGTTTGGGCTTTTCATTAAATGATGCTGAAGGTCCGGGTAAAACGTTTATAATATGTTCTCCGGGGTTATAAAGGACTAATCTGTCTTCTCGGGAATAGAAGCCTCATAAATAAAGACCAAATTACAGCGAGACATTGATGCTCCTAATGGCGGAATGACTTTGCCCTTGTGACCTGATGAAGCTCTGATAGCACAAGCCTTGCACTGCATCATATCTCTTCATCAGATGACTGATCAGGACAGGGATTATTCTTCTATAGCTAAACATAGTCGTAAGCCACTCAGTGGAGAGACCCATGTCATCAAGAGACCCTCTTGATTATTGGATATTTTATATGGCATCACAAATATTAAATCAGGCACTTTTTTGCATACATTGGCCTTGATTCAATAAAGGTAGAAAAAAAATCTCATGGTAGTAAAAGATTCAATTCATGAGAAAAAAGCCTGAGAATTTCACTGTTGTTGAATCACCAGAAAAACAGACAATTAAAGTCAATGGTACTTTTTTACTATTGAGAAAAGTAGAGAAATATTTACTCCTTTCTACACTGTAGTAAAAGCTGCCATTGACTTTCATTGTCTTTTTATCTAGTGATTCAGTAACAGTGAAATTCTCAGGATTTTTTCTCATTAATTGAATTTTTTACTACCTTTATTGAATCGAGGCCATTGTGTTGCGTGTTCATTAGCTATAGCACTCTTCTACTTCTTGACTAAAAGTATACCTGGGCGCGGCCCATCATTACCCTGCAGCAGACCTTTGTATGCACGTGTGTAAATTGGCAGCAACATGGCAGCTAATCAGCTGCCGTCCACCAGATGGAAGACAATCGAGGACATACCTACCAACTCTTCAGGGTGGAAAAGAGGGAAATTTGAACAATTAGGCCACGTCCCCTCATTGAGGGATGGATAGGACATAAGGTGTAACAGTTAAAACAATATAAATACGGGGAGCCTGATTTATTAATAGCGTCAGGTAGCGACAGTTGAGCGGCTGTAGCGGTATTTTCACAGCACCCGCTAGTAGTCGCTGTGCTTGGCCGTTGTTCGGTTGTTGACAGCGACTCAGTCAGTGTGGCGTAATGTTGAATACAAGGTTACGAGTCGCTATTTCACAGGTTCCGCGATGTATGGGAGCGCATGATAGCGACTGGTCAGAGCGACCGGCTTCCACCATATTCATCAAAAAATCACGCTCAAAAAATTCAAGCGCTGTGAAATGCATGTTTAAACCCCAGAGCGCTGGCGGCGATGGGTTAAAAGTCGTTTTTTAACCCCCAAACCACCATATTTTTGGAAACCAAAAAAAAAAAGTTTTTAAAATAATTTAGTAATATGAATACATTAATATCAGACCTGTAATATCAATTCTGTACAATTTTTTTTTTTTTTTCCCTTAAAAAAATTATCTAACATGGCAGAAGTGGTCACAGAATTTTTCACATTTAAAAAAAAAAAAACATTAATAACAATTAATTATTAATATTTAAAGATTGTTCCATTGAAATGCATTGGAGAGCGCCAGGTAGCGAGAGGTCATACCTGTCGCTGTTCAAGGTCGGACGCTGGTGCTGTGGGCTGAGGCTGGAATAATGATGAATGAGTCGCTATATGGCGCTATCTCAGTCGCTAAGCAGGATCGGCTTGATAAATGTGTGATTGTGGTGGGGAGCCGGCGTTCTCGTGGCGGGGCCCGTCATTACCGGCAGCTCACCAGTCGCTACCTGTCACTATTCCTTCATAAATAAGGGCCTTAATATAGGCAAATGAATCATTTATTGATGCATGTGTCAATGAAAGCCAGCACTCCTCTTTCTCAAACTTACTTGTATTGTGCAGAATATACATCAAGTATTCAAATTCCATCCACTACTTTGCACCAATATACGTCCATAAGTCCAACGTTTTGGGGTGTCAGTACTCCTTCATCAGGGACACACAAGAACATAGTCAAGCAGATTGACACAATCAGTTTCTATTTAAACGTGTAAAATAGCAATTGATTGTGTCAATCTGGACACGAACTCAAAAGAGGGACCGTCCCTCCAAATTAGGGACACTTGGGAGGTAGGATCGAGGATAGTGGTGGACAGTCGAGAAAGGAAAGGAGCCAGCTCGCTGGATGAAAAGGAGGACACCAGAAATGTTGCTGCTGCCACCAGAGCCAGTGGGAGACCCACCAGCCGATCAGGACATCACCCAGCATTGGATAGAGGTAGGTTAATTTTTTTTTTCTAATTCTAATGCATAGATGGCCATTGTATGCTTGCGCGCACATAGGAATTCGTCCTCCGCATTTAACCCATCCGTGCAGTGAGTGCACACATGTCCGGAGCGGTGGGCTACCCTAATTACGGCGCCCGGGGAGCAGTTGGGGGGTTAGGTGTCTTGCTCAAGAGCACTTCAGTCATGTTCCAGGACCGGGATTCGAACCTGCCACCCTCCGGTTACAAGTCTGCTCCCTTACCTCTAGGCCACAACTGCCCCTTTTTTTTTTTTTTTTTCACATTTTTTTTTTTTTCACATTTTTTTTTTTTATAAGTGATTCAATAATAATTCAATTCAGAATGAACCAAATTTCTTAGGGAGATTCAGCGAATTTTCCGTATCAGATCTTTAGAATATTCAGCATTTTAAAGGACTAACCGAGCTGATGGCGATCGTATAACTGTAGTTAAACGTTATAACTTAATATGTTCTCCAGCGTTTTAAAGGACTAATCTGTCTACTCAGGAAAAGAAGCCTCATAAATTAAGACCTAATTACAGCAGGACATTGATGCCCCTAATGGCGGAATGACTTTGCCCTTGTGACCTCTGATGAAGCTCTGATAGCACAAGCCTCGCACTGCGCCATATCTCTTCATCAGCTGACTGAACAGGACAGGGATTATTCTAATATGGCTGAGATTCATCCTCTACATTCTTGCATTAGACAAAGTCATACTACTATTATCATATCTTTCAACTTTTCAGGGTGGGAAAGAGGGACAATGTGTAAATTAGGCCACGCCCCCTCATAGAGGGATGGATAGGAGACAGACATTTATTGATGCAGATCTGCATGTTACACCTCAAAGAGGGACAAATGAGAACAACGGGGGACGGGGAACAGGGACTCAAAAAAAGGACAAATTAGAACAACAAGTGGCAGGGGGACACAAACTTAAAAAAGAGACAGTCCCTCCAAATCAGGGAAACTTGGGGGTATGCTATTATTATTATTGCTAATAGCTATTATTGCTAATAATATTATTATTATTACCATCATACTCAGCAGCGCTGTACTACGTTCACAAATCTCTCTCTGAAGAGGATGCTTTATACAACCAATAAAACACAGAACCATAAGATCCTCTAGTGGGCCCCAGGCACTGACCCAAGGCCACCATCGCGGCAGTACAAGAGGTCCTCAGGAATGAATTTCTCTGGTACGGTCGAACTATTATCTCCCCTCATGGGCCCCAAGAATGATTTTCTCTGGTAGCCCCAACAATCATTTTCTCCGGTGGGTCCCATGAATGATTTCCTCTGGTGGCCCCAAGAATGATTTTCTCTGGTGGCCCCAAGAATGATTTTCTCTGGTGGCCCCAAGAATGATTTCTTCTCGTGGCCCCAAGAATGATTTCCTCTGGTGGGCCCCAAGAATGATTTCCTCTAGTGGCCCCCAAGAATGATTTCCTTTGGTGGCCCCCAAGAATGATTTCCTCTGGTGGGTCCCAAGAATGATTGCTTCTGGTGGGTCCCAAGAATGATTTCTTCTGGTGGGTCCCAAGAATGATTTTTTCTGGTGGGTCCCAAGAATGATTTCCTTTGGTGACCCCAAGGATGATTTCCTCTGGTGGCCTCAAGAATGATTTTCTCTGGTGGCCCCAAACATTATTCCTTCTGGAGGTTCCAAGAATGATTTCCTCTGGTGGCCCCATGAATGATTTCCTCTGGTGGCCCCATGAATGATTTCCTCTGGTAACCCAATTTCCTCTGGTGGTCTCAAGAATGATTTCCTCTTGTGGCCCCACAAATGATTATATATATGTGTGTGTGTTGCTTTAATTAGTCTGTTAGTTATTTCATCATTTAATCAGATTACTTAATTGTTTGATGTGTTAATTAAACTTTATTGTTTTTCCTGTTTTTCTCTGGTGGGTCCCAAGATTGATTTCCTCTGGTGGGTCCCACAAATAATTATATATATATATATATATATATATATATATATATATATATATATGTTGAGGGGTATATTGCTTTAATTAGTCTGTTAATTGTTTCATCGTTTAATTAGATTACTTAATTGTTTGATTTGTTCATTACATTGTATTGTTTTCCTCTGGTGGGCCCCACAAATGATTTTTTATATATATATATATATATATATGTATATATATATATATATGTTTTAATTGTTTCATCATTTAATTAGATCACTTAATTCTTTGAAGCGTTAATAAAATTGTATTGTTTAATCATTTTCGCTACCATACATATCGCTATTAAAATTGCTAGTGGCTTATGTTTTATCTGGCTCAGCAACACAAGAAAGATAGTCCATTCTGCAGCAACTCCTGTTCTTATGGGTGTAGGTCCACTTTAAATGAAAAAAGACTGAGGTTTTGAAAAACACCTAAATGCCCCCAAATCTGTGAATAAATCAGAGATTAAGTTTTCAATACCTTTGCTCAGCCGTAATAAGTTTGCGAGTCGCGGCAATCGCAGACTGAATGGCATAAAGCTGAAATGATTTCTCCTGCGCGGTGCTATTGGTGCTGGTTTGAGGCAGCATCGTTGATTTATTTTTCTCCAATACACTTCCTCCCCATTAGAGACATGGTGAGCAGTGGGCGCCCGATGCCCGAGGTCTAGCGCCAGGCAGAAGATCCGTCTCTGTCAGGAACGTCAATACCATCGCAAGCCGAGTTGACACTTAAACCCACTTACAGATGGAAAACAAATAGAGCTGTTAATGATCTTGGCATTTTTAATATTGGATTAGATGTGTATGAGGCGTTAATACGGGGGCGCCTGGTCTTACCATCAGCTGGCTTTTATTGGTCTAGTATCTGAGAAACAAACAAAAAAAAAACAAAATCAATGTTCGACATGAGGAGTGAGGGATGAAACGTGCGCGTTATACGCAATTACACAGCCAAAAGCGTCTGACGTGTTGCCTGGACCGAGACGATTGACGGGGGACGATGGGCGAGATCTCTAACTTACTGCGAGGAAGGCCGGGGACAAAATGTCTGGACATGGATGATTAGAGAGGTGGGGAAATGCATTTGTCAGATGTGTATAGACAGTGTGCCACTGGGAATTATTAGATGCCTCTCGTGATTGATTAACTAATGGTAATCTGCCAATCAAGGGTTAAGACCATAATAACCGATCGCTGGCCAATTGCTGGGCTATTAACACATTTATAATGCAGTATAGATCCCTTCTGCTTATCCTGTCGTCAAATCCTATACAGTAGTACAGTGGGGGACAAGGCAGAGGAGGAGGAGGTAGCCAGGGACCAGGCAGCAAAGAAGGAGGCGGTGGCAGGGGGACCAGGCACCGGAGGAGGCGGCATCAGGGGACCAGGCACCGGAGGTGGAGGGGACAAGGTAGCGGTAAAGGTGGAGACAAGAGTTGTGGTGCTCCTCATTCACAACAATCAGAGTCACCTTGTCGAATTTGGTCAGTTCAGTGGGGCGGCTCTGATTGGACGAGAGCCCGTGCATGCGCCATTGTACCGGGGGAAGGTGAGTGATTACTGGCACTCTAGGGGGGTTTCACACAGCAAGGTACCCCAATTCATGCTCCCGCTGGAGCTCACAATTGTGTGCTGCACTATCTGAGATGCGCTGTTGGAGCGCTGCCCTGCACCGTGCCATTGCTTCCCTTCCCCCAGCGACAAGGGGGACCAGTTGGGGACCAGCTTGGCTCCATTGGAGGGCAAGTGACGGGGGACCAGTGGTGGCTCTTTCAGGGGACAAGCAACATCTCCAGCGGGGGACCAGCGGCAGCACCAGCGGGGGACCAGGCAGTGGAGGAGGTTGAGGTGGTGGGGGATTAGGCAGTGGAGGAGGAGGAAGCAGCCGGGGTCCTGGCAGCAGAGGAGACGACAGCGGCAGGGGGACCAGGCAACAGAGGAGGCGGCAGCAGGGGATCAGGCAGCGGAGGAGGAAGTGGCGACAGGAACAAGCAGCGGGGGTGGTGGTGTAGTGAGACCAGGCAGAGGAGGAGGAGGTGGGAGACCAGGCAGAGGAGGAGGAGGCGGCAGGAGGGGGTCCAGGCAGAGGAGAAGGAGCCGGCAGCGAGGGAACCAGGCACCAGAGGAGGCGGCATCAGGGGACCAAGCAGCAAAGAAGGAGGCAGTGGCAGGGTAACCAGGCAGCGAAGGAGGAGGCAGCAGCAAGGGAAACAGGCACTGGAGGAGGCTGCATCAGGGGACCGGGTAGCGGAGGAGGAGGCGGCGGCAGGGGACAAGGTAGCGGCAAAGCTGGCAGCAAGGCACCTCCCTATTCACAACAATCAGAGTCACCTTGCCGAATTACGTCAGTTCAGTGGGGCGGCTCTGATTGGACAAGAGCCCGCGCATGCACCATTGTAACGGGAAAACAGCGGGGTACCCCAATTCATGCTCCCGGTGGAGGGAGCAGCACTGGTCTACAACCAGGGGCATTTGGGATATCCAGGGCTCTGAGAACCTCCTGCTTCCTCCCAAGGGGCCACACTATGGCTTTTCATATGGGTCCCCATGAAACATATGTCTGCCCCTGCCCAACTTTATTATGATCACCTATTTTGTTTAACAAAAAGCTTCAGGATAGTCCATGTAATGGGACCCCTGTAGGGAAAGCATTGCATTACATTGTAAACAGCCATCCTTATGGCTTCTATACATTGTTACAAAAGCAAACTTCCCTCTGTGATACATTGTATAGCGAACAAGAGCCAGTTATTACCATGTAAACAGCTGACTCCCAGCTGTGTGAGTCATCATTGTCCTCTGTATGTTAGTCAATGCTAATACTTTATGTATCAGGTTTGTAATGGATCTGTCAATTTTCTTTAAAAGAAATAAAAAGAAGATGGAAAAAGAAAGAAGATGTGCTTGTACAAGGAATGGATCTGCCTCTAAGTGCGCAGCCACGGTTATTGACCGCCAATGTTATTACCTGTAACATAATACCAACAGCACAAGGTTAAACCGCATTTATTCACATCAATGACACCACAATAAAAGGCCAATCAGGATTAAACCAACAGGAACAGGGGCAGACGTTTTAATCTCATGACCGAGATGACAAACCCAAAACCATTCAATGTATAGAAACAGAGAAACAGAAAAGTGACAGCAGGAAAAGGACAAGTGGCCTATTGATTCTGCCCTTAATATATATATATATATATATATATATATATATATATAGTTTTTATATATAGTTAGATATAGTTTTATATAGTTTTTTTATGCAGTGTTTTTTAAGGAGGGAAATCGTCTACTGTTGCTGAGACAGTACTATTGATGGATCTGCTTCTGTGAAATAATTAAAGTGGACCTTCAGCATCGTTTAATGAAAAGCCCAAAGCCTTAAAAAATTATTCCTCAGCATCTAAAATTAATATATTTTATGGTCACTTACTTTTTATTCTTTCCCCCACTGGACTGCAACTCTGTTCAGGACTCTAGGATACGGGCGCCGCCATCTTGCCTCAGTAGCATCACATACTGAGGAGAGGAGAGGGGAAGGAGGGGAGGGCCGTGAGTTATAGCTGTGCTTTGCAGAGTTGAGGTCAGAAAAAGGTAAGCAATCCCAGAATTCAGAGCGGCACAGTCAGAAGACCTGTCTGTAAGCAGCCTGAGACATATAGATAGATATGATAGTATGTACAGGGTGGAGGAAACATATTATATAGACTCTTACTCAGGGTGAAGGTCCAGATTAATGTGGGCAATCTGTATGTACAGGGGGGGAGGAACATATAAGATAGGCTCTTATTCAGGGTGAAGGTCCGGATTAATGTGAGCAATCTGTATGTACAGGGTAGGGGAAACATATAAGATAGACTCTTATTCAGGGTGAAGGTCCAGATTAATGTGGGCAATCTGTATGTACAGGGTGGGGGAAACATATAAGATAGGATCTTATTCAGGTTGAAGGTCCGGATTAATGTGAGCAATCTGTATGTACAGGGTGGGGGAAACATATAAGATAGGATCTTATTCAGGTTGAAGGTCCGGATTAATGTGAGCAATCTGTATGTACAGGGTGGGGGAAACATATTATATAGACCCTTACTCAGGGTGAAGGTCCGGATTAATGTGAGCAATCTGTATGTACAGGGTGGAGGAAACATATAAGATAGACTCTTATTCAGGGTGAAGGTCCGGATTAATGTGGGCAATCTGTATGTACAGGGTGGGGGAAACATATAAGATAGGCTCTTATTCAGGGTGAAGGTCTGGTTTAATAAGTCATGCTGCCCACCCCTTGCACATGGCTGGTAAGATTCCAGTCTATCCTTATATGCCCTTGTTGGGAAAGGGGGGTCGGGTGGTAGTAACTGATCGCTGGTGGAGGAGCAGAGGATTACTGGCGGGGCCAGGGCTAAAATGATAGTCAGTATGTGGGGGTGGGGTGAATTGATGGCTGGTGTGGGATAATAATTGACTGCTGGGGGTGGGCGAGAGGGATTAATAATGAATTGCTGGTGCGGGAGGGAGGGTTTCTAATTAATTGCTGGTGGGTGGTGAAGGGGGTTAATACAGTATGGTGGTGGTGGTGGTGGAGGGGTAAACATTTGATTGCTGGTGTGTCAGGGGTGTTAAAGGGATGCAAAAGGCAAAGGTAATTGTTACACCATAGCGTCGGGCTAGGTTTGGAACTGTCGCCCACTCCCAGCAGTCATGGTTGTGGGGAGTGTGGGGCCTCAGCAGAGAAGTGTTGGGCCGGCCAGGGGCTGGTAAAATCCAGGGCTGATTTTTGTCCCCAGTCCACCACTGTTTAGGGCATCCAGGTTTTTCACATGGAGTAGGAGGCCCCAGTCCCAAGTTTTTCCTTGGGGCCCATGGCATTCTAACCACTGCCTTTTAATGAGTGAATCCGAGCAATAGAGGCTGCATTTGCCTCGCTTTTTCGAACTTTACTTTGATCGGTGGAATAATTGGCCGCAGCAATTCTTTTCTTTTCTTTCTTTTTGAATCTTTAATCCAAAAGCAGGATATTCAATTAGCTCCTAATTAGGGCTAAACTCAAATGATTCCAAGAGAGATGAGAAAAGGAATATAAAAAGTGTATTAACATGACTTGTAGGAGAGATCTCGGCAGATTTGTACAGGGCTTTAGCGCTACTCAGTGAAAGAATTAACAAGTGTTCAATGATTCTTCTTCATTGGCTCAATCCTCTGACGTGCCCCATGCTGGGCCCAGATGTACCCCTGGGTTGGGAACCAGAGCCGTGTCACATTAATGAGTAGCATCATAGCAGAGAATAAGGTCTCAACTATATTAAAGATAAGACAATTTCTTTTCCCGTTTTTTGACTTTTTGTGGATATGTCATGTCCCACGACGTGTATTTTCTTTTACCTGGGGTAAGAGTTTAATATATGTTTATTTGCATAGGCTGAGCAGTGTGCCTTTAATTCCCCTTGTCCCTTCCAGGCTCCCTTAGTCTTGCTCTGATGCAAGTAACTCCTCCCTTCTTCCCCTCCCTTTCTGCCATTTCTAATCTGGCATCTAAGCAGTGCACACCTGCTGCTCCTTTCTGCAGCTACAGTCCTTTTACCTGTTGTTGCTGTATGGATTACACCACAAGTTTCCAGCTGTATTGATCGTATATGTCTGCTGTAACAAGATTCTGTACCGAAATAAAGCTTTCAAAACGTATCCATGTGATCCAAGAGCAACCGAGTAATCTATCTGCCAAGCCTTATGGAGTAAAGAAAACATCCATCACAGACACACACAAGGAACATGGAGCTGTCTACAGGATTCCATTTACTAAATTAGTAAGTTGGTTGAAGCACACCAATATAGTAAGAAAACCAGATAGACCAGAGGGGTTCTATAATTCCCTAGTGCGCCTGCTTAATGCGTACTTAATATTATAGGAAAGTAAACAAAATGGGAAAAATGAACACCCAACATAGGAGCTATGCATGCCAAAAAGGTAATTTAATAATGTGAAACCATAAATCATACAACGAATCCCAAGCAATTAGTGTTACATAATACATATATACAATAGGTGGCCACTAGGTGGCGTAAGTAAGCTGGTCCCAATCTTTGTTTTGCGTTTCTCAGACAGAGTCTCCAAGAGAGATATAGGCCCTTATTTAAGAAGGGAAAGCGTCAAGTAGCGCCTGGTTAATGAGAGGTAGCGACAGATAGCGACTGTTCAACGCCGGACACGCACGCAATTACACATTTATCAAGCAGAATCTGTTTAGCGACTGGGATAGCGCCATGTAGCGTCTGATTCATCATTTTCACAGCCTCAGCGAACAGCGCCAGCGTTCAGCCTTGCACAGCGCCAGGTTTGACCTCTCGCTACCTGTCGCTCTCCCATACATTTCAATGGAAGATCCTTTTCTTCTCTTTTAACGGGTTTTTTTTTTTTTTTCAAAAAAATCACAAATAATTCTGTGACCTCTTCTGGCATTGAAAAATGAATTTTTTAAATATTTCCTCAGAAATGACATCACAGGTCTGCCATTAAAGTGTTCATGTTACAATGTTGTTACAATGTCATTCTATATGTTTTCGCTTTGTTACTAGTGGATAGATGCTTGAAAACACACTTTAAACACACCGCCTCCTGCGCTCTGGGCTTCAAACAACTATTTTTCAGCGCCAGAGATTTGTGAGGCTGTTTTTTTGCAGAATATGGTGTGAGTCGGTCGCTATGAGCAGTCGCTACCATGCGCTCCCATACAGCGCTGTACTGGTCAAATAGCGACTCCTAACAATGTATTCAACATTACTGAACAGCGACTGAGTCGCTATAAAGTAGCGACTCACGGCCGAGCACTGCGACTACTAGCGGGCGCTCTGAAAATGCCTGCTACAGACGCTCATCTGTCGCTACCTGGCGTTAGTGATGAATCAGCCTCCCCGTCAGTACAGCTTAATACAGTCTAAACATGTAGGGAACAATCCCAAGAGTTCTGATAGGAGTTGAGAATCGCAAGTCCAATACCTGATGGTAAATGCAAAGCAAGTAATATGCAAGAGCAGATAGTAATAGCAATTTTTTCAGGCAGAGACACAGCAGATAACATCTAAAACATACTCAACGTTTCGGCGAATGTGCCTTCCTCAGGAGTAGCAGTCCTCAGTGGGAATATATTATTTATCCTATATAATAATGTGCATGCAGAGAGAACAGAAGAACAAAGATAGTGCAATATTGCTAAAACCAAACGCGTTGGGACTGCTTTTACCCATCTTAAAGGAGCTGGTATTATTTTAAGATAACGGAGGAAGTCTTCTGGACCGTGCGGTGAGAGTCACTGACCCTTCTTCTGTTTGGAAATTTTATGCTTGATTACATCTGTTTTTGTGAGTGCATATGCCTACTTTTATCTTCTATTAAATTTGGTTTTAGCAGTATTGCATCTTTGTTCTTCTGTTCTCTCTGCATGCACATTATTATATGGGATAATTAATATATTCCCACTGAGAACGCGACTTTGCACCCCCTAAGAAGAGCTACCTGGGGCTTTTTTATGTGATACACTATCTGAGGATCATTTATTTCCAACTTAAAAACATCTCCCTCCTTTCCTCTCACCTGACACCACTAAAATGTTAGTACACGCCCTGGTCATATCCTGACTGGATTACTGCAACATCCTTCTTTGTGCCTTACCAACTAACAGACTGGCTCCCCTCCAATCTATCCTGAACTCTGCTGCTCGCCTCATCCATCTCTCCTCTCGCTCCTCCAGTTCTGCGCCTCTCTGCCAATCCCTACACTGGCTGCCAGTCCCACAGCGAATCCTGTTCAAAACTCTAAATCTCGCCTACAAAGCTCTCTCCAACCAGGCCCCTCCCTCATCTCTAATCCAACAATATCAACCTAGAAGCAGCCTCCGCTCCTCTGCCGACCTTCTCCTGTCCTCCACCCTGGTCACCTCCTCTCACGCCCGCCTCCAGGACTTCTCACGTGCAACTTCAATCTACCGGAATGCCCTCCCGCACCCAATCCGCCACTCCACAACCCTCAAAACCTTCAAAGGCGCCCTTAAAACTCACTTATTCGGACAAGCATATAATCTGGTCTAACCAATCTTCTAAAGGGCACAAAGCTCAATACTGACTGTTTGTGATCCTTCCCCCTCATCTTCACCCCTCTTCCTTTAGACTGTAAGCTCCTCAGGGGCGGGGCTCTCTCCCCTATTGTATCATGTACTCAGAATATCCACTGTCAAATCTGTAAAACTGCATTTGAAATAGTATATGTACCGTATGTTTCTACCCTGTCTGTAATTACTACTCTGTAAAGCGCTACGGAAGATGATGGCGCTATATAAATAAACAATAATAATAATTTGTGGAAAGTAGTCTTGGCTGGAGATTTGTATGTCTCTCATTTACACGCCATTTATTATGAGTATCTGGTAAGCCATTCGGTGGTGGGATCACTCGAAAAATCATTGATGCATGCACTTTGGGATGCCGTAACTGGATACCCCACATTTTTAGTGAAAGGCTTTTTCGTGCTAGCTCTGTGTTTTTCGTATTGCTTTATTGACTTCAGAATTGGGATGATATTTTAGTTAATTTAATTTCAAATAGTTGCTATGTGCGCTATATGAAGCGCTGTGTTTTATAGATCTGTCCGTGTAGCTCTATACACTCTTTGTGATTTTTGGTAACCTGCCATCATTTATTTTGTAATTGCCTGTATTTTTGTTACTGTCAAGCAGCAGGGACAGGGGCCGCGCCCTGACAGGTCCGTTATTTCAGAGCGTTCTGAGGAAGCGTGCTGTGTGTGTGTGCGTTGGCTGTTGCGTCTGCCCCCAATCCCCTCCCTCTTCTGTTCTGGGCGTCAGCTGTGACCTCCCTCCTCTATCCTCTATGTCAGCCGTGCCTGTGACCTCTCTCCTTCCTAAACTGAGCATTTCCTGGGGACAGTTTATAGGTGACGGGCATGGTAGGGGTATGGTTTAACACATGTCTTAATTACGGGTCACATGCTTTAAAGTGGACCAAAACCCACACCAATCAGCACCCTATAAGATCTATAAGATTCCCAGGCCGATCGATTCTCTCCCCCAAAATCGGGATGCCCCGATGTGTGAAACCCCCCAAGTCGCACCATACACTTACCTTGCTTCCCGATCCAACGGCGATTGAGCGAGCCGTGGCCGTATCCCCGCTATCCCTCTAGCAGGGCGCGTGCCCGCACCAGGCATTTGTGAATGGCCGGCACGCTCCCTGTTAGAGGGAAGTGGGGGATCCGGCCGCCAGCACGCTCGGAGCCGCTGGCCTTAGACGAATCATGACCCCATGATCGCGGGTACCCTGGGGGAAAGGACCAAAACCCAGGATAGTCCAAATCCCGGGTTTTGGTCCACTTTAAACCGGACCTTCAGCATCATTTAATGAAAAAGCCCAAACCTTTCAAAAACTATTCCCCAGCATCTAAAATAATTATAATGATTTTATATTTTTAGTCACTTCTTATTCTTTCCCCCACTGGGCTGCAACTGGTCAGGACTCTAGAATACAGGTGCCGCCATCTTGTCTTAGAAGTATCTCATACTGAGGAGAGGAGAGGAGAGAAGGGAAAAGCACAGGGGGCGGGGTTATAGCTGTGCTTTGCACAGGCAGAACAGAGCTGAGGTCAGGAAAAGGACAGCAATCCTAGAATGCAGAGCAGCACAGTCAGAAGACTCTTCTTGTCTGCAGGCAGCATGAAACTCCATAGGCCGCAATCTTGGATGTTTAAAAGCTCAGAAAAGGCACTAGGTGCAGGAAGGATGATTTTTAATGTGAGCAATCTGTATGTACGGGGGGGGGGCATACAAGATAGGCTCTTATTCAGGGTGAAGGTCCGGATTAATGTGGGCAATCTGTATGTACGGGGGGGACATACAAGATAGGCTCTTATTCAGGGTGAAGGTCCAGATTAATGTGGGCAATGTGTATGTACGGGGGGGGGGGGGCATGCAAGATAGGCTCTTATTCAGGGTGAAGGTCTGGATTAATGGGGGGGGGACATACAAGATAGGCTCTTATTCAGGGTGAAGGTCCGGATTAATGTGGGCAATCTGTATGTACAGGGGGGGACATACAAGATAGGCTCTTATTCAGGGTGAAGGTCTGGATTAATGTGGGCAATGTGTATGTATGGGGGGGGGACATACAAGATAGGCTCTTATTCAGGGTGAAGGTCTGGATTAATGTGGGCAATGTGTATGTACGGGGGGGCATACAAGATAGGCTCTTATTCAGGGTGAAGGTCCGCTTTAAGCTATCCGTGATCAGAGAGGAGGGAGGAGGGCGGTGTTTCATAACTTCAGCCAATTTACTGGGCAACCTGGGGGGTTTCACACATCAGGGCATTTCGAATTGGGGTACCCCGGGGGCAAAGACCAAAACCCGGGATGGTCACAATCCCCAGTTTTGGTCCACTTCTATACTGGCCTTATGTAATATGTTAGCGTGTTACTTTGTGGTGTCCTGCAGGATTTCACCCCAGAGGTTTGTTAGCTTATAAAGTGACCTTCTCTTTCCACAATCATAGAAGACACAAGTAGGTCAAATTGGCCTTGATGGAAAAGGACATTCGCTCTCCAAGCTCACGGGGCGTACGAAAAAGGCGTCAGCGGGCGAGACGAGCGCGGTCAGCGCTGAAATCACTTCAGTCAATCACAACACTGTGTAAGCCGCGCTGCCTCAATGTCCGTTGTCTGGCTATCTCCGTGTCTATCGTGAAATCATTTAAAGGGTCAGTATTAGACATAGACGATAAGAGGGGGGCGCTATTAAAGTGCTTTCGCAAAGCTGCTTAATGCTAAAAGGGTTGTGATCCCTATGCGTTCATGTGTTTAGGATTATCCATATGTGGATGGCTGTAATCGCTGATAGCTCACTTACACTGTGGGGTTTATTCATCAAGGGATAGCGCCAGGTAGCGCCTCGTAGCGGCAGGCAGCGTCTGGTGAACGCCGGGCGCTGTAGGCAAAACCACATTTATGAAGGCGAATCTGGTGAGCGACTAACAGCACCACGTAGCGTCCGATTCATCATTACAGGCGGCTCAGTGTCTAGCTTCCAAAGCGCCAGGTATTACCTGTCGCTACCTGTCGCTCTCCCATACATTTATATGGACATTTCTTTTCTTATGTTTTAACTGTTTTTTGGGGTGTTTTTTTCTCTCGAATCATTGTGTGACCTCTCCTGGCCTAGAAAAAGTCATTTTTGAAAACTTTTTTTATATTTTTATGCAGAATTGTCATTACAGGTCTGGTATTAAAGTGTTAATGTCACAATGTTACAACAATCTCATTCCATGTGTTTTCGCTTTGTTACTGGTGGATATGTGTTCAAAAACAGACTTTAATCACACAGCATCTCTATGCTACAGCGACCAGATCCAGAGCGCCGACACTGTGTCTGTTTTTTGTTGAATATGGTGTGAGTCGCTGAGAGTCGGACGTACTGAGCTGGCACTAACTTTAGCTCCCTGCAATGCTGTACTGGAGTTAGAACGCCCAGCATACATCTCATTCATCAATGCCGGCCAGGTTACTACAGCGACTGAGGTGCTCTGTTACAGCGCCCAATAGCCGTTTACAGCATATACTAGCGGTTGCTCTGAGCGCCTCTGTACAGACGCTCATCTGCCGATAAGCAAAGCGAATGGTCCGCACTCCTCTTCTCAAAAAAACTCACTTTTAATTATGCGTTTAAAATCATCTCCATGGTGTAACAAAAGACAATAAAATCAGTAGTAATCAAAGTCCTGGAAAGTCATATATACAGTATAGGCGACTTACGCGTTTCGGACTCCTATCTCCAGTCGTTAATCATAGTAGCTCATCTGCCGATAGCTGGTGCTAGTAATGAATCAGCGTGCCCAACGATAAGAGGAGGCGCTATTAAAGTGCTTTCAAAAAGCTGCTTAATGCTAAAAGGGTTGTGATCCCGATGCGTTCATGTGTTTAGGATTATCCATAAGTGGATGGCGGCTGTAATCGCTGATAGCTCACGTACACTATGGAAGCAGGGATATATAAATAGATAAAGATAGATAGACAGATAGATAGATAGATAGATAGATAGATAGATAGATAGATATTAGATAGATAGATAGATAGATAGATAGATAGATAGATAGATAGATAGATATGAGATAGATAGATAGATAGATAGATATTAGATAGATAGATAGATAGATAGATAGATAGATAGATAGATATTAGATAGATAGATAGATAGATAGATAGATAGATATGAGATAGATAGATAGATATGAGATAGATAGATAGATAGATAGATAGATAGATAGATATGAGATAGATAGATAGATAGATAGATAGATAGATAGATAGATAGATAGATATAGAGATATATTATATCTATAAATATATTTCTTATATTCTAAGAAATCTTGGCTAACCTAATATGCGATCATAGCGCGTCAGAAGATTAATGCCGCCTGTCAGTCTGGATGTAAGAGAACTTTACGATTTAATTCTAAAATGGTGAAGGAAGGATCCGGAAAGCTGCATGTTACGTAACTCGGGCTCATTTCAGATGCTAAGCCGGGACATATGGGGTTTTATATTTAGATAGATAATATGCAACTTCGGATGGCAGGCAGAGCAAGTGTCATCTGGGATTGTTTCTGTTCCAAAAAATTCTTTTTAAAGCAGATAAAAATCCACCGGTGATGCAAAACTAAACAGAGCAGATGTCCCGCTTTCGGTGGGACAGTCCCAGTTACAGACATTTTATATCCGTGTACAGGGGCGGGGCTTGCCCCGGGTGCAGCAGGTCAGGGGGGCCTGAGAACAAGTGGGGTGACATTTTGAATCTTTTCCAGTGTCCTCCCCGAAAAACCTGGGAACACCTAAATGCTCCACTTCGCTAACATTATCCCCTACCCCAACACCCTTGGTTGAACTTTGATGGACATATGTCTTTTTTCAACCGTATTAACTATGTAACTATCAGGCTAATTCATTACTAGCGCCAGGTATCAGCAGATGAGCGTCTGTACAGAGGCGCTAAGAACGACCACTAGTAGACGCTGTGATCGGCTATGGGGCGCTGTAACAGAGCGCCTCAGTCGCTGTAGTAACCTGGCCGGCATTGAAGAATGTGATGTATGTTGGGCGCTCTATCACCAGTACAGCGCTGCAGGGAGCGAAAGGTAACACCAGCTCAGTGCGACCGACTCTCAGCGACTCACACCATATTCAACAAAAAATCAGCCACACACAGCATCGGCGCTCTGGATCTGGGCGCTGTAGCATAGAGCGCCAGACGCTGTGTGATTAAAGTCTGTTTTTGAACACATATCCACCAGTAACAAAGCGAAAACACATGGAATGACATTGTTATAACACTGTGACAATAACACTTTAATGCCAGACCTGTAATGACAATTCTGCATAAAAGTATAAAAAGGCAAAATCGTTTTCAAAAATGACTCTTTCTAGGCCAGAAGAGGTCACAAAAATTATTTGAGAGAAAAAAAAAACACAAAAAGCCTTGTTTAAACAGAAGAAAAGGAACGTCCATTGAAATGTATGGGAGAGCGACAGGTAGCGACAGGTAGCGACAGGTAATAATTGGCGCTCTGGAAGCTACAGCACCGGCGCTATACACTGAGCCACCTGTAATAATTAGAGATGAGCGAGTAGTATTCGACCGAGCCGGTATTCGATCGAATACTACGCTGTTCGTCATACTCGATTTCGATCGAGTACAGCGGCGATGGCGCACTCACAATTCGTTTCCCCTCCCACCTTCCCTGGCGCCTTTTTTACACCAATCACCATGCAGGGGGGGTGGGACAGGTCCTGGGAGGACGCTGGCATCGCGAGAACGGCGTCTACACGCATTGGCTGGAAAAACCATGTGACCTCGAATATACAAAACTCAGCACTTCCTCTTCGTCAGCATTAGCAGCTTGAACTTAGTGAGGGACAGACGCTCACAGCAGGGAAAGACAGGCTGTTGCTGGCAGGGCCCCAGAAGCTCGGAATATCGCTTTTACCACCATCTATACCAGCTACCAGAAGACAAGACAGTCATTAAGAGCCCTTATTAGGGCTGCTACACTGAACAGTATATAGCTCATTTTCTATTTAGTCAGGCAGGGCCCCAGAAGCTCAGAATATACCTTTTACCACCATATATACCAGCTACCAGAAGACAAGACAGTCATTAAGAGCCCTTATTAGGGCTACTATGCTGAACGGTATATGGCTCATATGTAGGCAGGCAGGGCCCCAGAAGCTCAGAATCTCGCATTTACCACCATATATACCAGCTACCAGAAGACAAGAGAGTCCTTAATCCCTTATTAGTGCTGCTATGTTGAACAGTATATAGCTCATATCCTATGTAGGCAGGCAGGGCCCCAGAAGCTCGGAATATCGCTTTTACCACCATATATACCAGCTACCAGAAGACAAGAGAGTCATTAAAGCGGACCTTCACTCTGAATAAGAGTCTATCTTATATGTTTCCCACACCCTGTACATACAGATTGGCCACATTAAAAATCATCTTACCTGCATCTACTGCATGTTATGAGCCTTTAAACATCCAAGATGGCGGCTTATGGAAGCCGCCATCTTATCAGGCAGCCTGTAAACAGGAAGTGCCTCCTGACTGTGCTGCTCTGCATTTTGGGACTGCTGACCTTTACCTGACCCCAGCTCTGCTCTGTCTGAGCAAAGCACAGCTATAACCTGCCCCCCTGTACCTTATCCCACTCTCCTCTCCTCAGTAAGTGTGATGCTTCTAAGTCAAGATAGCGGCGCCCGTATCCTAAAGTCCTGAACAGAGTTGCAGCCCAGTGGGGGAAAGAATAATAAGTTAGTGACTAAAAACTTAAAATATATTAATTTTAGATGCTGGGGAACCGTTTTTTAAGAGTTTGGGCTTTTCATTAAATCACGCTGAAGGTCCGGTTTAAGAGTCCTTATTAGGGCTACTATGCTGAACAGTATATAGCTCATATGTAGGCAGGCAGGGCCCCAGAAGCTCAGAATATCGCTTTTACCACCATATATACCAGCTACCAGAAGACAAGAGAGTCATAAAGAGCCCTTATTAGGGCTACTACGCTGAACAGTATATAGCTCATATCCTATGTAGGCAGGCAGGGCCCCAGAAGCTCAGAATATCGCTTTTACCACCATATATACCAGCTACCAGAAGACAAGAGAGTCATTAAGAGCCCTTATTAGGGCTACTACGCTGAACAGTATATAGCTCATATCCTATGTAGGCAGGCAGGGCCCCAGAAGCTCAGAATATCGCTTTTACCACCATATATACCAGCTACCAGAAGACAAGAGAGTCATTAAGAGCCCTTATTAGGGCTACTACGCTGAACAGTATATAGCTCATATCCTATGTAGGCAGGCAGGGCCCCAGAAGCTCAGAATATCGCTTTTACCACCATATATACCAGCTACCAGAAGACAAGAGAGTCATTAAGAGCCCTTATTAGGGCTACTATGCTGAACAGTATATAGCTCATATGTAGGCAGGCAGGGCCCCAGAAGCTCAGAATATCGCTTTTACCACCATATATACCAGCTACCAGAAGACAAGAGAGTCATTAAGAGCCCTTATTAGGGCTACTACGCTGAACAGTATATAGCTCATATGTAGGCAGGCAGGGCCCCAGAAGCTCAGAATATCGCTTTTACCACCATATATACCAGCTACCAGAAGACAAGAGAGTCATTAAGAGCCCTTATTAGGGCTACTACGCTGAACAGTATATAGCTCATATCCTATGTAGTCAGGCAGGGCCCCAGAAGCTCAGAATATCGCTTTTACCACCATATATACCAGCTACCAGAAGACAAGAGAGTCCTTAATCCCTTATTAGTGCTGCTATGTTGAACAGTGTATAGCTCATATCCTATGTAGGCAGGCAGGGCCCCAGAAGCTCAGAATATCGCTTTTACCACCATATATACCAGCTACCAGAAGACAAGAGAGTCCTTAATCCCTTATTAGTGCTGCTATGTTGAACAGTATATAGCTCATATCCTATGTAGGCAGGCAGGGCCCCAGAAGCTCAGAATATCGCTTTTACCACCATATATACCAGCTACCAGAAGACAAGAGAGTCATTAAGAGCCCTTATTAGGGCTACTACGCTGAACAGTATATAGCTCATATCCTATGTAGGCAGGCAGGGCCCCAGAAGCTCAGAATATCACTTTTACCACCATATATACCAGCTACCAGAAGACAAGAGAGTCATTAAGAGCCCTTATTAGGGCTACTATGCTGAACAGTATATAGCTCATATGTAGGCAGGCAGGGCCCCAGAAGCTCAGAATATCGCTTTTACCACCATATATACCAGCTACCAGAAGACAAGAGAGTCATTAAGAGCCCTTATTAGGGCTACTACGCTGAACAGTATATAGCTCATATCCTATGTAGTCAGGCAGGGCCCCAGAAGCTCAGAATATCGCTTTTACCACCATATATACCAGCTACCAGAAGACAAGAGAGTCATTGAGAGCCCTTATTAGGGCTGCTATGTTTTAAAAATTGTGTGGAGGCCCAAGAGCTGAGACCTTTTAAAAATTGTGTGGAGGCCCAAGAGCTGAGACCTTTTAAAAATTGTGTGGAGGCCCAAGAGCTGAGACCTTTTAAAAATTGTGTGGAGGCCCAAGAGCTGAGACCTCTTAAAAATTGTGTGGAGGCCCAAGAGCTGAGACCTTTTAAAAATTGTGTGGAGGCCCAAGAGCTAAGACCTTTTAAAAATTGTGTGGAGGCCCAAGAGCTGAGACCTTTTAAAAATTGTGTGGAGGCCCAAGAGCTGAGACCTCTTAAAAATTGTGTGGAGGCCCAAGAGCTGAGACCTTTTAAAAGTTGTGTGGAGGCCCAAGAGCTGAGACCTTTTAAAAATTGTGTGGAGGCCCAAGAGCTGAGACCTTTTTACAAATTGTGTGGAGGCCCAAGAGTTGAGACCTCTTAAAAATTGATTGTATTAAGCCCAAGAGGTGAGCCATAATTTTTTTCATTAATACAGCAATTCTACGGCGGTTAAGGAGGAGGAGGAGGAGGAGGAGGAAATGGCACTTCATACAGATGGCACTTCACTCTTGGCTGCTTTCCACTGTTGTACAAGCAAAGTCCGGGTCAATCCACTTGCTGTTCATTTTGATTAGCGTCAGCCTGTCGGCACTGTCGGTTGACAGGCGGCTGCGCTTATCGGTTATAATGCCCCCGGCTGCGCTGAACACCCTTTCTGATAGCACGCTGGCGGCAGGGCAGGCAAGCACCTCCAAGGCGTACAGGGACAGTTCCAGCCACGTGTCCAACTTGGAGACCCAGTAAGTGTAGGTCGCCGAGGGATCGGGGAGGACAGGGATGTGGTCTGCCAGGTAGTCCCGCAACATCCGCCGATACTTGTCCCTCCTGCTGATAGCGGGCCCCGCAGTGATGGAAGTTGCACGAGGGGGTGACATGAACGTGTCCCACACCTTGGAGAGTGTTCCCCTGGTGGCTGTGGGCCTGATCGATGTTGTCAGACTCTGGGAGACACTCTCTTCTCTGCCGCCAGCGATGCTGGGTGGGAAAATCTGCATCATGTTCTGCAAGAGTTCCCTCTGGTATTCCAGTAATCGATTCGTCCTCTCCTCTACCGGAATAAAAGAGGAGAAGTTATCTTTATACCGGGGGTCCAGGAGTGCGAAGACCCAGTATAGTTTGTTCTCCAATATCCGCACAACACGTATGTCCCGGGAAAAGCAGCCCAGCATGAAGTCAGCCATGTGTGCCAGACTCTGAGTAGGCATGACGTCACTGCCCCCACCAGAAGGATCATTTTCCATTTCCTCCTCTTCCTCCTCCTCTCCGCCCCATCCGCGCTGAACCAATGGGACGCACACAGCCTGACTGCTACCCTCGCCGCCAGCATCCTCTTCCACAGCCACCTCCACGTTGTCCTCCTCCTCCTCATCCTCCTCCTCCTGCAACTGCCACCGAGCAGCAGACAAAAGTGTGGTCTGACTGTCTACCTGCGTTGCGTCTCCTCCTACCCCCGTCTCCTCTGTGTGCAATGCGTTCTCCCTTATTGCGATGAGCGATTCTTTAAGGACGCCTAGGAGCGGGATGGTTACGCTCACTATAGCGTCCTCACTGCTGACCTTCTTAGTGGACTCCTCAAAGATACGCAATACATCGCATATGTCTGCCATCCATGGCCACTCGTGGTTGGCAAACTGAGGGAGCTGAGTTGGAGGCACGCGTGGATGCATCATCTGGTACTCCATCAATGCTTTCTGCTGCTCACACACCCTGGCCAACATGCAATAGGTGGAATTCCAGCGAGTGGGCAGGTCGCACAACAGCCGATGTTGAGGCAAATGGAGGCGTTGCTGGATTTTTTTTAAGCTAGCAGCAGCTACAGTTGACTTCCGAAAGTGAGCGCACAAGCGCCGCACTTTGACCAGTAGCTCTGCCAGGTTGGGGTAAGTCTTTAGAAACTTTTGTACTACCAAATTAAAAACGTGGGCCAGGCATGGTACGTGATTGAGTTCTGCAAGCTCCAGAGCCGCCACCAGGTTACGGCCGTTATCGCACACGACCATGCCTGGTCCTAGCTGCAGCGGCGACAGCCACATCTCTGTCTGCTGCAATATGGCGTGCCTCACCTCTGCGGCGTTGTGCTTCCTGTCGCCCAAGCTGATGAGCTTAAGCACTGCCTGCTGACGTCTCCCCGTGCCAGTGCTGCAACGCTTCCAGCTAGGGGCTGAGGGCGATGTTAAGGCAGAGGAGGAGGAGGAGGAGGAGGAAGAGGAGGGGGGTCTATCAGAACCCGTGCTGGCAATCTTGGGCGGGGGTGGTATGTAGGCCGTCCCTGTTTGCGACCCCGTCCCCGCTTCTACAACATTCACCCAGTGTGCCGTCAAAGAGATGTAGCGTCCTTGTCCGCAAGCGCTTGTCCACGAGTCGGTGGTCAAGTGGACCTTTGCGCTGACTGCGTACCTCAGGGTCCGCCTGATGTTACGCGACACGTGCTGGTGCAGGGCGGGGACGCCACACCGGGAAAAATAGTGGCGGCTAGGGACGGAATAGCGAGGTGCGGCAGCCGCCATCAGGTCGCGGAAGGCCTGCGTCTCCACAAGCCTAAACGGCAACATCTCCAGGGCCAGCAGTTTGGAGATGAGGCAGGTTAAGGCTTGGGCTTGGGGGTGACTGGAGGCGTACTTCCGCCTGCGGTTGAATGCCTGCGAGATGGACAGTTGATGGGACGAGGAGATGGAAGGTGCAGACGAAGATGCGGGGGAAGGGGGGGCTGAAGGAGAAGGCCCCAAAGTAGCCGAGGCAGAGGCAGATGTGGAGGTGTCCTGGCTGGAGGTCTGGACCGCAGTGGCAGCACACAACAAAGGGGAAGAGGCAGTGGCAGCAAGACGGGGCGCAGGTTGTATTGCGTTTGCTCTCTCCCACTCAGCCCAGTGCTTGAATTCCAAGTGACGGCGCATGCCTGAGGTGGTCAGATTGCTCTTCTCAGAGCCCCTACTCAGTTTTGAGTGGCAGATTGCGCAAACCGCGCTCAGTTTGTCATCCGCGCAAACATTAAAAAATCTCCACACCACAGAAGTACGAGGCCTCGATGGGGGAGCTTCGCGCGACTGCCTGCTGCCGGGAAGAGCTTCGGCCCTTCTGGCTGTGGCCTGCCTTCTCTGTCTGGACTGTCCTCTGCCTCTGGACTGTCCTCTGCCTCTTGCTGCCTTATTCGGTGATGCGCAGACTGCATCTCCACTGCTTTCCCCGCTGGACATCACCCCTGTCCAAGTGGGGTCGGTCATTTCGTCGTCCACCACCTCCTCTTCCACTTCCTCTCTCTGCTCCTCCTCCTGCCCACTGGACATTCCAACAGCCTCCCTTGATGGCAACTGCGTCTCATCATCATCGCTCATGATAGCAGATGCTGGTTCCGGGTCCACATCACTAGCAGATGGCGGATACTCAAGTGTTTGGGCATCACTACAAACAAATTCCTCTGCTAGCTCCTGGGATTCTTGCAGCACATCTGGAAAAGGACCCGAAAAGAGGTCCTGGGAGGGGTCAAGGGTGGGCTGACTCTGTTGGCCAGGTTGGGAGGAAGGAGGGTCAGAGTGAGACTGTGTGGATGACTGGGTGGTGGACAAGTGACTGGAAGCGTTATCGGCCATCCATTGCACCACCTGTTCACGCTGCTCAGGCTTTAACAGAGGTGTACCCTGCCCCCCGCATAACTGTCCCATAAAGGCAGGGAAGCTGGATGAGCATAATGCTGGCTGCCCCTCATCAGCACGCATTGTATCCCCACTGGCTTCAACGCGGTTTGTGCCCCCACCAGCATTTCCGCGCCCCCGTCCTCGTCCACGTCCCTTTGCGCTAGCCCTCCGCATTTCAGACGTTTTACTTTTTTGGCCACGCGTTATGCCAAATATAAAAATATTTTTAAGAAGAACACCTGGCTATACAGCCGTATAGTGCCAGAAGGTGAAATGGTGCCTATACGCATCGGGTATATAACAAGGTTTTGTTGGTAAAGAGGACACAAAACAGTAGTGCCAAATATAAAAATATTTTTAAGAAAAACACCTGGCTATACAGCCGTATACTGCCAGAAGGTGAAATGGTGCCTATACGCACCGTGTATAAAACAGTGTTTTGTTGGCACAGAGGACACAAAACAGTAGTGCAAAATATAGTTTTGTATATAGGTGCTAATACACCACTGAAGTCTTTCTGTCCCTATTCCAGCATCAGCAGCTACCCCTCACTAAAGCAGCCGTTTTGAGCAGAGTGTATATAGTTTTGTATATAGGTGGTAATACACCACTGAAGTCTTTCTGTCCCTATTCCAGCAGCAGCAGCTACCCCTCACTAAAGCAGCCGTAGCTGCAGCACTAATAAGTGCTCAGCTCTTGGGCCTCCACACAATTTTTAAGAGGTCTCAGCTCTTGGGCCTCCACACAATTTTTAAGAGGTCTCAGCTCTTGGGCCTCCACACAATTTTTAAGAGGTCTCAGCTCGTGGGACTCCACACAATGTTTGAGAGGTCTCAGCTCTTGGGCCTCCACACAATTTTTAAAAGGTCTCAGCTCTTGGGCCTCCACACAATTTTTAAAAGGTCTCAGCTCTTGGGCCTCCACACAATTTTTAAGAGGTCTCAGCTCGTGGGACTCCACACAATGTTTGAGAGGTCTCAGCTCTTGGGCCTCCACACAATTTTTAAAAGGTCTCAGCTCTTGGGACTCCACACAATGTTTGAGAGGTCTCAGCTCTTGGGCCTCCACACAATTTTTAAGAGATCTCAGCTCTTGGGACTCCACACAATTTTTAAGAGGTCTCAGCTCGTGGGACTCCACACAATGTTTGAGAGGTCTCAGCTCTTGGGCCTCCACACAATTTTTAAAAGGTCTCAGCTCTTGGGCCTCCACACCATTTTTAAAAGGTCTCAGCTCTTGGGCCTCCACACAATTTTTAAAAGGTCTCAGCTCTTGGGCCTCCACACAATTTTTAAAAGGTCTCAGCTCTTGGGCCTCCACACAATTTTTAAGAGGTCTCAGCTCTTGGGCCTCCACACAATTTTTAAAAGGTCTCAGCTCTTGGGACTCCACACAATGTTTGAGAGGTCTCAGCTCTTGGGCCTCCACACAATTTTTAAGAGGTCTCAGCTCGTGGGACTCCACACAATGTTTGAGAGGTCTCAGCTCTTGGGCCTCCACACAATTTTTAAAAGGTCTCAGCTCTTGGGCCTCCACACAATTTTTAAAAGGTCTCAGCTCTTGGGCCTCCACACAATTTTTAAGAGGTCTCAGCTCTTGGGCCTCCACACAATTTTTAAAAGGTCTCAGCTCTTGGGCCTCCACACAATTTTTAAGAGGTCTCAGCTCTTGGGCCTCCACACAATTTTTAAAAGGTCTCAGCTCTTGGGACTCCACACAATGTTTGAGAGGTCTCAGCTCTTGGGCCTCCACACAATTTTTAAGAGGTCTCAGCTCTTGGGCCTCCACACAATTTTTAAAAGGTCTCAGCTCTTGGGACTCCACACAATGTTTGAGAGGTCTCAGCTCTTGGGCCTCCACACAATTTTTAAGAGGTCTCAGCTCTTGGGACTCCACACAATTTTTAAAAGGTCTCAGCTCTTGGGCCTCCACACAATTTTTAAGAGGTCTCAGCTCGTGGGACTCCACACAATGTTTGAGAGGTCTCAGCTCTTGGGCCTCCACACAATTTTTAAAAGGTCTCAGCTCTTGGGCCTCCACACAATTTTTAAAAGGTTTCAGCTCTTGGGCCTCCACACAATTTTTAAGAGGTCTCAGCTCTTGGGCCTCCACACAATTTTTAAAAGGTCTCAGCTCTTGGGCCTCCACACAATTTTTAAGAGGTCTCAGCTCTTGGGCCTCCACACAATTTTTAAAAGGTCTCAGCTCTTGGGACTCCACACAATTTTTAAGAGGTCTCAGCTCTTGGGCCTCCACACAATTTTTAAAAGGTCTCAGCTCTTGGGACTCCACACAATGTTTGAGAGGTCTCAGCTCTTGGGCCTCCACACAATTTTTAAGAGGTCTCAGCTCTTGGGCCTCCACACAATTTTGAAAAGGTCTCAGCTCTTGGGCCTCCACACAATTTTTAAAAGGTCTCAGCTCTTGGGCCTCCACACAATTTTTAAGAGGTCTCAGCTCTTGGGCCTCCACACAATTTTTAAAAGGTCTCAGCTCTTGGGACTCCACACAATGTTTGAGAGGTCTCAGCTCTTGGGCCTCCACACAATTTTTAAGAGGTGTCAGCTCTTGGGACTCCACACAATTTTTAAAAGGTCTCAGCTCTTGGGCCTCCACACAATTTTTAAGAGGTCTCAGCTCGTGGGACTCCACACAATGCTTGAGAGGTCTCAGCTCGTGGGACTCCACACAATGTTTGAGAGGTCTCAGCTCTTGGGCCTCCACACAATTTTTAAAAGGTCTCAGCTCTTGGGCCTCCACACAATTTTTAAAAGGTCTCAGCTCTTGGGCCTCCACACAATTTTTAAGAGGTCTCAGCTCTTGGGCCTCCACACAATTTTTAAGAGGTCTCAGCTCTTGGGCCTCCACACAATTTTTAAAAGGTCTCAGCTCTTGGGCCTCCACACAATTTTTAAAAGGTCTCAGCTCTTGGGCCTCCACACAATTTTTAAGAGGTCTCAGCTCTTGGGCCTCCACACAATTTTTAAAAGGTCTCAGCTCTTGGGCCTCCACACAATTTTTAAGAGGTCTCAGCTCTTGGGCCTCCACACAATTTTTAAAAGGTCTCAGCTCTTGGGACTCCACACAATGTTTGAGAGGTCTCAGCTCTTGGGCCTCCACACAATTTTTAAGAGGTCTCAGCTCTTGGGCCTCCACACAATTTTTAAAAGGTCTCAGCTCTTGGGACTCCACACAATGTTTGAGAGGTCTCAGCTCTTGGGCCTCCACACAATTTTTAAGAGGTCTCAGCTCTTGGGACCCCACACAATTTTTAAAAGGTCTCAGCTCTTGGGCCTCCACACAATTTTTAAGAGGTCTCAGCTCGTGGGACTCCACACAATGTTTGAGAGGTCTCAGCTCTTGGGCCTCCACACAATTTTTAAAAGGTCTCAGCTCTTGGGCCTCCACACAATTTTTAAAAGGTTTCAGCTCTTGGGCCTCCACACAATTTTTACGAGGTCTCAGCTCTTGGGCCTCCACACAATTTTTAAAAGGTCTCAGCTCTTGGGCCTCCACACAATTTTTAAGAGGTCTCAGCTCTTGGGCCTCCACACAATTTTTAAAAGGTCTCAGCTCTTGGGACTCCACACAATGTTTGAGAGGTCTCAGCTCTTGGGCCTCCACACAATTTTTAAGAGGTCTCAGCTCTTGGGCCTCCACACAATTTTGAAAAGGTCTCAGCTCTTGGGCCTCCACACAATTTTTAAAAGGTCTCAGCTCTTGGGCCTCCACACAATTTTTAAGAGGTCTCAGCTCTTGGGCCTCCACACAATTTTTAAAAGGTCTCAGCTCTTGGGACTCCACACAATGTTTGAGAGGTCTCAGCTCTTGGGCCTCCACACAATTTTTAAGAGGTGTCAGCTCTTGGGACTCCACACAATTTTTAAAAGGTCTCAGCTCTTGGGCCTCCACACAATTTTTAAGAGGTCTCAGCTCGTGGGACTCCACACAATGCTTGAGAGGTCTCAGCTCGTGGGACTCCACACAATGTTTGAGAGGTCTCAGCTCTTGGGCCTCCACACAATTTTTAAAAGGTCTCAGCTCTTGGGCCTCCACACAATTTTTAAAAGGTCTCAGCTCTTGGGCCTCCACACAATTTTTAAGAGGTCTCAGCTCTTGGGCCTCCACACAATTTTTAAGAGGTCTCAGCTCTTGGGCCTCCACACAATTTTTAAACGGTCTCAGCTCTTGGGCCTCCACACAATTTTTAAAAGGTCTCAGCTCTTGGGCCTCCACACAATTTTTAAAAGGTCTCAGCTCTTGGGCCTCCACACAATTTTTAAAAGGTCTCAGCTCTTGGGCCTCCACACAATTTTTAAGAGGTCTCAGCTCTTGGGCCTCCACACAATTTTTAAAAGGTCTCAGCTCTTGGGACTCCACACAATGTTTGAGAGGTCTCAGCTCTTGGGCCTCCACACAATTTTTAAGAGGTCTCAGCTCTTGGGCCTCCACACAATTTTTAAAAGGTCTCAGCTCTTGGGCCTCCACACAATTTTTAAAAGGTCTCAGCTCTTGGGCCTCCACACAATTTTTAAAACGTCTCAGCTCTTGGGCCTCCACACAATTTTTAAGAGGTCTCAGCTCGTGGGACTCCACACAATGTTTGAGAGGTCTCAGCTCTTGGGCCTCCACACAATTTTTAAAAGGTCTCAGCTCTTGGGCCTCCACACAATTTTTAAGAGGTCTCAGCTCTTGGGCCTCCACACAATTTTTAAGAGGTCTCAGATCTTGGGCCTCCACACAATTTTTAAGAGGTCTCAGCTCTAAGCTTCCCTTACTGCTGGGGTGACACAATGACACAAGAAGACATGTCTGACCACATCTCACACACACACACACACACACACACACACACACACACACAATGACAATTAGGGGTGGGGTCTATTTATTTTCCCCCTTGCCTATGCCATCTGTGGTTGTCATTAGGCAACGTGATTTTAAGGGGTGCAGAATTTTGTTCTTCTTTTTTGTACAGTTTGGCTTGGGGTCCATGGCAATGTAGAGGAAAGAAGGTTTCCTTGTCTTGTCTCACTTTACGTAGAAGTTATATTGTGTTTGGAGTGTATTGTTGAGAGGCTGTGATAGTGGCGTAATAGTGCGACTTGGGCGCGTTATATGCACCCAGACATGCTTCCCCTGCTGTCCCAGTTGCATTCCAGCAGTGTTGGCATCATTTTCTGATGTTTCAGGGTGGACTTGGTGACCTCCAAGTGGTCGAATTGAGATTTCCAAGTGTCGAGCATTTTTTTCCCATAGACTATAATGGGATTCGATATTCGGTCGAGTAGTCGAGTAACGCGGTCTATTCGAATCGAAATTTCGAATATTTCACTACTCGCTCATCTCTAGTAATAATATGTGACGCTACATGGCGCTGTTAGAGGAGCTCACCAGATTCGCTTTCATAAATGTGGTTTTGCGTACAGCGCCCGGCGTTCACCAGACGCTGCCTGCCGCTACGAGGCACTGCCTGCCGCTATCCCTTGATGAATAAATCCCTATGTAACTATGTAACTGCCCCACACCATGCAGAATGCCGGATGTCTGGTCGGTTTATATCTGCTCTGACTTTTTGGTTGAATGTCAGTATTGTGATGCATGGCTTGAGCATTGGTGCAATCACCAGCACCATTTATGGACCAAAGAGCCATTGGAGCATGTGACTGGGGGCAGTTTTAAACCTACTTACACACATGGTTTTGTTCTCACCCAGTGAAGCGGCGCGGGCGGCTGTGTGCGCAGGTGTCCCACCTGCTAGTCCCCTGTTTAGCGACTGGGATAACGCCATGTAGCGTCCGATTCATCATTTTCACAGCCTCAGCGAACAGTGCCGGCGTGCAGCCTTGCACAGCGCCAGGTATGACCTCTCGCTACCTGTCACTCTCCCATACATTTCAATGGAAGATCCTTTTCTTCTCTTTAAACTGGGTTTTTTTTTTTTTTCCCAAAAATCACAAATAATTCTGTGACCTCTTCTGGCATTGAATAAGAAGTTTTTTCACAATTTTTTCATTTTTTATATATTTCCTCAGTAATGACATTACAGGTCTGCCATTAAAGTGTTCATGTTACAATGTTGTTACAATGTAATTCCATATGTTTTCGCTTTGTTACTAGTGGATAGATGCTGAAAAACAGACTTTAAACACACCGCCTCCTGCGCTCTGGGCTTCAGAGAAGCATTTTTCAGAGCCAGAGATTTGTGAGGCTGTTTTTTTGCTGAATATGGTGTGAGTCGGTCACTATGAGCAGTCGCTAACATGCGCTCCCATACAGCGCTGTACTGGCCAATGTATTCAACATTACTGAACAGCCACTGAGTCGCTATAAAGTAGCGACCCACGGCCGAGCACTGCAACTGCTAGCGGGCGCTCTGAAAATGCAGCTACAGACGCTCATCTGTCACTACCTGGCGTTAGCGATGAATCAGCCTGCCCGATTTGGTTTGATTAGTATATTTGAGTGGTGCTCCTGTGGATAGGGTGGAGTGCGACTAGAAGCCCTCCAGCCCTTTGGTGTTGGTTACACACATGAGTAGCATAGAATCCTGTGGATATTTGTTCCTCAACAGCTCGAAAATAAGCAAAACCCTTAAACCACACCCACAAAACATCCATCACCCATTTCTGGGTCCACCGCTAATCTTTTGGGCCCCCATTCGAGTAGTCGGGTGGGCTCAGCGGTGGCCCAGTCTTCTATGAAAACCGGGCATTCCACCGACGAAGCCACGGCGCTGTGACGAGGTGCAGCCGGCTGGCCACATCCCCGGCATGCTGTTTGGATGCAGAGGAGATTGCGTTGTGGATCGCCTGGTGGGTTTCACACACTGGAGTTTCCGGCGCGGGATGCCCCAGGGGCAGGTTAGCGGCCTTTAACCTTTAAGATTCCAGAGCCCTGCCACAAGGGTTTCGACCCACTTTAAGCTGTCCACTTTGGGGCCTTCACGAAATAGTCAGACTATGCAAAACCAAATAAGCCATTGTTCATAGTCCTCACCCTGGGAATAGAAAAATAAATGACAACAGAAGAAAGAGAACGAATAAGAGAAACAAAAACAAATAAAAATGACAGAAAAAAAGGAGGATATAGAGCAGTGGTTCTCAACCTTTCTAATGTCGTGACCCCGCAATACAGTTCCTCATGTTGCAGTGACCCCGCAATACAGTTCCTCATGTTGCGGTGACCCCAAACCAAAAAATTTGGTGGCTACTTCAAAACTGTAATTTTGCTCCAGTTATGGTTCGGAATGTAAATACCTGATATGCATTATGTATTCTCATTGCCACAAATCAAACATCATTTAAACATAGTGATTAATCACAAAAACAATATTTAATTATATGTTGAGAAATATTTATTACTAATTCCAACAAATAACATTTCACCGTGGCATAGCATGTGTCGGAAACTGTCATTTCTCCGCCTCTTATTGAAATTAATAGGAAGCTGCGGCGGATTGTGTGGTAGCTCGAGATTCTCGGGAGCTCTCTTCCACAAAATCCGCCGCACTCACAATGAAATCAATAGGAGGCGGATTCAATGCCGGAAAGAGCTGATTTCAGCAGTTTCCTCATTCAGAATATGGGAAATAGTGGGGGATATGGGAGATAATTATACATTGGGGAACAATGTGAACTACATCTTATAGTGTCTCTTATAGTATAAGACACTGTGTAGATGTATGGTGCTTTGTGTAAGCTGCTTTGTGTACTGTGTAATGATTACACACAAAGCACCTTACACTTACACAGTATTGTGTGTATGGTGTGTGCACTGTTTTTACATTATTAACCTTTTTTACACCAGCAGGCGTCTCGCAGGCTCTCTTGGCTTCTTTCCTCCGGCGCTTGCTGCGTCCGCCCACTGATGATGTCAGCAAGCGCCGGACATGCGTAATGCGCTGCTATGGACTGTGGAGCGTTCCCCCCGCTTTCCCCACCCCTTAGGTCCCGGACGGATGATGCAATCACGTCTGCGCAGGCATTCAGTTTGGAACGCGCATCCATAGCGGCGTGTGTTCCAGCTGAATAGCGCTGCTGCAGACGGTAGCGCTACTTCTCAGCGGCTAAAGTCTTCAGAAATGTGTATTTTCCCATGGCTTTAGGAGACCCCTGTGTTTTGGTCGTTCGACCGCCGCCGGGGTCCCGACCCACAGGTTGAGAACCGCTGGTATAGAGGGAAAGAATAAGTGGAAACATGGAAGGAATGACAGAAAACAATAATAGAAGGAAATTAATGGTATAGCAGAACAAACTGATAAAAGAAACAAAGACTAGATGGAAAGAAAAGAAAAGAAAGGAAAAGAACTAGAAGTAAGGAAACAAACAATAGAAGGACTGACAGAAGGAAAGTCTCTCCTAATGACCAGTCTGCCCCTGGCTGACAGTCCTGGTTGGTGCACGGCCCTGTGTCCTGCATAGGGGCTGCTCAGGGTAGAGGGAATAAGATGGGCCCTTCCAAGGTGTAGGGTCCCGGCATCTGCCCGGGCATGCCCAGTGCTGACGCCTGCCCTGCTTCCTAGGCACTAGTGGACATGTGTTAGGGCCAGCACAAGGCCTCTCATTACTAAGGGGTCTATTCATGAAGGGATAGCGCCAGGTAGCGCCTCGTAGCGGCAGGTGAACGCCAGGCGCTGTACGCAAAACCACATTTATTAAAGCGAATCTGGTGAGTGCCTCTAACAGCGCCATGTAGCGTCCGATTCATCATTACAAGTGGCTCAGCGTATAGCGCCAGCACTCTAGCTTCCAGAGCGCCAGGTATTACCTGTCGCTACCTCTCGCTCTCCCATACATTTCAATGGACGTTTCCTTTTCCATGTGTTTTTTCGCTTTGTTACTGGTGGATGTGTGTTCAAAAACAGACTTTAATCACACAGTGTCTGGCGCTCTATGCTACAGCGACCAGATCCAGAGCGCCGACGATGTGTGTGTGTTTTTTGTTGAATATGGTGAGAGTCGCTGAGAGTCGGTGCACTGAGCTGGTGCTACCTCTCGCTCGCTCGCTTCAGCGTTATACTGGTGTTAGAGCGCCCGACATACATCTCATTCATCAATGCCGGCCAGGTTACTACAGTGACCAAGACGCTCTGATACAGCGCCTGATACCCGCTTACAGCGTCTACTAGCGGTCGCTCTAAGCACCGCTATACAGACGCTCATCTGCCAATACCTGGTGTTAGTCAAGAATCAGCCTTTGGAAATGTGCAGGCGCTGTCCATGGTGCTGCAGGCCTCTTATTACACAGCCATTGTGTGGACAATGCACCATTTACCTACTCAGACCTTTCTGTGATTCTATTTAGAGCCTTTGCTATATAAAAAAAAACAAAGATGAAAGGAACCTTCCATTTTCAGCCCCAGTAAATGACCCATTAGCCTGCGGCTATTGTGAAAGCATCACCTCTGTCCTCCCTCTGTAATCAGTAAAAGTGGATCTCGGCTTATGAGCGTGGCAGAGGGGCTTCTTCTTGAAAGCTCTTCCCCTCCTCCTCTGATTTTCCTCAATGGAAGAGGCCGGGGAGTTAAATAGGAACATCAGACCTTTTCTCTCTAAACATCCCTCCCTCACTGCCTTTAGGACAGTAGTCCTCAAACTTCCTCCTCAAGGGCCGAGACAGGCGAGGTTTTGCAGCTCTCCACGCTACTCCACAGGTGAATTAACTGGTGCTCAGACAGAGCTATATCCCTAATTATTACATCTGTGCATCAGCATAGAGAGCTGCAAAACCTGGCCTGTCTCTGCCCTTGAGGAGGAAGTTTGAGGACTACTGCTTTAGGATGTCAGCGTTATCTAAAACAGAGACACCCAGAAGCATTCCTGGACCCTTTCCTCCCCCCCTCTTAGCCACCCCAGAGTGAAGGCTGTAAAACTCCCTAGGTCCCCCGGAGACTCACCTTCTTTCCCGATCCAACGGCGCATGCACGAACGGCGGCCTCATCCCCGCTATCCTTCTAGCAGGCCGCATGCCGGCGCCAGGCATTTGTGGATAGCTGACGCGGGCACGCTCCCTGTTAGAGGGTAGCGGGGGATACGGCCGGCAGCGCGCTCAGATCCGCTTTAAATGAGCTCTTAGACAAAGGGATGGGAGCAGATCTGAGCATGCTGACTGGGCGAGAGGCTGCGCATGAGCCATAGGACCAGGGAAGGGTGAGTGAGATCAGGAGACTTGAGAGGTTTCCCACAGCAAGGCGTCCCAGTTCAGGTTCGGGGTGCCCCACTGTGCGGAACCCCCCAGGTCGCTGAGTCGACCTACCTGTCCCACGCTGCGGCTAGAGCAGCCGACTCCAATCCCGACCACACTTATGTGGTGCCGGCATCACTCAGCTCCCTTTGGCTGTGCCCGGGCCCACACAGCCATTCATATGCGGTGGATGGGGCCGCGCACAGCCAAGGAGGGAAGCAAATTATGCAGGTGCCATGCGGGTCATGGGGACTCCCCAGACCTGGCTTGCCCTCCCCCCCCTCTGCCTCTTTGGTTTATATAACAGTTATTATTTATTTACCTCTCTGGTCGCATCGCATTCGGCATCCCTCCGCGCCCCTGACGTCCTCTGTCGGGCAGCACCATCTTGGATTCCCGACATGCACTGCGCGCCCCTCCGATCTTGCGGCGCATGCACAGTGTCATTTCATAGGCTGCAATGACAATCAGCGTGAGATATGAGGGAAGCGGAGGAGGCGGCCGCCAGCGCTCTCGGAGACGCTGGCCTTAGACGAAGCCTTAGATGACGTGATGTCAGCGGCTCCGAGCGCTCTGACTGGACGAGCAGCTGCACATTTGCCATAGGACTGGGAAGAGGTGAATTTCTTCGAGTGATCTGGGGGTTTCACGCAGCGGGGCATCCACAATCGGGGGGCCCCAGGGGAAAGGACTTTAAAAAGAATCTGTACTTGAAAGTCACAAAACTTACTGAGTCAGCAGAAATCCCTATAAGTGGTGCGCACAGAATGAACACTTATGATGGTGGTGTGGTGCAGAGCCGGGCGCAGCCAGAGCCGGATTATGGGCGGGGCTCGAGGGGCGCGCGCCCCGGGGCCTCCACCATTTTGCCTGCACCGGGGGCCTCCACCACTTTGCCTGCACCGGGGGGCCTCCATCACTTTGCCTGCACCGGGGGGCCACCACCACTTTGCCTGAACCAGGGGGCCTCCACCAAAAACCTCTGGGTCACCTGTGAACAGCGGCAGCGGCGCGCACCTGTGTTTTTAATGCCTGCATGATTGTTAGCCTGCGATGCGGGCATTAAAAACATGGGTGCGCGCCACCGCCAATGCTCACAGGCGCAGGTCGCGCAGCCAAGTCCTCCTCCAAGCCCCCGCGACTCGTCCCCCCCCCCTTCCTCCAATCAACAGCCTCATTTCCACCCCCGCACCCAGCCCCCCCCCCCTCCCCGAAGCCGACCTTGTAGCACAGCTTCTGCATTTGACAGTGCGGAGCAGAGCCGGAGGACTGAGACTGCGACAGCCAGGCGGGGAAGAATCTGAGAGGCGGCGGTGGCGGTAAGTGACGGCGGCGCCGAGTTAAAATGATTAGTTAGGTTTAGGCGAGGTTTTTCATGTGGACAGTGGAGAAGAGGCCCTTCTGTTAGGTGAGTATTTCATACCTCCCATGTGTCCCTGATTTGGAGGGACTGTCCCTCTTTTGGGTCCATGTCCCCCTGTCCCTCGTTGTTCTCTTTTGTCCCTCTTTGAGGTGTAACATGCAGATCTGCACCAATAAATGATTCATTTGCCTATTCAAAGTGTTTAGATTGTTTTAAAGTGGATCAACACCCAGGATTTTCACTATCCTGGGTTTTGGTCCACTCCCGCGATCAGGGATGCCCCGCTGCGTGAAACCCCCCAGAACGCCCGATAAAACTCACCTCACCCCGCTCCTACGTCGCATGCGCGGCCTCTCATCCAATCAGTGCACTCGGAGCCCCTGTGGTATGCACATACAAGGGACGTACAACCACAGCGGCTCCGAGCATGCTGGCAGCCGCATCTCGCGCTTCTCTCTAACAGGGAGCGCGCCCGCGCCGGCCATTCACAAATGCCACCCTGCTAGAGAGAAGCGCGAGATTGGCCGCAGCCCACGCATGCGCCATTAGACCGGGAGTAAGGTAAGGTGAATGGGGCGTCCTGGGGGGTTTCACACAGCAGGGATCTGGTCGGTGTTCGGGA
This sequence comes from Gastrophryne carolinensis, assembly GCA_027917425.1. NCBI lineage: Eukaryota > Metazoa > Chordata > Amphibia > Anura > Microhylidae > Gastrophryne > Gastrophryne carolinensis. The sequence goes on along the minus strand of CM051242.1, from coordinate 13,481,306 downwards.
TGCCCCGCTGTGTGAAACCCCCAGGTCGCCCTCTACACTTACCTTACATCCCAGTCCAACAGCGCATGTGCGGGCCGCGGCTGCATCCCCGCTGTCCCTCTAGCATGGTGCTGGTAGTTCTGTGCACAGATAAAAGAATTTTCTTTTTTTTATTGATATGTATTACATGTGTGTTTTTAAGGATGTTTAGGTGTACTTTCTGTCCTAGGGTTAAGGTTAGTGGGTAACCCTAATCGATCGATTCCCTCCCCCGGGGTACCCAAAATCGGGATGCCCCACTGTGTGAAACCCCCAGGTCGCCCTCTACTCTTACCTTAGATCCCAGTCCAAAGGCGCATGAAGCTTTGATGCATGAGCTCCAGTTACTTATCACAATAGTTCAGCCAAGAAACATAACAGAAATAAAAGATATATATATATAACATTTTCTTTTTTTTTTGCGGGGGGGGTGATTTTCTGGGCTTGCCTCGGGCGCAAAAGAAGCTAGCTACAGCTCTGGTGTGGTGTCTGAAGATACAGCGCTGTGCCTCCTCCTTTGTAAATTAAAAAAAAAGTGTTGGGCCTGTCATGCCTTACAGTAGCAGTGTGAGGCAGTAAGTGTCTGCTCACAAAGAATGCAAGCACAGCGCTGTATCTTCAGACACTCACACCACAGTCCCTCACCCCTCATAAGGGACAGGAGTGACCCACTTGGCAAGTTTTGTGACATTCAATTTGGAGAAAAAAGACAGAAACATTCTCAGTTGGGGATATTTTATTAAGCAGCAATCTCAGGAACTAGAAGATGGTAGAACAAATGATTTTTGATGTAATTAGTGGTATTTGAAGGGAGTAAATATGGGAGGAGAGGCTAAGTTCACCAAATTTTGGACACTTAAATTGCGACAGTTTAAAGTGGCTTAAAACCCACCTAACAATGGCCCTGGAATCCATAAGCTCCCTGGGCCCCTGAATTCCCTCCCCCCAGGTCACCCATAAACTTACCTTTTTTGCCAGTTTCACTCCAGTGAGATCGGGCAAGCTGGAAGTTTCACACAGCGGGGCATCGATTGCTGGTCCCTCCCTCCTCCTGCTCTTCCATCCGCCTCCTTCTCCGCCCCCTCCACCAGATTCAGCACGTGAATTATTATGCAGCATCACAGAATCCACTTTATTTAAAGAAGAAAATCATAAGGTGGATCTCACCTGGCACATTTAAAGTGGACCAAAACCCAGGATTTTGACTATCCTGGTGTAAGGACTGTACCGGACACCAGTCTGTCTTGAGCTGATAATCCCCAATCTCCACCGCCTCTTCTGCCTATAGACAAGTCCCCGCTTGTAGGAGACGCGGGTTATGCCTCTCCAGACTCGGTTACCCCCAGGACTTATAGGGCGCAAAGATTACCAGCTTAAGGTGGAGACTGATGAACGGCAGGGAGTCCCCAAGTGAGGATGCCGGAAGTCCGATTACAAGCCGAGGTCGGAGCCGGGAGGTCACGGGGCGAGGTATCCAATGGGAGGTACAGAGGGTAGTCAAACAAGCCGAGGTCAAATCCAGAAGGTCACAGTGCGAGGTATCAGAGGGGTCAGGCGGAATCGTGGTCAGGCAGGCAAAAGGTCGGTTCAATCACTAGAGACAAGCTAGACAACTAAGTACTAGGCGCTATAACAGGCAATGACACACTGCAGTGGAAATCCCTTTATAGTGGGAAAACCGGCAGGATTGGACAGGGAGACAGTGGCTGGGATTGGTGCACTTAGGATCTGACGGCAGATTGGAGCACTGGCCCTGTGGTCTGATTGGTGAGCTCTTGGCTGATTGCTCCAGCTGAGCTTCCCAGGCAAACTGCTCAGAGCTGCACCTTCTAGACTTCGTTCTTTTAAACAGCCTCCGGTGGCCATTCTGAGTATTACACCACCGGAGGACATGAGCTGACTGTATAGGCCAGAAAGCACAAGCTGAGTGACAATGGGCAAGGGGGGAGGACTTACTCGGCGACACACGCGCCGCTGGGGATGGCACCAGAGGCAGAGGCGGCTGCTGGGCAGGAGAAACCCTGGCCAGTTGCCTAGGGACACCACGGGCACGGACTGAAGGCAAGTCATTCATGACACCTGGGCTTTGGTCCTTGCCCCCAGGGCAACCTGATCAGGGATGCCCTGCTGTATGACCCCCCCCCCCAGGTGTCCCAAAGCAACTCACCTCTTCCCAGTCCTACGGTGCATGCGCGGCCGCTGGTCCAATCAGCGCACTCGGATCCGCTCCCGCCCCTTCGTCCAGGGGCTTGTCTAATGTGAGCGGATCCGAGCCGGCCATTTATAAATGCCTGGCACGGGCCCTGCTAAAGGGATAGCAGGGATGAGGCCACTGTTTGCACATGCGCTGTTGGACCAGGAAAGCAGGTGAGTTTCCGGGAGATCTGGGGGTTTTACACACCGGGGCATCCTGGATCTGGATGCCCCGGGGGGAGCGAGTATGCCTGCTCTGGAGTCTCATAGGGTTTTGGTCCACTTTAAAGGACAACTATCATTTGGAGCCTCTGTAATTGTGATGTACTTATATTATAGAATGCACCAGGAATTCACAAATGCCTGGCGCGGGCACTTACCTTGCTAGAGGGATAGCGGGGATGCGGGCGCGCCTCGCGCATGCGCAGTTGGATTGGGGAAGTAGGTGAGTGTATGTGCTACCTGGGGGCTTTCATACAACGGTGCAAAAGTTTTTTCTCGGGTTGTTGGGTGAGATCGGGGGCTTAGGTTGTGTGTGGTGGAACACTGCTGGGGGCCCCAAAAAATAACTGCTTTGTGCCATGGACACCCTTCATCTGGCCCTGGTGGTAACGTGAACATCAGGGTGCTTGCACTTAAAGTGGACCACAACCCAGGATTTTGACTATCTTGGGTTTTAGTCTTTGCCCCCAGGTCACCCCGATCTTCCCGAGCCAATCACCATGGGTTTTTAAGGGTTAGAAATACTTATAAAAAGACACTGTAAATAACGTGTAGTGACCCCTCAGTAACCTTCCCTTTTGCACAGACTTTTTTATTTTCCATCATATTTTGAGACTTATGTGGCCAGTGAAATAAACGCAACTTTCAAGGGAAAGCAAAAAGTGAAAAGCAAAGGATAATGTAAAGGAAGATATTTCATATAAATAGCGTCCCGCCTTCAGTTGCAGTCCTTGGGTTCTGAAGCAAGGTTAAGCCTCTTTTTCCTTTGAAGCAGCCGCTGAAGTCTCCTTTCTAGAAATCGGAGCTTGTTTTTGATGACTCAAGTTGCACGTAGGGTCAGATAGGAGAAGGTCGCGCCAACGCAGGAGGTTTGGAGGCTTTGAAATGCTTGAAAGTTGTTTTGTCAGTACGGCAAGAAAAAGTACAGCGGCGTCCTTCAAGTGCGCCAACAGCAAACATCGCCGTAGTTTTCTTCTTTGTCTTATTAAAGTGAACTGTTAATTTATGGTTAGTGATTAAATGGAATTACAAGAAGAAATAAATGGGGACTTGCACTATACCCTATTCAAGCTGTAGGGGTGCCATGGTGGGGAGACTTCACACATGTTATTTTCATGATACCTTGGCTTTATTTCTGGTGATGTTTTTTTTGTGATAGATTTGTGATATTATTTTTTGATTGGTATTGTGATATTTATCAGTGGTTCCCCTTTGGGATGCCTAATAATATATATGTGAGGGAATGCCGGACACTCTTCTCTCTTAAGCCAGGTAATCCCCAATCTCCACCGCCTCTTCTGCCTATAGACAAGTCCCCGCTCGCTGGAGACGCTGATTATGCCTCTCCAGACTCGGTTACCCCCAGGTCTTATTTGGCGCAAAGATTACTGGCTTAAGGTGGAGATGGATGAACAGCAGGGTATCCCGAAGATGGATGCCGGGGTAGATATAGGTTTGAGCGTGGAAACCAGACAAGACAAGTCCAAAACAAGCCAGGGTCAAAGCCGTGTGATCACAGAGCGCAGTATCCGAGGGGTTAAACGTAGAAGGGTCAAAACAAGCCGAGGTCAAACCAGGAGGGCACCGAAACGCAGTATCAAAAGGATCAGGCAGGGACGTAGTCAGACAGGCGAATGGTCAGGGCAGGCAGCAGACAAGGATGGTCAGAGACAAGCCGGATAAAAACTATAAGCACGGTTCAGAAAGCACACCCTATCAACCAGAGGCTATAACGGGCACTGGAGGACGGGGCAGAACAGTATTTAAGGGAGTACTGGCCAATGGGAAGGGGGACCTGGTGATTGGTGATCAGGGGGAAATGTGCTGATTGGTGCCACTATGAACAATTACCAATAGGAGCAGTCCCAGGGACTGGACCGCCCAGGCCAGACGAACTGTCCAGTCCCTGGGTCTGTCTCACACTCAGGACAGGGTGATAGGCCACTTACACTTGCCCCCGGCGGATGCGCTGGATGCGAGCGGGGAACAGGTAAGATTCTAACAATATACAGCTGATTATATTTTCATTGGTGAATAGAGTAGATTGATATGTTTAGGAGTTGTTATGGTTGGGAATATTAATTCTTAATTGATTGTTTGAGTAGCACTTGCACTTTATAAAATGTATAGATTTTGTAGTGATCCGGATCATAGGCAGGATTTGCACATGTTTTGCACTGTTGGAACACTTTGTTGAATGATTTTAGCACATATATCAAGGCATTTTATATCAATTAGTGTGGTGAGACGCCCCCCATCGCCTACATACCTTCATGTTGGTTTTTCTTGTGTGTTATTGTCCCATTTATGTGTTTTTTAAGGGATTTTAATATGTTGAGTGTATTGTATGTAGTGATTATAAATATGTAATTAATAAAAAATTATTTTTTGATCAATTTAGTAGTTGAGTGTGCCTCCCTACATGCTTTTTTATTAAATAATTATATGTATAATTAGTAATAATTAATTATAATTATAGTAATTATATGTATAATTATAATGTATATATATATGTATATAATTATAATGTATATGTAATTACAACCCCAAAAGCATCCAGATCATGTATTGCAAGATTATAACCACAAAGAGCAAGAAATGCACGCCCAAAGGCTTCTATAAAAAATCTGTATTAAAAAGTTTATTGTAACAAAGTCACCAAATATAAACATAACACATGAAAAACACAAGGACTGACATGATACTGAAGTTGATTTCTTTTTCAGCTAGTTTCTTACTGGGGCTGAAGTTAGTTTCTTTTTTGTCCAAATTCAAGCTAAAACTGTTTTTGCTCATTTCCCACCTTCTTATAAAGCAAAATGTCCATTAATTGAGCAGTGTGGCTCTAACTACTTTTGTCCCTTCCTGGCCCCCTTAGTCTAGATGTGATGCAAGCAGCTCCTTCCTTCTTCCTCTCTCCCTCAGCCATTTCTAGTTTGCATCCAAGCAGTGCACACATGCTGTTCCCTCCTGCAGTCTACAGTCTATTTACCTGCTGCTGTTATGGGTTACATCACAAGTTTTCCTGATATATTGAGCATACATTTCAAGATTCCTGCTGTAAGAAGTGTTTATTGCAAGAAGTAAAGCTTCTGAAACGTATCTATTTATCTTCATGACCAGCCGAGTAAGCTATCTGCCAAGCCTTATGGAGTAAAAACACATCCATCACAGACACACACAGACAAGGTGAAGCTGTCTACAGGATTCACATTACTGCCATCTGGTGAGTCAAAATAACTAGCAACAAATAGGGAGCAAGGCTTTTGAAACGTATTCTACGTGATCCACGAGCAGCCGAGTAAGCTATCCACCAAGCCTTATGGAGTAAGAACACATCCGTCACAGAGAAGATGAAGCTGTCTACAGGATTCACATTACTTCCATCTGGTGAGTCAGAATAACTAGCAACAGAAAGGGAGCAAGGCTTTTGAAACGTATTCTACATGACCCACGAGCAGCAGAGTAAGCTATCTGCCAAGTCCTATGGAGTAAGAACACATCTGTCACAGACACACACAGACAAAGTGAAGCCGTCTTCAGGATCCACATTACTGCCATCTGGTGAGATGGGAGCAAGGCCTTTGAAACTTATTCTATGTGATCCACAAGCAGCCGAGTAAGCTATCTGCCAAGCCTTATGTAGTAAAAACACATCCGTCACAGACACAGGCAAGGTGAAACTGTCTACAGGATCCACATCACTGCCATCTGGTGAATCAAAATAACTAGCAACAGAGAGGGAGCAAGGCTTTTGAAACGTATTCTACATGATCCACCAGCAGCCAAGTAAGCTATCCGCCAAGCCTTATGGAGTAAGAACACATCCACCACAGACACACACAGAAAAGGTGAATCTGTCTACAGGATTCACATTACTGCATCTGGTGAGTCAGAATAACTAGAAACAGAAAGGGAGCAAGGCTTTTGAAACTTATTCTACGTGATCCACGAGGAGTCGAGTAAGCTATCTGCCAAGCCTTATGGAGTAAGAACACATCCATCACAGACACACACACAGACAAGGTGAAGCTGTCTACAGGATCCACATCACTGCCATCTGGTGAGTCAGAATAACTAGCAACAGAGAGGGAGCAAGGCTTTTGAAATGTATTCTACGTGATCCATGAGCAGCCGAGTAAGCTATCTGCCAAGCCTTATGGAGTAAGAACACATCCGTCACAGACACACACAGACAAGGTGAATCTGTCTACAGAATTCACATTACTGCATCTGGTGAGTCAAAATAACTAGCAACAGAAAGGGAGCAAGTCTTTTGAAACTTATTCTACGTGATCCATGAGGAGCCGAGTAAGCTATCTGCCAAGCCTTATGGAGTAAGAACATATCCATCACAGACACACACAGACAAGGTGAAGCTGTCTACAGGATTCACATTACTGCCATCTGGTGAGTCAGAATAACTAGCAACAGAAAGGGAGCAAGGCTTTTGAAACATATTCTACATGATGCACAAGCAGCCGATTAAGCTTTCTGCCAAGCCTTATGGAGTAAGAACACATCCGTCACAGATGCACACAGACAAGGTGAAGCTTTCTACAGGATTCACATCACTGCTATCTGGTGAGTCAGAATAACTAGCAACAGAAAGGGAGCAAGGCTTTTAAAACTTATTCTACGTGATCCACAAGCTGCCGAGTAAGCTATCTGCCAAGCCTGATGGAGTAAGAACACATCCGTCACAGACACACACACGGTGAAGCTGTCTACAGGATCCACATCACTGCCATCTGGTGAGTCAGAGTATAAATACAAAGCCAAAAATACCATTGAATTTAGTAAAGACAGTCAGTGGCTTTTTGCCCAGTAAAAATCATCACTGTTTAACAACTGTATAACTCTATGGACACAGGGGTGGGGGGAGGGGGGGAGTACTGGGATGTTTCCCAGCATGTTACAGATAACAATTTAAATTAAACAGTTAATTTCACAAAAGCCTAATCCTAAACAGTGCGGTGCCATTTGAGGGATTATTAGAAATCACTTTGTCAAGTAGAAAATCAATAAGGTAGAAAAAAAAGTAACGTCACCCTGACAGTCCTGAGATGAGCTCTGATCGATAAGTGTTTTTTTTCCTAATATATATTCTCAAAAGCAAATACAGAGGTTTTATTATAAGCTTTTAAAATGACGAATCGATTTCGAATGCCCCGTGCAATTACTTTCAGATGAAATCTTATTAATGGCTCTAACCCCTCTGCCTTTATAAGCTACAATCAAATCTGCACCGTGACCAAATATTTACATGTGTTTACTCGGCCTTTCGCTTCCCAGCTTAAATTGGAAGCCAACCAAAAAGTTTTTATTAAAGAGGAACAACACACAGGAATTTCACTTTCCCGTGTGTTTTTCCTCCCGTGTGTTGTTCCTCCCTCCCAGCTGAAGCGGCAAGAGTAGCCGCGTGCACAGGTGTCCCTGCTGTGTTCCCCTCTTTCTTTATTGTGTGTATTTCTGAATGCATGTGCTGCCTTCTCCCCTGGTCGGGTAACTTTACATATTGATTTTTACTTATTATTACATATCGACTTATTAATTTTTTTCAGACTACTGTCTTATCCTTCAAGCATGTTGCACTTTTTTGTGTCCATAACTATATTAGTCTTTGCAAATAGTAAAGCGAAACCAGCCACTATCTGTCCTAAAATTTTTTTTTTATCCACGCTTATTTTCAAAAAGCGATATAAAAGGCATAGGGGAGTAGGTCTTAATGTCTACGCGTTTCGGACACTCCGTCCTTACTCATGTCTTTGCATATGCATTAGTACTGGTCACTTTATTTGCAATATATCAACTTTGGTGTAAATAGGTTTTGAGTACCGGGGGGGTATATATAATTTTATAATTTATATATAATTTTGTGGCGGCACAAGAAAGAGACCTTTCCCCTCTTTTTGATGTCTTAAGGGGATATGTTCCTTATATTCCCAGTCATTATTGCCTGTCTGTGTATTTTGGCAGCCCTGGATGTGATTTAAGGGGGAATCGCAGTTGTTTTTATCCTTTGTTGTGTCTTGTATGACTGATTGTGTTGTGTGTATTCATTCTACTTGTTTAATAAATTGAGATATGTTTTTATATTAACGTTGGTATTTGGTGCTCCTTTCTTTTGGGTTGATTGTGGGCAGGACGCCCGCAGTCCTTCTTGTAGCACATCAAGATGTATTGGGTGATGCACCCCCATTTGTGGTATTGTTGCTTTTGTTCCTCCCTCCCCTCGAGAGGAACAACACATGGGAAAGTGAAATTCCTGTGTGTTGTTCCTCTTTAAAGAAGACTTTTGTGGCAACATGGGGGAATACACACAGCAGGGCATTCCAAAGTCGCCCCACACACTCACCTTCCTTTTGTTCCCACGAATCAGGCGAGAGCAAGTGCACTGGCTTTCACTTGGATCCTTTCGGCTCCGCTGATGGCTGAGCTGCTGAATGGAATGGAGTGTGTCCCAAGCCGCATCCCCCGCTCAGCTTCTAGCCCGGGCATCCCGAATTGTGTAATAGCCTTTATTCTATTTGTCTTGGCTGCGTCCCAAACTGGGATGCCCTGCTATTGTAACCCCCCATGTCGAGCCACGTACTCACCTTCCTTTCGTTCCCACTAGTCGGGCGAGAGCACGGTGTGCCAATCAGCGCACTGGCTTTCACTCGGCTCCCTTCGGCTCCACTGATGGCTAAGCAGCCGAATGGAATGGAGTGCGTCCCAAGCCGCATCCCCCGCTAAGCTTCTAGCCCGGGCATCCCGAATTGTGTAATATCCTTTATTCTATTTGTCTTAGCCGTCATGTTGTGCTTTGTGCACACATTTGTAGATAAGTATATTGTATCTAACTAGCCTTGACTTTTGTTTGCCATATGTTTTCTTGTATAAACTTTCCCCTTTCCCAACACACTTGGTTGAACTTGATGGACATATGTCTTATTTCAACCGTATTAACTATGTAACTTTTTACAAACAATCAATATATTCCCTGGAAGGGACATTTAAAGTGGACCAAAACCCAGGATTTTGACTATCCTGGGTCTTGGTCCTTGCCCCCGGGGCACCCCAATCAGAGGCTCCCCGCTGTGTGAAACCTTCTAGGTCGCCGAAACAAACTCACCTCTTCTCGGTCCTACGGTGCATGCGTGCTGGGATCCACTGACATCCCTTCGTCTAAAAGTCTTAAAGGAGCCACAGCACTCAACCCTGTAAACTTGCAGACCAACCTAAAATCTGTCTCTAAATCTGGTTAAAAACAGAGGGCTCGGTCCACACATCTGCAGAAATATGCTGAAGCTGCACCACCAAGCGCCAAGGCACCTGGGACTGCACCCCACAGAGCCACCTTCGTGCTAGGTGGTGCAGCTTAAGCAGACTTCTGCAGATGTGTGTGACCGAGCCTCTGTTTTTAACCAGATTTAGAGACAGATTTTAGGTTGGTCTGCAAGCTAACAGGGTTCTGGCACCCGAGGCAAAGATTCGAAATGGCACCCCACCTGTTTCCAGGCCCTCCTTATGCGTCCCACTGACCTACTGCGCACGGAGCAAGTGCCCCCCCCCCCCCCGCTCCCCCCCAGCTCCGTCCCTGCTTTAATGTGGGGGCGTGCACTGCCGCATCCACCGCATGCATGCTCCCACCCCAGCCTATCTGAATGGCTGGGTGAGCATGCATACTGCTCTAGTCTGCCCTTATGCGGCAGCACATGCTCCCCATTGAAAACAATCAGAGCTCTAATTGGATGAGAACCTGTGTTGGACCATGGAAAGGTGAGTGATCCAACCCTGGGGGGTTTCACACAGCTGGGCATCCCAGTTTGGGGGGGGGGGGGCAGCGGCCAGCCCTAGAATCTATTAGATTGTAGAATGGCCGCTGGTGGGTTTTGTTCCTCTTAAAGTGGACCAACACCCACCTGTGATCGGCCCGGGAATCTATAAGATTCCCGGGCCGATCACCTCCCTCCCCGTGGGACATCCGAGATCGGGATGTCCCGCGGGGTGAAACCCCCCCCAAACACCCCAAACTCCTTACCTTATCTTCTAGACGTGCGCGCGCCCGCACCGGCCGTCTGTGAATGGCCCTCGCAGGCACACGCGCGTCAAGAGGGACGCGCGGGAGGCGGCGGCGGAGGAGCCGCTTGTCCGCGGCTTGTCCGTCGGCGCGGGGAGAGGTGAGTTCGGGGGGGTTTCACATAGCGGGGCACCCCGATCGGGGGTGCCCCACCGAAGTGGACCAAGACCCAGGATAGTCAAAATCCTGGGTGTTGGTCCACTTTAAATAATAATGCTATAATGAAATGGGAGCCACAAAAAGGGACAAGTGTAGACTCCAAAGAACAGTAAAGACAGCAGAAAGAATAATTGGAGCCCCCTTGCCATCCCTACAGGAACTGCACAACCGCAGAATCAACCCCCTCCCACCCTGGACTCGCCCTATTCCAGCACTTACCATCTGGCCGGCGTCTCGCGGTACCAGCCTGCAGGACTTCTACGTCTAGGAAGGGTTTCTTTCCCTTGGCTGTCCGCATACTCAACAATAGCCAGGCATCATAGGCCCAGGCTCAAGCCGGTATCATTTGCACTTTAGAAGAGTATCTGTGCCTGTATCTCTGTTTCTATGTTCCCTTTCCTATGTTACTATAACTTTAGTTAACTGTTAACTGTTTTCTTGCACTGTGTATATGCCAAAAAGAATTCCTTGTTCATCTCACGATGTACTTGGCGAACAATAAATTGAATGGAATTGAATTGAAATGAAATGTAAGCAAGACAAATATCAATTCAATAAACTTTCCTTATTGTGCAGACAATAAAAGCCAACATTAATACATATGAACCCCCCACCGGCTGCTCCGGACTGAATATAACAGTGTCAGTAAAATAAAAATTATACTCACATGTATATACTCACCAGGATCTGCGACAATAAATGGGACAATAAAGTGAACCGGAAGTAATGCCAGATTGCTTGCAGCTCCGGGGGTTCTATTTTTCAGCAGACGGGCATCCCAAAAAGCAGATGAATAGTGATAAGTGTATAATTTACTGTATGCTGAATTCTTGGGTAGAGAAAATGGGGAAAGGGAAAAGGGGAGGGCGACACCAACCGACAATAATTCAATGTGTGGTGCACTGCCCTGTGGTTTACACTACCCAAGCCAATAAAGTACACAAATAGGGGTTACCTCTCACCACCCCCAAAAAACAGAAACCACAGGGTCTCACAATTGCACTCACTCAATTTTGATGGTTAAAGTAGTAGTTCTTTTTATTGTCATCATATTAAAACACCATTAAAAACAGAATTCTTGCCATCTGTGTTTTACACCTCTAGGGGGAGCTGTCTCTCTCATCAGTGCATGTACTAGTGTCTTATAAAGCAAATAGTCCTATCTTAATATACAATAATCAAAAACATTCAAAAAAGTGCGAGTGCTTAATAAAGTGCATCCATCTCAAATCCAACATGTGCAAACAATATATTTTTTTTTCTCAAGCCAATCCAGGAATTGGAAACATAGAAGGAGACATACAACATAGCAAGTCACTAACCTATTTAACTGTGTGGCAGTAGAGAGCTGGCAGTCACCCCCGCAGGCGGCCTACGCGTTTCGAGACCAATTGGTCTCTTTTTCAAGGCAGAGTAGAGGGATATGTGAGCCATGTCCCACCTTTTTATACCTACCCCTCCGACCGCTCCCATGAACCGGCCATCCGTCTGCGTGCAGACCGGCGCACTCCAATTGGTCTCGAAACGCGTAGGCCGCCTGCGGGGGTGACTGCCAGCTCTCTACTGCCACACAGTTAAATAGGTTAGTGACTTGCTATGTTGTATGTCTCCTTCTATGTTTCCAATTCCTGGATTGGCTTGAAAAAAAAGTGTATAATTTAGTTAGGAAAGTTTGCCCAATAGATTATATTTTATCCTCACATTTATTAAATGATTCTTCGTTCATTTGAAGCCAGATAAAATCCGCAATTCAGCCCAAATAATAATGTCTGCAGTATTTTCTACTGTAACGTAACGAGTAAAAAGCGACCTTTACTTTTATAGTCTCCTCATCAAAGTTTAGTTGTTACACCATGAAGTATTTAGATCATATTAGGCGAGAAGAGCGTGTGAAATGAGAAGGTGAGAAAAGCACCAACCGCTCTCTGGAGATGGAAACGGATCGTTCTAGACACTTTTTTTCTTCCTCTACTTGTACTTTTGTGCAGTTGTCAGGCGCGTGCATAATTTGGGGTTTATTCATCAAGGGATAGCGGCAGGCAGCGCCTCGTAGCGGCAGGCAGCTTCTGGTGAACGCCGGGCGCTGTACGCAAAACCACATTTATGAAGGCGATTCTGGTGAGTGACTCTAACAGCGCCATGTAGCGTTCGATTCATCATTACAGGCAGCTCAGCGTATACCACCGGCGCTCTAGCTTCCAGAGCGCCAGGTATATTACCTGTCGCTACCTGTCGCTCTCCCATACATTTCAATGGACGTTCCTTTTCTTCTGTTTAAACAGGGTTTTTTGTGTTTAATTTTTTTTTTTTCTCTCAAATCATTGTGTAACCTCTCCTGGCCTAGAAAGAGTCATTTTATATTTTTTATATTTTTATGCAGAACTGTCATTACAGGTCTGGCACTAAAGTGTTAACATCACAGTGTTATACAATGTCATTCCATGTGTTTGTTACTGGTGGATATGTGTTCAAAAACTTTAATCACACAGCGTCTGACGCTCTATGATATTGTGCCCAGATCCAGAGCGCCGATGCTGCGTGTGTCAGTTTTTTTGTTGAATATGGTGTGAGTCGCTGAGAGTCGGTCGCACTGAGCTGGCGCTACCTCTCGCTCCCTGCAGCGCTGTACTGGTGTTAGAGCGCCCAATATACATCTCATTCATCAATGTCGGCCAGGTTACTAAAGCTGAGGCGCTCTGTTACAGCGCCCGATAGCCGATCACAGCACATACTAGCGGTCGCTCTTAGCGCCCCTGTGCAGATGCTCATCTGCCGATAGCTTGCGCTAGTAATGAATCAGCCTGTTTGTTGTTATATATGCTGTTGTTGTGGTGTCTAGCTGCCAGGAGAAGAACACAACTGTGGGAGGACGTCACCAACCCGGTGTCACGGTGAACTTACCTGGGCTCCGGTCCCGCGGTGTCTCCAGACGACTGGCCGGGACTCTTCCCACCCGGCAGCAGTGCCAACCGCTGTTTAGTGTTTTATCTATTTCTATCTATTTGGTATTTATTAATTAAGATTTGGATGCTTCGGGTAAAAGCAATATTTTGTGCAATAGTATCACTCATGGATATTGTTACTCATTTATATGTATATTTGTATTCATATTAAGGCCCTTATTCATCAAGCGATAGCGCCAGGTAGTGTCTGACGAGCGCCAGGTAGCGGCAGCTAACGGCGACTACCGACTCAAGTACGCCCGGCGGCGGTCACAATGACGCATTTATCAAGCAAAATGAGGCTAGCGCCGGCGAGAGCGCCGGCTAGCGCGGCATTCATCATGAAGCCGCCTGGACCGAACAGCGCCGCTGAAAATTCCCTCACAGCGCCAGGTATGAGCTGTCGCTCCCTGGCGATGTCCAATGCATTTCAATGGAGCAATCTATAATAATTCATGATTAATTGGTAATAATTTTTTTTTTAATTTTTTTAATGTCAAAAAATCGGAGAACACTTCTGCAATGTTAGGATTTATTTTTAAGTAAAAAAAAAAAAAAAATATGTGCAGAATTGATCTAACAGGTCTGAGATTAATGTATTCATATTACAAAATGATTCTAAAAACATGTATAATGTTACATTCAAAAATATGGTTGTTTAGGGGTTAAAAACTAGTTAATACAGATCGGCGCCAGCGCTCTGGGGTTTAAACAAGGAATGGACAGCGACAGCACATTCGGAGCGTGATTTTTTGATGAATATGAAGCTAGCCGTTCGCTCTGGCCATTCGTTGTCAGGCGCTCACATACAACGCTGGACCTGTGAAACAGCGACCCCCCAGCCCGTATTCAACATTACCGCACACCGACTGAGTCGCTGTCATCAAGCTAATGCCGGCCAAGCACAGCGAATACTGGCTGGCGCTGAAAAAATCACGCTACAGTCGCTCATCTGTCGCTACCTGGCGCTATTGATGAATCGGCCTCTTATTGTTAGCAGTGCACACTTACAGGCTCATTCATTACTAGCACCAGCTATCGGCAGATGAGCGTCTGTACAGAGGCGCTAAGAGCGACCGCTAGTATACGCTGTGATCGGCTATCTGCCGCTGTAACAGAGCGCCTCAGTGGCTGTAGTAACCTGGCCGGCATTGATGAATGAGATCTATGTTGGGCGCTCTAACACCACTATAAGGCTGCAGCGAGCGAGAGGTAGCGCCAGCTCATTGCGACCGACTCTCAGCGACTTACACCTTATTCAACAAAAAAAAAAAACACACAGCGTTGGCGCTCTACATCTGGTCGCTATAGCACAGAGCGCCGGACGCTGTGTGATTAAAGTCTGTTTTTGAAAACATATCCACCAGTAACAAAGAGAAATCACATGGAATGACATCGTTATAACATTGTGACATTAACATTTTAATGTCAGACCTGTAATGACAATTCTGCATAAAAATATAAAAAGTCAAAAAGTTTTTCAAAAATGACTCTTTCTAGGCCAGAAGAGATCACACAATGATTTGATAGGAAAAAAAAAAAACAGTACTGACTGACCTCAGCCTGCATTAAGACTACGAACCCTTGGGCCCTTATTTATGAAGGAATAGCGACAGGTAGCGACTGGTGAGCGGCCGGTAATGACGGGCCCCGCCACGAGAACGCCGGCTCCCCACCACAATCACACATTTATCAAGCCAATCCTGCTTAGCGACTGAGATAGCGCCATATAGCGACTCATTCATCATTATTCCAGCCTCAGCCCACAGCGCCAGCGTCCGACCTTGAACAGCGACAGGTATGACCTCTCGCTACCTGGCGCTCTCCAATGCATTTCAATGGAACAATCTTTAAATATTAATAATTAATTGTTATTAATGTTTTTTTTATTTATTTTTTTTAAATGTGAAAAATTCTGTGACCACTTCTGCCATGTTAGATAATTTTTTTTAAGGGAAAAAAATTAAAAAAAAAATTGTAGAGAATTGATATTACAGGTCTGATATTAATGTATTCATATTACTAAATTACTTAAAATTTTTTATTTTTTTGGTTTCCAAAAATATGGTTGTTTGGGGGTTAAAAAACTACTTTTAACCCATCGCCGCCAGCGCTCTGGGGTTTAAACAAGCATTTCACAGCGCGAGAATTTTTTGAGCGTGATTTTTTTATGAATATGGTGGGAGCCGATTGCTCTGACCAGTCGCTATCATGCGCACCCATACAGCGCGGAACCTGTAAAATAGCGACTCGGAACCTTGTATTCAACATTATGCCACACCGACTGAGTCGCTATCAACTACCGAACAACGGCCAAGCACAGCGACTACTAGCGGGCGCTGTGAAAATACCGCGACAGTCGCTCAACTGTCGCTACCTGCCGCTATTAATAAATCAGCCTCTTGGTGTCGCAAAGCTCTCTGTCCTCCTGGTTTGACCCTTGGCGTGACTTTTGTCCTCGCTTGAACTCTCCGCTGGAGCACCCAAACTGTTTCCAGTGCTTACCTACTGCCTGTTTACGCCCAGTCTGACCTTTGGTTCACCCGTCTTCACCCGCGGTGAGCATACTTCCTTTGAGCCAATGAGTCCTGGGGGCAATGGTGTCCGGTGAGGCGTTTAACGCGTCCCGGCAAACGAGGGTTTGGCTAAAGGTGAAGCTGGCTGCGGACATTGGGGGTTGTAGGCTCACAAAGAAGATGGGTGTCCCCGGGGTTTAACACCCGGCAGATGTTAAGAAACACTGTTATTCCGCTGCACCAACCCAAATTAGATTTATTTGGTAAGACGGTGTGCAGTAATCCTATGAAGCAATTTACACCATGCAAACAACCACTGGGGGAGAGCCTCAACCCCCCACTGCCACGGGGAGGCTGATTCATCATTAGCGGCAGGTAGCGACAGATGAGCGTCTGTAGCAGGCATTTTCAGAGCGCCCGCTAGTAGTCGCAGTGCTCGGCCATGGGTCGCTACTTTATAGCGACTCAGTCGCTGTTCAGTAATGTTGAATACATTGTGAGGAGTCGCTATTTGACCAGTACAGCGCTGTATGGCAGCGCATGGTAGCCACTGCTCATAGCGACCGACTCACACCATATTCAGGAAAAAAACAGCCTCACAAATCTCTGGCGCTGAAAAATGCTTGTTTGAAGCCCAGAGCGCAGGAGGCGGTGTGTTTAAAGTCTGTTTTCCAGCATCTATCCACTAGTAACAAAGCGAAAACATATGGAATTACATTGTAACCACATTGTAACATGAACACTTTAATGGCAGACCTGTAATGTCATTTCTGAAGAAATATATAAAAAATTTAAAAAATGTGAAAAAAACTGCTTTTATAATGCCAGAAGAGGTCACAGAATTATTTGTGATTTTTGGGAAAATTAAAAAAAAAAAAAACGTTTAAAGAGAAGAAAAGGATCGTCCATTGAAATGTATGGGAGAGCGACAGGTAGCGAGAGGTCATACCTGGCGCTGTGCAAGGCTGAACGCCGGCGCTGTTCGCTGAGGCTGTGAAAATGATGAATCAGACGCTACATGTCGCTATCCCAGTCGCTAAACAGATTCTGCTTGATAAATGTGGAATTGCGTGGCGTGTCCGGCATTCACCAGTCGCTATCTGTCGCTACCTGTCATTAACCAGGCGCTATCCTTTCTTAAATAACCCCCATAGACAGCACCTGCTGATCTAGCTATACAAATCCTATAGATTGATAATGGGCATACAAACACAATTAAAACCATAAAAAAACAAAGCACAGGCATGACACTATGATTATGTAGGACACTGTACCAGATATATCCCTGAATCCTGATAAGAAACACAAATGATATAATTTCCCCTCTTACATCCAATGAAACAATTATTCATAAATCCTTATCCCTCAAACAAAAGTGCAATGTGCATGCGCAAATGACTACTGTGCCAATGGCAACAATTTCATAATACATTTGCCCATACTATATAACATAGATGGTCCCTAAAGTGGACCCGGTAGATGTTGACGTCCTCCCACAGTGATTAGTACAATGGGGGGGGGGGGGGGGGCTGTCAGGCTTTATCCCACTACCTCCATTGCAATGAATGGAGAGGACGGGCCAGGGCTCTGTGAATGATGGTGAGTCGCAATCCTGATCCACCATCAAACCCGTCTATATGTTCATGGTGCGGGGGCCAGGTGAGTTGTAATGCCCTCTGGACAAAAGGTAGGTACCCTTGTGTTTTTTTTATCTGCTCGCTGAATCACTAGTATATTGCGCCAGGCTGTGTGCAGGGGAATAGCACCTGCTCGTGCCCAATGTCTGTGGCTTCCAGGGCCCTAACGCTGAGGATCCAGATGGCTGCAGTGCTCATCCAATCCTCCGGTGGGCCAGAGCATTTCCACAGGTGCTCCAAGACAGGGGAGCCCCCTACTGCCATGAGCCTGGTGGGCCAGAGCATTTCCACAGGTGCTGCAAGACAAGGGCGCCCTCTACTGACATGGGCAAGGTGGGCCAGAACATTTCCACAGGTGCTGCAAGACAAGGGAGCCCCCTACTGTCATGGGCCTGGTGGGTCAGAGCATTTCCACAGGTGCTGCAAGACAGGGGAGCCCCCTACTGTCATGGGCCTGGTGGGTCAGAGCATTTCCACTGCTGCTGCAAGACAAGGGAGCCCCCTACTGCCACGGGCCTGGTGGGCCAGAGCATTTCCACAGGTGCTGCAAGACAAGGGAGCCCCCTACTGCCACGGGCCTGGTGGGCCAGAGCATTTCCACAGGTGCTGCAAGACAAGGGAGCCCCCTACTGCCACGGGCCTGGTGGGCCAGAGCATTTCCACAGGTGCTGCAAGACAAGGGAGCCCCCTACTGCCACGGGCCTGGTGGGCCAGAGCATTTCCACAGGTGCTGCAAGGCAAGGGAGCCCCCTACTGCCACGGGCCTGGTGGGCCAGAGCATTTCCACAGGTGCTGCAAGACAAGAGAGCCCCCTACTGTCATGGGCCTGGTGGGCCAGAGCATTTCTACTGGTGCTGCAAGACAGGGGAGCCCCCTACTGCCATGGGCCTGGTGGGTCAGAGCATTTCCACAGGTGCTGCAAGACAAGGGAGCCCCCCACTGTCATGGGCCTGGTGGGCCAGAGCGTTTCCACTGGAGCTGGCTTTCATGGGGCCCCTTTCTGCCATGGGCCTGGTAGCAGCTGCCCCCCTGCCTCTGTGGGATGTACACCCCTGGACATGTTGTAAGTTATAGAGAGTTGGAAAAAAGAAGCCTTTTTGCTTTACTCCAACTGAAGTAAGTGCACCTCAGCAGGTGAACAAGATAATGATGGTCAGCTCTACCTTCAATTTATGGCTGTCCCAGGAAAGTCACAAGATTTCTGGCAGAGGCTAAGCGCGCTCCACTCCAACGATCCTTGCAGTAGAAAAAAAAAGTCAACCAGTTGATACAGTAAAAATACCTCACAAAATTTCATTTATCAAAAATATAAAAAAGGCAAACTTTCCCAGTGAAAAATAGACTAAATACGCGTTTCGGACCATAAAGAGGTCCTTAATCATGACATCTTACATATGCAGTTAGGGGGCTTATAACTGTTACCCGGGAACCCACCCATACTGGGTGGCGCCAGTAAATTAAAAAAAAAGTCACAAGCATATCAAAAAGATTAAAACACATGAGCAAACTCACATTTCAAATGTAGGTGGAGAACCTTTCCCATTCATTGATAAACAAATAAACAAATGAGCAGATCCTGATGATTCAAAAGAGGGATCAGCCTGCTACACATAAAGCCAGACTGAATCCCAATAATGACAAATAAACCTCAGCAGGTGACACCGCACCCTAGGTCCAAAGAACCCCCTTTGCGCCTGACACCTTCCACCAGTGGCCCAGTGGAGAAGGCTAAAAATACAATGGCGATATAAGCACATTATTATTATATTACTGCAGTTATAACTATATAGCTCCTTTGAACTTTCCCAGTGAAAAATAGACTAAACACATTTACGCGTTTCGGACCATAAAGAGGTCCTTAATCATGACCTCTTACATATGCAGTTAGGAGGCTTATTACTATTAAACCCCGGAACCCACCCCCATACTGAGTGGCGCCAGTAAATTCAAAAAAAGTCACAAGCAAATCAAATATACATAATGACGACAATCAAAAAGATTATAACACATGAGCAAACTCACATTTCAAATGTCGGCGGAGAACAAACAAGCAGATCCTGATGATCAAAAGAGGGATCAGTCTGATACACATAAAGCCAGACTGAATCCCAATTATGACAAATAAACCTCAGCAGGTGACACCGCACCCTAGGTCCAAAGAACCCCCTTTGCGTCTGACACCTTCCACCAGTGGCCCAGTGGAGGAGGCTAAATATACAATGGCGATATAAGCACATTATTATTATATTTCTGCAGTTATAACTGTATACCTCCTTTGAAAAAAAACTTCAGCCAGCCAGTTGATCCAGTAAAAATACATCACAAAACTTTATTTATCAAAAATATTAAAAAGCCATAAAGGCAAACTTTCCCAGTGAAAAATAGACTAAACACGTCTACGCGTTTCGGACCATAAAGAGGTCCTTAATCATAACATCTTACATATGCAGTTAGGAGGCTTATAACCGTTACCCGGGAACCCCCCCCCCCCCCATATTGGTGGGTACATTTTAAAACAGTCACAAGCGAATAAAATATACATATTTAAGACAATCAAAAAGATCATAACACATGAGCAAACTCGGCAGAGAACCTTTCTCGTTCATTGATAAACAAATAAACATACGAGCAGATTCTGATGATTCAAAGGAGGGATCAGCCTGCTACACATAAGCCAGACTGAATCCCAATTATGACAAATAAACCTCAGCAGGTGACACCACACCCTAGGTCCAAAGAACCCTCTTTGCGCCTGACACCTTCCACCAGTGGCCCAGTGGAGGGGGCTAAATATACAACGGCGATATAAGCACATCACTATTATATTACTGCAGGCGATATAAGCACATTTTTATTATTATATTACTATATATATATATATATATATATATATATATATATATATATCTTTTTTATTATTATATTACTGCAGTTATAACTGTATACCTCCTTTGAGAAGGGGACAATGGTGTTTTTTTGAGCCGCATAAATAAAACTGCGTTTGTGACTGCATTCTGCCTAGAAATAAATCTGGCACAGACGGGATCCAGTAAAAATACGTCACAAAACTTTATTTATCAAAAATATTAAAAAGCCATAGAGGCAAACTTTCCCAGTGAAAAATAAACTGAACGCGTATACGCGTTTCGGACCATAAAGAGGTCCTTAATCATGACATCTTACATATGCACATAAACTCGCATTTCAAATGTCGGCGGAAAACAAACAAGCAGATCCTGATGATTCAAAAGAGGGATCAGCATGATACACATAAGCCAGACTGAGTCCCAGTTATGACAAATAAACCTCAGCAGGTGACACCGCACCCTAGGTCCAAAGAACCCCCTTTGCGTCTGACGCCTTCCACCAGTGGCCCAGTGGAGGAGGCTAAAAATACAATGGCGATATAAGCACATTATTATTATATTACTGCAGTTATATTACTGTATACCTCCGTTGAGAAGAGGGATAATAGTGTTTTTTGAGCAGCATAAATAAAACCGCGTTTGTGACTGCAATCTGCCTAGAAATGTATCTGGCACAGACGGGTTTTAGCATTTAATCCTAACCTCACCCACCCAGCCTATTAATATTAAAGATGAAATGCCTTGGCACAGAGGAGTCGCTTTGTCGCTACAGTAAGTTTCCAAGGGCAGATCCTTACTAATCCTCTTGTCTCCTGGCGGAATATTTTGTGCTGACGCCGCATTACCGGAGAGAAATGCGATGACATGAAGACACCACCGAGCCCTGAAAAATGAAACCTTGGGAGACTTTTTCAGCCCGGAGATTTAATCTCTCTCTGCTACAATGGAGTGCTGAAAACATGGCTCAACAACACGGCAATAATCAGGCAACACAAGGAGCTCGTTTCCCTTTCTAAACTCTATTAACATCGGCTTACCATGATGGACTAAATTTATTAGAGCCGAGCTGTCAAGTACAAGAGACTAAAACACTGGAGAAACACGAGCGCGGAACGGGGAATTAAACGTGATGAAAATGTAATACATCCGCTCTGACTATCACAGGCACGGACTTCTCTCAGGTCATCTCAATGGTTTTTTACCCACCCTTCAGGAAGTGGGCAGTGTACGCAGAGCCGGATTAAGTGTGGTGGAGGCCCCTTGGCAACAAATCTAGTGGAGGCCCCTGGGCACCAATTCTGGCCGAGACCGGAAGTGAAGCGCGGTGCCACACCGGAAGTGACGCGACGTCGCGATTGATCACATGGCTGGCCTCATTTAAAAACGTGCACATGGCTATACACATTGGGGTACCATTCCTTGAGAAAGGGGACGTGATCCCCGGAACTTGGGAGGACTGCCCCCATCTATGCTATATGATATGACTCTGGGTAATATGCTTTCTATTTGCTATGTACATTTTCTTGCACTCATTATGCATTTATGTATGAACAAATGAATACCAAAGCTTATCTTGGCATTTAACCACAGTTTGAATCTTTGTATGCACGCTGCAGCACTTATGTCATGCTGACCAAGCTAACATTTACTGCAGTTTGCAGCGCAGAGCACTCCTATGAGCTGATGTAATACTATGGCCCTTATTTATGAAGGAATAGCGACAGGTAGCGACTGGTGAGCGGCCGGTAATGACGGGCACCGCCACGAGGAACGCCGGCTCCCCACCACAATCACACATTTATCAAACCAATCCTGCTTAGCGACTGAGATAGCGCCAGATAGCCACTCATTCATCATTATTCCAGCCTCAGCCCACAGCGCCAAAGTCCGACCTTGAACAGCGACAGGTATGACCTCTCGCTACCTGGCGCTCTCCAATGCATTTCAATGGAACAATCTTTAAATATTCATAACTAATTGTTAATTTTTTTTTTTTTTTTAAATGTGAAAAATTCTGTGACCACTTCTGCCATTTTAAATAATTTTTTTAAGGTAAAAAAAAAATGACAAAAAAATGTACAGAATTGATGTTACAGGTCTGATATTAATGTATTCATATTACAAAATTATTACAAAAATTAACAATTAATTATTTTAAAAATTATTTTTTTTTTGGTTTCCAAAAATATGGTTGTTTGGGGGTTAAAAAACTACTTTTAACCCATCGCCGCCAGCGCTCTGGGGTTTAAACATGCATTTCACAGCGCAATAATTTTTTGAGCGTGATTTGTTAATGAATATGGTGGGAGCCGGTCGCTATGGCCAGTCGCTATCATGTGCTCCCATACAGCGCGGAACCTGTCAAATAGCGACTCCTCACCCAATATTCAACATTACGGCAAACCGACTGAGTCGCTATCAACTACCGAACAACGGCCAAGCACAGCAACTACTAGTGGGCGCTCTGAAAATGTCGCTAGAGTCGCTCAACTGTTGCTACCCGCCGCTGTTAATGAATCGGCCTCCCCGTTTCATATGTTAAAGATACTGTGTATGTGAATCTGGAATCTCTCTTATAGTGGACCAACACCCAGGATTTTCACTATCCTGGGTTTTGGTCCACTTTCCGCGGGGCGCCCCGCTGCGTGAAACCCCCCAGAATGGCAGAAAAAACTCACCTCACCCCACTCCTACGGCGCATGCACGGGCCTCGTCCAATCAGCGCGCTCAAAGCCGCTGTGGTAGGCACATACAAGGGACGGACAACCACACCGGCTCCGAGCACGCTGGCAGCCGCATCTCGCTCTTCCCTCTAACAGGGAGCGCGCCCGCGCCGGCCATTCACAAACGGCCGGCGCGGGCGTGCACCCTGCTAGAGAGAAGCGTGAGATGGCCATGGCCCGTGCATGCGCCGTTGGAACAGGAAGAAGGTGAGGTGAATGGGGCGTCCTGGGGAGTTTCGCACAGCGGGGCATCCCGATTTCGGATGCCCCGCGGGGAGGGATTTGTTCGGCCTGGGTGTTGGTCCACTTTAATGTGAGTAAACTCACAATGTGGATACAATTGTTTCTACAGCCTATTTATTAGCTTTTGATAGACTATATGAGACAGCTACTGTGCTTGAGAGTTTGCAAACAAATAAGAGATTGCCTACAGTAAATGTATATGCACCTCTGTAAATAGATTATTTTGTGATAATGTACTACTTTTTCTTTGCCTGTATGTATTTAAAGTGGACCAACACCCAGGATTTTGACTATCCTGGGTCTTGGTCCACTTCGGCTGGGCACCCCGATCTGTGTGAAACCCCCCAGAAACCCGAAAAACTCTCTCCTCGCTCCCACATGACCGCCGCTGCCAATCCCCGCCGACGGACAAGCGGGAGGCAGCGACGGACAAGAGAGCGCGCCCGCCGCCGCCTCCCGCGCGTCACTCTTACAGCGCGCGCGCCCGCGCCGGCCATTCACAATCGGCCGGCGCGGGTGCGCGTCCTGCTAGAGGGACGCGTGGGAGGCCGCGGCGGGCGCCGCTGGAACGAGGTGAAGGTAGGATTTGTGGGGGTTCGGGGGGGTTTCACACAGTGGGGCACCCCCGATCGGGGTGCCCCGCAGTCAGGGGTCTGATTGGTCCTGGAATCTTATAGATTCCCGGGCCGATCTTGGGAGGGTGTTGGTCCACTTTAATATGGGTCATAATTGCAGGACAAAACAGTAAAAAAGTTTTTTAGCATAATTGGTGTGCGCCTGAATTTCTACTTACTCGCCTACTTACTGGAAGCCAGATCGAGTCTCTTGTGCCCCCCTTCCCCTCGAGCTTTGCCATGACTGGGCTAGCGCTCCATAAACCTCCAGCCGCACCCCTCCTCAAATAACCATCCTGACAACCATTTCTTTGGAATGATGGAATTTTAATCGGCCACAGCCTCAGCAACATAGTAATAAATAACAAGTGCAAACTAACCCCTCCATTCCTAATCCGGGTCTGAGATTTCCATCACAAATGGAGCTAGCAAAAACAATAGAGGGGAGACAGGCCAGAAGGCTCCGATATCTCCCGATCCGGAAAGCAGAAGCTCGACCGCGTCCCTCCTAGGCCTGGGAGCTCAACCAGGCTAACCGCCAGGATCCAATTCCCCTCTTCTGCCCCTCCCCCCCCCCCACAGCTCATACACCTACCCTCCTGGCCCCCTCCCCCCCACAGCTCATACACCTACCCTCCTGGCCCCCTCCCCTCCCCCCCACAGCTCATACACCTACCCTCCTGGCCCCCTCCCCTCCCCCCCACAGCTCATACACCTACCCTCCTGGCCCCCTCCCCTCCCCCCCACAGCTCATACACCTACCCTCCTGGCCCCCTCCCCCCCACAGCTCATACACCTACCCTCCTTGCCCCCTCCCCTCCCCCCCACAGCTCATACACCTACCCTCCTGGCCGGTTTCACCGGAAACAGCCCACTTACATGACTTCTTCTGTTACCCGTTTTCGTGCTTTTCTCAGACCCGAACTTGATAAGGAGACCGCCCAACGGCTGTGTCAATAAAAACGCACATACCTAGAAAAATACAATAACTAAACACGTGTAATAACAACTTCCGCGATACATACGCATTGATAAAGTCCGAACCAGAAACATCCACTTATACATAAATACATAAAATTTATAAATATATAACTTTCTTTTTTCTTTTTTTTTTTTTTCTTTTTTTTATAAAGGTTAACAAAATGCAATGCAAAACCTACCTGACTTTCCACTGTGACCAATTCAACCATTCCATCACCCAGAGGGCGGGAAAGCTCGTTCCAGGTAGGAGATCGGGGGTCAAAGAGGAAGGGGAGGGGGCAACCAGCCCTTTATACTCCCCTACCCCCTTCCCCCGATCTCCCCCCCAATCCCATGAGGAAGCGCAGGCCAGTCATGGGGCTGCCGGCCTTAAAGGGCCGACGCCTTTCTTTCTGGGCGGGGGGTAGTGTAGTCGCCCGGCTGGTTCCCTGCATTGAGCTGCCAGCGGCTGTGCTTGGTGACTAATGTGCAGTGACAGCTCTGCACCCATCACTGTAGCGTTGCTGGCGGCGGCTTTGCTGCTCCAGACCTCCCCCCCCCCCCCCTCCTGCCCTGGGGTGGCTTTAGCTGCAGGTTTGCTAAAACAAAAAAAGCCCTGCTCAGATGCGCCCCCCCTGCCGCCCATCAGACTGAAAAGCCTCCTGGACCAGACCATAACACAAAGGTTGGTGGAGGCCCCCTTTGTAGGGCAAGTGGTGGAGGCCCCAGGGCGCGTGCCCCTTGCACGTTCCTCATAATTCGGCCCATTGTACTCATAGCTGGCCTTTGGGGTGTGCAAGCAGTGCCATCGCACAGGGTGGCACCCCAAACTACCTTTAAGGGGGCGCCAAATGGCACTACTCAGATTGCCCTTTGATAAAGAGCTGCTCTCATCTGACTTTCTTTTCTATATGTTCTCTCTTGCAACATTCCACCTACTCGCCCTCTCACATTTTTTTTTCTTTATTTTCACCTCATCCTCTCTGTTTTCCACATTCCCTTCTTTTTCTTCCTTTCCTTCCACATCCCCTGCTTTTCCCTCTATTCCTCCTCTCTCTTTTACATCATGCCACTTCTCTCTTGCACTTTCCACATCTCTCTCATTATAACACATTGGCCTTGATTCAATAAGCGGTGAAAAAAATTCTCATGGTAGTAAAAATTCAATTCATGAGAAAAAAAAAACAGAGAGGCCGATTCATTAATAGCGGCAGGTAGCGACAGTTGAGCGACTGTAGCGGTATTTTCACAGCGCCCGCTAGTAGTTGCTGTGCTTGGCCGTTGTTCGGTTGTTGATAGCGACTGAGTCGGTGTGCAGTAATGTTGAATACGGGGTGAGGAGTCGCTATTTGACAGGTTCCGCGCTGTATGGGAGCGCATGATAGCGACTGGTCAGAGCGACCGGCTCCCATATTCATTAACAAATCACGCTCAAAAAATTCAAGTGCTGTGAAATGCATGTTTAAACCCCAGAGCGCTGGCGGCGATGGGTTAAAAGTAGTTTTTTAACCCCCAAACAACCATATTTTTGGAAACCAAAAAAAAAAAATTTTTAAAGAATTTAGTAATATGAATACAATAAAATCAGACCTGTAATATCAATTCTGCACATTTTTTTTTTACCTTAAAAAAAATATCTAACATGGCAGAAGTGGCCACAGAATTTTTCACATTAAAAAAAAAAAAAAAACATTAATAACAATTAATTATTAATATTTAAAGATTGTTCCATTGAAATGCATTGGAGAGCGCCAGGTAGCGAGAGGTCATACCTGTCGCTGTTCAAGGTCGGACGCTGGCGCTGTGGGCTGAGGCTGGAATATTGATGAATGAGTCGCTATATGGCGCTATCTCAGTCGCTAAGCAGGATTGGCTTGATAAATGTGTGATTGTGGTGGGGAGCCGGCGTTCTCGTGGCGGTGCCCGTCATTACCGGCCGCTCACCAGTCGCTACCTGTCGCTATTCCTTCATAAATAAGGGCCTAAGAATGTCACTGTTAGTGAATCACCAGATAGGAAGACAATGAAAGTCAATGGCATTTTTTTATTCCTGAGAAACGTCTTGAACTTTTTACTTTGTAATAAATAGTTCAATTGACTTCCATTGTCTTTCTATCTGGTGATTCACTAACAGTGACATTCTCTGGCTTTTTTCATGAGACCATGAGAAACTCGGGGAGGCTGATTCACTACTAACGCAAGGAATCGGCAGATGAGCATCTGTATAGCGGCGCTTAGAGCGACCGCTAGTATACGCTGTGATCGGCTATCGGGCGCTGTAACAGAGCATCTCATTCGCTGTAGTAACCTGGCCGGTATTGATGAATGAGATGTATGTTGGGCGCTCTAACACCAGTACAGTGCTGCAGGGAGCGAGAGGTAGCACCAGCTCATTCTGACCAACTCTCAGCGACACCATATTCAACAAAAAAACACACACACAGCGTTGGCGCTCTAAATTTGATCACTATAGCATAGAACAGCAGACGCTGTGTAATCACACATATCCACCAGTAACAAAGCAAAAACACAAGGAATGACATTGTTGTAACACTGTGATATTAATACTTTAGTGCCAGACCTGTAATGACAATTCTGCATAAAAATATAAAAAATGACTCTTTCTAGGCCAGGAGAGGTCACACAATTATTTGAGAGAAAAAGAAAATTTAAAAACAAAAAACCCTGTTTAAACAGAAGAAAAGCAACGTCCATTGAAATGTATGGGAGAGCGACAGGTAATACCAGGCGCTCTGGAAGCTAGAGCGCTGGCGCTATACGCTGAGCCGCCGGTAATGATGAATTGGACGCTAAATGGCGCTGTTAGAGTCACTCACCAGAATCGCCTTCATGAATGTGGTTTTGCGTACAGCACCCGGCATTCACCAGACGCTGCCTGCCGCTACCTGGCGCTATCCCTTGATGAATAAAGTCAGCAGAAGGAGCAAGTTCTACAGGGTTTATCATGGAATGCAAGATGCTGGTAAATGAGAGATGAAGCCCCTGACAGCCAGCATAGGGCTGATTTAAGCCTTTGCCTGGAATATCCCTTTAATACAGCTTCAGCTTGTGACCCATTTACTGTCAGGCTCCATGTATATTTATTAGCTGTCGGAGCTGCTGGAATATAAGTGACAGGTCGGGGGTATAAGAGCTGAATAGACGATGTTTCCTTGCTGGAGTGTAAACCTCCGCCTTACCCATACTGTCATCTGTCTTTATTTCAATGCATCAGCAATGATGCGTACAGGATGAGCGGTGACATCATACAATCACTTTCGCTGTTTTCACTGGCAGCTTCAAATAATAAGCAACTGGCATCAGCAAGCGTTAGACTTACCTCTCGGGTGGGTGACATCTAGCCATAGGCTACTGTGTGCTGTGGTTTGTCCCTCCTTCTTATATATCCTGTGCAACAAATTGTGTACACATCCATACCTTGTGCTTTACACGACAGATATACAATATCATGCATACCTCTCAAGTGTCCCTGATTTGGAGGGACTGTCCCTCTTTTGAGTCCATGTCCCTCGTTGTTCCCATTTGTCCCTCTTTGAGGTGTAACATGCAGATCTGCAGCAATAAATTATTCATTTGCCTATTTAAAGTGTTTCTATTGTTGTAACTGTTACAATGTATCTCCTATCTATCCCTCAATGATGGGGTGTGGCTTCATCCATCCCTCAATGAGGGGGCGTGGCTTCATCCAACCCTCAATGACGGGAGAGGTGTGACTTCATCCATCCCTCAATGAGGGGGCGTGGCTTCTCCCATCCCTCAATGAGGGGAGAGGCGTGGCTTCATCCATCCCTCAATGTGGGGAGAGGCGTGGCTTCATCCATCCCTCAATGAGGGGGCGTGGCTTCATCCATCCCTCAATGTGGGGAGATGCGTGGCTTCATCCATCCCTCAATGTGGGGAGAGGCGTGGCTTCATCCATCCCTCAATGTGGGGAGGTGCGTGGCTTCATCCATCCTTCAATGAGGGGCGTGGCTTCATCCATCCCTCAATGTGGGGAGGGGCGTGGCTTCATCCATCCCTCAATGAGGGGGCATGGCTTCATCCATCCCTCAATGAGGGGATGTGGCTTCATTTACATATGGTCCCTCTTTGAGGTGTAACGTGCAGATCTGCAGCAATAAACGATTAATTTGCCTATTTAAAGTGTTTCTATTGTTACTGTTACATCCTATCTCCTATCCATCAATCAATGAGGGGGCGTGGCCTAATTTAACAATAGTCCCCCCTTTCCCACCCTGAAAAGTTGGAAGGTATGCAATATGGGCCTGATCTACTAAGTGTGTAGAGCAGGGAACATCCACTATTACCCAGTGGTATAACTACATCCCTATGGGCCCCAGAGCAAACTCAGGACCACCCTCCCATCCACACACTCACCCCTTCTTTGGTAATGCCCTCCACAGCACATTGTAAAAAAAAAAAAAGCAAAACTACAATAACCTACATGGGATCACATACCCCCCAACCATCCCAATTTCCCAGAGACAATCACAATTTGGGGTTGTTGGTCCCGGCGTCGCCCATTACTAGCCGGAAGGTTGCCGCAGCCTCTCAGAGGCCCGCTGCCATTGTCCCCGGGTGTGCGCGCTCGGCTGCACACTCTGGGCCTAGATTATATCTATCAGCTCTTAACAGTCTGAGCAGATAGAAGAACATGCAAGGAGACACAGCTGCCACTAATTAGTAACTTCACCCAACACTTGCACTAACAGAAAGATCCTTTCCCCACTGAACGTGCTCTGGATGGCTAAAAATATAATGGGATTAAAGTGGACTAAAGCCTGGGTCTTTGCCCCCCGGGGCGACCCGATTCAGAATGCCCCACTGTGTGAAACCCCCCAGGTCACCCAGTAAAACTCACTTTCCCCAGTTCTACAGTGCTGGGTCTCCTCCAATCTGTTCTTATCAGTCTGAGCTGACAGAAGAACGTGAAGGGAGACACTGCTATTACTAATTTGCAGCTCCCCCCTGGGATCAAATGATGAATAAGAATTAGTCCATTGGTTGAGAGTCCAGTTGTCACAACAAAAAATTTCTCATTCGGCGCATGACCATTGACATGTGAAAACATATCGAACGAGCAATCTCATGAACGATCTCTATAATAAACAATTAGCAGACTAATCGCATACGATGAGCCAATAAACGGCGTGTTCCTTTTTCCACTGTATGTGCTCTGGACGGCCAAAATTATAATGGGTTTAAAGTGGATCAAAACCCGAGTCTTGGTCTTGTGAAACCCCCCAGGTCACCCAGTAAAACTCACTTTCCCCAGTCCTATAGTGCTGGCTCTCCTCCAATCAGACTATGAGGCCAATTCATTAATAGCGGCAGGTAGCGACAGTTGAGCGACTGTAGCGGCATTTTCAGAGCGCCCGCTAGTAGTCGCTGTGCTTGGCCATTGTTCGGTAGTTGATAGCGACTCAGTCGGTTTGCCGTAATGTTGAATATTGGGTGAGGAGTCGCTATTTGACAGGTTCCGCGCTGTATGGGAGCGCATGATAGCGACTGGCCCTAGCGACCGGCTCCCACCATATTCATTAAAAAATCACGCTCAAAAAATTCTCGCGCTGTGAAATGCATGTTTAAGCCCCAGAGCGATGGCGGCGATGGGTTAAAAGTAATTTTTTAACCCCCAAACAACCATATTTTTGGAAACCAAAAAAAAAACAAGTTTTTTAAATAATTTAGTAATATGAATACATTAATATCAGACCTGTAATATCAATTCTGTACAATTTTTTTATTTTTTTTTTACCTTAAAAAAATTATCTAAAATGGCAGAAGTGGTCACAGAATTTTTCACATTAAAAAAAAAAAAATAATAATAACAATTAATTATTAATATTTAAAGATTGTTCCATTGAAATGCATTGGAGCGCGCCAGGTAGCGAGAGGTCATACCTGTCACTGTTCAAGGTCAGACGCTGGCGCTGTGGGCTGAGGCTGGAATAATGATGAATGAGTCACTATATGGCGCTATCTCAGTCGCTAAGCAGGATTGGCTTGATAAATGTGTGATTGTGGTGGGGAGCCGGCGTTCTCGTGGCGGGGCCCGTCATTACCGGCCGCTCACCAGTCGCTACCTGTCGCTATTCCTTCATAAATAAGGGCCTATATAGTCTGAGCTGACATGCAGGGAGACACAGCTAATTTGCAGCTCCCCCCTGGGATCGAATGATGAATGACAATTAGTCCTTTGGTCGAGAGTCCGGTTGTCATAACTTAAAATTTCTCATTTGGCGCATGACCATTGACATGTGAAAACACATATAGAACGAGTGTATAGAATATGCAATCTCATGAACTATCACTGTACAAAACAATTGGCAGACTAATCGCATACTAGTTGTACATTTGTTTGTGCGCTCAACGAACAGACGATTTATCTGTTCATGCAAATGAGCCATAAAATGGGATGTTCCATTTTCTACTGTATGTGCTCTAGCAGGCCAAAACTGTAGTGGGGTTAAAATTAGTCAAGCTCTTGGACGGAGCCTGTGTGAAATTCTATGTTTTTTCATATTGTAATAAGGTGTCTTAACCATAGGTGTAAGTTCGTCCCATGAAGCATTTACTCATGTAACTGGGAGGCCGATTCATTAATAGCGGCAGGTAGCGACAGTTGAGCGACTGTAGCAGTATTTTCACAGCGCCCGCTAGTAGTCGCTGTGCTTGGCCATTGTTCGGTTGTTGATAGCGACTGAGTCGGTGTGCAGTAATGTTAAATACAAGGTGACGAGTCGCTATGTGACAGGTTCCGCGCTGTATGGGTGCGCATGATAGCGACTGGTCAGAGCAACCGGCTCCCACCATATTCATCAAAAAATCACGCTCAAAAAATTCAAGCGCTGTGAAATGCATGCTTAAACCCCAGAGCGCTGGCGGCGATGTGTTAAAAGTAGTTTTTTTTTAACCCCCAAACCACCATATTTTTGGAAACCAAAAAAAAAAATTTTTAAAGAATTTAGTAATATGAATACATTAATATCAGACCTGTAATATCAATTCTGCACAATTTTTTTTTTTTTTTTACCTTAAAAAAATTATCTAACATGGCAGAAGTGCTCACAGAATTTTTCACATTTAAAAAAAACAAAAAAAACATTAATAACAATGAATTATGAATATTTAAAGATTGTTCCATTGAAATGCATTGGAGAGCGCCAGGTAGCGAGAGGTCATACCTGTCGCTGTTCAAGGTCGGACGCTGGCGCTGTGGGCTGAGGCTGGAATAATGATGAATGAGTGGCTATATGGCGCTATCTCAGTCGCTAAGCAGGATCAGCTTGATAAATGTGTGATTGTGGTTGTGGGGAGCCGGCGTTCTCGTGGCGGGGCCCGTCATTACCGGTCGCTACCTGTCGCTATTCCTTCATAAATAAGGGCCTGAGTGTAATAGGCAAAGTAATTGGGGTGCAATAGGCGAAGGTTTACTCATGTAACCGTAGGTGTAAGTTCGTCCCATGAAGTTATCATGTAGGTGTAAGTTTTTTTTCGTACGTGTAAGTTCGTTCCGAGCCAAAGAGTAAGTTAAAGATGAAACCTACCGGAAGTAATAAAAGCTACGTTCACATACCATAGGTATGTGAAATTCTATGTGTGAGGTTCTAACTAGTGCGGAGTTAATTAGTGGGGTTAAAACGTATGTCAATGCAACTAATCCAACCCCCGCCCCTAGTCATAATCAGTCTGAAAAGTAACTTCTCTCATTTAAATAAAGCATCTACCATTTAAAAGACCAAAAAGTAACGATGATTTAGGGGCAGTGCCTGGATGTTTTGGAGTCCGCTATCCTGCCCCTGGGGCATCTACACCGGATGACCTGCTGTGTGAAACCCGAACAAAACTCTGGTGTAACCCCCTTTTCTAAGGGGAGGACCCAAACAAAAAGTCACTGTGTGAAACCCCCCTGAGCACCAGTTAATTTGATCCCGGCAGAACCTGCAACATGATCTCCGCCGGTGGCGCATCCCGGGCCTCCCTAACGCTGTGCGCACTCTCGCACACCCGAACAGCATGTCGGGCATGCAGCCAGCCGGCACCTTTGAGATCAGTCAATTTCCGATCTCAAAAGTGCCGCTGGGCATGGCTTCGGCGGTGGTAAAACCTGGTTTTCTTTAAAAACTGTGCCACCTCTGAGCCAACAGCAGCGCCTGGCTGCTCGGGCGGGGGCCCGAATGATCAGCGGTGGACCCAGAAATGGGTTTCCATCCGCTTTAATTTGAAGGTCCGGATTAATGTGGGCAATATGTATGTACAGGGTGTGGGAAACATATAAGATAGGCTCTTATTCAGGGTGAAGGTCTGGATTAATGTGAGCAATCTGTATGTACAGGGTATGGGAAACATATAAGATAGGCTCTTATTCAGGGTGAAGGTCCGGATTAATGTGGCAATCTGTATATACAGGGTGTGGGAAACATATAAGATAGGCTCTTATTCAGGATGAAGGTCCGTATTAATGTGGGCAATCTGTACAGGGTGTGGGAAACATATAAGATAGGCTCTTATTCAGGGTGAAGGTCCGTATTAATGTGGGCAATCTGTACAGGGTGTGGGAAACATATAAGATAGGCTCATATTCAGGGTGAAGGTCCGGATTAATGTGAGCAATCTGTATGTACAGGGTGGGGGAAACATATAAGATAGGCTCTTATTCAGGGTGAAGGTCCGGATTAATGTGGGCAATCTGTATGTACAGGGTGTGGGAAACATATAAGATAGGCTCTTATTCAGGGTGAAGGTCCGGATTAATGTGGGCAATCTGTATGTACAGGGTGTGGGAAACATATAAGATAGGCTCTTATTCAGGGTGAAGGTCCGGATTAATGTGGGCAATCTGTATGTACAGGGTGTGGGAAACATATAAGATAGGCCCTTATTCAGGGTGAAGGTCCGGATTAATGTGGGCAATCTGTATGTACAGGGTGTGGGAAACATATAAGATAGGCTCTTATTCAGGGTGAAGGCCCGCTTTAAGTATTAGTCTGCAAAAACATGATTATAAAAACTGTTAAAAATCAACCTGCTACCATTAGTATATCAAGGGATAGCGCCAGTTAGCGCCTCGTAGCGGCAAGCAGTGTCTGGTGAACGCCAGGCGCTGTACGCAAAACCACATTTATGAAAGCGATTCTGGTGAGCGACTCTAACAGCGCCATGTAGCGTCACATGTATAGCGCCGGCACTCTAGCTTCCAGAGCGCCAGGTATTACCTTTCTCTCTGTAGCGCTCTCCGTTCATTTGTGTGTTTGACATTTTTAATTTTTTTTTTTTTTTTTTCTTTTGCTCCAATCATTGTGTGACGTCTCCTGGCTGCAAACAAACACTTTTAGAAACTTTTTTTGAGTTTTTATATTTTTATGCAGAATTGTCTTTACAGGTCTGTCACTAAAGTGTCATTGTCACAGTATTAAAACATGTGTTTTCGCTTTGTTACTGGTGGATATATGGTCAAAAACAGACTTTAATCACACAGCGCCTGGCGCTCTATGCTATAGCGCCCAGCTTTAGAGCGCCGACGCTGTGTGTGTCTGTCCTTTTTTGATAAGTATGGTGAGGAGCGCCGAGAGTCAGTGGCGCTACCCCTCGCTCCCTGCAGCACTGTACTGGTGTTAGAGCGCCAAACATACATCACATTCATCAATGCCGGCCAGGTTACTACAGCGACTGAGGCGCTCTGTTACAGCACCCGATAGCCGATCACAGCATCTACTAGCGGCCGCTATACAGACGCTCATCTGCCGATACCTGGCGCTAGTCATGAATCAGCCTCAAAGTTCTAATTAAAGTGCCCTAGTGCTGTGCAGTAAGAATAACATAACTAATATGACCTAAGCAAGGTAACAATTGCTAACAGTGTATTATCACAATTAGAGATGAGCGAACTTTTGACAAATTTGATTCAACTGATTCGCCGAATTTTCCGCCAAAAATCGGTTCGACCCGAATTTATTCGCAATGAATCGCTATTAAAAACGGCTATTTCTGAGCCTCCTAGAGCCTCAATAGGGTTGTAAACCATTCTGCCTTGCTGTAACACGCATAGGATGCGTGCTGGGTTAGTGAAGTAATACTGTAAATAATTAGGACATGCAGATCAGAGGCATTGCTAATAGAATTGCAGAGCAGCACAATTGCAGAGAGTTGAAGTGGCATCACTATGAGGGGCCCCTATAGTGCCTGAAAAAGCAGCAACATCAGGAGCCCAAACATAGCTTGAAAGAGACACTGGAGTTGGCAGCAGGAGGCCAAAAATTGGATGAATCACACCCTGGAGTTGCAAGCAGCAGCAGGAGCACAAACATTGCTTTAAAGAGACACTGGAGTTGGCAGCAGGAGGCCAAAAATTTGATGAATCACACCCTGGAGTTGCAAGCAGCAGCAGGAGCACAAACATTACTTTAAAGAGACACTGGAGTTGGCTGCAGGAGCCCAGAAATTGGATGAATCACACCCTGGAGTTGCAAGCAGCAGCAGCAGGAGCCCAAACATTGTGTGAAAGAGACACTGGAGTTGGCTGCAGGAGGCCAAATATTGGATGAATCACACCCTGAAGTTGGCAGCAGCACAAACATCAGCTGGAAGGCACACCATGGAGTTGGCAGCAGCAGAAGCAGGAGCCCAAACATTGCTTGAAAGACACCCTGGAGATGGCAGCAGCAGCAGCAGGAGGCCAAAAATTGGCTGAAAGGCACACCCTGAAGTTGACAGCAGGAGCCCAAAAATTGGCCTAAAGACATAAATAGGTTTTGCACCATTTGGAAAGTGTAAAACGTGGCACCATGCTGAATCTAGTTGCATGCATCAGGCATTGGTGGGTGGAAATCCTGGCTGATCCATCCCTGATTCATTTTGACAAAGGTGAGTCTCTTGCCGTAACTATGGCCCCACACCCGCTCAGATGGCACGCTACTGGCCGGGCAGGACAGCTTTTTCAGTTGCGGCCACAAATCAAGTTTGGCTGCCCAGAAGTCCAGCGGATCCTCAAGGTGTGTTGGCATGGTCATGTCAAAGTATGACATGACCTGCTGGTTGAGGTCCTGCTCCAGGTCTTCCTGCTGCTCATGAGTAGCCTCACTATGCGGGTGTAGAAAGCTACTCATTAGCGACTGAAGACTGAGGCTGCTGCTGATGGAGCTGCTGCTGCTACTCCTGCCAACCCCCCCAGCAGGCATGGCAGTGGAAGGTGAGCGCAGAGGTCCCCCCAAGTCAGACCTGCAAGAGTATGGACCATGGCACAGATAGGCATCGGCCAACTGACTACGTAGAATGTTTTTGTAGTAGTTCAGCTTGTCCTCCCTCTCGGCGGGTTTAAAAAATGCCCCCATTTTGTGCCGGAAGCGAGGGTCCAATAAGGTGGACAGCCAGAAATCATCCCGGCGACAAATGGAAACAATTCTGGGGTCACTACGCAAGCACGTGAGCATGCTTCCTGCCATTTGCGCAAGTGACTCGAAGGGACTACCTGTCTCCATCTCCACTGCATACTGCCACTGTCTCACCTTCCTCACAACCCTCTAGCTCCTCTAGCTCCTCTGGCTGCTCCTCCTCTCCTGTCCGCTGATTAGATAAACCAGCCATTTCGCCAAGCCTAAACTGTGCTTCACTGGGCCACTCCTCCTCCTCTTCCTCCTCCTCCTCCAGTTCAGCTCCAACGGGGTTCATGTGGCCGTAAGATATAGACGCCATGTCTCCAGTGCCCTGACCAGCCATGGTTTCCAACATGTGCTGTAGTACATGAAGCAGTGGAATCACGTCGTTCATCCCGTAATCCTGCCGACTGACAAATAAAGTGGCTTCCTCAAAGGGCCTGAGCAAACGGCAGGTGTCACGTATGAGCTGCCACTGGTTGACATTGAAATTACACAGGGGAGTCCCCCTATCCACTTGGATCATCAGGAAATCCGTGATGGCTTTTCTCTGTTCATATAATCAGTCCAACATGTGAAGGGTGGAATTCCAACGGGTGGAAACATCGCAAATCAGACTATGTTGGGGGCTACCATTCTGACGCTCTAGCTCAAGAAGGGTGTGTTTGGCGGTGTATGAATGGCTGAAGTGCATGCAAAGTTTCCTTGAAGTTGTTAGAATGTCTTGCAGATCGGGGGAACACTTCAGAAACCGCTTGACAACCAGATTGAAGACGTGAGCCATGCAGGGCGCATGGGTCAGGCTTCCTTGGCGCAGCGCAGACAAAATGTTCTTCCCATTGTCGGTAACCATGATTCCCATTTTAAGTTTTCTTGGAGTAAGCCATGTTTGGATTTCGTGATGAATACATTTAAGCAGTTCCTCCCCTGTGTGACGTTCGCCAAGACAAACCATGTGAAGCACAGCGTGAAACCCTGCACACATGGTAGACTGGAGGGGCACTGAGACCTGAGCCTACAGTGGAGGGTGAGGAGATGGCGGAGGATGAGGAGGCCGAGTCGCACGGTGTCACAGGCACAACGGGCAGGGAGCGCAGAGGCCGAAGTGGCGTGATCTGTCCAAGTTGCTGCTGCTGCTGCAAAGGGACCACATTCACCCAGTGGGCCGTAAACGACATGTACTGTCCCTGACCGTAGTTACAGCTCCAGATGTCGGCGCTGCCATGCACTTTGCTACACACCGACAGGCTCAAGGACTGGCCCACCTTCTGTTCAACAAAAGTGTGCAGCACTGGTACTGCCTTCTTGGCAAAGAAATGATGGCTTGGGACTCTCCACCTCGGCTCGGCACAAGCCATCAGTTCTCTGAAAGGTGCAGAGTCCACCACCTGAAAAGGGAGCGACTGCAGCACCAGCAACTTGGACAGGAGCACATTCAGCTTCTGCGCCGTAGGATGAGTGGGCGCATACTGCTGTCTCTTGGACATGGCTTCGCTGATGGATTGCTGGCGGGATGCATGACTTGGAGGAGGAGGAGGAGGAGCAGGAGCATCAGGAGCAACAGAGGATGGGTATGACGCACAGCTGCCTTCGGCTGAGGTGCTGGAGCCTTGGCTGGCAGAAATTGGTAGCGGCGTGCCACTTAGTGAGGAAGCAGGCTGGACCACCTCTTTGGAGCCTCGGTTCTCCCAGGCCGCTTTATGGTGATGCATCATATGTTGACACAGGGCCGTGGTGCCAACATTTGGGCCCTGGCCACGCTTCACCTTCTGCCTACATATCTTGCATGTGGCCATGTTACCCTCCTGCGGATGCTTCAGGAAAAACTGCCACACTGGCGAGTAGCTACTTTTCCCACCAACAGGCCGCACTGATTCACTGCTACTGTCGCCAACTCCAGGAACCCCTGCTCCACTACCTCCCAATAAGGTAGCCTGATGTGCAGCAGGTGCTCTACCCCGGCCCTGGCCCCGTTTGGCTCCAGACTTTACAATTGTGCCCCCATGCTGACTGCCAACCATGCTGCTAACACCTTGCTGCCTCAGCGGCTGACTCCGGGGCAACCTGCGCCCCTCTTCCCCTGATGATGACGATGAAGCCCGTCCTGCACCCGGCTCCCAAGTGCGATCGGCTTCTTCATCATCATCATCATCATCACCGAGTTGTGGCTGCACGTCACTGATGTTTTCGGTTTCCTCAACAGTGTCTGGCGCAGGAGCTGGAACGCTCGCAACACCCACGACACTCTCCACATCACTATTTGTCTGCCTAGCTAAAGAAGCCACCTCCATTTCTTGGTTGGCAGTAGCTGCTGACTGTCCTCTATCTGATCGTCCTCCTCACTAAAGAGTGGAGCTGAACCCAAAGCATAGGATACGTCGCTGGGGAAGGAACGGCGTAGGACAGAGGCAATGGGAGGACAGGGACTGCTCTCGGGGCATGCCAACTCAGGGTTGTGTCAGAGGAACCTACCGACCCTGGGGGTCTCAGATGTAACTTGTGATGATGTGGATGACCGCGTTAAACAATCTACCACGGCAGATGCGTTACTGGTGGAGACACGACCACTAGCAGATACTGGCAGAACAGGTCTCTCACCGTGACTCCTGCTGCCACTCGCCCCTAGTCTGCTGCGACCTCTGCCTGCTGAATCTTGGCCTCTGCCACTCCTCTTTGAACATCCTGGCACTTGTCTGCCTGACATTTTTATGTATTTGAAATGCGCAATAGGTACTTTTGCAGGACAAAAACCAATTCAAAATGCAATAGCTTCATTAAGCTGAGGATGAACAAGGGTATTTAGTATAACAGATAGGGTGCTACGTGCATGTTTGGGATACCCTGCGGCCTAGTGTTTTGGCAGCAGACCAAAAACCAATTAAAAATGCAATAGCTTGATTAAGCTGAGGATTAACACTGCTTATTTAGTATAACAGATAGGGTGCCATGTGTTGGTTTGGGATACCCTGCGGCCTAGTGTTTTGGCAGCAGACCAAAAACCAATTCAAAATGCAATAGCTTGATTAAGCTGAGGATGAACAACGCTTATTTAGTATAACAGATAGGGTGACATGTGCTGGTTTGGGATGCCCATGTGGGCTAGTGTATTTAAAACAGACAAAAACCAATTCAAATTGCAATAGCTGAATTAAAATGAGGCTGAACAACGCTTATTTAGTATAACAGATAGGGTGCAACGTGCAGGTTTGGGATACCCTGTGGCCTAGTGTTTTGGCAGCAGACCAAAAACCAATTCAAAATGCAATAGCTTGATTAAGCTGAGGATGAACAATGCTTATTTAGTATAACAGATAGGGTGCCATGTGCTGGTTTGGTATACCCTGCGGCCTGGTGTTTTGGCAGCAGACCAAAAACCAATTCAAAATGCAATAGCTTGATTAAGCTGAGGATGAACAACGCTTATTTAGTATAACAGATAGGGTGACATGTGCTGGTTTGGGATGCCCATGTGGGCTGGTGTATTTAAACTAGACAAAAAACAATTCAAAATGCAATAGCTTGATTAAAATGAGGCTGAACAACGCTTATTTAGTATAACAGATAGGGTGACATGTGCTGGTTTGGGATGCCCATGTGGGCTGGTGTATTTAAACCAGACAAAAACCAATTCAAAATGCAATAGCTGAATTTAAATGAGGCTGAACAACGCTTATTTAGTATAACAGATAGGGTGCTACGTGCAGGTTTGGGATACCCTGCGGCCTAGTGTTTTGGCAGCAGACCAAAAACCAATTCAAAATGCAATAGCTTGATTAAGCTGAGGATGAACAACGCTTATTTAGTATAACAGATAGGGTGACATGTGCTGGTTTGGGATGCCCATGTGGGCTGGTGTATTTAAACCAGACAAAAACCAATTCAAAATGCAATATCTTTATGAGAAATAGCCTTTAAAAGCTGCTTTAGTGTAACATATAGGGTTAAATGTGCTAAAATAGGATGCACATGTGGGCTGGGGTTTTTACAGCTTATTTAGTATAACAGATAGGGTGCAACGTGGTGGTTTGGGATACCCTGCGGCCTGGTGTTTTGACAGCAGGACAAAAACCAATTCAAAATGCAATAGCTTGATTAAGCTGAGGATCAACAAGCGTATTTAGTATAACAGATAGGGTGCTACGTGGAGGTTTGGGATACCCTGCGGCCTAGTGTTTTGGCAGCAGACCAAAAACCAATTCAAAATGCAATAGCTTGATTAAGCTGAGGATGAACAACGCTTATTTAGTATAACAGATAGAGTGACATGTGCTGGTTTGGGATGCCCATGTGGGCTGGTGTATTTAAACCAGGAAAAAAAACAATTCAAAATGCAATAGCTTGATTAAAATGAGGCTGAACAACGCTTATTTAGTATAACAGATGGGTGACATGTGCTGGTTTGGGATGCCCATGTGGGCTGGTGTATTTAAACCAGACAAAAACCAATTCAAAATGCAATAGCTGAATTTAAATGAGGCTGAACAACGCTTATTTAGTATAACAGATAGGGTGCTACGTGCAGGTTTGGGATACCCTGCGGCCTAGTGTTTTGGCAGCAGACCAGAAACCAATTCAAAATGCAATAGCTTGATTAAGCTGAGGATGAACAACGCTTATTTAGTATAACAGATAGGGTGCCATGTGCTGGTTTGGTATACCCTGTGGCCTAGTGTTTTGGCAGCAGACCAAAAACCAATTCAAAATGCAATAGCTTGATTAAGCTGAGGATGAACAACGCTAATTTAGTATAACAGATAGGGTGACATGTGCTGGTTTGGGATGCCCATGTGGGCTGGTGTATTTAAACTAGACAAAAAACAATTCAAAATGCAATAGCTTGATTAAAATGAGGCTGAACAACGCTTATTTAGTATAACAGATAGGGTGACATGTGCTGGTTTGGGATGCCCATGTGGGCTGGTGTATTTAAACCAGACAAAAACCAATTCAAAATGCAATAGCTGAATTTAAATGAGGCTGAACAACGCTTATTTAGTATAACAGATAATGTGCTACGTGCAGGTTTGGGATACCCTGCGGCCTAGTGTTTTGGCAGCAGACCAAAAACCAATTCAAAATGCAATAGCTTGATTAAGCTGAGGATGAACAACGCTTATTTAGTATAACAGATAGAGTGACATGTGCTGGTTTGGGATGCCCATGTGGGCTGGTGTATTTAAACCAGACAAAAAACAATTCAAAATGCAATAGCTTGATTAAAATGAGGCTGAACAACTCTTATTTAGTATAACAGATAGGGTGACATGTGCTGGTTTGGGATGCCCATGTGGGCTGGTGTATTTAAACCAGACAAAAACCAATTCAAAATGCAATAGCTGAATTTTAATGAGGCTGAACAACTCTTATTTAGTATAACAGATAGGGTGCTACGTGCAGGTTTGGGATACCCTGCGGCCTAGTGTTTTGGCAGCAGACCAAAAACCAATT
The DNA here is from genome assembly GCA_027917425.1 of Gastrophryne carolinensis. Taxonomy (NCBI): domain Eukaryota; kingdom Metazoa; phylum Chordata; class Amphibia; order Anura; family Microhylidae; genus Gastrophryne; species Gastrophryne carolinensis. The sequence continues at coordinate 13,439,303 of CM051242.1, read as the reverse complement.
CAAAATGCAATAGCTTGATTAAACTGAGGATGAACAACGCTTATTTAGTATAACAGATAGGGTGCCATGTGCTGGTTTGGTATACCCTGTGGCCTAGTGTTTTGGCAGCAGACCAAAAACCAATTCAAAATGCAATAGCTTGATTAAGCTGAGGATGAACAACGCTAATTTAGTATAACAGATAGGGTGACATGTGCTGGTTTGGGATGCCCATGTAGACTGGTGTATTTAAACCAGACAAAAAAACAATTCAAAATGCAATAGCTGAATTAAAATGAGGCTGAACAACGCTTATTTAGTATAACAATAGCTTATAACAATGCATATAACAATGCAATAGCTTGATTAAGCTGAGGATGAACAACGCTTATTTAGTATAACAGATAGGGTGCCATGTGCTGGTTTGGGATGCTCATGTGGGCTGGTGTATTTAAACCAGACAAAAACCAATTCAAAATGCAATAGCTTAATTTAAATGAGGCTGAACAACGCTTATTTAGTATAACAGATAGGGTTAAATGTTCTGAAATAGGATGCGCATGTGGGCTGGGGTTTTTACAGCAGACACAAAAAAAATTTAAACTAATCGAGTTATAAGAAATGCTTGTGTGTAACAGATAGGGTTAAATATGCCACTGCCAACATGGCAGGCACAGTGGCCAGGAATTTTTACAGCACAAACAAAAGCAATTTAAAGCTGATCTGGCAAATGAAGTGAAATGAAAATAAAAAAAAAAGCTTTCTGCTGTCCCTGCCTCGATCTTTCCCGATCTTTCCCGATTTTTCCCTGGTTCTGTCTGGCACTCTTTGGGTCTCCCTGACTCTCCCTGACTCTCTCTTAGTCTCTCCCTGTCTCTAAACAACTCCGTTGTGGGCGGAATACAAGGCTTAAATGCGCACCAGCAAGATGGCCGCCGTTTATATAGCGCTGTGACGTCACCGGGCTTCCTGGCTGCTGATAGGCTGCATGTGACCTTCCCATGATAACTTGCTCCAGGGGATATGTCCGGACATGTCCATCCACCATTTTACAATGCCTGTAATTGAAGCAAATGGAGTTTAAAGGAAAACTTCGATCGATCGAATTGCGGGAAAATTCGGATTCATTCAGAATCAAATATTTCCTGAAATTCGGAACGAATCCGGGTTCGTCCGGATCGATTCGCTCATCCCTAATCACAATTCATTATAAAAGCTATGCGCCCTCAAAAAATGAAAAAGAGCAAACAGTGCAACAGGTAAGTATATGGAGTTACTTATCTAAATAATCATAAATGGGAAGCGGTATCTCCCCTCCACAACTCCACGCGTTCCGTGGGAAGTGTTCCCGCTGCCTCACCAGATGAACAAATAGCGTTGTGTAAGCTCCTTTGTACTCCCTCCATTTCTTCCAAAGTGTGTGCAGGTGTACAATAATAAGCCTCCAGCTGCCGACGTCATAAGCAGCCACCTGGAGCGCATCCTGGTCTACAGCGACATTATAATGTGTGCACCACGGATCGTAATGTGGCTGAATGTGGATGAATAACAGACTCAATAAAAATCTGAGCTGAGAATCTTTCGCGTCAAACCGGACCTTCAGCATCGTTTAATGAAAAGCCCAAACCCTTAAAAAATGATTCCCCAGCATCTACAATAAATATATTTTAAGTTTGTAGTCGCTTACTTATTATTCTTTCCCCCACTGGCCTGCAATTCTGTTCAGGACTCTAGGATACAGGAGCCGCCATCTTGCCTCGGAGAGGGGGCAGAAGTGCAGGGGGTGGGTTAAAGCTGCACTTTGCACAGACAGAGCAGAGCTGGGGTCAGGGAAAGGACAGCAATCCCAGAATGCAGAGCGGCACAGTCAGAAGGCACTGCCTGTCTGCAGGCAGCCTGATGCTCCATGAGCCACCATCTTGGAAGTTCAAGAGCTCAAGAGCTCAGAAAATGCAGTAGATGAAGGTAGGATGATTTTTAATGTGGGCAATCTGTATTTACAGGGTGTGAGAAACATATAAGATAGGCTCTTATTCAGGTTGAAGGTCCGGATTAATGTGGGCAATCTGTATGTACAGGGTGTGGGAAACATATAAGATAGGCTCTTATTCAGGTTGAAGGTCGGTATTAATGTGGGCAATCTGTATGTACAGGGTGTGGGAAACATATAAGATAGGCTCTTATTCAGGTTGAAGGTCCGGATTAATGTGGGCAATCTGTATGTACAGGGTGTGTGAAACATATAAGATAGGTTCTTATTCACAGTGAAGGTCCGGATTAATGTGGGCAATCTGTATGTATAGGGTGCGGGAAACATATAAGATAGGCTCTAATTAAGGGTAAAGGTCCGGTTTAAGTAAAGCAATAGTCAACCAGGTGCTGATGGACTGACTGTCAGGCACAGCTCTAGGTACCCAAATAAAGATGGCCAGGCTCCTCCGGAGCTGCAGGGGGGGTCGGCTTCAGATATGCTGACACCCTCTCCAACAAAGCATAATTGTGGAGGGCAATGCAGGCAATGTTTATTTTTTTAACCTTCTCAGGGTTACACTGGAGCGCTCCGCCAGTAAGGTTGAGGCCCTGCTCTTCAGTACCCCAAAAGCACGCTCCGCAATGTCACGGGTCTGTCAATGGGGCGGGTTATACTCCTCTAGGATTGTAGGGGCCCTTGGGTAGGAGAGTCTTAGTGGGCCCCAAAGCAGTGAGTCACATGATGTAAGTTTTCATCTCTGCTGTCACAAATCTTCTTCTATTAATTGCCCTCCAGTCCTTATTGCCTTCCCTATAGCCACCAATCATCCTCCAGTCCTTATTGCCTTCCCTATAGCCACCAATCACCCTCCAGTCCTTATTGCCTTCCTTATAGCCACCAATCGCTCTCCAGTCCTTATTGTCTTCCCTATAGCCACCAATCGCTCTCCAGTCCTTATTGCCTTCCCTATAGCCACCAATCACCCGCCAGTACTTATTGCCTTCCCTATAGCCACCAATCACCCGCCAGTACTTATTGCCTTCCCTATAGCCACCAATCACCCTCCAGTCCTTATTGCCTTCCCTATAGCCACCAATCATCCTCCAGTCCTTATTGCCTTCCCTATAGCCACCAATCACCCTCCAGTCCTTATTGCCTTCCCTATAGCTACCAATCGCTCTCCAGTCCTTATTGCCTTCCCTATAGCCACCAATCACCCTCCAGTCCTTATTGCCTTCCCTATAGCCACCAATCATCCTCCGGTCCTTATTGCCTTCCCTATAGCCACCAATCACCCTCTAGTCCTTATTGCCTTCCCTATAGCCATCAATCACCCTCTAGTCCTTATTGCCTTCCCTATAGCCATCAATCACCCTCTAGTCCTTATTGCCTTCCCTATAGCCACCAATCATCCTCCAGTCCTTATTGCCTTCCCTATAGCCACCAATCATCCTCCTGTCCTTATTGCCTTTACTATAGCCACCAATCACCCTCTAGTCCAGGGGTACTCAAATGGCGGACCGCGGTCCGAATCCGGACCGCAGACGCCATTTGTCCGGACCGCTGCCCAGGGCTGCCCAGGACTGTCACATCAGCCCGGGATCCGGCGGTGCCGGTGACAATTGCCGGCCATTGCCGGCCGGGGCTGTCAGTGCTGGGGGCGGGCATATGGGCGTGGCCAGGCCGGGGGAGGTGGAAGCGTCTCGGGCCTCGTAGACGGCGGGGGAGGAGTGGAGACGAAGAGGCGCGGGAGGAGGAAGAAGCCGAGAGCGCGGAGCTGGCGGAGGCTTCGGGCGGCAAGCAGGGCCCGCTGCACACACCTGGAGGCCCGGCATCAGAACACACTGCTGCGCTGGCTGGAGGAGCGGCTGGCCCGGGGCGAGGAGGCCATTACCCGGGGAGCTGCTGAGAAAGCGCAAGGAGGTGAGATTCCTGTCCCCCATTTACTTCATGTGTAGAGTGCAAGCTCCTCAGCCAACCTGAGCAATGAGCTTTCCTGTCCCCCCACCCACCTGTCATTTACTTCCTGCTTCTCGCCCTTCTGTGTAGAGTGCAAGCTCTTCAGCTAACAACAGCTGACATGGGGTGGGGGGTGTAAGTAAGAGTGCATGTCAGCTGTTGTTAGCTGAAGAGCTTGCACTCTACACAGAAGGGCGAGAAGCAGGAAGTAAATGACAGGTGGGTGGGGGGACAGGAAAGCTCATTGCTCAGGTTGGCTGAGGAGCTTGCACTCTACACATGAAGTCATGCACTCTTACTTCCCCCCCCCCCCCGGACCTTCATCCCACGGCAGACCCTGGTAAGTGGACCTCCACTGACCGTAATTGAGTACCCCTGCTCTAGTCCTTATTGCCTTCCCTATAGCCACCAATCATCCTCCGGTCCTTATTGCCTTCCCTATAGCCACCAATCATCCTCCAGTCCTCATTGCCTTCCCTATAGACACCAATCACCCTCCAGTCCTTATTGCCTTCCCTATACACAACAATCATCCTCCTGTCCTTATTGCCTTCCCTATAGCCACCAATCACCTTCCAGTCCTTATTGCCTTCCCTTTAGCCACCAATCATCCTCCAGTCCTTATTGTCTTCCCTATAGCCACCAATCATCATCTAGTCCTTAATTCCATCCCTATAGCCACCAATCGTCCTCCAGTCCTTATTGCCTTCCCTATAGCCACCAATCATCCTCCAGTCCTTATTATCTTCCCTATAGCCACCAGTCATCCTCCAGTCCTTATTGTCTTCCCTATAGCCACCAATCATCCTCTCGTCCTTATTGTCTTCCCTATAGCCACCAATCCTCCTCTAGTGCTTATTGCCTTCCCTATAGCCACCACTCATCCTCCAGTCCTTATTGCCTTCCCTATAGCCACCAATCATCCTCTAGTCCTTATTGCCTTCCCTATAGCCACCAATCACCCTCCAGTCCTTGTTGCCTTCCCTATAGCCACCAATCATCCTCTAGTGCTTATTGCCTTCCCTATAGCCACCAATCATCCTCCAGTCCTTATTGCCTTCCCTGTAGCCACCAATTACCCTCCAGTCCTTATTGCCTTCCCTATAGCCACCAATGACCCTCCATTCCTTATTGTCTTCCCTATAGTCACCAATCATCCTCTAGTGCTTATTGCCTTCCCTATAGCCACCAATCACCCTCCAGTCCTTATTGTCTTTCCTATAGCCACCAATCATCCTCTAGTCCTTATTGTCTTCCCTATAGCCACCAATCACCCTCCAGTCCTTATTGTCTTCCCTATAGCCACCAATCACCCTCCAGTCCTTATTGTCTTCCCTATAGCCACCAATCATCCTCTAGTCCCTATTGTCTTCCCTATAGCCACCAATCATCCTCCAGTCCTTATTGCCTTCCCTATAGCCACCAATCATCCTCCAGTCCTTGTTGCCTTCCCTATAGCCACCAATCATCCTCCAGTCCTTATTGTCTTCCCTATAGCCATCAATCATCCTCCAGTCCTTATTGTCTTCCCTATAGCCACCAATCATCCTCCAGTCCTTGTTGCATTCTTTCATTGCTGTCAGTTGTCACCTCGTTCTCGCCACCTCCCTTCCATGCCACCTTCTCCATGTCTCCCTTACCCTGTTGCTGAGGCCAGCCATAAGCAGGTCTGCACACAACACCAGCCGTTCGGTGGTTTGGAACCACTGAAAAATAATACCGTGAATGTTGACTATCACGACGCTGAAAAACCTTAGATCGGGCCCTATCACGCACTGGATGTTCAAAGAATGTCCCATCTTACGGTTTCTAGAAGAAAAGGACAACAGACACAGCAACATTACAGCACCAGCAGTCAACAGTCTCTTACATTTTGCTTGATTCCATGACGTCAAATTATCTCGATTGCGCAATATTGGGCAATTGCTTGGAGGGACAATATTTCCTGCACAAGCACCGGATATAAAACAACGTTTTGAGGAATGGGTTGACCGAAAAGGAGCCTAACTATGGCCTACAATAGAGCAAAGACGATGGACAAAAAGACAAAAAAGTACAAAAAGACCATGCATCAACCCAGTTGCTTCATGTCAACATATTCAAAACAATGGAATACACTTAAAGCGGACCTTCACCCTGAATAAGAGCCTATCTTATGTTTCCCACACCCTGTACATACAGATTGATCACATTAAAAATCATCCTACCTGCATCTACTGCATGTTATGAGCCTTTAAATATTAATAATATTCTGCATTCTGGGATTTCTTTTCTTTCCCTGAACCCAGCTCTGCTCTGTCTGTGCAAAACACAGCTATATCCCCGCCCCCTGCCCTTAATCCTGCTCTCCTCTCCTCAGTATATGACGCTTCAGAGTCAAGATGGGGGCACCCGTATCCTAGATTTTTGAACAGAGTTGCAGAAATAATAATAAGTAAGTGACTAAAAACTTAAAATATTTTAGATGCTGGGGAATAGTTTAAGGGTTTGGGCTTTCTCATTAAATCATGCTAAAGGTCCAGTTTAAAAGGATTTTAGAAAAGCATTGGAGTGTATTAACAAGTGATCCAGAATGAAAGCTCTGGTTGGGGTTATCACCACGGGTGACAGCTAAGAGGGCAAGCAATCTTGCCCAACTAAGTCCAACAAACATATGAGGAAGGGCACAGGATGTTGCCTGAAACGCGTAATATGTGAACTATTCTTGGAATGGAAAACATGTAACTTTTAACTTGACCAATAAACGGAGAAATTTAAAGGAACACTTGAGTGCTGGACAATGGAACACCTGGCTGACACAACAGCCTCGAACCTCAGACAATTACCCTTGTGGACGTTGCAAGATCTGTAAATACGTTAAACCAACTAAAGAGGTTAGTAACACACACACAATAGACATACATTTGGCATGAAATGCTTCATGAACTGTCGATCAAGGGGTATAATATATAACACACCCACACCAAAAACAATAATGGACTCCATTCAACAAAGGTAGAAAATGGATTTTTCGTGTGTTTTGTGCTTAAAAAGTTGCGATTTTGCGATTGTTTTTTTCTTTACGAGTGATTCAGCAACCTGGAATCATTGTAAAACACAAGTCACTTGAATTAAATTCGATTGCGATTTTAAAAATGCGAAATAAATTAGTGGATCGAAAAATTTACTACTGCATTTTGCGATTCGAAAATTTTACTACTGATTCAGTAGTAAACTACTGATACTTGATGAGCCACACACATGATATAAATTAGAGATATTGATGCAGCTTTCATCAGGAGAAAACTCATTTTGGTCTTTCTCACAATGGAGCCCTTTTACTTTCTTTGCATTGACTTCGAACATATTGCAGATGATGTGGCGCAGAGAAGGCGCAGACTGACCATTCCCAAGTATTTTCGGACACGTTTGGATGTGGATCAGCTGCCAGATCAAGCACTTTTCCAGCTTACTAGGCTACTGCATCCATATTTGGCACCATTAACTGGTAGAGGACATACAATCTCTGGAATTACGAATCTGATCGTTTACTTGCAAATTCTGGCCAATGGCTCATTTCAGCGCCTGGATGGTGTGGCGTTGGCATGTCCCAAACTTCTGTATGCCGTGCTGTAGATACATTTTTAAAGGCAATGCGTGCCATTTTGCCACGGTATGTGCATTTCCCCGCCTCATCCCAGGAATGGACTGTAGTAAAACAGTTTTTTTATCGCATTGCTGGCATGCCACATGTCACGGGGGCTGTGGATTGCCCCCATGTTTGCTTTATCCCACCCAGTGTGGATGAATATATCTACCGCAATAGCAAGATGGGACAGTCACTGATGTACAGATAATTGCTGGTCCAGATCTCAAAATACTTAACTTTGTTGCTGGCTTTCCCGGATCATGTCATGATGCCCACATTCTGCGAAATTCATCAATTTTTCGACTATTTGAGGAGGGGCATTTATCTGGTGGATGGCTTCTTGGTAAGTGTTAAACATTATTGCCTAACTTTCTGCAGAGTGCTTGTGACATTTTGGAAAGCTCCAACCTTTTAACCCCTTGCTAGCCTCACCCTTATAGGAACTTAGAATCTGCAACTGATGTTAATTTCCCAAAGTATGCTGTTCTGTTGTTGTGGCTGTTATTGCACAAAGGTTTGAGTATGCAAGTGTAACATTTTGCCCCTTTATTTGCTTATTTGTTGACTGCCATGGGCTTCCCTATTTAGGCAATAGCGTTATTGCTGACGTGCTCTTACAGAACTCCCAAAACCACGACCTTTGCTCAGGAAATTGTTTGCTGCGGCAATAAGAACTTCGCTGGACCTTTAATTCGGAAACCCAAACAAAGTAGTATTAAGTTACTTTCTGCGCAGATGAGGCTGACGTGGGTGAGGTTTTGTTCCTCATTAGTACTGTACATAGTAGGCGTTTAGGCGTTTTTTGGTTTGTTTTTTTGAGCCATTTGAAGAGGGGTAATTCAAATGAGCAATGGTAATTCAAATGAGCACACACAGGGAGAGATTCAGCCACCATGGGTCTCTCCCTGTGGATTGTTCTAAAGGGAGGCTGGCAGTTTCCCATGTGAGTAGCTCTGAAACATTTGATTGCATTGCAAGTCCCAACTTTGGGCACTCAAAAATAGGAGTAGGGACCCCACCAATAGGGGCACCTTGACATGGCGTGGGGTTTAATACATGCGATTGCAATTGTATGCAAACTAAGGCCCCTAGTTTCTGTACAGGATTCATATGAGAGGGTTAAACTGGGCTGTAAATTGGTTCCCAGGCCTTGAATAATTTTGTATAAATATTAGTGATGGAGCAACTCCCCCCCCCCCTTTACCTAACTTAATTCAAATGCTTCCCTGGGGTCAGTCCCCAACCCACATTATTAGCAGGCACTTATCACTCGTTATATATATATATGTAGATAATATAATAGATTTTCTTGTTATGGTGGTTTTATTGGTTTCCACAGTAGATGTTTGATTTATTTTCTATCAATAGTTGTGTTGTGATTGATGTGGGATGCTTTTTTTCACACTTTAGGTTATTATGGATAATTGAACTTTTGAGCTTTGCTAATTGAGTTTGTTATTCTCATAGGTGTTTTAGTACACAGTGGAGCACGGACAAACCTGCAACAGTGGGCAATGGATGTCTGGTGGATCAGAGATAAGTCCTGTACACTTGATGTCGAGTACCCGCATCCTCTGGAATTATTCTTGGTTGGTCGAGAGACTTCTGAATTTAGGATTAATTTTCAGGAAGAATAATATGATTTTTTTGTATGTCTCCTGTAGCAGCCAATCAATTAAACATTTACTTTAGGTTCTGGGTATAATATGCGGTAGTACAACTAAGAATATGAATTGGCTTTTGTATCTTTTCCTAATGGATGTTTATATATAGTAGAATTGATGTACAGTACATATATATTTGTAGAATCATGTTAAAATTAGAATATACATATGATTATATTGACTTAGTTCAATGTTTTTAATAGTCTCCTTTGTGCCAACCTTCCTGTACTAACATCAGGGCTGTTGGCGGGCAGTGGACGGGTTGACGTGTCCTCCTTTGCTGACATCGACCGCGTGAGCGGGGGGCATGGCTGCCGGATGGGGATGCTTCATCTCGCCTGCTGTGTAAACCAGGATGCACTCCAGGCGGCTGGTTGTGGCGTCAGCGGCTGCGGCATTGCGCGCACATTATTATTGTACACCTGTACACACTTTGGCGGAAATGAAGGGCGTACAAAGAAGCCTGCATGACACCATTTATTTATCTCCTGAGGCAGTGGGAATGGAGAAGTGGGGCGATTCTACCACACTGCCTGTTATAGGGAATTGGAGGAATTCTGCCAAACTGCCTGTTATAAGGGATTGGGGGAATTCTGCCACACTGCCTGTTATAGAGGGATTGGGGGGAATTCTGCCAAACTTCCTGTTATAAAGGAATGGGAGAATTCTGACACACTGCCTGTTATAGAGGTATTGGGGGGAATTCTGCCACACTGTCTGTTATAGGAGGATTGGGGGAGTTCTGCCACTTCCTGTTACTAAGTTATTGAGGGAGGGGTATTTAGCACACCATTTGGTTCAGAATATTGTTTTTCATATTTTTCTCCTCTAAACCCTAGGTGAGCCGCATCGCTTGCTGTGTCTGTCTCACGCCGCTGTAGACCAGGATGCACTTAGGGAGCTGGTCGTGGCGTTGGCGGCTGAAGCATTGCACGCATCTTATTATTGTACACCTTTATACACTCTGGCAGAAATGGAGGGAGTACAAAGGAGCCTGCACAACACCATTTGTTTATCTCCTGAGGCAGTGGGAGCGCTTCTCACGGAACGTGTGGCATTGTGAGACCGCTATCTATATATGACTGTTTAGATAGTAACTCCATATCCTTACCTGTTGCACTGTTTGCACTTTTTCTTTTTTGGGGGCCACATAGCTTTATAATGAATTGTCATAATACACTGTTAGCACTTTTTCCCTTGCTTAGTTAGGTCTTATTCTTAATGCACAGCACCAGAGCACTGTATTAGGAACTTTGTGAGGCCTTTATTTGATATGATTTATGAGATAGCACTGGCATAAAGTGATATACTAATGAACAAAGGGGGGTGGGAGCAGCTCAATCACTATTTATACAAAATTATCAACATTATTATTCAGGGCCTGGGAACTAATTTACTGCCCAGTTTAACCCTCTCATCAACTAAATATCGAGCAACAAACATGTCTAGCTATGTGGAAAGACAGAGATTTGGTTGCATATATCTGCAGATACATGTGGAAGCCACACTGCCCCGGCAAGGCACTCTGTGTTTAGTGTGGTCCCTACTCTTAATTCTGAGTCCTCAAAGTTGGGACATGCAATGCAGACAAATATCTGAGAGCTACTCACCTGGGAAGCAGCCAGACTCCCTTTAGAACACTTCACAGGGAGAAATCCATATTAGCTGAATTCCTCCCTGCTTGTGCTCATGGCAATTCAAATGAACAAAGGGGGGTGGGAGCAGCTCAATCACTATTTATACAAAATTATCAACATTATTATTCAGGGCCTGGGAACTAATTTACCGCCCAGTTTAACCCTCTCATCAACTAAATATCAAGCAACAAACATGTCTAGCTATGTGGAAAGACAGAGATTTGGTTGCATATATCTGGCTGGCTGCTTCCTAGGTGAGTAGCTCTCAGATATTTGTCTGCATTGCATGTCTCAACTTTGGGGACTCAGAATTAAGAGTAGGGACCACACGAAACACAGAGTGCCTTGCCGGGGCAGTGTGGCTTCCACATGTATCTGCAGATATATGCAACCAAATCTCTGTCCTTCCACACAGCTAGATATGTTTGTTGCTTGATATTTAGTTGATGAGAGGGTTAAACTGGGCGGTAAATTAGTTCCCAGGCCCTGAATAATAATGTTGATAATTTTGTATAAATGGTGATTGAGCTGCTCCCACCCCCCTTTGTTGATATACTAATGGCAGCAAGTTGATACATGTTTTTCTTCCCCCCCCCCCTCTTCTTTTGTGTGTTTGTATCTTTTACAGTTTTTGTAATCATGATGTTATGTTTTTGCAGACTAATACTTTTGGGGAATTGGTGGTATTCTGCATAAGAGAGGTGGGGGGCGGGGACCTGCCACGCTGCCTATTATAGTGGATTGGGGGGAATTCTGCCACACTGCCTGTTATACAGGATTGGAGGAATTCTGCTGCACTGCTTGTTGTAGGAAAAGTGGGGGGGGGGGGGGGGGGGGTCTGACACACTGCCTATTATAGGGCATTGGGAGAATTCTGCCAAACTGCCTATTATACAGAATTGGGGGGGGATTTGGTTATACTGTCTGTTATAAGGGGATTGGGGGAAATCTGCCACACTGCCTGTTATAGGGGGATTGAGGGGGGTTCTGATACACTGCTTGTTATAGGGAGGGTGGGTAAGTTCTGTCACTTCCTGATATTAAGTTATTGGGGGGGGGGTTCTCCTCTAAACCCTAGGTGAGTCTAATGGAGCAAACTATACGGTATTATCTTTTATGTACTTTCATTGTGTATGTCTTTCATCGCCCCCCACACCGGTCAACCTACAGTAGTATGTTATTATAATAACTAACACATCTTGATATTCATATAATAATTTTATTACAAATGCAACAGGTTAAGCATATAAATCAGCTTCCATACTGATAGCACTGGCATAAAAATAATATACTAATGGTAGCAGGTAGGTACATATTTTTTTATCTTCCCCCCTCCTCTTTTCTGTGTGTGTGTGTGTGTGTGTGTGTATCTTTTAACAGTTTTTGTAATCATTTTTTTGCAGACTAATACTTTTTTTGCAGACAGTGTAACAGAATCCCCCCAATCCTGTATAACAGGCCATTTGGCAGAATTCCCCCAATCCCATATAATAGGCAGTATGGCAGAATCCTCCCAATCCTGTATGACAGGCAGTGTGGCAGAATTCTCCCAATCCTCTATAATAGGCAGTTTGGCAGAATTCACCCAATCCCCAATAATAGGCAGTATGGCAGAATCCCCCCCAATCCTGTATAACAGGCAGTTTTGCAGAATTTCCCCCAATCCTGTATAACAGACAGTGTGGCAGAATTCCCCCAATCCTCTATAATAGGTAGTGTGGCAACCCCACCACCACCACCACCACCACCTACTTTTGAAATAATAAGCAGTGTGCAGAATGCCACCAATCCCCCAAAAGTATTAGTCTGCAAAAACATGATTACAAAAACTGTTAAAAGACACACACACACAAAAGAGGAGGGGGAGGAGAAAAATATGTATCAACCTGCTACCATTAGTATATCATTTTTATAATCTCCTTATAACAGACAGTGTATAACAGACAGTGTAAAATATCTGTTATGGGGAATAAGGGGATTGGGGGATTCTGCCACACTGCTTATTATAGGAGATTGGGGGCAATTCTGCCACACTGCCTGTTATAGGGACATTCTGCGCACTGCTTGTTATAGGGGGATTGGGGGAGCTCTGCCACTTCCTGTTATTAAGTTATTAGGGGGAGGGTATTTCAGCACAGCATTTGGTTCAGAATATTGTTTTTCTTACTTTTCTTCTCTAAACCCTAGGTGAGTCTAATAGCACGAACAATATAGTATTTTCTTTTATATATGTTTATTGTGTATTTCTTTCATCGCCCACAATCGGTCAACCTACAGTAGTACCTTGCATTATAGTAGTAGTAGTACAGTAGTACATTATTAAAATAACTAATACATATAATCTTTATATTTATATAATAATATTATTACAAATGCAACAGGATAAGCAGATACTAAATCAGCTTCTATACAAGCTTTGAAGTTTCCACACTACAACGAGTGTCAGAACTGCACCTGAGTTATTGCTGTTTTTGTACAAGGAAACAGCTTTTTAGAGTGTGGGAACTTTTTCCTATTTAAAATGTGTGAGATTAGTTGAAGGACTTGTTTCTACTGTTTTTCCTCTAAATGCTTGGTGAGTCTTATGGAGCGAACAATATAGTATCTTCTTTTATTTACGTTCATTGTGTATTTCTTTCATTGCCCAAACCAGTCAACCTACCGTAGTATGTTTATAAGTAATACATTTAAGTTTCCACACTACAATGAGTAGCAACACTGAGTTATTGCTGTTTTTGTACAAGGAAAACAGCTTTTCAGAGTGTGGGAACTGTTTCCTATTTAAAATGTGTGCGATTAGTTGAAGGACCTGTTTCTAGTGTTTCTCCTCTAAATGCTTGGTGAGTCTTATGAAGCGAACAATACAGTATCTTCTTTTATTTACGTTCATTGTGTATTTCTTTCATTGCCCACACCGGTCAACCTACCGTAGTATGTTTATAAGTAATACATTTAATCTTGATATTAATATAATAATATTATTACAAATACAACAGGTTAAGCATATACTAAACCAGCTTACATACAAGCTTTGAAGTTTCCACACTACAATGAGTGTCAGAGCTGCAACACCATGTTATTGCTGTTTTTGTACAAGGAAACGGCTTTTCAGAGTGTGGGAACTGTTTCCTATTTAAAATGTGTGCGATTAGTTGAAGGACTTGTTTCTAGTGTTTTGTCCCTGCAGAGCTCATTATATTCCAGATGACTGCAGACGTTCCAGTACGAAAACTAGAAACAACAAAATCAACTATGGAAAGCTTTCGCCTCCTTGTTTTTCCATTTTAATTGCATATTTACTGCACTGGTTGAGATTTACAGCAATTCTAATAAGCAGACTAAAATCCAGGATTTTCAGCCTCCTGAGTTTTGGTCCGCTGGGTTGCCTGTTACCGCAGCACGCTCCCACGGAGCATGCACAGGCTCTCCTCCAATCAACCCTTATCACCCTGCATATTAACCCCCTAACAGTTTTGCCTGTTTGAGAAAAGGAGCCTTCAGTGTTGCCTGAGCAGACTGCTGATCTTTAAAGTGGACCAAAACCCAGGATTTTGACTATCCTGGGTTTTGGTCCTTGCCCCCAGGACACCCCGGTCGGGGGTGCTCCGCTGTGTGAAACCCCCCAGTTCACCCGATCTCACTCACCCTTACCTGGTCCTACGCGCCTGCGCAGCCTCTCGTCCAGTCAGCACGTCTAAGGCAAGTGGATCCAAGCGCACTGTCGGCCGCATCCCTCGCTACCCTTTAACTGGGAGCGTGCCCGTGCCAGCTATTCACAAATGCCTAGCATGGGCACCCACCATGCTAAAGGGATAGCGGGGATGCAGCCACTGTTCATGCATGCGCCATTGAATGGGGCATGAAGGTTAGTTTCCGGGCGACCTGGGGATTTTAAATAGCAGGGCATTCCCGAATACGGGTGCCCTGGGGGAAGCGAGTACGCCTGCTCTGGAGTCTCATAGACTCCAGGGTGGGTTTTAGTCCACTTTAAAGGCACTGTCCAGGCAAATATAATAAAAAGGATAAATACTTATCAATAGCCCAGCGCACCTGATTGACCCTGCCCTGGATTGACCCCGCCCAAAATTGGAATGCCCCGCTGTGTGAAACCCCCCAGGTCGCCCAAAAACTCACCTTTGGCGCATACGCAAGCCGTGGCCGCATACCCGCTATCCTTCTAGCAAGGCGCATGCCCATGCCAGGCATTTGTGAATGGCCGGCGCAAGCATGCTTCCTGTTAGAGGGCAGCAGGGGATTCGGCCGTCAGCGCACTCGGAGCCACTGTCCTTAAACGAAGCCTTAGAAGGCGTGACATCAATGGCTCCAAGCGCGCTGATTGGACGAGCGACCGCGCATGCGCCGTAGGACCGGGAAGAGGTTAGTTGACTTTGGTGATCTGGGCGGTTTCACACAGCGGGGCATCCCTGATCGGGGTGCTCTGAGGGAAAGGACCAAAACCCAAGATAGTCAAAATCCTTTAAAGACAAAAATGGAAGCCCTGCTCCCCCCTCGTGCTTGAAAGGGGACTGTGGGAGACCGATCGTGAGTGGCGGTAACAGGGCCAGTGTCAGCACCCGGCAAGGTGGGGCAGCTGCCGAGGGCCCGACCCTCTGGGGGGCCCACTGACAGGGTCGGCTTTGGGGTGTACAATGGTGCTTGACCGGCATCGGACTGAGAGGGCACCGCCACAGCTGGTGCCCACATCTCCTCGAATGGTGGGGTTCCACACAACAGGGCATCTTAATTTAGATTCCAGGGGAGGAAGTGCTGGATTTTGTTCTGCTTTTAAGTTGCCCACCCCAGCTGATTTCCTATCCCTGGAGCATCCCAATCGGTGATACCCTACTGTGTGAAACCCCCTGGGATCGCTGGCATACCCACCATACAAGCAATTCCACCCCTGAGTTTTGGTCCCCTTTACAGGGGCATCTCAATTTGGGATGCCCCCTGTTTGTGTAAGAACCCCCCTGGTTTGGCCGATCCCACAGTGCATTCACCAGTTCGAGGAAAGTGATAAACAAAGAGAGGGGGGGTCATACACAGGGGCAACCAAAATCAGGAGAATCTAGATTTGTTTAGACTCCAAGGTCAGGTTTAAAGGTGTTTGGTTTTCTTCAAAGTAGACCAAAACTAGAATTTTGGTCCAAATAGCATGATCCTTAGGGGGCATCCAGATTTGGGACGTCCCTCACATCCACGACTCTTCACCACAATGGGGCCCACTGGGACCGTGCCACCCAAGGGCCCATATAAACCTGGAGCCAGCCCTGGGCGGTAAGGTATCTCACCTTGCACTGTCCGGTGCTGGAATATTATTAAAAGACCACAGAAGAGGGCTTTTCCCTTAAATAGGTTGTTGCAACAATAATAGTTTGCACATCATTCAGAAGAGAAGTAATAAATGACGGTCGCACTGTCAGTCCCAGCACCACCGTCACAGGCCTCTCTCTCACAGTGGGAATATTTGGATCGAATAATGGAAGGGACATTAGCCATGGAAATCGAATTGTAAAGCAGAGTGACAATGGAAGAAACTGAGAAAATAGATGTCAAGCAATTAAATATTTATAAGTGACATTTCAGCAGGAAGCAAAAATAAATGACTTTTTTCTGCAGCAATAGAATTATATTATTTAAATTAAATAGCCCACCGCAGACTATGCACTACCCCCAACTGTCCTACTGTACCTTTGGTACCGACTGAGACTTTCAGAGGAAGGTATAAACAAAGGTATTAGGGGGACATCTCTCTAGGCCGCTCTGCTTATTGGTATACGGTATGTAACAGGGACACCCGTAGAGTTTGTGCTTTAGGTGGGCCCTCAGACCAAGCCAAGTTTGGAGAAGGGGCCTTCCTAGGCTTGGGTTAGGGTAGGCGGGGGGGGGGGGGACTCATGCCGTTCCAGTGGGAGGCCGAAAGCGGCTCAACAAAAGGTCTTTATTCCATGTCACAGTTATTTACGCAGCAACACACGGGTAATCCTGGCACGGGTCTCCCTTTCTCCAGCTTGTTTGGCACGCTTCTGGTTACGACTCTCTGTTTCGTCTTCAAGGCACCCGAGGAGCACATATATCGTCCCTTCTCACTATTCCATTTGTGTCTTCCCCTCTCTTGCTTTTGAGGAAAACGTTCCCATTGCCCAGACATGTCCAGCCTTATGTAAAAGACTGAAACCAACCATCTAGCTATAACCGGGTTCTACTCTCTAGTGGAGACACCTAGGGTCCGAATTGCATCCCAATTCCCTCCACAAACAGAAGATATCCTGCTCGGGGGGAGGCCCCCCCGGTCTCTATTTTTGCAGATGACACAAAAATATGTAGCACAGTGCCGTCTATTGAAGATGTTCACAAGCTTCAGGCTGACTTGGACACTTTGAGTGTCTGGGCTCCACTTGGAAAATGAAGTTCAGTGTGGAGAAATGTAAAGTCATGTACTTGGGGTCTAACAAACTGAAGGCCACATATGTCCAGGGGGAGTAAAACTGGGAGAGTCACTTGTTGAGACGGATCTGGGGGTACTGGTAGATCACATAACAGCATGCAATGCCAAGTAGCTGCTTCCAAAGCCACCAAGATATTATCATGCATTAATAGAGGCCTAGGAATCACTGGATGTAATTTTGCCTCTTTACAAGGCACTGGCGCGCCCTCACCTGGAACATGCCGGCCAGTTCTGGGCACCCATTCATAGAAAGGACGCTATGACTATGGAATGGGTGCAGAGGAGAGCCACCAATCTAATAAGAGTAATGAACGATCTTAGATCTTTAATACAATAATTAAATCTGTTTAGTCTTGAGAGGAGACGACTGATTAACTTGTATAAATATATAAATGGCCAATACAAAAAATATGGGAGAACACTATTTCAGGTAAAATCCTCTCTAAAGACAAGGGGGCGCGCTCCCTTCGACTGGAAAAAAAGAAACTCAGTCTCCGGAGACGACAATCATTCTTTACCATAAGAACTATAAATCTGTGGAATAGCCTCCCACAGAAGCTTGTTACAGCATCAACCGCTGACAGCTTCAAAAAAGGATTAGATGCTTATTTAGAAGAAAATAACATTAACAGTTACTATTAGCGGTTATCAGTAAAAAAATAAATAAAATAAAAAATAACTTCCCCTACCCCAACATCCTTGGATGAACTTGATGGACATATGTCTAATTTTAACCGTATTAACTACGTAACTATATAACTATGTAATCCTACTTTCGATCACGTGAAAGAGCATTTTTGCACTACTTTTAAAGTGACGGTGGTTTTGTGTATTGCCATAACATACATGTTCGAGGGTTGGAAATACCCATCTATAGCGCATCTGAATGGCGACTGTTCATCGATAGCTGAAAGTGAAGGTGGTGTCTCCCCCCACAATGGCAATGTATTTGGTGCTCTCTCAGTTGGCCGTCCAATTTTCATGAAGAATATGAAGACTTGAAGAGAGCCAATGAGCTGTTGCAATATCGCAAGCACAATTGGATCATCTGTGTTGACGTTAAAATGCTCTGTTTCCTTCTTGGTTAGCAACACAAATACACAGAGTATCCCTGTTTTATGTGTATGTGTGACAGCAGAGCTTGTGAGAAGCATTAGGTGGGGTGGAATTGGCATTCTGTAAGGAGAGCGATCTTACATGACCCTCGTTCCCACGGCATCTCGAGACCCCCAGCAAATCAATGGCAGGTGCCAAGACAAGTGGAATATGCAAAAAGGCCACTGGGTGTCATCCTGTGGGAGATATATAAACAGCCTGCTCACCATATGCTAGAGAGAGACTTCCTGGTTTGAGAGACCAAGCCATAGCTGTGGTAAGGGAAAAAGCCTGCACTGGAGCAGAGCGAGGGCGGGAGGCTGACACCCCGGCCGATGACAGGACATGCCCCAATGCACCCTAAACCAGTGTGCACCCAAGGAGGTCCTCCTTGGCTGACCCAGGGACCCTGAGTTGAGCTGTCTTCTAGCAGTGTGGAGAGAAAGGACATCCTGTGCTGCTTGCTCCGGCCTCGGGAGAGTCACCATTGCCAGGTTACTGGAGGCAAGTCCCTGTCCTAAGGCCTACTACCCGAACTGCCAATTGGAGTAACCCCAGTGAAAGTGACCTTGCTGTAGAGTAGCCATATTCTGTGAGAAAAGTGGGCCCAGCTGCTGTGGGTAACCCTGAGTGGGAAGTCTAAGCAAGTGTCAGTGGGAGTGAGGCGAGCCCCCATATTTGTGCAGTGTGCAGTAGGGGGTGCCCAGCCCCAGGAGGGGCAGAGTAATTGACTATTAAAGTGTTATAGTGTTAAATGTCATATTCTGCTAAGTGAACCATTATGCTGAGCTGTTTGAAATAAAGTTATCTGCAGTTTGAAAAGACATATGTGTGGCCGTGCCGTGACTACAACCCCGTCTCTATTGGGAAATCCAAGGATTACAGTTTAGGTTGTTGTGGAACGGCTGTGTGTTTGTTGTGAATTACATTGGCTCAACCTCCTGTGGCCATGGCTGGCGGCCCTTGCATCCCGTCTTGGACGCAAGTGGCCCTTTATGCTCTCTGACGGCTGTGCACCGCAAATAACAGGCAGCACAACCACCAGGGGCCTATTTGAATGGGTCAATGAACCCTCCTATTGTTAGTCTATTGGTCCCTTTCTGGTGTTATGGGCTAATCAGCACAGGGGATACTGTGGACCTATGAGCCCTGGGAGGAAATCACCAATCACCGGTTCCCAGCCCCTTTAAAGCAGATCCGGCTCGGTATAGCTGTGGCTTTGGATGCTCGTGTTGGTGACTTCTGCCATCCTGACTGAGCTGTGTATGACCCTGTATCTCGCTTTGTCCTTGCCTGAACCTCCCTTACTATACCTCTAAGATCTGCCGTTAAAGGCCCCGGATACACTCTTGACTGCCGATTCGGTACCTCATACTGTACCCTTCTGTGTTTGACCCTTGGCTTCACTTTTAATCCTGAGTACTCTTTGCCCTTGAGCCTTGCCTCTTGGTTGAAGGGATCTTCCCATGTACGACTCCTGCCTACATCTGGACTTCCCACTACCACCCGTTAGATCTCACCCACCTGCAGCTCTCAGAGGACATTGTTTGCGCTATCAAGTTCTTAGGGCAACCTTGTCCGGTGAGGCATTACTTGTGTGCCAGCCAGTGGGGGCTTTACTATAGGCAGGGCAGGCATCAGCAATAGGCATACCCGGGCAGATGCTGGGGCCCCTGCAACTTGAGAGGGCCCACCGCATTCCCTATACTCTGGCAAAGCCTATGCAGGATACATGACCATCCAGTAACCAGGACAAAAGACTGTCAACCAGGGGCAGATTGGCCATTGGGAGAAACTTTCTTTCTGTCAGTCCTTCTATTCTTTGTTTCTTTCCTTCTATTCTTTTTCAATCATTCTTTCTGCCATCTGTTTTTTTGTTTCTTTCTTCATCTGTTCATTCTGCTATTTCTGTTTTCTCACTTTTTTCTCTATTTCTTCTTTCCTTCTATTTTTTTCTGTCAGTCCTTCTATTCTTTCTTTCCTTCTATCTCTTCTGTCTCTTCTATCTCTTCTGTTATCTCTTCTCCCATTGCTTCTCCCTGGCTTTTTTCTGTCATACCTTGTATTCTTTCTTTGTTTCTGTCATTCATTCTATGCTTTTGTTCTTTCTGTTTATTTCCATTTTTTTTTTATATTTTATATTCATACATGCAACTTTTATCACCATGTATGAAGTATCATACCACACCGGCAAGGGGCTCACTGAGACCCTATCACACAAGGGCCCGCATAAACCTGGAGCCGGAACTGACTATAGGTGAAGCAGTGCTGGAAATTGTGCAATATCCCATGATCTGGGTTCTGTGTACCGATCTGACATGTCCAAGATTTGACCTCAAACCTGGTGATCAAAACATTCTACAAGAGCCACTTCCTGACAACTTCCTGTTCCATGAGTCTCATGAAGCAATATGTTAAAGCTTTGCCAACTGAACGGGAGTGTTTCAGGGGTCTAATGTCATGAATGACTTACCTTCAGTCCATGCCCGCGGTGTCCTTAGGCGGCTGGCCGGGAATTCTCCTGCCCAGCAGCCTCAGGCGCCGGCTCCTCCCTCCCTCGTTTAAAGGAGCCAATCCTAGGAGGTCCAGTTCTGGGCGGTACACCTTTAAAGTTCAAATGGGGCAATCAGCCCAGAGGTCTCCAAGTACACCAATCAACCCACAGATCCGAAGTGCACCAATCAGTCACTGCCTCCCTGTCCAATCTGGTCGGGTTCAGTCCTATAAAGGGATAACCACTTCAGTGATAGCGTTTAGCTGGCTTTGTTATTCTCCTGTTATTTTCTGAAATTACCGTTATTGACCCTTTGCCTGAACCTCGACCATTGTCTCTGTCTCATCCCTTTGTACCGCACAGCTCTCTGACCTCCTGGTGTGACCCTTGGCTTGACGTTCGACCTCGCTTGAAATCTCCAGAGAACCCGAACTGTTCCAGTACTTACCAGTTCCAGAGCACCCGAACTGTTCCAGTACTTACCTACTTTGCCCAGTCTGACCTTCAGTCTCTATACATATATATATCTCTTTACCCCCCCCCCCCCCCCATGAGCCTACAATCTTTGAGCCATCAAGTCCTGGGGGCAACTGTGTCCGGCGAGGCGTATATAGCATCCCGGCAAACGGGGGCTTGTCTATAGGTGAAGCTGGCTGTGGAGATTGGGGGTTGCAGGCTCACAACGAAGACAGGCATTCTCGAGGTCTGACAGCTAAATTTAGCATTTTCGAGCCTGTCGTTTGAAAAGATAAAGGCCGGTGTGTCTGAAGGTCCACACATTTGGCGGCTCTGAACTCCAAAAGAATGCTTGGTTGTCCTTCAAAAAACGTTGGACCTCTGTCCTGCTTCTGCCCAGATCTTCAGGAAATGGAGGAGAGGCATATGGGGCAGGCATCAGGTGAGCTGCTTGTTGCCTTATTATTGTCTTTAAAGCCTCAAATGACTTCTGGTCTTCATAACCTAACTCTTAGATCATGCTGTGAGGAGCGTTATGCTAACTGACCCACCTCATCCCCACCAGAGCAGCACACTGACCTCACTGGGATCCTGCACTGTAGTCCAGTTTGGCACCGAAGGAGCATGCAACAGTCTGCTTGCAAGCAGTCGCCCAGCAGAGGAAGCACATATATTGCCCAATTTGTTCACTGCTGGATCCCAGTGAGGTAGGTGTGCTGCTCTGGTGGGGGTGAGGCTGCTAGGCAGGGCAGCCATCAGGGCAGGAGAGACAAGTTTTGGGCCCAAGGGGATCAGCTGTGAAGAGGGGACCCCTTGACTATGCTATGCTATTGCTGCTGGAAGGTTGTCTGCCCTCCTCCCCCAGGCTGAATTGTCACGGGGATCATTTCAGATTAGGGGCCAAGCCATCACACATAGGTTAGAGAAGGAGCCAGACTAAATAGAGCTTTTATTTTGTCTGGGCCCCTCATAACCTATAATGTGACGGCTGGGCCCCTAGTCTGAAGTTTTCTTTATGGCAGTAATCAAAAGGTAAGTCTGGCTGCCTTGGGGACAAAGGTCCATTTCACACTAAGGCTTCAACCATCACATATAGGCAGGGGCGGATTATGAGGGGGGTGCAAGGGGCGGGCAGCCCGGGTCCTCCACCACTTGCCCTGTAAAAGGGGTCCCCACCAACCTTTGGGTTATGGTCTGGTCCGGGAGGCTTTTCAGTCTTTGGTCTGACGGACGCGGGCAACAAAGCTATCAGCGGCAATGAGGCCCCCCCCACACGCCTGGGCAGCCAAAGCCACCACGGGGCAGGGCGGAGAGTCTAGAGCAGCAAAGCCACCGCCAGCAACGCTACAGTGATGGGTGCCTGCAGAGCTGTCAATCGGCGGCTGCTCACTGCGCTATTGCTGCTGGCCTTGAAAATAAACGAGTGTGTCTGCCCCCCTCCCCAGGCTGAATTGTCACGGGACCTATTTAAAACTAGGGGCTATAAAATTTAATGTGATGGCTGGGCCGCTAGAGCTTTTGTTTGCTATATTGTCTGCATTTTGAGATAAGATTGGTTGCCTTGGGGGTCAGATGCTCAATTGAAACTAGCGTCCACATCATCATGGTAATGAGGGGGGCCCAGACTGCTGCTGTATAGGGCCCAAAAATGTCAGATAGCGGCCCTGATGCTGGGCATTCCATATCAAGAGAGTTCCTAAGAGTTAGGGTATGCGGATCAAATGTCACTGTCTTTCATTGTGTTTCCTAGAGTTCTTTTTAACACTGAACACTGACTTCTTTTCTTACCGCAGGTAAACCCGTTTGGCTCCAGTGAGCGAGCTCCGGACCGACGGGCAGAGCGCAATGTGAAGGATCGGAAACGATAAGGCGCTATGGAAGGAGAAGCAATCTGTAAGTACAATGGCCGGCTAATGAGGCGCGTCGTCCCTCCTAACGCTCCGCTCATCCAGTACAATGGGCCCATATGGATATCTGCTGGGCTTTGTGGTGCAGCACAATGAAAGCCTGAATTCAGTTATCACACTGTTATGCGTCACCGCCACTTACTGCATGGGAGTGATAAGTGGCTCCATACATACTGCCGAAGCAGAGACAGATACTTTAACTGTATAACAGCGAGTAGAGGCAGCAAAATCCTGCGCAATGCTGTGCAATCTCTTTCCACTATGCCCTTCAGCCAATCATTTTTTTTTTAGCAGAACAAAATGCCCTCTGCCATTGTTCAGAGGGGCCCACTGTTCGGCTGGCCTCCCGCTTGCTGCGGCCCAGGCGCAAGACTCGTGTAAGCTTAGTTTTTTTCTCCCTTTTTTACATTCGCTCAATATGACGCACTGACCTTTTCCCCCCACTTTTAGGGAAAACATAGTTCATCTTATAGGGCAAAAATATGGTGTCTGTCTATATATATATATATATATACACACACACACACACACACACACACACACACACACACACACACACAGTATCTATAGCTCTTATCCATCCTCTAAAATGGATAAAATCTCTTCTTCTATATATTTCCATAAGATATCAGTTATTTCTTGTAAGAATGTTCCAGAGGAATAAAATGTTTATGATCTCAATTATTAATGAATTATTATTAAATCACTAATATTATTGATGTATATAGGTAACTTGGATGAATGGGGAATCTGTGGATGTTTATATACATATAATATAAAATATACAGATGATAATGTCTGGGTATGTCTGGGTTCCTCTCAGTAATTACTTGATGTATGGGTTTTTCAAATCATTTAACTTGAACCATCTGTTGTGTGTAGGCATAGTGTTACATGACGGGTTCTTTGGTCACAGGAAGACTGAGGGGCAGTCGGGAGGAAAAATTTTGGTTTGACCATATTTAAGCAGAGAACGTGGGAGAAGGGTCTCTTCTTATCTCCCTGTTAGTGCATGCAGGAGACATGAAGGATTGCCACGCAGGCAGTATGGCCGGGAGCAGGGCAGAGGACAAAAAGCCCTGGTTGAATTAGCTTGAACTCTCTGCTTACATTCTGGACATTGCAACTTTACATCATATTTACACCGTTCATATTATCAATTTTTCTGTAATGTAACCAGCTCTATTTTGATTAAATCCACTCATCGATTTTTGGTTTTGGCCCAATACTTGTTTCGTGAATCACCATAGCTGAGATTATAACTGGATGGCCCAATAGTCCTTGTAAAGTTAAAACAAGGAGCGAACTTCTTACATTGCTATTTTGAATTACTAAAGAATCACAGCAACTTAAAGCGGAATTCCAGTCACAACCCCCCCCCCCCGCCCTGCTATCCCACCCTTGCACTGAGGTAGGATGGGGAGTTACAAAGAAATAAAACCCTTACCTTATCCTTGGCCATTGCTGCTCCCTCTTGTGCTCTGGACCCTGGCCGCCGCCATCTTGCCTCAAATGAACAGAGACATGCACGGAGCCAGGGGATGCGGCTTCGTGTCATTCATTAATATATCTCTATATGTTGATATTCTAATTTTTTTTTACACCACCCATTAGAGGCTCTACACAAGCTTCAGAAATTCAGTCAGTGGTTCCCAATGGATCTCTGTATCATGTCCCCTCTTTGATTCAGGAACCAAGGCCTCACGATAAAGGCGTCCTCACACAGCACAGCTATTGCAGTGGCCCAAGCGGTATCTGTAGTCAGGGTGTCCTTCCTTGGTGTCCCACCAACCGAATCTATGAGACTCCAGGGCCGGCTGATTCCCTCTCCCCAGGGCATCCAGAACTGGGATTCCCTGCTGTTTGCAGCCCCGCCATTCACCCGGTTGTCTTATCTTTACTATGGTACATGCTTGGCAGCATTGGCATCAATTGCATCCTATTTTAATACTTGTAATATGATTGTATGTGTGGCTGGGATTTAATTCGGCTTCTCCAGCCGCACCTATATATGTGTGCGACCTGAGAAGCTGATTGGAGAAGAGCCACGTCTGCACCGTAGGCTCTTGGTAAAGGTAAACATGGGCAAATGGTGGGGTTTCACACAAATTGGACCAAAACCATGGATTTTCACTATCCTGGGTTTTGGTCCATCCAGCTGGGGCTGGGTTGGGGCCGATAAATGTATATGTTTTAAGGGATCTGATGCTTGAATCTTTTGAAACATTGGTCTGTGAGTGGGCTTCACCCATGCACCCTGAAAATGGGACGAGCTGAGCAATACAATCCATAAATATTTTTTAACAATCGAGTCTATGACATGTTATCAGCCATTGAGCCAGGCGCGTTGGCGCACATAGTAAATCAGCCCCTTTACCTCCATTGATCTGATGATAAATCGTCTTTACATCTCTGCTAATGAGCTAACAAAACTGATCTATATTTCTGCGGGTTTCAGGGTTTTTGATCATCTCTATAAATTCGATCTCGGCATCATGGGAATAAATTAGAAATGTTGATGGTTGATGTTTCATTCTTATTGGTAATGAGGGAGCTGTTTGGTGAGATAATGGCGCATATATGGGGCTTTTACAGAGGTCTCAGGGGGGTTAGAGAGTGGCGTCATCTACCTGCATTTATGTAGATAAATTTCCCACATGAGATATAAAGGAGTTGTTTGTCCCCCTATTTTGCAGCAAGGCCATTAAGCGATCTCTCATTAGCTGTGTATAAATGGATGCTACATGCTTCCTGTGGGAAGTCTGTAAGGTGGCAGCGAGCACTTTAATTCGCCGACGATGCTAGTGACATTATATAAGACCACTGTGAATTGCTGCGGCTTTCAGAAAGGCTATTAGTCATTATTGAAAGGAGATGCTGGAGCGCGGTTTTTATTGCGCATCTTTTATTAGCGGATGTGTACTGTCAGCAAAGCATTATGGGCAAAAATGCCTGGACTTTGCTCAGGCTGTTGCCTTGTTTGCCGCAAAACCAACTCATTCTATCCTGACCTAAAGCCCAAGTCTATAAGATTCCCAGGGCGATTGATTCCCTCTGTATCCAAAATCGGGATGCCCCACTGTGTGAAACCCCACCAGTTCGCCCCATACACTTATCCTGTTTTCCGGTCCAATGGCGCATGCGCGAGCCGCGGCCTCATCCCCTCTAGCAGGGCGCATGCCCGTGGCAGGCATTTGTGAATGGCCGGTGCGGGCACGCCCCCTGTTAGAAGGAAGCGGGGGATGCGTCCGCCAGAGTTCTCAGAGCCGCTGGCCTTAGACGAAGGCTCAGACGACAGTGACTCCAAATGCGCTGATTGGACAAGTGGCTGTGCATGCGCTGTAGGACCGGGAAGAGGTGAGTTGCGCTCGGCGATCTGGGGGGGTTCACACAGCGGGGCACCCCCAATTGGGGTGTCCCAGGGGAAAGGACCAAAACCCAGGATAGTTAAAATCCTGGGTTTTGGTCCTCTTTAAGAAGTGGAGGATTCTATAAGATTTAGGACCAAAAAGGTGAAGCAACCCTCCCCCCCCCCAGTTCACCCAGTCTCTGCAGGGCCCGTGATTGCATCACTGGTATCCCTCTGGCTGATCTGCTTTCCCGCTCCAGGCCTAGGAATAGCTAGTGCAGGTACACACATCTCAACAAGAGCAGCTCCGGGGATGCTTGTCGCTCTCCATACATCTAAATAATTTTCATGCAGGGCCCGTGACTGCACCACTGACATCCCTCTGGTTGATGTGCTTACCTACTCCAGGCCTATGAATAGCTAGTGTGGGTACACACAGCTCGATAGGAGCAGCCCCGGGGATGCTTGTCGCTTTTCGTACAGCTAAAATGTTCATGACATCGAGCGCTGACTGAAGAGAGAAGAGACCCGGTACTCATGGGGTTTTCATCCAGGCTGTGGAGTCAATGTCGGAGTCAGAGCCAGATAAAATAGGGGATTGGGAGTTGGGATTTTGGCTTTCCATTGGGCAGTGGTGTAGCTAGGGGAGCAGGAGGGGCACTTGCCCCGGGTGCAGCAATTCAGAGGGATGCCAACGGGAGGCATGAGAACAGGTGGAGGCGCCATTTCGAATCTTTGCCCCTGGTTCCAGAAAGCCTAGCTACTCCTCTGCCATTGGGACCTTGGCTTACCAACTCCACAGCCCTGGTTTTCACACAGAATTTAAAAATTCTGGAAGTAAAGAGAGTGATGAAAGGAGAGATAGAGGAAGTGTGGGAATAAGACCTGAGAAGATAGCTTAAAGTTCTCTTTTCTACTCTAAAAGGGTGCGTGAAAGGTATTTCTTAGTGTCCCCATTACAGAAGGATAAGCATGGTGCCCCTGTGCTAACACACAGCTTGCATGTCCCCAAGGCCGCCCATGCTAGGCTGGACAAAGTATAAGTGACCCTTGAATGACTAAATAATTGTCCAAGGATGGAGGGTTTTTCACTGGGCAGGGAGTGAGGCTTCATGAGGGGTAAAGCCCCTGGAGAGAATGGAGTTCTACCAAATTGTGTCCTCTGAGCAATAAAAGGGTTCCCCTTTTGATGTGAACTTCCTCATAAATGTTTTGCTTGAGGAGACTTTAAAATACACAATAGTGTTTAGGTCACGGAAGGGTGATGGCTGCACCATGAGTTTCTCTCCTTTTCTGCCCATAGCAGCCAATGACTCTTTTGGCATTCTTTGCAGCATGAGATAGGACATTGTCAAGCTAATTTTGCTATGGAACACACATATTTTCTTGTTTATATACAATGGACAAACTAGTCAGAAACTATAAATACTTTGCAGAGCTAATTTTCACACCTTTAGATACCCTAAAGGGGTGTACCAGCAATTTTCCCATTATACCACTCCAAAATATGACTCCTTCACCTCCTTGCTGACATTGCAGCCTTGTTGGCTCATGGTGGCCATACACCAACCATCCACTACTCCATCCATCTGGACCATCCAGGGTTGCACTACGCTCATCGGGACACAAGGCTGTTTGAAAATGAGTCTTCATGTATGTCTTGCCATACTGGCCAATTGGTAGTTGATGCACAACTGCTGGTCTTTGGAGGAGCCTACGTCTTAAAGGTTTGTGGGGCGGCAGAGGCAACAACAGCTTATCAACACAAACCCATCTGTGCTCTGAATCAGCCACAAATCTCTTAAAAGTACGATGATCACACTTTTCATGAAATCACAAATGTTTTTGTACTGTGTCCAAGGCGTTGCACTATTTGGAACTTTTTGACAGCAGAGAAATCTTTTATTTGGTAGGCCCTTGTGTCATTTCTGCTGTACCATGTGCAGCACCAATAATAATTAAACAGTAATTTATGCAAAAATCGGTTCTGATTAGGGTCGGAGTGGAGCACTTTTGGCCCACCAGATGAAATAATTCTTGGAGCCCAACAATATACAATGGACAAAATAGCCAGAAACCATAAATGCTTTGCAGAGGTCATTTTCATACTTTTAGGCATCCTAAAGGGGTCTACCAGCTCTTTTCCCATTATACCGCCCCAAAACATGACTCCTCCACCTCCTTGCTGATGTTGCAGCCTTGTTAGAACATGATGGCCATCCACCAACCATCCACTACTCCATCCATCTGGACCATCCAGGGTTGCACTACACTCATCAGGACAGAAGACTGTTTGAAAATGAGTCTTCGTGTATGTCTTGCCACACTGCAACAGTTTCTGCTTTTGAGTAATGGTTAGGGGTGGCCAAATGGTAGTTGATGCACAACTGCAGGTCTCTGGAGGTTTGCGGGATGGCAAAGACAACAGCAGCTTTTTATCTGACCTTCCTCATTACCTTATCAGCACATACCCGTCTGTGCTCTGAATCAGCCACAAATCTCTTAAAGTGGACCAACACCCAGGGGTGATCGGCCCGGGAATCTATAAGATTCACCTCCCTCACCGCGGGGCATCCGAGATCTGGATGTCCTGCGGGGTGAAACCCCCCCCCCAAAAGCCCCAAAAAACCTTACCTTATCGGCGACGGATCAACTGCCGCCGCCTCCCGCACGCCCCTCTAGCAGTGCGCGCGCGCGCGCGCCGACCGTCTGTGAATGGCCGGCGCGGGCGCACGCCCTGTAAGAGGGACGCGCGGGAGGCGGCGGCGGCAGCTTGTCCGTCGCTTTTACATCACCAAAAGGGTACGTTTTTGGGGGGGTTTCACACAGCGGGGCATCCTGATCTCGGATGCCCCGCTGAAGTGGACCATCACCCAGGATAGTGAAAATCTTGGGTGTTGGTCCACTTTAAAAGTACGATGATCACACTTTTCATGGAATCACAAATGTTTTCATACCTTGTCCAAGGCATTGCACTATTTGGTGCTTTTTGACAGCAGAGAAATATTTTATTTAGTATGCCATTGTGTAATTTCTACTGTACCTTGTACAGCACCAATAATAATTGAACAGTAATTTATGCAAAAATTGGTTCTGATTAGGGTCGGACTGGAGCACTTTTGGCCAAACCAGACAAAATCATTCTTGGAGCCCAACAATATACAATGGACAAAATAGTCAGAAACCATAAATACTTTGCAGATGTCATTTTCGCACCTTTAGGGATCCTAAATGATCTACCAGCTCTTTTCCCATAATACCACCCGAAAACATGACTCCTTCACCTCCTTACTGATGTTGCAGCCTTGTCAGAACATGGTGGCCATCCACCAACCAATAACTACTCCATCCATCTGGACCATCCAGGGTTGCACTGTGCTCATCAGGACAGAAGGCTGTTTCAAAATGAATCTTCATGTATGTCTTGCCACACTGCAACAGTTTCTGCTTTTGAGTACTGGTTAGGGGTGGCCGAATGGTAGTTGATGCACAACTGCTGGTCTTTGGAGGAGCCTACGCCTTGAGGTTTGTGGGACGGCAGAGGCAACAGCAGCTTTTATCTGACCTTCCTCATTATGCCTTATCAGCACAAACCCATCTGTGCCCTGAATCAGCCACTAATCTCTTTAAAGTACGATGATCACACTTTTCATAAAATCTCAAATGTTTTCATACCTTGTCCAAGGCATTGCACTATTTGGAGCTTTTTGACAGCAGAGAAATATTTTATTTGGTATGCCCTTGTGTAATTTCTACTGTACCTTGTGCAGCACCATTAATAATAATGTGACAGTAATTTATGCAAAACTTGGTTCTGATTATGGTCGGACTGGAGCACCTTTGGCCCACCAGATGAAATCATTCTTGGAGCCCACTCTTCAGATAAAACAAAAGTAGGTTGTAATAATATAAAATCTGTTTATTGCCCAAATAGCAAATATAATTAACTGAATAAAATAACAACCTCAGAGAACACTCCAGGCAATCCAGAAACACAGTTTTAATCTTGGATGTTTTGTACTGCTCTGATGGTGGCCCTGAGAAAGTGCCTGGGGCCCACCGGAGGAACCTCTGGGGGGGCCAGTCCGACACTGGTATTGATATAAGAGGTTTGGCTTCCATATATAACGTAAGCCGCTGAGTATATTCCTCCTTTGTCTTTCCTCGCTTCATTTGCTCTCACTAAAGTATGCCTTTCCCCGAAGGACAAAACCTAATAGATAAAAATGGAACCATTTTTAATTTCCCATGTTTAACTACATTGCACTGAAAATCCTAAATAAAGAAAGATAATTAAAAAAATAAAGTAAAAATAAAATAAAAATAAAGTAAAGCCATAGTAAGCAAAATAGAACCGCACTGCATTGCGTGATTGCAATTAAATTGTGTGAATATATCAACCATTGATTACTGTGGAGTATTAGGCTTAATGGAAAACAATGTTTTTTTTTTACTTTTTACAGCTCAACTTGTTTTTGTTTTTTGCACTTTTTTTATTTTAATACATTTTTAATTTGATGGCTATCTCTATTATCTGCACTCATATAACCTCTAAGGAAGCCATAACACATTATTTAACTGCGGGAGGATCTTTATAAGAATCAAAAAAACGAAAGAAATAATATTTCTCATATTATATATATTAAATAATATATTTATTTAATATATTTAAAGGGTAAGTCCACTTTCACTATCTGCAATCGGTTGCTACTGGCAATGTACACAAAAGCGATTCAGAGCCTAGTGAGAAAGCTCACTTCTTTTTTAGAAGTTGTGTCGAGCAGATCTAACCCGCAAAGTTTGGATCCGTGCTGAACTTTGCAAGTTCGTGCGCCCGAAGCTGAACACGGATTTCACATAGGAATCATGCGTGTTTGGCGTTCGGGCCGGACCCACAGCAGCCAATACCACAACTTGGTCTAAGCACTGATGTGTACCCTGTTATACTACAACTTGATCTAAGCATTGGGGTGTACCCTGTTATACAACAACTTGCTCTAAGCACTGGGGTAAATGTACCCCGTTATACCCAACTTGATCTAAGCACTGGGGTGTACCCTGTTATACAACAACTTGCTCTATGCACTGGATTGTAACCTGATATACTACAACTTGCTCTAAGCACTGGGGTGAGTTTACCCTGTTACATTACAGCTTGGTCTAAGCATTGGGGTGTACAACTTGCTGTAAGCAATGAGGTGTACCCTGTTATACCACAACTTGATCTAAGCACTAGGGTGAGTGTAACCTGTTATACCACAACATGCTCTAAATGCTGAGGTGTACCCTGTTATACTACAACTTGCTCTAAACACTAGGGTGAGTGTACCCTGTTATACCACAACTTGCTCTAAGCACGGGGTGTACCCTGTTTTACAACAACTTGCTCTATGCACTGGATTGTAACCTGATATACTACAACTTGCTCTAAGCACTGGGGTGAGTTTACCCTGTTACATTACAGCTTGGTCTAAGCATTGGGGTGTACAACTTACTGTAAGCATTGAGGTGTACCCTGCTATACCACAACATGCTCTAAGCACTGGGGTGTACCCTGTTATACCACAACTTGCTCTAAGCACTGGGGTAATTGTACTCTGTTATACCACAACTTAGTCTAAGCCCTGGTCTGTACCTTGTTTTACCACAACTTGGTCTAAGCACTAAGGTGTACCGTGTTATACTACAACTTGCTCTAATCACTGGGGTGAGTTTACCCTGTTACATTACAGCTTGGTCTAAGCATTGGGGTGTACAACTTGCTGTAAGCAATGAGGTGTACCCTGTTATACCACAACTTAATCTAATCACTAGGGTGAGTGTAACCTGTTATACCACAACTTGCTCTAAGCACTGAGGTGTACCCTGTAATACCACAACATGCTCCAAATGCTGAAGTGTACCCTGTTATACTACAACTTGCTCTAAACACTGGGGCGCAGGCGCCGCCGCCGCCGATAAGGTAAGGTTTTTGGGGGGATCTCGGATGTCCCGCGGTGAGGGAGGTGATCTTATAGATTCCCGGGCCGATCACCCCTGGGTGTTGGTCCACTTTAAGAACGTCTTAGGAAATAAAATAAAAAAATTGTTAGTGTTCTGCAATACCTATAGTTCAAAGCACCTGTTAGTGCTCTGCCATTGCCATAGTTCAAGGCAACTGTGTGTTAGTGCTCTTTTCAGTTCTGGGCACTTTTCAGTTCTTGGCAGCTTTGGGCCGAGGTGGCTTGATGCACATCCCGTGCCTGGCACATGTGTTCAACTTGGTGGTGCAGAGCTTCCTGGTCCATTTTCCGGAGCGGCTGCATAAAGTCCGTAGCATGTGCTCGCACCTTCAGCGTTCTCACCCTGCTGCTGCTTGACTGTCTATATTGCAGAGGAATTTTCGTCTTCCCACCCAGGTGGAATTCCATGTTGCATAGGCTAGAAAGGGTATGTGAAAAGCAGCAGGCAATAGTGGAGTTCCAGCTCCAAAATGCCAGTTGAGTACCTCACCACCAGTGAGTGGGCCTCCATGAGGGACATCTTGCACGGTGCGTTACCTCCCCCATCCTCAGTAGAGCAGAAAGGCCCATTTTCCCTGCTGTCAGGGTAGTACACACATAACTCTTAGGGTGGGTTGTTGGGCCGACAATGGGCGGGTTTGCCAATGTCCTTCCAGAAGACAGTTTTGGACTTCAATCCCACAATAGCTACAAAAGCAAGGTGAACCCAATACAACTTTATAAAAGCCTTTATATTGGTGTTTAATAATGACATACCAGAGTATATTTTGGTCAGGAACAGAGTAGGCCTTCTATTAGCTATTTTTGATCAGGTTTATGCAGGCGTCTGTCATCCGCGGATAGTAGAATTGTCTATTGCACATAATAACAGACAAGGCATTTTGTTACACTGCAATGATCATAAAAAAAAAGATTTGTCTTGCTCCCTGAACATTTCCTGGGCAACAATGTTGCAATAACTGTCAGTAAAAATGACCTGTAAATAAAGGGCTGTTAGCTCCGGGATTCTCAGCTGTGCCTGACAGACAGAGGGCCAAAAAAAAGGGGCCTCTGTGTATCTAGGAATCCTAACTAAGATACAACAGTCGAAGACCGGGCTGTAGAACAGCAAATGCCACCAGGAGAACTTCATTGACATAGATCCTCCGGCTTGGAGTGTGTGAGTCAATAGCAAAGCTTTATGAAACAGCCTGTTGGTGGGGTTATGGCCCCTTACTATCTATATGATTACCGTATTTTTCACCATATAAGACGTACTTATTTTTCCCAAAAAGTTGTGGGAAAATATCCATGCGTCTTATCGGGCGAAGGTGGGGAAAAAAATAAATAAAAAGCAGAAAGTAAACTCACCTTTCCATCGCTCGCGCTGTCCCGGAAGCCGCGGAGGCAGCCTTCTCTGCAGAGCCAGACACCCAGCCTGTTACAGTGGTGGGCGTGGCCGATTCTCGAGCGTCGGCCACGCCAACCGCTATACCAAGCCGAGTGTTCACTCTATGTTGGTGCCGCAGAGAGGAGGCGATGGGGGCAGCTGCCGCCTTCTTGCGCTGCCGAGGAGGTGGCAGATACAGCTGCCCCCATCGCCTCCTCTCTGCAGCGCCAACATAGAGTGAACATTCGGCTTGGTATAGCGGTGGGCGTCGCTCGAGCGTCGGCCACGCCCACCGCTGTTTAAGTCCGGGTGTCTCTGTCCACTGGCACCGTGGAGAGGTGGCAGGGACAGTGCAAACGGTGGGGGTAGCTGCTCCTTGACATGCGCACTGTCCCTGCCACCTCTCCACAGTGCCAGCAGACAGAGACACCCAGACTTAAACAGGGTTGGGCATGGCCGACGCTCGAGCGTCGGCCACGCCCACCGCTATTCCAAGCCAGTGTGTCTGTGTGAAGACCGCGAGGACAGCGGGGAGGATTGAAAGGTGAGTTTACTTTTTTTTTTTCTCACTTTTTACTTTTGCCTATGGAGAATGGGAGGGGGGATGGAAATGCCACACTACCTATATGGGATGGGGAGGGGGGGGTGGAAATGCCACACTACCTATATGGGATGGGGAGGGGGGGATGAATGCCACATTACCTATATGGGATGGGGAGGGGGGGATGAATGCCACATTACCTATATGGGATGGGGAATGGAAATGCCACACTACCTACATGGGATGGGGAGGGGAGATGAATGCCACATTTCCTATATGGGATGGGGAGGGGGGATGGAAATACCACATTACCTATATGGGATGGGGAGGGGGGATGAATGCCACACTACCTATATGGGATGGGAAGGGGGGATGAATGCCACACTACCTATATGGGATGGGGAGGGGGGATGAATGCCACATTACCTATATGGGATGGGGAGGGGGATGGAAATGCCACATTACCTATATGGGATGGGGGGGGGGATGAATGCCACACTACCTATATGGGATGGGAAGGGGGGGATGAATGCCACACTACCTATATGGGATGGGGAGGGGGGATGAATGCCACATTACCTATATGGGGAGGGGGGATGAATGCTACACTACCTATATGGGATGGGGAGGGGGGGATGAATGCCATACTACCTATATGGGATTGGGAGGGGGGATGAATGCCACATTACCTATATGGGATTGGGAGGGGGGGATGAATGCCACACTACCTATATGGGATGGGGAGGGGGGATGTTTGCCACACTACCTATATGGGATGGGGAGGGGGAAATGAATGCCACACTACCTATATGGGAAGGGGAGGGGGGTGAATGCCACACTACCTATATGGGATGGGGAGAGGGGGATGGAAATGCCACACTACCTATATGGGGAATTGGAGGGGGTGCCACACTGCCTATATGGAGAATAGGAAGGGGGGAATACCACGCTGCCTATGGTAATGGGATAGGGGCATGCCACACTGTCTATGGGAATGGGATAGGGGCATGCCACACTGCCTATAGGAATGGAATGGGGGAATCCCACACTGCCTATGGGAGGGGAGAATGCCACACTGCCCATTAGAAATGGGATGGGGGATGCCACACTGCTCATGGGGAATGGGATGGGGGAACGCCACACTGCCTGTAATGGGGTGTTTTAGTGCAACATTTAGCTTAGAATATTTTTTTTTCTTATTTTTCTCCTCCAGATCCTGGGTGCGTTTTATGGGCAGGTGCGTCTTATAGGGCGAAAAATACGGTATACTTTTCTGTCATATATTCTAAAGTCCCTAACGAAGTGGGAATGCACCATACAGTTATGTGTGCTCACTCATATGTATAATATATATATATATATATTGTATACAAAACAAGGAGTCCCACTACTCCTTGACCTAACCCTATGAATAAATGTGTGGCACCACTATGTAAATATCAAAATATTAAGTATTTTATTGAAAAGTACATCTACATTTAATAGGACATATTAAATACATAAGACATATAAGACATGGCCTTAGAGGAGGAGGGGGGATGAGTGAAAATGACAAGAGCTGCAGAGAAAACATAATATCCAAAGATGGCAAAAATCTTACATATCCGAACAACCAAGTAGCCTCCCCCCACTCGCCGCCGATGCGTTGCGTGACGCGCTGATGTTGGCTCTGCTGCAGAATCTTTCAGTTTACCATTTTCTCTTTCATATTCTTATTTTTCATTTTTCCATATGATCTTTCTTTCAGCTTTGTGTGTTTTGAGCAAAGCCCAACCCAGGATTTTCACTATCTGGAGTTTTGCTTTGTGCCCCTAGGGGCATCCCGACTTGACTGAGCCATTGTAATTATACCATTTAAAAGAAAGGCATATATTTTTTCCTTTTTCTATCGCCAGATTATTTATACACATGTTAGAAGCTATTGTGTGGCTATTTAATTATTTATCTTTTTTAATGCAAATTTCGCGATACTGCTCCTTTAAGGCTTTGTGTTGTTTTCTAACTGTTAATAAAGCCCTTTTTGTTTTGTATTCTCAGTGTCCAGCCCTGTACTCTGGTCCTATGCCAAAAGTGGGACACAGCCTGCTCAGCTTATGGGTGTCCAGCAAGTGCTGGGGAACCAATGGATTGCAAATATAGTGCCTCACTTCTGACATAGGACCTGGAAGATAGGAGCCATCTTTCTTGGAGTACGATCAAGTTGGTCAAGATTCCATGTGGATTCCTCCCTGTGTGGCACTATGGGTTAGCCATGGTGCTAGACAAAATCTGATCCCTTAGGACGTGGTACCTGTTATAGGCGGAAGGGACTTCCAAGGTGCCCCCCTGGCCTATTCTTCTTCCTTCCTATACAAGAACTGCTCTTTGTGGTGCCATCCGACCAACTCTTCTTCCTTCCTATACAAGATCTGCTCTTTGGGGTGCCATCCGACCTACTCTTCTTCCTTCCTATACAAGAACTGCTATTTGGGGTGCCATCCGACCTACTCTTCTTCCTTCCTATACAAGAACTGCTCTTTGCGGTGCCATCCGGCCAATTCTTCTTCCTTCCTATACAAGAACTGCTCTTTGCGGTGCCATCCGACCAACTCTTCTTCCTTCCTATACAAGAACTGCTCTTTGCGGTGCCATCCGACCAACTCTTCTTCCTTCCTATACAAGAACAGCTCTTTGCGGTGCCATCCGACCTACTCTTCTTCCTTCCTATACAAGAACTGCTCTTTGCGGTGCCATCCGACCTACTCTTCTTCCTTCCTATACAAGAACTGCTCTTTCCGGTGCAATCCGGCCTACTCTTCTTCCCTCTTATACAAGAACTGCTCTTTGCGGTGCCATCCGACCTACTCTTCTTCCTTCCTATACAAGAACTGCTCTATATGGTGCCATCCAGCCTACTCTTCTTCCTTCCTATACAAGAACTGCTCTTTGTGGTGCCATCCGGCCTACTCTTATTCCTTCCTATACAAGAACTGCTCTTTGTGGTGCCATCCGGCCTACTCTTCTTCCTTTGCTATTCAAGAACTGCTCTTTGTGGTGCCATCCGGCCTACTCTTCTTCCTTCCTATACAAGAACTGCTCTTTGTGATGCCACCCGGCCTACTCTTCTTCCTTCCTATACCAGAACTGCTCTTTGTGGTGCCATCCGGCCTACTCTTCTTCCTTCCTATACAAGAATTGCTCTTTGGGGTGCCATCCGACCTACTCTTCTTCCTTCCTATACCAGAACTGCTCTTTGTGGTGCCATCCGGCCTACTCTTCTTCCTTCCTATACAAGAACTGCTCTTTGTGGTGCCATCCGACCTACTCTTCTTCCTTCCTATACCAGAACTGCTCTTTGTGTTGCCATCCGGCCTACTCTTCTTCCTTCCTATACAAGAATTGCTCTTTGGGGTGCCATCCGGCCTACTCTTCTTCCTTTCTATATAAGAACTGCTCTTTGTGATGCCACCCAGACTACTCTTATTCCTTCCTATACAAGAACTGCTCTTTGTGGTGCCATCCAGCCTACTCTTCTTCCTTCCTATACAAGAACTGCTCTTTGTGGTGCCATCCGACCTACTCTTCTTCCCTCCTATACAAGAACTGCTCTTTGTGGTGCCATCCGACCTACTCTTCCGCCTTCCTATACAAGAACTGCTCTTTGTGGTGCCATCCGGCCTACTCTTCTTCCTTCCTATACCAGAACTGCTCTTTGTGGTGCCATCCGGCCTACTCTTCTTCCTTTGCTATTCAAGAATTGCTCTTTGTGGTGCCATCCGGCCTACTCTTATTCCTTTCTATACAAGAACTGCTCTTTGCGGAGCCATCCGGCCTACTCTTCTTCCTTCCTATACCAGAACTGCTCTTTGCTGTGCCATCTGGCCTATTCCTCTTCTTTCCTTTACAAGAACTGCTCTTTGTGGTGCCATCCGGCCTACTCTTCTTCCTTCCTATACCAGAACTGCTCTTTACAGTGCCATCTTCTTCCTTCCTATACAAGAACTGCTCTTTGCTGTGCCATCCAGCCTACTCTTCTTCCTTCCTATACAAGATCTGCTCTTTGAGGTGCCATCCGGCCTACTCTTCTTCCTTCCTATACAAGAACTGCTCTTTGCAGTGCCATCCGGCCTACTCTTCTTCCTTCCTATGCCAGAACTGCTCTTTGTGGTGCCATCCAGCCTATTCTTCTTTCTTCCTATACCAGAACTGCTCTTTGTGGTGCCATCCAGCCTACTCTTCTTCCTTCCTATACAAGAACTGCTCTATATGGTGCCATCCAGCCTACTCTTCTTCCTTCCTATACAAGAACTGCTCTTTGTGGTGCCATCCGGCCTACTCTTATTCCTTCCTATACAAGAACTGCTCTTTGTGGTGCCATCCGGCCTACTCTTCTTCCTTTGCTATTCAAGAACTGCTCTTTGTGGTGCCATCCGGCCTACTCTTCTTCCTTCCTATACAAGAACTGCTCTTTGTGATGCCACCCGGCCTACTCTTCTTCCTTC
The DNA here is from genome assembly GCA_027917425.1 of Gastrophryne carolinensis. Classification (NCBI taxonomy): domain Eukaryota; kingdom Metazoa; phylum Chordata; class Amphibia; order Anura; family Microhylidae; genus Gastrophryne; species Gastrophryne carolinensis. Next base: position 13,400,325 of record CM051242.1, on the reverse strand, counting down.
CTATACCAGAACTGCTCTTTGTGGTGCCATCCGGCCTACTCTTCTTCCTTCCTATACAAGAATTGCTCTTTGGGGTGCCATCCGACCTACTCTTCTTCCTTCCTATACCAGAACTGCTCTTTGTGGTGCCATCCGGCCTACTCTTCTTCCTTCCTATACAAGAACTGCTCTTTGTGGTGCCATCCGACCTACTCTTCTTCCTTCCTATACCAGAACTGCTCTTTGTGGTGCCATCCAGCCTACTCTTCTTCCTTCCTATACAAGAATTGCTCTTTGGGGTGCCATCCGGCCTACTTTTCTTCCTTTCTATACAAGAACTGCTCTTTGTGATGCCACCCAGACTACTCTTATTCCTTCCTATACAAGAACTGCTCTTTGTGGTGCCATCCGACCTACTCTTCTTCCCTCCTATACAAGAACTGCTCTTTGTGGTGCCATCCGACCTACTCTTCTGCCTTGCTATACAAGAACTGCTCTTTGAGGTGCCATCCGGCCTACTCTTCTTCCTTCCTATACAAGAACTGCTCTTTGCGGTGCCATTCGGCCTACTCTTCTTCCTTCCTATGCCAGAACTGCTCTTTGTGTTGCCATCCAGCCTATTCTTCTTTCTTCCTATATCAGAACTGCTCTTTGCTGTGCCATCCGGCATACTCTTCTTCCTTCCTATACAAGAATTGCTCTTTGTGGTGCCATCCAGCCTATTCTTCTTCCTTCCTATACCAGAACTGCTCTTTGCTGTGCCATCCTGCCTACTCTTCTTCCTTCCTATACCTGAACTGCTCTTTGTGGTGCCATCCGGCCTACTCTTTTTCCTTTGCTATACAAGAACTGCTCTTTGTGGTGCCATCCGGCCCACTCTTCTACCTTCCTGTACCAGAACTGCTCTTTGTGGTGCAATCCGGCCTACTCTTCTTCCTTCCTCTTCAAGAACTGCTCTTTGTGGTGCCATTCAGCCTATTCTTTTTCCTTTCTATACCAGAACTGCTCTTTGCGGTGCCATCCGGCCGACTCTTCTTCCTCTCTATACCAGATCTGCTCTTTGTGGTGCCATCCGGCCTACTCTTCTTCCTTCCTGTACCTGAACTGCTGTTTGCTGTGCCATCCGGCCTACTCTTCTTCCTTCCTATATCAGAACTGCTATTTGTGGTGCCAGCCAGCCTACTCTTCTTCCTTCCTATACAAGAACTGCTTTTTGTGGTGCCATCCAGCCTACTCTTCTTCCTTCCTATACCTGAACTGCTGTTTGCTGTGCCATCCGGCCTACTCTTCTTCCTTCCTATACCAGAACTGCTCTTTGTGGTGCCATCCAGCCTACTCTTCTTCCTTCCTATACCAGAACTGCTTTTTGTGGTGCCATCCAGCCTACTCTTCTTCCTTCCTATACAAGAACTGCTCTTTGTGGTGCCATCCAACCTATTCTTCTTCCTTCCTATAACAGAACTGCTCTTTGCGGAGCCATCCGGCCTACTCTTCTTCCTTCCTATACCAGAACTGCTTTTTGTGGTGCCATCCGGCCTACTCTTCTTCCTTCCTATACCAGAACTGCTCTTTGTGGTGCCATCCGGCCTACTCTTCTTCCTTCCTATACCAGAACTGCTTTTTGTGGTGTCATCCGGCCTACTCTTCTTCCTTCCTATACCAGAACTGCTCTTTCTGGTGCCATCCGGCCAATTCTTCTTCCTTCCTATACAAGAACTGCTTTTTGTGGTGCCATCCGGCCTGCTCTTCTTCCTTCCTATACCAGAACTGCTCTTTGCTGTGCCATCCGGCCTACTCTTCTTCCTGCCTATACAAGAACTGCTAATTGTGGTGCCATTCGGCCTACTCTTCTTCCTTCCTATACAAGAACTGCTCTTTGCGGTGCCATCCGGCCTACTCTTCTTCCTTCCTATATCAGAACTGCTCTTTGCTGTGCCATCCGGCCTACTCTTCTTCCTTCCTATACAAGAACTGCTCTTTGCTGTGCCATCCGGCCTACTCTTCTTCCTTCCTATACAAGAACTGCTCTTTGCTGTGCCATCCGGCCTACTCTTCTTCCTTCCTATACAAGAACTGCACTTTGCTGTGCCATCCGGCCTACTCATCTTCCTTCCTATACAAGAACTGCTCTTTGCGGTGCCATCTAGCCTACTCTTCTTCCTTCCTATACCAGAACTGCTCTTTGTGGTGCCATCCGGCCTACTCTTCTTCCTTCCTATACAAGAACTGCTCTTTGCGGTGCAATCCGGCCTACTCTTCTTCCTTCTTATACAAAAACTGCTCTTTGAGGTGCCATCCGGCCTACTCTTCTTCCTTCCTATACAAAAACTGCTCTTTGCGGTGCCATCCGGCCTACTCTTCTTCCTTCCTATACAAAAACTGCTCTTTGCGGTGCCATCCGGCCTACTCTTCTTCCTTCCTATACAAGATCTGCTCTTTGCAGGGCCATGGATTCTAGAAGAAATCATCTTTGAGATGGAATGGTCCTGATATAGGAAACCTTTCTTCTCCTCTCACTCACCTCCATCTCTCTCAAGCAAAATCTCCTCACTAAGGCAAGTGGCCTTTTTTTGTCTGGTTGTCTGAGCGTGGGTGCAGCAGCTCTGTTATAAAAGTAAAGGACAGGTGGACAGTTACCATACTGCCTGTCATAAGGTGACTGGGGGGATTCTGCACACTGCCTGTCATGAGGTGACGGGGGGATTCGGCACACTGCCTGTCATGAGGTGACGGGGGGATTCTGCACATTGCCTGTCATGAGGTGATGGGGGGGTTCTGCACACTGCCTGTCATGAGGTGACGGGGGGATTCTGCACACTGCCTGTCATGAGGTGACGGGGGGATTCTGCACACTGCCTGTCATGGGGTGATGGGGGGGTTCTGCACACTGCCTGTCATGAGATGACGGGGGGATTCTGCACACTGCCTCTCATGAGGTGACGGGGGATTCTGCACACTGCCTGTCCTGAGGTGACGGGGGGATTCTGCACACTGCCTGTCATGAGTGGATGGGGGCGTTATGCACACTGCCTGTCATGAGGTGACGGGGGGATTCTGCACACTGCCTGTCATGAGGTGACAGGGGGATTCTGCACACTGCCTGTCATGGGGTGATGGGAGCGTTCTGCACACTGCCTGTCATGAGGTGACGGGGGGATTCTGCACACTGCCTGTCATGAGGTGACAGGGGGATTCTGCACACTGCCTGTCATGAGGTGACGGGGGGATTCTGCACACTGCCTGTCATGAAGTGACGGGGGGATTCTGCACACTGCCTGTCATGAGCTGACGGGGGGATTCTGCACACTGCCTGTCCTGAGGTGATGGGGGGATTCTGCACACTGCCTGTCATGAGTGGATGGGGGCGTTCTGCACACTGCCTGTCATGAGGTGACGGGGGGATTCTGCACACTGCCTGTCATGGGGTGATGGGGGGGTTCTGCACACTGCCTGTCATGAGGTGACGGGGGGATTCTGCACACTGCCTGTCATGAGCTGACGGGGGGATTCTGCACACTGCCTGTCATGAGGTGACGGGGGGATTCTGCACATTGCCTCTTATGGGGAGATTGGGGGAGATTCTGCACAAAATAATAAGGCAGAACACCAAAAACCGTAGTTTTTTTTGGTTTGATGAACATTTATGTATATCTTTCTGTCCTGGCTCATTTGTTTTATTACTTCCTGGCTATTTAACCTATTAGCTATTTAGCTATTTAAACAGCCCTGTATATATAATGTACTGATCATATGTTTTTTTCTGATTCTGGTGAATATTCTTGACTGCACCATAGAAGAAGAACCACAAATGTGAAGGGATAGCAAGAAAAATGACTGAAAGGCACGGCAGATGTTGCCACCAGCAGAAGAGGGAAGAATCTCACATCCTGCAGGGGAGAAGTTGGTTTCTGGCAGCGGAATAACGTTTCTCATTTTGCGTCGCACACCTTACTTTGCAAAACGAGGTCAGAATGTTTCCGAGTAATTTCCCTGATTTGCCAAGCAGCGGTGGACGTGATTTTCCTGGCCGCGTTACTGTTCTGTGTTTTATTTACACATCTAGGAAGGGGGTCCGCGCACGCTGGGAGCGGAAGCTGGAGTCGGCTTGACAGTCACTAATGAGGGGACATTACTAGTATCTCTCTGCTGGGCTTGCAGCCATGGGCAGGATGTTGGATTGTGCGGCGCGCTAATGTAGGTTGCGTCTACAGAGTCGAGCCGAGCTATAGCTGAGCGGAAAAGAGGGCAAGTGCTGAGAATGCAACGAGGGCCCTCATCCATTTTGTGTGCATGGGAGGGGGAGCTCAATGAAAAATGAAGATGCTATACGGGTAAGGGTAGCTCAATTGTGTGGAGTCACATGGGCTTTGTGCATGGTAAAGTATTATAAGCTAGTTAATGTGTGCTGCACAGACAACATGGGGCCTCCCGAAGGGGGTAATAATAAAGTATTTTACAGCTATTAAATTGTGCAAGTATATACCTATCTGTCCTCTTTTCCAGAAATACATAGGCAAAACTGAATCTACCATGGGGCACAATTAGGTTGTATTGCAATAGACTACAATTAATTGAAGATGGCAAAATGGGAGGTTAAAGAATTGTCGTGTCACCAGATCAGCAACTTCTGATCTGGTGGACCGTGGAACACCACCCAAAGTGTTTTGAACTCTACAACCCAGCAACTTCGGATCTGGTGGACTGTGGAACACCACCCAAAGTGTTTCAGACTCTACAACCAAGCAACTTCTGATCTGGTGGACCGTGGAACACCACCCAAAGTGTTTCGAACTCTACAACCCAGCAACTTCTGATCTGGTGGACCGTGAAAGACCACCCAAAGTGGTTTGAACTCTCCCACCCAGCAACTTCAGATCTGGTGGACAGTGGAACATTACCAGAAGACAATTGAACTCCCAGCAACTCCATAAATAGTGGGCAGTGACCAACTGAAGAACTTTGAACTGTCCCACCTCTACCCAGCAACTTCAGATCGGATGGACAGTGGAAAATCACCAGAAGAAATTTGGACTTTCCCACCCAGCAACGAAAGATCTAGTGGACCATAGAACATCACAAAAAGAACATTAAACTCTCCCACAAAGGAACTCCAGATCAGGAGGACAGTGGGGCATCACTCCAAGAACTTTGAACTCTGCCTTTTCCACCCAGCAATTTACAATCTGGTGGACAGTGGAACATCACCAGAAAAACATTGAACTCCCCCACCCAGTAACTCCATAAATGGTGGGCAGTGACCACCTGAAGAACTTTGAACTGTCCCACCTCTACTCAGGTGGTCAGTGGAAAATCACCAGAAGAGCTTTGGACTCTCCCATGCAGCAGCCTAAGAGCTAGTGGACCATAGAGAACATCACAAGAAGAACATTGAACTCTTCGACCCAGCAACTCCAGATCAGGAGGACAGTGGAACATCACGAGAAAAACTTTGAACTCTGCCTTTCCCACCCAGCAGTTTCCAATCTGGTGGACAATGGAACATCACGAGAAAAAACATTGTACTCCCCCACCCAGCAATTTCATATCAGAAGGAAATTGAAACATCACTCAATGAACTTTGAACTCCCCCAGCCGTACCCTAAAACTTTGGGTCTAGAGGACAGTGAAACATCGCCCAAAGAACTTTGAACCCTACAACTTCACTTCAGCCACTATATGTCTAGGGGACCTCCAAGATTTACCCCACCTTGGTCAGGGCTCACTGTAATCTCCCCTCTACCTAAGTCAATACTCCTCTAGTAGCATCATGGCATGACAGCATCACCAGGTTGCTCCTTGAATAGGAAGCCCCTCTCCTTCAGCTCAGACCGTGTACCCAACTCTTATTTATCACTGACCATAATCTCCTTCAACTTGTGGTGACCAGCAATGGCTGCCTGGTGGGAGGTTGTTGGTATAGAGAGAGCTTCACATCTTAACCCTAGCATGAATCTTCCTCATACTGACATGACAGGAACCCCAGCAAGTGGCAACCTGAAAGGCAGCCTGTATGTCTGAAGTCTGCCCCAGTGAGGCGTGGGTCCACCGGAAATCCAAAATGTACAAGTGCTTCCTGATTGCTCAAATAGATTCAACTTTTTGGAGGGGTATTTGCTTCTTTTAAGCAGGGCCCAACAGGACAGGCTCTAACATCTCCTTAGCAGTGGTGCAGAGTACGCCACAGAGCACGTGGAGTGAGACCAAATGGGGCCATTGCTGCTGAGTATACTATTTATTTTTCTTTTACTTTTGGGTAGGTATTGCAGGGTGTTAATTGGGGAAAGTTTAGGGTTTGGATGGGCACTACTCACTTTATCCCATTGGTTAAGGCTTTATGTCTACTTTTGGGACTCATTATACCAGGAAGGCTCACACATAGGATTGTTCTCATATTGTTGTTGTAGCTTGTCTTTAACCCTGTTTAGGGGATTTATAATGCAGGGTTATTGTGGTTGCACTGTGCACTTTGTGTCATACATTTATTTATAACATCTAAAATGTATGCATTATAATTATTTATTCATTTATTTATTTTATTATTCATAGGGTAGTTCTCAACGGATATATATATATATATATATATATATATATATATTTATTACTATTTTTTATTACTATTTTTTAAATTCATATCGAGTTACGCTGTTGTTATTACCGTCATTGATTTTTGCCCCTGTAATTTGCCTACTTGTGGTCTTTTTTTAAACCGAACCTTCAGCATCATTTAATGAAAGCACAAATCCTTAAAAAAAACTATTCCCCAGCATCTAAAACTAATAGATGTTATATTTTTAGTCACTTACTTGGGAAGGAGAAATCTGTGTCATGATTACACACTAAATATAGAAACACTTGGTAAAACAACAATGGAAAAGGACCTAGGGGTTTTAGTTAACAATAAGCTCAACTGTAGTATTCAATGCCAGGCAGCTGCTGCCAAGGCAAATAGGATCATGGGGTGCATCAGGAGGGGCATAGGTGCTCATGACCAGAGCATCATGTGACCCCTGTACAAGTCACTGGTCAGACCCCATATAGAGTACTGTGTACAGTTCTGGGCGCATATCAGAACTGGAGCGCATTCAAAGGAGGGCAACTAAGTTACTAAAAGGAGTGCGGGGACTAGAGGACCCTGATTGTCACAGTTAGGTTTATTTAGTTTAGAAAAGAGACACCTGAGGGGTGATCTAATAACTATATAAATATATTTGGGGTCAATACAAAGATCTATCCCACAATCTATTTATACCCCGGAGTGTAACCATAACCCGAGGGCATCCACTAAGGTAAGAGGAAAGGTGCTTTCTCCACTGACATAGGAGGGGATTCTTTTCTGTAAGAGCATTGAGACAATGGAAGTCGTTGCCAGAGGAGGTAGTAATAAAGGATACAGTAAAAACATTCAAAAGTGGCCTTGATGCCTTCCTTGCATGTAATAACATTACCAGCTATGGCTACTAGACCACTGGAAGGAGATCTATAGTGGCCGGGATGCCCTCCATGCATGTAATAACATTTCCAGTTATGGCTACTAGACCACTGGAAGGAGATCTATAGTGGCCGGGATGCCCTCCTTGCATGTAATAACATTACCAGCTATGGCTACTAGGCCACTGAAAGGAGATCTATAGTGGCCGGGATGCCCTCCTTGCATGTAATAACATTACCAGCTATGGCTACTAGACCACTGGAAGGAGATCTATAGTGGCCTTGATGCCTTCCTGGCATGTAATAACATTACCAGCTATGGCTACTAGACCACTGGAAGGAGATCTATAGTGGCCGGGATGCCCTCCATGCATGTAATAACATTTCCAGTTATGGCTACTAGACCACTGGAAGGAGATCTATAGTGGCCGGGATGCCCTCCTTGCATGTAATAACATTTCCAGCTATGGCTACTAGACCACTGGAAGGAGATCTATAGTGGCTGGGATGCCCTCCTTGCATGTAATAACATTACCAGCTATGGCAAGCAAGACCACTGGAAGGAGATAAACAAGCTGAACTGAATGGACTAAAGTCTTTATTCAGCCGCACATACTATGTTACTTTCTTTCCCCCACTGTGCTGCAACTCTGTTCAGGACTCTAACATATGGGTGTGGCCATCTTGCCTCAGAAGTATCACATACTGAGAAGAGGAGAGAGGGGCAAAAGTGCTGGGAGTGGGTATAGCATTGCACAGACAGGCAGAGCTGGGTTCAGGAAAAGGACAGCAATCCCAGAATGCAGAGCGACACAGTACAGGGAGTGGGAAACATATAAGATAGGCTCTTATTCAGGGTGAAGGTCCGGATTAATGTGGGCAATCTGTATGTACAGGGTGTGGGAAACATATAAGATAGGCTCTTATTCAGGGTGAAGGTCCGGATTAATGTGGGCAATCTGTATGTACAGGGTGGGGGAAACATATAAGATAGGCTCTTATTCAGGGTGAAGTTCCGGATTAATGTGGGCAATCTGTATGTACAGGGTGGGGGAAACATATAAGATAGGCTCTTATTCAGGGTGAAGGTCCGGATTAATGTGGGCAATCTGTATGTACAGGGTGGGGGAAACATATAAGATAGGTTTCTAATTCAGGGCGAAGGTCCGGATAATGTGGGCAATCTGTATGTACAGGGGGGGAAACAATTAAGATAGGCTCTTATTCAGGGTGAAGGTCCGGTTTAATTGTTTTTAAGTGTGTGTTTTTTAATTGTCATTACATTATATTGTAATTATACTTTATTGTAATTATATTTACTACATACATTTGACTTACTCTATTTCTGAATTGTGCAGTATTTATGGGTCTCCCTTTGTTGGTACTCGCCTCTTTACACTTCATAACATACACACCCATTGGCACATTCCATTATTGATTTAGGCTGTGCAACACATACTATTTTGGAATCCTGGGAATGGGATGTCTCTGCCCAAAATAGAGCTTTCAATAAATGTACATTGGGTTTCTTCTCACGTGTCCATCATTTGAGCAGTGTCGGCTTTCACTGGCTATAACCCACATCTCGCTGTGGCCAGGAGTGACATTATAGAGGCACATTATCCCATAAATAAAGTGCACCTAAGATTAATTTCCATCGGAAGGAGGAGGAGGATGTTTCACTTCACCTGCTACATAAATGAGACAAAATACAGAAGCTGTCAGAACAGTCTGTTCCTGAATGCGGCGTTTTCTCTTAATTTTCCCAATAGCCAGCACTGATTGATGCAGATTTGTACAGTGTATCAATAAAATATACTCCCGGCTTATGCAGAAATAAAGAGATGTGAAAAATGGATGTGGGAGGCGCGCACATTATTTATGAGGAAGAAATAAAGAGATCCACCAGCGCACCGGGGACATGACAGCCATTATTAAACTCTCTAACCTTTCCAAACTATGGCCCTTATTTAAGAAGGGATAGCGTCAGGTAGTGGCTGGTTAATGAGAGGTAGCGAATGGTGAACGCCGGACACGGCACGCAATTACACATTTATCAAGCAGAATCTGTTTAGCGACTGGAATAGCGCCATGTAGCGTCTGATTCATCATTTTCACAGCCTCAGCGAACAGCGCCAGCGTTCAGCCTTGCACAGCGCCAGGTATGACCTCTCGCTACCTGACGCTCTCCCATACATTTCAATGGACGATCCTTTTCTTCTCTTTAAACTGTTTTTTTTTTTTTTTTCAAAAAAATCACAAATAATTCCGTGACCTCTTCTGGCATTGAAATAGCAGTTTTTTCATAATTTTTTCATTTTTTTTATATTTCCTCAGAAATGACATTACAGGTCTGGCATTAAAGTGTTCATGTTACAATGTTGTTACAATGTAATTCCATATGTTTTCGCTTTGTTACTAGTTGATAGATGCTGGAAAACAGACTTTAAACACACCGCCTCCTGCGCTCTGGGCTTCAAACAAATATTTTTCAGTGCCAGGGACTTGTGAAGCTGTTTTTTTGCTGAATATGGTGTGAGTCGGTCGCTATGAGCAGTCGCTAGCATGCGCTCCCATAATAGCGACTCCTCACAATGTATTCAACATTACTGAACAGCGACTGAATCGCTATAAAGTAGCGACTCACGGCCGAGCACTGCGACTACTAGCGGGCGCTCTGAAAACGCCTGCTACAGACGCTCATCTGTCGCTACCTGCCGCTAATGATGAATCAGCCTGCCCGTGTGAAATTCTTAAAGGGGAACCTGGCGATTTCCATTACTAGGTCCTTAGTAAGCCTATATTGCCTTACCTATAGTGAACTTGTTCGCAGTGATGAGCAAAATATGCCTCTGTTCAATTCAGATGTATTTTCCCCCAAATTCGGTATTTGGTTACTCTTGAATACAAATGCCATTCTGAACTATGGGGGAAATTTCAGAAGAACTATTTGATTCTTCATTTAGGTAAGTATGTGTTCACTTTTTTATGGTTAAAGTAAAGCCAGACCTAGAGTCTGAAATACCCCCGGTCTGGCTAAAACTCCCTGAAGCGCATCCCAAATCAAGATACCCTGCTGGAGAAACTCACCTAGTTTATGGATCCCATAATGGTCAAATTAGGCTGTCAGCAAAGTACTTGGCTTAGCTGAAGGCTCAAGAACACGGCCTGGAAGAAGAGGCTGGGGTGTCCCGAGGCAGCAATTTGAGGAGTAATTTTGGAAGCACTATCACGAAATTGTGTGATATTAAAAAGCCATATAAACACATCGGCTAATGAGAGGAGGGGTCACTTATACACCCGAACTGAATAAAACTCCCTCCAAGCCTGTGGTTTTCTTCTCCTGGTAGGAATAAAATGCAGGGGTGACAGATTTAGTGTATCAGGGGTGACAGAGCCGATTTCTCTTCCTTCCATGAATAAAAATAAAAAACAAGCCTGGCTGGATATTTCTTGATGTAGAGTTTATAAGTGACCCCTCCCCCCGCCATCGAGCATATTTATATGGATTTTTATTACTGGCCCATTTTTTCACGATGGTGCTCCTTTGAAGTGGACCAACACCCAGGGGGGATCGGCCCAGGAATCTATAAGATTCCCGGACCGATCAGATCCCTCCCCGCGGGACATCCTGATTTCGGAGGAACCCCCCAGGAGGCCCACAAACCTTACCTCAGCCTTACCTTGTCTCCTTGACAACGTTGGATACATTCTGACGAAACGCGCGTCGGTGATCCCTAGCAAAGCCTCCGCCGGCCTCGCTACATTCCTTTGCCGCTGAAGCGGCTTCATCTACAGTCACGCAAATAAGCCGCAGGAGCGGCCATCCGCCTTCAGCCGAGCCTCCGCCGGCCACGCTACATTCTTTAGCCGCGGAAGCGGCCATACCCACCAGCTATTATAAAGCCGCAGGAGCGGCTGCCCCGCCGGCCACGCTACAGCTCTTCGCCGCTAAAGCGGCCATACATCCCCTGCACATATTAAAGCCACAGGAGCAGCTGGCCCGCCGGCCACGCTACATCTTTTTAGCCACTAAAGCGGCCATACATTCCAGCATATTAAAGCTGCAGAAGCAGCTATTACACATACCCTGCTTACATTGCCCACCATTAATGGCAATAACGCCTAAGCACTCTCCAAACACCCCTTACTGCAGATTACAACAAAAACCTGCATACACAGAGCAAAGCCACGGCCATTAACCCGGCTCTGTACAGCATACATACAGGGTTTAAAGCCCTTCACCTACAACACACCTAGGGCTATTAACCCTACATAACCTGCACTGCTCTCTTGAAACAGACCTCAAACCTGCTCATAACAGCACTACCATCAGGAACCCAAGTCCACTCTCAAGCACTTACCTAAAAGCGGACCAGCACTCCAAACACAGAAAAAGCTTCAAATCTCCAATCAACTTAAGAAGACAGGTGAGTCCAACATTGTGCACCACCGGTAATTACAATACCTATTGTTTATATAAATTTAAAACAAGCACCCAATAGAGCCACTTACGGCACTGGGTACTTACAGTCCAGGTAACCATTAAGTTGGTAACCAGGTAGAGAAAAAATCTCCAACAATTTTGAAGATTTTTGAGGCCTAATCAGCCAGAGGCAATGATACCGGTTGTCATTGGTGTGATTAACTGGTAGAAATACCACCCTCAAACATTCTAACCCTAACCAACAAACTTCCTTTTTCCAGCCTCTAACAAGTCTGAAGAATCACCTGCAACGCTAACCAATTCTTCCAACAAGGATTTTGTATCTACCTGTGCTAATCTTTTTATCCACTAACCTCATTTCCATCCATAGCGCACCTAATACTTACCTTATCCTAGGATCAGGATCAGTAAACAACCACTTATACTTACCTCAGCCCCGTTCCATCGGCGCATGTGCGAGCCGCGGCCGCATCTCGCGCTTCCCTCTAGCAGGGCGCGCACCCGCGCCGGTCGTTTGTGAATGACTGGCGCAGGCGCGCTCCCTGTTAGAGGGAAGCGCGAGACACGGCCTCCAGCGCTCAGAGCCGCTGAGCTGCTATGCGCGTCCAAGCGGCCTTGGACGCGCGCTGAGATTGGCTGGAGCGGTCACGTGGGAGCGGGAAGAGGTGAGTTTTTGGGGCGTTCTGGGGGGTTTCACACAGCGGGGCACCCCCGATCCCCACCGAAGTGGACCAAACCCAGGATAGTCAAAATCCTGGGTGTTGGTCCACTTTAATGTCAGCAGCACAAACACCAGGATGGTCTTTGGGGAACCCCTGGTTTCCGTCGTCTGCACCCCTGATGGTGGGGTTGGACTTGAACTTCAGAAATATTTTCAGTTGTGCAGCCAGTGAGCGGTCAGGACAGGATTGTCCTAATATAAGCACAGAAGCCAACTGCTGGATTGGTGGATTGGATGAAGCTCATAGAGAAGAAGGCCGAGGTCAATTTGTAAAGTAAGCCAAAGCATGATGTCAGCCAATGCCGGGTCAGTAGCACACACAGGCAGTTAGACCGGTCAGAGTTGAAAGTCTTACAGCTCTGCTTCGGATTTTGACCCGGATTTGTAACAAGAGATGGGGAGAAGATGATATCAACTAGCCCAAAACAACAGACACAGGTTGGGTTCAAGATGATCAGCATTTATTTGGTTGTAAAGTGCCTCTGTCAGGCCTCATGCTGCTGGCAGGATGCCCCAAGGTGATTGGTCAGCCTTTGAATAAAGCTGGCTATTTCCCCCAGGTCCACACCCATTATAGCAATAGCTAGGGTGTGTTTATGCTGCTTCTCGACCAGTCTCAGATTACTGCTTGTGTACGACCTTGGCCAGACCTATTGGCCCTCGTGCTTTGTCCTAGTCCTTTGTCACATAAGGGTTGATTCATGACCGTGAGAATTTTTTTTACTCATGTTTTTGGGAGAGTAACCAACTTTTTCTTTAGTTTTTATTCCTAAGTGCAATTCAGCACCATACATAGCTGTGCAAGTTTTTAAGCAAATTGCAGTAAATATGTTGCTGAATTCGCAGAGTGTGCAATGCCAAGTATAAGCTTCAAGTAATTCTATAGTATTCTATATTAAAAAATTCTACACTTACCTACACTTACCAATGTCCAAGCCCTGTGGCCAAGCTTCATCAGTGAGGACTAGGGCTTGTCTAAAGGTAAAGCAGCAGTGGAGATGGGGGGTTGCTGGCTGACAAGAAGGCAGATGTCCAACCGGGGGAATTAAAATGGGTCCATTGACTTCACACCTGGGGGTAAGCCTTTTTGTCAGATGCCATAGTTGCAGAGTGTGAAAGGGTCTGTTCTAACCTTCACTAACCCAATATGGTCATGAAGCTTCCCCAGATAACCTTAGATATTACAAGGCAGTTGTAAATACATTAGTTACAGTACAATATATGTTGAAATAGTAAGAGAGAGATAATGGAGAGATAAATATACTTAGCACATTATGGTTGCTTCATCCTGGTAAGGGGCCCATCCATTGTCTGACTGACTAGACGTATCTGCTTCCTAATCTATTGAACACTAGTGGGAGTGGCCAGCATTCCCCGCCTGGTGGGGGTGTCTAACATGATCTGCCCACATCCGGCTCTATGAAATTAGATACATATTTTATAAAGGGTATAACTCCCACAATATGCATGCTGTTATATTGTAACCAAGAAATTCATGATCCCCATAAATTTCTTAGTTCTAACCTCAACATCAAATATATATCATACAGAGTCTGATACTATGTGGATTATCAGGCTCTGGGCAATATATATAGACCATGTTTGATATCAAATGAAAGGTCTTATAAGGCTCGATTCAGAGACACATTTGTCTGGACTTCCGTAGCTGTCTGTGAAAGTTTTAGTGGGTGTTTGTCATTTTTTTGCTTTTTTTCGTTCATTTTCCATTCGTACGAACGTTCAGGAAAATGTGTATATGCGCTTTCGATGAACGAAAGCAAATCGGAACATTTCCGTTAGTTCGGATCATTTTCCAAATAAAATCTGATATTTTTCGTTCGTTCAGATAACTTACGTTGTTGGGATGGGCTTGCGTCTGATTCAGAGAGCTGATTTCCGACGGACCACCACCCTATAAATCCGTTTCATTTCCGATCCACTTACGGGACCTTTGAGGGCTCGGATTGCTATTGTTGAACATGTTTTGCGGCTATGTGGAGGCGCCTTTAGCACCAAGGCATTGCATGTATCAGCATGGCCGAGGCCATAAATTGTATAGCAATGCATACCTGAATCAATACATTTCATGTATGCCTTATAGAAGCATTTTAATGCTGGCCTTAATTAGTCCTTAGCATGTAAACCTTTATTTTCCCACACATCCATATAATTGCAATATTTTTCTAGACTTATGTCCTTTGTGAATTATATTTGGATTGTTGAACTTGAATCTTAATTTGTTGTAGGAGTTATTGTTTTAGTTGGTTACCTTTGCTTTGTGTAATTATTTTATATTTGGTTGCAGGAACCGCAAGATGTGCCACTCGCACAACATACAAGCAGTGTTTGGTCCAGCTATGCGATTCCTCAGTGTTCTTGCAGGGCATCCAGGGTCGTCCCATGTTGCTTATATATTGCGGAGCTCCGGCTTATTTCGTCAGTTTGAATCAGGAGAATTATCTGGTGGATGGCTCCTGGGTAAGTTTGCTCACATTCCATCAATCCATTTTCACTGTATGGCAATGAATATAGTTGATGACTCATGTCTTAACCTATGGCTGTTTTTAGCCCTTGATGACATTATTGTAGCTTAGAATGTGTATTTTATGTTAGTATTTTTAAATTCTTTCAGGGGATTCTGGATATCCACTCCTGCCCTTGCACCTGATGCCCGTTCTTTGCCTGCAGAATGCAGACCAGGAGTTCTATAATCGGGCCCTATGCAAAACCCGGGCCGTGGTGGCGAGGGCCCTCTGGCTTTTGAAGTCCAGATTTAGGTGTTTGGACCATACGGGGGGGGGGGGGGGGGGGCACTGCAGTATGACCCCAACGAGGTTATACTAATATTTTAATTTACGGTTTTTAACAGGGACCACACGTGCCAGAGTGGCACAACTTGGTGTCAGGGTCCTTCAGTTGGTGGGCGAGATGCAGGCGCGCCTCGTTGGAGACCACAGATGAAGAATAATGTTCTGTGGCCTGCCATTGCTATGTATTTTGTTTTTTATAGTTGTAACAATTTCAACTTTTTAAATTTTTTTAAGATTTTATATTTTATGATGGAATAAAAAAAAAATGTTTCAGTGTCATTTCATTTACAAAATACATTAACACAAAACTAATGGGCCCAGAAATATTTAAAGATGAATATTCACATGACCGAGAAGTGATTTGGGTAAGTTTTAGGGGGCTAAAATGGAAGAAGAACCTAACCGCGAAGTGGTTTGGGTGAGCTTTAAGGGTCCAAAAGGGAAGATGGAGGATAGTGCTAAGTGATTTAGCTAAACATTGTAGTAGAAGTGAGGGTGGCAAATATGTAGGCGAGCACTTTAATGAGTTAAGTTTGTAGTGTGCAGGCACAAGATCGTAAGGATTTCCGTCTGGACGATTATTTATTGAAAAAGGGAAACAGAAACTAATGGGAAACGTAAAGGATTCGTGGAAGGAGACGATGGGAAAAGGGCAAAAACGAAAGCCTACGTTGTAACATGTGAAAATGAAACGGAAAAGTCACGCTGGAAAATGACATCCTCGTATTCGTAATCTGCCGTACGAACGGACGGAAACTTTACAGAAGGATTGCAATGCACGCATAGAATCGCTCGCACACTCATACGAGAACGGAAACATTTAAAAAAAAAAAACAGATCGGCACTAAAACGAAAGTTTTTTTTTGTCTCTCTGAATCGAGCCTAATGTCCCAAATAAGACTCTCTCATTAATATAGTCATAACTGACATATTTTAAGAATTATACCACTCTTCCGCAAATAATATCCAATACTCATGTACAATGTGTATTTGAGTGTCTGAGTCTGGGGACCTAATTAGGAATTCAAGGATTCCTTTTCAAAAGTAAGTGAGCTGCAGCTCAACTATTGAGGTTGTTGGCAGCTAGGGGTGAATATGTGAATATAGGTTGGCAGCTAGGTGCAATATAGTCTATTGTATTCATGGGGCATGTTCTGTTTTCTTATAGACATGGCAGAATACTATTTGAGTGTTAATTTGAGGGACAGCTGTCCTTTTAACATTATGTAAAATGATGTAGCTCTGGTCAGGCACATCGTTGACCTTATCTTATCTGGCTATTCTTCTTCTCAGGTAGAGCAACAGAGTGCCCTTAGGCTAATGCCCTTTTCACATTAGTCAATTGGTTTTTAAAGGACCTTCTGCAGCTCTAATTCCCAATACAGCTTTATCACAAAAGTGATATACGACAAATAACAGAGATCACAAGTCCGGGGGAAACAGTCAGAGGAGCAGTGTGGCTGATCCCCTCCATCACTGCATTGTACGACACCAGTTTGTATACGAACAATCTCCAGTACGTTTCCAATGACAAATCTGCTCTATCTCAGCCCTCCTCGGGGAACGCGCACAGGAAAAATGAGCAGAGCCTTCTCTTCTGGGATGCTGCCTTCCTGTGCGCTGCTTATAAGCTTCATTATACCCCAGATATCTGCATAATTTCCTGGATTGAGCTTTGATGGAGGAGCTTTTCTATAGACACAGACAGGTAGGCGCACAAACGTATGATGGGTTGGGTCATCTGCAGTTACTCATTTCTCTACTGGAAAGCAGCTGAGAGCTTGTGTCCCACGGGACCTTCATTTACCCAGAGGCTCCAGGACTTGCTAGAGATCTTATGGATCTCGTTCCTCTGTCTCATCTTCCTTACAGGGGCTGAAAAGGATAAAAGGTGTCATGTACTAAGAAAAATCATGAATAAAGGGAGATGAGTAGAGATGAGCGAACTTTTGAAAAATTCGATTCGACTGATTCGCCGAATTTTCCGACAAAAATCGTTTCGACCCGAATAAATTCGCGACGAATCGCTATTAAAAACGGCTATTTCTGAGCCTCCTACAGCCTCAATAGGGTTGTAAACCATTCAGCCTTGCTGTAACACGCACAGGATGCGTGCTGGGTTAGTTAAATAATACTTTGAAGAAATATCACATGCAGATCAGAGGCATCGCTAATAGAATCGCAGAGCGGCACAATTGCAGAGAGTTGAAGTGGCATCACTATGAGGGGCAGAAGGAGCCCAAATATACACTGGAGTTGGCCTCAGGAGCCCAAAAATTGGATGAATCACACCCTGGAGTTGGCAGAAGTTGGCAGCAGCAGCAGCAGCAGGAGCCCAAATATACACTGGAGTTGGCTTCAGGAGCCCAAAAATTGGATGAATCACACCCTGGAGTTGGCAGAAGTTGGCAGCAGCAGCAGCAGGAGCCCAAATATACACTGGAGTTGGCCTCAGGAGCCCAAAAATTGGATGAATCACACCCTGGAGTTGGCAGGAGTTGACAGTAGCAGCAGCAGGAGCCCAAATATACACTGGAGTTGGCTTCAGGAGCCCAAAAATTGGATGAATCACACCCTGGAGTTGGCAGGAGTTGACAGTAGCAGCAGCAGGAGCCCAAATATACACTGGAGTTGGCTTCAGGAGCCCAAAAATTGGATGAATCACACCCTGGAGTTGGCAGAAGTTGGCAGCAGCAGCAGCAGGAGCCCAAATATACACTGGAGTTGGCCTCAGGAGCCCAAAAATTGGATGAATCACACCCTGGAGTTGGCAGGAGTTGACAGTAGCAGCAGCAGGAGCCCAAATATACACTGGAGTTGGCTTCAGGAGCCCAAAAATTGGATGAATCACACCCTGGAGTTGGCAGAAGTTGGCAGCAGCAGCAGCAGGAGCCCAAAAATTGGATGAATCACACCCTGGAGTTGGCAGGAGTTGGCAGCAGCAGCAGCAGGAGCCCAAATATATACTGGAGTTGGCTTCAGGAGCCCAAAAATTGGATGAATCACACCCTGGAGTTGGCAGAAGTTGGCAGCAGCAGCAGCAGGAGCCCAAATATACACTGGAGTTGGCTTCAGGAGCCCAAAAATTGGATGAATCACACCCTGGAGTTGGCAGAAGTTGGCAGCAGCAGCAGCAGGAGCCCAAATATACACTGGAGTTGGCCTCAGGAGCCCAAAAATTGGATGAATCACACCCTGGAGTTGGCAGAAGTTGGCAGCAGCAGCAGCAGGAGCCCAAATATACACTGGAGTTGGCTTCAGGAGCCCAAAAATTGGATGAATCACACCCTGGAGTTGGCAGGAGTTGACAGTAGCAGCAGCAGGAGCCCAAATATACACTGGAGTTGGCTTCAGGAGCCCAAAAATTGGATGAATCACACCCTGGAGTTGGCAGAAGTTGGCAGCAGCAGCAGCAGGAGCCCAAATATATACTGGAGTTGGCCTCAGGAGCCCAAAAATTGGATGAATCACACCCTGGAGTTGGCAGGAGTTGACAGTAGCAGCAGCAGGAGCCCAAATATACACTGGAGTTGGCTTCAGGAGCCCAAAAATTGGATGAATCACACCCTGGAGTTGGCAGAAGTTGGCAGCAGCAGCAGCAGGAGCCCAAATATACACTGGAGTTGGCTTCAGGAGCCCAAAAATTGGATGAATCACACCCTGGAGTTGGCAGGAGTTGACAGTAGCAGCAGCAGGAGCCCAAATATACACTGGAGTTGGCTTCAGGAGCCCAAAAATTGGATGAATCACACCCTGGAGTTGGCAGAAGTTGGCAGCAGCAGCAGCAGGAGCCCAAATATACACTGGAGTTGGCCTCAGGAGCCCAAAAATTGGATGAATCACACCCTGGAGTTGGCAGGAGTTGACAGTAGCAGCAGCAGGAGCCCAAATATACACTGGAGTTGGCTTCAGGAGCCCAAAAATTGGATGAATCACACCCTGGAGTTGGCAGAAGTTGGCAGCAGCAGCAGCAGGAGCCCAAATATACACTGGAGTTGGCTTCAGGAGCCCAAAAATTGGATGAATCACACCCTGGAGTTGGCAGGAGTTGACAGTAGCAGCAGCAGGAGCCCAAATATACACTGGAGTTGGCTTCAGGAGCCCAAAAATTGGATGAATCACACCCTGGAGTTGGCAGAAGTTGGCAGCAGCAGCAGCAGCAGGAGCCCAAATATACACTGGAGTTGGCCTCAGGAGCCCAAAAATTGGATGAATCACACCCTGGAGTTGGCAGGAGTTGACAGTAGCAGCAGCAGGAGCCCAAAAAATGGCCTAAAGACATAAATATGTTTTGCACCATTTGGAAAGTGTAAAACGTGGCACCATGCTGAATCTAGTCGCATGCATCAGGCATTGGTGGGTGGAAATCCTGGCTGATCCATCCCTGATTCATTTTGACAAAGGTGAGTCTCTCCACATTTTTAGTTGACAGACGAGTTCTCCTCGCCGTAACTATGGCCCCCGCCGCACTAAACACCCGCTCAGATGGCACGCTACTTGCCGGGCAGGACAGCTTTTCCAGGGCAAACTCTGCTAGTTGCGGCCACAAATCAAGTTTGGCTGCCCA
The DNA here is from genome assembly GCA_027917425.1 of Gastrophryne carolinensis. Taxonomy (NCBI): domain Eukaryota; kingdom Metazoa; phylum Chordata; class Amphibia; order Anura; family Microhylidae; genus Gastrophryne; species Gastrophryne carolinensis. Next base: position 13,380,373 of record CM051242.1, on the reverse strand, counting down.
GAAGTCCAGCGGATCCTCAAGGTGTGTTGGCATGGTCATGTCAAAGTATGACATGACCTGCTGGTTCAGGTCCTGCTCCAGGTCTTCCTGCTGCTCATGAGTAGCCTCACTATGCGGGTGTAGAAAGCTACTCATTAGCGACTGAAGACTGAGGCTGCTGCTGCTGATGGAGCTTCTGCTGCTGCTGCTGCCAACCCCCCCAGCGGCCATGGCAGTGGAAGGTGAGCGCAGAGGTCCCCTCGAGTCAGACCTGCGAGAGTATGGACCATGGCGCAGATAGGCATCGGCCAACTGCCTACGTAGAATGTCTTTGTAGTAGTTGAGTTTGTCCTCCCTCTCGGTGGGTTTAAAAAATGCCCCCATTTTGTGCCGGAAGCGAGGGTCCAATAAGGTGGACAGCCAGAAGTCATCCCGCCGACAGATGGAAACAATTCTGGGGTCACTACGCAAGCATGTGAGCATGCTTCGTGCCATTTGCGCAAGTGACTCGGATGGACTACCTGTCTCCATCTCCACTGCATACTGCCACGGTGTGCCCGGGTCCTCTGTCTCTCCTTCCTCAAAAACCTCTAGCTCCTCTGGCTGCTCCTGCTCCTCCTCTCCTGTCCGCTGACTAGATAAACCAGCCATTTCGCCAAGCCTAAACTGTGTTTCGCTGGGCAACTCCTCCTCCTCCTCTTCCTCCTCCTCCTCCTCCAGTTCAGCTCCAACGGGGTTCATGTGGCCGTAAGATGTAAACGCCATGTCTCCAGTGCCCTGACCAGCCATGGTTTCCAACATGTGCTGTAGTACATGAAGCAGTGGAATCACGTCGTTCATCCCGTAATCCTGCCGACTGACAAATAAAGTGGCTTCCTCAAAGGGCCTGAGCAAACGGCAGGTGTCACGTATGAGCTGCCACTGGTTGACATTGAAGTTACACAGGGGAGTCCCCCTATCTGCTTGGATCATCAGGAAATCCGTGATGGCTTTTCTCTGTTCATATAATCGGTCCAACATGTGAAGGGTGGAATTCCAACGGGTGGAAACATCGCAAATCAGACTATGTTGGGGGATACCATTCTGACGCTGTAGCTCAAGAAGGGTGTGTTTGGCGGTGTAGGAGTGGCTGAAGTGCATGCAAAGTTTCCGTGAAGTTGTTAGGATGTCCTGCAGATGGGGGGAACACTTCAGAAACCGCTTGACAACCAGATTGAAGACGTGAGCCATGCAGGGGGCATGGGTCAGGCTTCCTTGGCGCAGCGCAGACAAAATGTTCTTCCCATTGTCGGTAACCATGATTCCCATTTTAAGTTTTCTCGGAGTAAGCCATGTTTGGATTTCCTGATGAATACATTTAAGCAGTTCCTCCCCTGTGTGACTCCGTTCGCCAAGACAAACCATGTGAAGCACTGCGTGACACCTCCGTGCCCTGCACACATGGTAGACTGGAGGGGCACTGAGACTTGAGCCTACAGTGGAGGGTGAGGAGATGGCGGAGGATGAGGAGGCCGAGTCGCACGGTGTCACAGGCCCAATGGGCAGAGAGCGCGGAGGCCGAAGCGGCGTGACCTGTCCAAGTTGCTGCTGCAAAGGGACCACATTCACCCAGTGGGCCGTAAACGACATGTACTGCCCCTGACCGTAGTTACAGCTCCAGATGTCGGCGCTGCCATGTATTTTGCTACACACCGACAGGCTCAAGGACTGGCCCACCTTCTGTTCAACAAAAGTGTGCAGCGCTGGTACTGCCTTCTTGGCAAAGAAATGACGGCTTGGGACTCTCCACCTCGGCTCGGCACAAGCCATCAGTTCTCTGAAAGGTGCAGATTCCACCACCTGAAAAGGGAGCGACTGCAGCACCAGCAACTTGGACAGGAGCACATTCAGCTTCTGCGCCGTAGGATGAGTGGGCGCATACTGCTGTCTCTTGGACATGGCTTCGCTGATGGATTGCTGGCGGGATGCATGACTTGGAGGAGGAGGAGCAGGAGCGACAGAGGATGGGTATGACGCACAGCTGCCTTCGGCTGAGGTGCTGGAGCCTTGGCTGGCAGAAATTGGGAGCTCACTTGGTGAGGAAGCAGACTGGACCACCCCTTGGGAGCCTCGGTTCTCCCAGGTCGTTTTATGGTGACGCATCATATGTTGACGCAGGGCCGTGGTGCCAACATTTGGACCCTGGCCACGCTTCACCTTTTGCCTACATATCTTGCATGTGGCCATGTTACCCTCCTGCGGATGCCTCAGGAAAAACTGCCACACTGCCGAGTAGCTACTTTTCCCACCCCCTGGCCTCACTGATTCACTGCTGCTGTTGCCAACTCCAGGAACCCCTGCTCCACTACCTCCCGATAAGGTAGACTGCCGCACAGCAGGTGCTCTACCCCGGCCCCGGCCCCGGCCGGCTCCAGCCTTTGGAATTGTGCCCCCATGCTGACTGCTACCACCTTGCTGCCTCAGCTGCTGACTCCGGGGCAACCTGCACCCCTCTTCTCCTGATGATGACGATGAAGCCCCTTCATCACCCGGCTCCCAAGTGCGATCGGCTTCATCGTCATCATCATCATCATCACCGAGTTGTGGCTGTACGTCACTGATGTTCGTGGATTCGTCAACAGTGTCTGGCGCAGGAGCTGGAACGCTCGCAGCACCCACGACACTGTCCACATCACTATTTGTCTGCCTAGCTAAAGAAGCCACCTCCATTTCTTGGCTGGGCAGTAGCTGCTGACTGTCCTCTATCTGATGGTCCTCCTCACTAAAGAGTGGAGCTGAACCCAAAGCATAGGATACGTCGCTGGGGGAGGGAACGGCGTAGGCCAGAGGCAATGGGAGGACAGGGACTGCTCTCGGGGCATGCCAACTCAGGGTTGTGTCAGAGGAACCTACCGACCCTAGACTGGGGGTCTCAGACGTAAGTTGTGATGATGTTGTTGATGAGCGCGTCAACCAATCTACCACGGCAGATGCGTTACTGGTGGAGACCCGACCGCTAGCAGATACTGGCAGATTAGGTCTCTCAGCGTGACTCCTGCTGCTACTGGCCCCCAGTCTGATGCGAGCTCTGCCTGCGGAATCTTGGCCTCTGCCACTCCTCTTTTCACTTCCAGGCACTTGTCTGCCCGACATAGTCTAACTGGCGTGGTAGTAGGTGATATTTAAAAAAACCCCGGGCAGCGGTGGGTCTATATGAAACAGAATATAATGCACACCAAAAGTGAGCAGTAACACTCAGCCTCCAACAGGCCTGCTTAGTGTAAATAAGAGAGCTGCTTAGTGTAAATAAAGAGGGGTATGCTATGTTACAGAATGGGATGCCTCAACAGAAGTGCACCTGGCAGGCAGCAGTAAGCCTATGCCCAGCAAAAGTGTCTTATAATATAAATATAATAAGAGCAAATGCTTATATGGTCTTAAACAGAGGCTGCTTTAGTCACAGAATGGGATGCCCTGGGCAGGAATGGACCTGGCAGGGTCCAGTAGTGCTTTGTCCAGCAAAAGTGTCTTTATCAGGCTAATTTCAAATATGATAAGAGCAAATGCTTATATGGTCTTAAACAGAGGCTGCTGTAGTCACAGAATGGGATGCCCCGGGCAGGAATCGACCTGGCAGGGTCCAGTAGTGCTTTGGCCAGCAAAAGTGTCTTTATCAGGCCTAATTTCAAATATGATAAGAGCAAATGCTTATATGGTCTTAAACAGAGGCTGCTTTAGTCACAGAATGGGATGCCCTGGGCAGGAATGGACCTGGCAGGGTCCAGTAGTGCTTTGGCCAGCAAAAGTGTCTTTATCAGGCTAATTTCAAATATGATAAGAGCAAATGCTTATATGGTCTTAAACAGAGGCTGCTTTAGTCACAGAATGGGATGCCCTGGGCAGGAATGGACCTGGCAGGGTCCAGTAGTGCTTTGGCCAGCAAAAGTGTCTTTATCAGGCCTAATTTCAAATATGATAAGAGCAAATGCTTATATGGTCTTAAACAGAGGCTGCTTTAGTCACAGAATGGGATGCCCTGGGCAGGAATGGACCTGGCAGGGTCCAGTAGTGCTTTGGCCAGCAAAAGTGTCTTTATCAGGCTAATTTCAAATATGATAAGAGCAAATGCTTATATGGTCTTAAACAGAGGCTGCTGTAGTCACAGAATGGGATGCCCCGGGCAGGAATGGACCTGGCAGGGTCCAGTAGTGCTTTGGCCAGCAAAAGTGTCTTTATCAGGCCTAATTTCAAATATGATAAGAGCAAATGCTTATATGGTCTTAAACAGAGGCTGCTTTAGTCACAGAATGGGATGCCCTGGGCAGGAATGGACCTGGCAGGGTCCAGTAGTGCTTTGGCCAGCAAAAGTGTCTTTATCAGGCTAATTTCAAATATGATAAGAGCAAATGCTTATATGGTCTTAAACAGAGGCTGCTGTAGTCACAGAATGGGATGCCCCGGGCAGGAATGGACCTGGCAGGGTCCAGTAGTGCTTTGGCCAGCAAAAGTGTCTTTATCAGGCCTAATTTCAAATATGATAAGAGCAAATGCTTATATGGTCTTAAACAGAGGCTGCTTTAGTCACAGAATGGGATGCCCCAACAGGAATCGACCTGGCAGGGTCCAGTAGTGCTTTGGCCAGCAAAAGTGTCTTTATCAGGCCTAATTTCAAATATGATAAGAGCAAATGCTTATATGGTCTTAAACAGAGGCTGCTGTAGTCACAGAATGGGATGCCCTGGGCAGGAATGGACCTGGCAGGGTCCAGTAGTGCTTTGGCCAGCAAAAGTGTCTTTATCAGGCCTAATTTCAAATATGATAAGAGCAAATGCTTATATGGTCTTAAACAGAGGCTGCTTTAGTCACAGAATGGGATGCCCTGGGCAGGAATGGACCTGGCAGGGTCCAGTAGTGCTTTGGCCAGCAAAAGTGTCTTTATCAGGCCTAATTTCAAATATGATAAGAGCAAATGCTTATATGGTCTTAAACAGAGGCTGCTGTAGTCACAGAATGGGATGCCCCGGGCAGGAATGGACCTGGCAGGGTCCAGTAGTGCTTTGGCCAGCAAAAGTGTCTTTATCAGGCTAATTTCAAATATGATAAGAGCAAATGCTTATATGGTCTTAAACAGAGGCTGCTGTAGTCACAGAATGGGATGCCCCGGGCAGGAATCGACCTGGCAGGGTCCAGTAGTGCTTTGGCCAGCAAAAGTGTCTTTATCAGGCCTAATTTCAAATATGATAAGAGCAAATGCTTATATGGTCTTAAACAGAGGCTGCTTTAGTCACAGAATGGGATGCCCTGGGCAGGAATGGACCTGGCAGGGTCCAGTAGTGCTTTGGCCAGCAAAAGTGTCTTTATCAGGCCTAATTTCAAATATGATAAGAGCAAATGCTTATATGGTCTTAAACAGAGGCTGCTGTAGTCACAGAATGGGATGCCCCGGGCAGGAATGGACCTGGCAGGGTCCAGTAGTGCTTTGGCCAGCAAAAGTGTCTTTATCAGGCTAATTTCAAATATGATAAGAGCAAATGCTTATATGGTCTTAAACAGAGGCTGCTGTAGTCACAGAATGGGATGCCCCGGGCAGGAATCGACCTGGCAGGGTCCAGTAGTGCTTTGGCCAGCAAAAGTGTCTTTATCAGGCCTAATTTCAAATATGATAAGAGCAAATGCTTATATGGTCTTAAACAGAGGCTGCTTTAGTCACAGAATGGGATGCCCTGGGCAGGAATGGACCTGGCAGGGTCCAGTAGTGCTTTGGCCAGCAAAAGTGTCTTTATCAGGCTAATTTCAAATATGATAAGAGCAAATGCTTATATGGTCTTAAACAGAGGCTGCTGTAGTCACAGAATGGGATGCCCCGGGCAGGAATCGACCTGGCAGGGTCCAGTAGTGCTTTGGCCAGCAAAAGTGTCTTTATCAGGCCTAATTTCAAATATGATAAGAGCAAATGCTTATATGGTCTTAAACAGAGGCTGCTTTAGTCACAGAATGGGATGCCCTGGGCAGGAATGGACCTGGCAGGGTCCAGTAGTGCTTTGGCCAGCAAAAGTGTCTTTATCAGGCTAATTTCAAATATGATAAGAGCAAATGCTTATATGGTCTTAAACAGAGGCTGCTGTAGTCACAGAATGGGATGCCCCAACAGGAATCGACCTGGCAGGGTCCAGTAGTGCTTTGGCCAGCAAAAGTGTCTTTATCAGGCCTAATTTCAAATATGATAAGAGCAAATGCTTATATGGTCTTAAACAGAGGCTGCTTTAGTCACAGAATGGGATGCCCTGGGCAGGAATGGACCTGGCAGGGTCCAGTAGTGCTTTGGCCAGCAAAAGTGTCTTTATCAGGCCTAATTTCAAATATGATAAGAGCAAATGCTTACATGGTCTTAAACAGAGGCTGCTGTAGTCACAGAATGGGATGCCCCGGGCAGGAATGGACCTGGCAGGGTCCAGTAGTGCTTTGGCCAGCAAAAGTGTCTTTATCAGGCTAATTTCAAATATGATAAGAGCAAATGCTTATATGGTCTTAAACAGAGGCTGCTGTAGTCACAGAATGGGATGCCCCGGGCAGGAATCGACCTGGCAGGGTCCAGTAGTGCTTTGGCCAGCAAAAGTGTCTTTATCAGGCCTAATTTCAAATATGATAAGAGCAAATGCTTATATGGTCTTAAACAGAGGCTGCTTTAGTCACAGAATGGGATGCCCTGGGCAGGAATGGACCTGGCAGGGTCCAGTAGTGCTTTGGCCAGCAAAAGTGTCTTTATCAGGCCTAATTTCAAATATGATAAGAGCAAATGCTTATATGGTCTTAAACAGAGGCTGCTGTAGTCACAGAATGGGATGCCCCAACAGGAATCGACCTGGCAGGGTCCAGTAGTGCTTTGGCCAGCAAAAGTGTCTTTATCAGGCCTAATTTCAAATATGATAAGAGCAAATGCTTATATGGTCTTAAACAGAGGCTGCTTTAGTCACAGAATGGGATGCCCCAACAGGAATCGACCTGGCAGGGTCCAGTAGTGCTTTGGCCAGCAAAAGTGTCTTTATCAGGCCTAATTTCAAATATGATAAGAGCAAATGCTTATATGGTCTTAAACAGAGGCTGCTGTAGTCACAGAATGGGATGCCCTGGGCAGGAATGGACCTGGCAGGGTCCAGTAGTGCTTTGGCCAGCAAAAGTGTCTTTATCAGGCCTAATTTCAAATATGATAAGAGCAAATGCTTATATGGTCTTAAACAGAGGCTGCTGTAGTCACAGAATGGGATGCCCCGGGCAGGAATGGACCTGGCAGGGTCCAGTAGTGCTTTGGCCAGCAAAAGTGTCTTTATCAGGCCTAATTTCAAATATGATAAGAGCAAATGCTTATATGGTCTTAAACAGAGGCTGCTTTAGTCACAGAATGGGATGCCCTGGGCAGGAATGGACCTGGCAGGGTCCAGTAGTGCTTTGGCCAGCAAAAGTGTCTTTATCAGGCCTAATTTCAAATATGATAAGAGCAAATGCTTATATGGTCTTAAACAGAGGCTGCTGTAGTCACAGAATGGGATGCCCCAACAGGAATCGACCTGGCAGGGTCCAGTAGTGCTTTGGCCAGCAAAAGTGTCTTTATCAGGCTAATTTCAAATATGATAAGAGCAAATGCTTATATGGTCTTAAACAGAGGCTGCTGTAGTCACAGAATGGGATGCCCCAACAGGAATCGACCTGGCAGGGTCCAGTAGTGCTTTGGCCAGCAAAAGTGTCTTTATCAGGCCTAATTTCAAATATGATAAGAGCAAATGCTTATATGGTCTTAAACAGAGGCTGCTTTAGTCACAGAATGGGATGCCCCAACAGGAATCGACCTGGCAGGGTCCAGTAGTGCTTTGGCCAGCAAAAGTGTCTTTATCAGGCCTAATTTCAAATATGATAAGAGCAAATGCTTATATGGTCTTAAACAGAGGCTGCTGTAGTCACAGAATGGGATGCCCTGGGCAGGAATGGACCTGGCAGGGTCCAGTAGTGCTTTGGCCAGCAAAAGTGTCTTTATCAGGCCTAATTTCAAATATGATAAGAGCAAATGCTTATATGGTCTTAAACAGAGGCTGCTGTAGTCACAGAATGGGATGCCCCGGGCAGGAATGGACCTGGCAGGGTCCAGTAGTGCTTTGGCCAGCAAAAGTGTCTTTATCAGGCCTAATTTCAAATATGATAAGAGCAAATGCTTATATGGTCTTAAACAGAGGCTGCTGTAGTCACAGAATGGGATGCCCTGGGCAGGAATGGACCTGGCAGGGTCCAGTAGTGCTTTGGCCAGCAAAAGTGTCTTTATCAGGCCTAATTTCAAATATGATAAGAGCAAATGCTTATATGGTCTTAAACAGAGGCTGCTTTAGTCACAGAATGGGATGCCCTGGGCAGGAATGGACCTGGCAGGGTCCAGTAGTGCTTTGGCCAGCAAAAGTGTCTTTATCAGGCTAATTTCAAATATGATAAGAGCAAATGCTTATATGGTCTTAAACAGAGGCTGCTGTAGTCACAGAATGGGATGCCCTGGGCAGGAATGGACCTGGCAGGGTCCAGTAGTGCTTTGGCCAGCAAAAGTGTCTTTATCAGGCCTAATTTCAAATATGATAAGAGCAAATGCTTATATGGTCTTAAACAGAGGCTGCTGTAGTCACAGAATGGGATGCCCTGGGCAGGAATGGACCTGGCAGGGTCCAGTAGTGCTTTGGCCAGCAAAAGTGTCTTTATCAGGCCTAATTTCAAATATGATAAGAGCAAATGCTTATATGGTCTTAAACAGAGGCTGCTGTAGTCACAGAATGGGATGCCCTGGGCAGGAATGGACCTGGCAGGGTCCAGTAGTGCTTTGGCCAGCAAAAGTGTCTTTATCAGGCTAATTTCAAATATGATAAGAGCAAATGCTTATATGGTCTTAAACAGAGGCTGCTGTAGTCACAGAATGGGATGCCCCAACAGGAATCGACCTGGCAGGGTCCAGTAGTGCTTTGGCCAGCAAAAGTGTCTTTATCAGGCCTAATTTCAAATATGATAAGAGCAAATGCTTATATGGTCTTAAACAGAGGCTGCTTTAGTCACAGAATGGGATGCCCTGGGCAGGAATGGACCTGGCAGGGTCCAGTAGTGCTTTGGCCAGCAAAAGTGTCTTTATCAGGCCTAATTTCAAATATGATAAGAGCAAATGCTTATATGGTCTTAAACAGAGGCTGCTGTAGTCACAGAATGGGATGCCCTGGGCAGGAATGGACCTGGCAGGGTCCAGTAGTGCTTTGGCCAGCAAAAGTGTCTTTATCAGGCCTAATTTCAAATATGATAAGAGCAAATGCTTATATGGTCTTAAACAGAGGCTGCTTTAGTCACAGAATGGGATGCCCTGGGCAGGAATGGACCTGGCAGGGTCCAGTAGTGCTTTGGCCAGCAAAAGTGTCTTTATCAGGCCTAATTTCAAATATGATAAGAGCAAATGCTTATATGGTCTTAAACAGAGGCTGCTGTAGTCACAGAATGGGATGCCCTGGGCAGGAATGGACCTGGCAGGGTCCAGTAGTGCTTTGGCCAGCAAAAGTGTCTTTATCAGGCCTAATTTCAAATATGATAAGAGCAAATGCTTATATGGTCTTAAACAGAGGCTGCTTTAGTCACAGAATGGGATGCCCTGGGCAGGAATGGACCTGGCAGGGTCCAGTAGTGCTTTGGCCAGCAAAAGTGTCTTTATCAGGCTAATTTCAAATATGATAAGAGCAAATGCTTATATGGTCTTAAACAGAGGCTGCTGTAGTCACAGAATGGGATGCCCCGGGCAGGAATGGACCTGGCAGGGTCCAGTAGTGCTTTGGCCAGCAAAAGTGTCTTTATCAGGCCTAATTTCAAATATGATAAGAGCAAATGCTTATATGGTCTTAAACAGAGGCTGCTTTAGTCACAGAATGGGATGCCCTGGGCAGGAATGGACCTGGCAGGGTCCAGTAGTGCTTTGGCCAGCAAAAGTGTCTTTATCAGGCTAATTTCAAATATGATAAGAGCAAATGCTTATATGGTCTTAAACAGAGGCTGCTGTAGTCACAGAATGGGATGCCCTGGGCAGGAATGGACCTGGCAGGGTCCAGTAGTGCTTTGGCCAGCAAAAGTGTCTTTATCAGGCCTAATTTCAAATATGATAAGAGCAAATGCTTATATGGTCTTAAACAGAGGCTGCTTTAGTCACAGAATGGGATGCCTCACAGCAGACTTAAGATCAGTTCAGTATATATGCACAGTTAGTTACTATAAGCAGCCTGAAAACGCTAACAAAGGCTGGATGAAAAAAAAAAAATCTCCCTGTCAGCCAGCTCCGTTTTTCCTACCTTTCCCTGGCTTTCTGTCTGTCTCCTGTCTGTCTCCTGCCTGTCTCCTGCCTGTCTCCTGCCTGTCCCTGTCTGTCCCTGTCTCCAGCCTGTCTAACTGCCTCAGCTACACAGCGTTCTGTCTGTCTGTCACGAATGCAATAGAGAAATGAGGAAAAGCAAGATGGCCGCCGTTAAATACCGCTGTGTGACGTCACCGGGCTTGCTGGCTGCTGATAGGCTGCATGTGACTGCCCCAGCTTGCACTGGCGCGGGATACATGTCCAGACATGTCCCGTCCGCCATCTTAGAATGCCTGTAAATGTAAATGAATGGATGTTGAAGGAAAACTTCGAGTGATCGAATCGCGGGGAAATTCGGATTCGATCCGAATCGAATTTTTCCTGAAATTCGGATCGAATCCGGGTTCGTCCGGATCGATTCGCTCATCCCTAGAGATGAGTAAACGATAACGTTTTTTAAATTGGTGCAGAAGTATACCCAGAAGATAAGGCTTATACTTACCATACCTTCTGTATCTCTCTCTGTGGTTCTTCTGGCGCTGCTCCTCTCCTGAGCCTTGCAATACTTACCATACCTTCTGTATCTCTCTCTGTGGTTCTTCTGGCGCTGCTCCTCTCCTGAGCCTTGCAATACTTACCATATCGCCTGTATCTCTCTCTGTGGTTCTTCTGGCGCTGTTCCTCTCCTGAGCCTTGCAATACTTACCATATCGCCTGTATATGTCTCTGTGGTTATTCTGGTGCTGCTCCTCTCCTGAGCCTTGCTAATACTTACCATATCGCCTGTATCTTTCTCTGTTGTGCTTCTGGTGCTGCTCCTCTCCTGAGCCTTGCAATACTTACCATATCGCCTGTATCTCTTTCTGTGGTGCTACTGGTGCTGCTTCTCTCCTGAGCTTTGCAATACTTAACATATCGCCTGTATATCTCTCTGTTGTGCTACTGGTGCTGCTCCTCTCCTGAGCCTTGCAATACTTACCATATCACCTGTATCTCTCTCTGTGGTTCTTCTGGTGCTGCTACTCTCCTGAGCCTTGCTAATACTTACCATATCGCCTGTATCTCTCTCTGTGGTTCTTCTGGTGCTGCTCCTCTCCAGAGCCTTAGAATACTTACCATATCACCTGTGTCTCTCTCTGTGCTGCTCCTCTCCTGAGCCTTGCTAATACTTACCATATCACCTGTATCTCTCTCTGTGGTGCTACTGGTGCTGCTTCTCTCCTGAGCTTTGCAATACTTACCATATCGCCTGTATATCTCTCTGTTGTGCTTCTGGTGCTGCTCCTCTCCTGAGCCTTGCAATACTTACCATATCGCCTGTATATCTCTCTGTTGTGCTACTGGTGCTGCTCCTCTCCTGAGCCTTGCAATACTTACCATATCACCTGTATCTCTCTCTGTGGTTCTTCTGGTGCTGCTACTCTCCTGAGCCTTGCTAATACTTACCATATCGCCTGTATCTCTCTCTGTGGTTCTTCTGGTGCTGCTCCTCTCCAGAGCCTTAGAATACTTACCATATCACCTGTGTCTCTCTCTGTGCTGCTCCTCTCCTGAGCCTTGCTAATACTTACCATATCACCTGTATCTCTCTCTGTGGTGCTTCTGGTGCTGCTGCTCTCCTGAGCCTTGCAATACTTACCATATCGCCTGTATCCCTCTCTGTGCTGCTCCTCTCCAGAGCCTTGCAATACTTACCATATCACCTGTGTCTCTCTCTGTGCTGCTCCTCTCCTGAGCCTTGCTAATACTTACCATATCACCTGTATCTCTCTCTGTGGTGCTTCTGGTGCTGCTGCTCTCCTGAGCCTTGCAATACTTACCATATCGCCTGTATCCCTCTCTGTGCTGCTCCTCTCCAGAGCCTTGCAATACTTACCATATCACCTGTATCTCTCTCTGTGGTTCTTCTGGTGCTGCTCCTCTCCTGAGCCTTGCAATACTTACCATATCACCTGTATATCTCTCCAGAGACAATCACAATCAATGTAAAAAGTGGGGCACAATGTTACCAGGCCATGGGAATTAGCAGCACAGCCGTTCCAAAAGACATTAGAAGGGGGAAAAAAATGCAGCAGCTGAAGCGGCACTAGTAGCCACGTGCGCAGGTGTCCCTGCTGCCGATATCTTTTTCACTGAGTTATTAATCCATAGCATGTTATTCTTGTAATATCAGTTGGCTTTGTTTGGAATTGATTGCACAGATTTTGCACCGGTCACTTTATTAGATTGAATTGGGTTGGTGGATATTGGTTTGTAGAATATACGGGTATTTCTGTGCCGGCACAAAATAATACTAATTGAGTTTACCCCCCTTGTTTTTGTGTTGATTGCTGAGGGTTCTGTTCCTTATATGTATATAGATTCCCAGATATATTGGTCTGTCTACAGTTTGGCAGCCCTGGATGTACTTGGGGATAATGCAGTTGTTTTTAAACTGTTTTGTATAGTGTGATTGTCTTATGTGTATCCATTCTTTTTGTACAATAAATATATAGTTTTGTACTGACAGCATTGTTTGGTGCTCCTTTTGTTGGGGTGCTGTCCACAGTCCCTCTTGTGATATCAGTTGTGAGTTTTCAGTGTGGTGCACCCCCATCTGTGGTACCAACATAAGGAATAATACATTTCCCTATCATTCTTTGCAGTAGGTGGAGCCATGCAAATCATCTCTTTACTTCTCAGTGCCAAGAAGTCAGTAAACCCTAAACCCTAAACCCTTATAATATATAAACTTTTGACCAAGCAGTCATTGACTATCCCTGAACTTCCATTGGAACTGGAACTTAATGATCAGCTATGATATGATGAAACTCTAAAGCAAGGAACTTTTGATTAAGCAGCCATTGACTGTCCCTGAGTTTGTATTGGATCAAGTCCTGACGTCAGGAACAAATCCAAAATCACAGAGCGTGAGCTTTTGATTAAGAGTTATTGATCCTGAGCTTGAAGTTTGAAAGATCCGGATAAGACAAGTGAGACTGAATAATCATTTGTAATAAACCCCAGCAAAAGCCACAAACATTCCCCTAAAGTAATGCATATGCATATGAGTGATGCAATATTCAGATGGGGCTGATGGAGGTAAATTTGACAACTCAATATGTTTTTGTGAAAAAAGAATGGACACACATAAGACAATCACACTATACAAAACAGATTAAAAACAACTGAATTATCCCCAAGTACATCCAGGGCTGCCAAACTGTAGACAGACCAATATATCTGGGAATCTATATACATATAAGGAACGGAACCCCCAGCAATCGACACAAAAACAAGGGGGGTAAATTCAATTAGTATTATTTTGTGCCGGCACAGAAATACCCGTATATTCTACAAACCAATATCCACCAACCCAATTCAATCTAATAAATTGACCGGTGCAAAATCTGTGCAATCAATTCCAAAGAAAACCAACTGATATTACAAGAATAACATGCTACATAAAATATTGCTAATGCTTAAAGTTATGGGCGTGAACTTTTGATTAAGAATTATTGATCCTGAGCTTGAAGTTTGAAAGATCCGGATAAGACAACTGAGACTGAGAGGCCGATTCATTAATAGCGGCAGGTAGCGACAGTTGAGCGACTGTAGCAGTATTTTCACAGCGCCCGCTAGTAGTCGCTGTGCTTGGCTGCTGTTTGGTTGTTGACAGCGACTCAGTCGGTGTGCGGTAATGTTGAATATTGGGTGAGGAGTCGCTATTTGACAGGTTCCGCGCTGTATGGGAGCACATGATAGCGACTGGCCATAGCGACCGGCTCCCACCATATTCATTAACAAATCACGCTCAAAAAATTCTCGCGCTGTAAAATGCATGTTTAAACCCCAGAGCGCTGGCGGCGATGGTTTAAAAGTAGTTTTTTAACCCCCAACCAACCATATTTTTGGAAACCAAAAAAAACAAGTTTTTTATTACATTTTGTAATATGAATACATTAATATCAGACCTGTAATATCAATTCTGCACAAAGTAATTTTTTTTTTTTTTTACCCTTAAAAAAAAATTCTAACATGGCAGAAGTGGTCACAGAATTTTTCACATTTAAAAAAAAAAAAAAACAAAAACATTAATATGAATTAATTATGAATATTTAAAGAATGTTCCATTGAAATGCATTGGTAGAGGTCCTACCTGTCACTGTTCAAGGTTGGACGCTGGCGCTGTGGGCTGAGGCTGGAATAATGATGAATGAGTCGCTATCTGGCGCTATCTCAGTCGCTAAGCAGGATTGGCTTGATAAATGTGTGATTGTGGTGGGGAGCCGGCGTTCTCGTGGCGGTGCCCGTCATTACCGGTCGCTCACCAGGCGCTACCTGGCGCTATCCCTTGTTAAATAAGGGTAATAAACCCCAGCAAAAGCCACAAACATTCCCCTAAAGTAATGCACATGCATATGAGTGATGCAATATTCAGATGGGGTTGATGGAGGTAAACTTTGAAAACTGGAGCACCTAGAGCAGCGATACTCAACTGGCGGAGCTCGGCACCAGATTTCCGGACCCCTGCCCTGACAGCCCTGCACTCAGTTGCTTCTGTGTTGCTGTGGTCAGCGCTGCCCCCTTTTCTTGATCGGCGATGTAGTGCTTAGTCTCCCTGCCAGTGTCATGACTCTGCTCCCTGGCACCTTAGCATTTAAATATGAAGTACTGTACTGGACAGGAAGTGGCATTGCAAGGTACACACAAACTTTGCTTTTTGGTCTCTGCCCCATACGATTCTGTCCCACTGCCCCAGTTAAGCCCCATCCACCCTTGCCCCGCCATCTCTGCCTGACTCATTCATTTCCCCCTAGCTTTGCTCCATTCATTTCTGTCCCCCC
This sequence comes from Gastrophryne carolinensis, assembly GCA_027917425.1. Classification (NCBI taxonomy): domain Eukaryota; kingdom Metazoa; phylum Chordata; class Amphibia; order Anura; family Microhylidae; genus Gastrophryne; species Gastrophryne carolinensis. The sequence continues at coordinate 13,365,241 of CM051242.1, read as the reverse complement.
AGCTTTGCCCCTTTCCATTTATGTCCCAAACAAGAACGGTGTGGCTGGTGCGCTCTTACATAAACCCATAAATGGCGGGTGCCCGGACCGCGGTGGCGCCGCTATGTATGCAAGAAAATCAAGAGGACCGGCACTCCATTGTGAAAATGCTTGTATTCTACCTTCATGCAAACATTTAAATGCAGGAAAAGACACTGAGGCCCTTATTTAACAAGGGATAGGGCCAGGTAGGGAATGGTGAGCGAACGGTAATGACGGTCACCGCCACGAGTACGCCGGCTCCCCACCACAATCACACATTTATCAAGCCGATCCTGCTTAGCGACTGAGATAGCGCCATATAGCCACTCATTCATCATTATTCCAGCCTCAGCCCACAGCGCCAGCGTCCGACCTTGAACAGCGACAGGTATGACCTCTCGCTACCTGGTGCTCTCCAATGCATTTCAATGGAACAATCTTTAAATATTAATAATTTATTATTATTAATGTTTTTTTTTTTTCAAATGTGAAAAATTCTGTGACCACTTCTGCCATGTTAGATAATTTTTTTAAGGTAAAAAAAAAAAAAATTGTGCAGAATTGATATTACAGGTCTGATATTATTGTATTCATATTACTAAATTCTTAAAAAATTTTTTTTTTTTTGGTTTCCAAAAATATGGTGGTTTGGGGGTTAAAAAACTACTTTTAACACATCGCCGCCAGCGCTCTGGGGTTTAAACAAGCATTTCACAGCGCGAGAATTTTTTGAGCGTGATTTTTTTATGAATATGGTGGGAGCCGGTCGCTCTGACCAGTCGCTATCATGCGCACCCATACATCGTGGAACCTGTCAAATAGCGACTCGTCACCCCGTATTCAGCATTACTGCAGACTGACACAGTCGCTATCAACAACCGAACAACGGCCAAGCACAGCGACTACTAGCGGGTGCTCTGAAAATGCCGCTACATTCGCTCAACTGTTGCTACCTGCCGCTATTAATGAATTGGCCTCCCAGTCTCCCTGCCAGTGTCATGACTCTGCTCCCTGGCTCCTTAGCATTTAAATATGAAGTACTGTACTGGACAGGAAGTGGCATTGCAAGGTACACACAAACTTTATTTCTTGGTCTCTGCCCCATACGATTCTGTCCCACTGCCCCAGTTAAGCCCCATCCACCCTTGTCCCGCCATCTCTGCCTGACTCATTCATTTCCCCCTAGCTTTGCTCCATTCATTTCTGTCCCCCCAGCTTTGCCCCTTTCCATTTATGTCCCAAACAAGAACGGTGTTTAAATATGAAGTACTCTACTGGGCAGGAAGTGGCATTGCAAGGTACACACAAACTTTGTTTCTTGATCCCCATCCACCCTTGTCTCTGCCTGACTCATTCATTTCCCCCTAGCTTTGCTCCATTCATTTCTGTCCCCCCCAGCTTTGCCCCATCAATCCCATCCCCATCCATTTCTGCCCCCGCTCTGTTCCATCCATCCCTGTCTTTTTTAGTTTTGCCTATGAAATCTATAGACCCCCCCATGCGCTGATTTCTAACTATCTGCCCCTACCAGGACCTTTACCTCTCACCAGATGGACCTTTACAAGAAGTGGTTGAGTACCCCTGGCCTAGAAGAAAGCAGGGGTGTAGTTAGGGGGGGGGCAGGGGGGCACGTGCCCGGGTGCAGCACATAAGGGGTGTGCCAAAAGGGGGGCCTGAGCACAGGTGGGGGGGGAGCCATTTCGAATCTTTGCCCCGGGCACTAGAAAGCTTAGCGATGCCTCTGGAGGAAAGTTACCGAGTCAGATCCCAACACGCAGTCCCGTTATGTATGAAACGTTTCCTCTTACCTGGGGAAAGAGAGCACATTATTCATATGAGGTATATCGTTGTTGGCTATAATATATACAGTCTGTGATTTGTTTCCCTAATTAAATCCACCATGTTTACATGGGACAAATTGATTCAAATGAAAATAGTTCTTCCTCACTATTAAGATAATGACATCTTGTTACAGAATTCCCTGTGCCTCCCTTGTGCACAAATAGAGGTTAGTGTCACGAGGTTCTTCAAAACAAGCGGAGCTGGTAAAGCCATCATAACCTGAGGCATTTTGCTTCTTTTCTTCAAAGTATTTTATATATCAATGAATATGTTGTGATTTATTACACTTTATTGTAGTGTGTTGTATGAATCAAAATAGAGAACAAAGCACTGAAGCAATGGCTAAAAAGAAAATGTCTAAAACAATCAAACAAGTACCGTAATCTTCAAGCACATTTGAATAGTCTTACTGCATCTTTGTTCTTTCCCAAAGTAAGTGCTTTGGAATAAACATCTATAACATTCTTCCTTTTTGGACTCATGTGGCTATGAACCTTAAACCGGACCTTCACCCTGAATAAGAATCTTATATGTTTCCCCTACCCTGTACATACAGATTGCTCACATTAATCCGGACCTTCACCCTGAATAAGAGCCTATCTTATGTTTCCCCCACCCTGTACATACAGATTGCTCACGTTAATCCGGACCTTCACCCCGAATAAGAGCCTATCTTATATGTTTCCCCCACCCTGTAAATACAGATTGCCCACATTTATCCGGACCTTCACCCTGAATAAGAATTTTATATGTTTCCCCCACCCTGTACATACAGATTGCCCACATTAATCCAGACCTTCACCCTGAATAAGAATCTTATATGTTTCCCCCCCTGTACATACAGATTGCTCACATTAATTCGGAGCTTCACCACCCTGAATAAGAGTCTATCTTATATGTTTCCCCCACCCTGTACATACAGATTGCCCACATTAATCCGGACCTTCACCCTGAATAAGAGCCTATCTTATGTTTCCCCCACCCTGTAAATACAGATTGCCCACATTAATCCGGACCTTCACCCTGAATAAGAATTTTATATGTTTCCCCCACCCTGTACATACAGATTGCCCACAATAATTCGGAGCTTCACCACCCTGAATAAGAGCCTATCTTATATGTTTCCCCCACCCTGTACATACAGATTGCCCACATTAATTCGGAGCTTTACCACCCTGAATAAGAGCCTATCTTATATGTTTCCCACACCCTGTACATACAGATTGCCCACATTAATTCGGAGCTTTACCACCCTGCATAAGAGCCTATCTTATATGTTTCCCACACCCTGTACATACAGATTGCCCACATTAAAAATCATCCTAACTGCACCTAGTGGATTTTCTGAGCTTTTAAATATCAAAGATGGTGGCACATGGAGTCTCAGGCTGTCTTCTGACTGTGCAGCGCTGCATTCTGGAATTGCTGTCCTTTTCCCGACCCCAGCTCTGCTCTGCCTGGGCAAAGCACAGCTTTAACCCGCCCCTTACACTTTTTTCCCCTCCTCTCCTGATTATGTGATGCTTCTGAGGCAAGATGGTGACACCCGTATTCTCGAGTCCTGAACAGAGTTGCAGCCCAGGTGGGGAAAGTCTAAAAACGAAGTGACTAACGACATAAAATATATAAATTTTAGATGCTGGGGAATAGTTTTTTAAGGGTTTGGGCTTTTCATTAAATGATGCTAAAGGTCCGGTTTAAAGGGACAGTCCAGGCAATGTCAATAATAAGGCAGCATAAAGCTCACCTGAAGCCTGTCCCAGAAGAGTACCAGGGTGATGCTCACTTTATCTGCAAACCTACCCTACCTGCAATCCAACATGTTGTATTTGATGGCATGACTAAACATGAGCCATCATAGCAAGATGAGGGTAGTCAAATGGAATTCTAGAACAACAATGTAGGTACAGGAATGGAACCAGCAGTGTAGGCAGGTAAAAGCCAGAACAGAAGTCCCTACGTAGGGTTTAATGGTCAAATGTCAAACCAAGGCCATATCCAGAAACATTAGGGGTTTCGGAGCTTGTTCAGCCAGAGGAAACGGGGAGGCCGATTCATTAATAGCGCCAGGTAGCGACAGATGAGTGACAGTAGCGGTATTTTCACAGCACCCGCTAGTATTCGCTGTGCTTGGCCGTTGTTCGGTTGTTGACAGCGACTCAGTCGGTGTGTGGTAATGTTGAATACGGGGTTAGGAGTCGCTGTTTGACAGGTTCCGCGCTGTATGGGAGCGCATGACAGCGAATGGCCATTGCGAACGGCTCCCAGCATATTCATTAACAAAATTCTCGCGCTGTGAAATGCATGTTTAAACCCCAGAGCGCTGGCGGCGATGGGTTAAAAGTAGTTTTTTAACCCCCAAACAACCATATTTTTGGCAAAAAAAAAAAAAAAAAGTTTTTCAAAACATTTTGTAATATGAATACATTAATATCAGACCTGTAATATCAATTCTGCACAAATTTTTTTTTTTTTTTTTACCTTAAAAAAATATCTAACATTGCAGAAGTGGTCACAGAATTTTTGACATTTAAAAAAAAAATACATTAATAGCAATTAATTATGAATATTTAAAGATTGTTCCATTGAAATGCATTGGAGAGCACCAGGTAGCGAGAAGTCATACCTGTCGCTGTTCAAGGTCGCTCGCTGGCACTGTGGGGTGAGGCTGGAATAATGATGAATGATTCGCTATCTGGCGCTCTGTCAGTCGCTAAGCAGGATCGGCTTGATAAATGTGTGATGGCAGAGGGGAGCCGGCGTTCTCGTGGCGGTGACCGTCATTACCGTTCGCTCATCATTCGCTACCTGGTGCTATCCCTTGTTAAATAAGGGCCAAAGATGTTGTCCTGGAACCAACATTGTCCTTGTGAGGCAAGCCAAGATACTAACGTTGGGAGAAACACGCTGTCAGACATCAAGTCAAGTCTGTAGTCAGCTTCAGGGGGTTCATAGTAAGAATTAGTGACATGAAATCCAGAAATGAAGAATGACAAGGTTGGTGTCAGAATGGAACCATCATGGTTGTGAGCCAAACCAAGGCCAATACAAGGAAGGGCTGCCCTTTCTGAAATATTATTTCTAAGGGGTTCCAAGAGGCCAAGGTGCAGAGATAATACACAATTTCACAAGGTAGGTGCCTAAATGGAACCAGAGAAAGGCTACAGTCAGAGATAGGAGTCCCAAGGTAACCAGCAATATTAGAAGACGTGTAGTCTGGAATTTTAGAATTTAGACAAGTTAGATACCAAGATGAAACTAGCTCCATGGTTATGAGGTAAGCCAGGGTCAGAAATGGGAGTTATCAGGGTGGAAGTGCCTATAGCACGATGGAGATAATGTAAAAGAACAGTCTAGAATTTAAGAATGACAAGGAAGGTACCAGGATGCAAATAGCACCGTGGCTGTGTCATAGGCCAGAGCCAGGAACAGAAGTCTCTATATCCAAATTCTCAGTCGCAGTGGTCACCCAGTAGTGATAATGGTGCCATATGGATCACCTACCAGGCATTGTAGTGTAATTGGATTGCCTAGCAGTGATTGTGGTGTTATGGGATTGCCTAGCAATGATTGTAGTGCCATATGATTGCTTAGCACTGATTGTGGCGTTATAGGATTGCCTAGCAGTTATTGTGGTGTCACAGGATTGCCTGGCAGTTATTGTGATGTCATGGGATTGCCTAGCAGTTATTGTGGTGTCATGGGATTGCCTAGCAGTTATTGTGGTGATATAGGATTGCCTAGCAGTGATTATGGTGTCATGGGATTGCCTAGCAGTTACTGTGGTGTCATGGGATTGCCTAGCAGTGATTATGGTGTCATGGGATTGCCTAGCAGTTATTGTGGTGTCATAGGATTGCCTAGCAGTGATTTGGTGTCACAGGATTGCCTAGCAGTTATTGTGGTGTCATAGGATTGCCTAGCAGTTATTGTGGTGTCATATGATTGCCTAGCAGTTATTGTGGTGTCATAGGATTGCCTAGCAGTTATTGTGGTGTTATAGGATTGCCTAGCAGTTATTGTGGTGTTATAGGATTGCCAAGCAGTGATTGTGGTGTCATGGGATTGCCTAGCAGTTATTGTGGTGTCATGGGATTGCCTAGCAGTTATTGTGGTGTCATGGGATTGCCTAGCAGTTATTGTGGCGTTATAGGATTGCCTAGCAGTTATTGTGGTGATATAGGATTGCCTAGCAGTGATTATGGTGTCATGGGATTGCCTAGCAGTTATTGTGGTGTCATAGGATTGCCTGGCAGTTATTGTGGTGTCATAGGATTGCCTAGCAATTATTGTGGTGTCATAGGATTGCCTAGCAGTTATTGTGGTGTCATAGGATTGCCTAGCAGTTATTGTGGTGTCATAGGATTGCCTGGCAGTTATTGTGGTGTCACAGGATTACCTAGCAGTTATTGTGGTGTCATAGGATTGCCTAGCAGTTATTGTGGTGTCATGAGATTGCCTAGCAGTTATTCTAGCAGGATCTTCCAGCAGTGAACCACTTCACTGGTCCACGTACACTTACCTACACAATACTTGTGCATGCACGTACACACCGGTATACACTGTGTCTGATGTAACCCAGCATGCACACACCACCAATCATGCTCCAGCAAAACGGCGACAGGCCTTTTATACGGCTCCGCTTTCCTGACTTACAACACTTAGTTAGGTTAAACAAAAGTAGCCAATTACTTCCAAGCAGACCTGTCATTACACATTTGCCTTCACATCACACAATCTGGCAGGCCTCTTGCCTAGCAGAATGTGTAACAGAAATGGACAGATTTACAGGCAGACCTCTGGGGGAATCTCTCCCTTTACAGACCCCGACATTTGTTTCTTTTCGGTCGAATTTGTTTCAGGTCATTAACCGCTCATCAATGAGTGGACGAACAATGGACCAAGCCAACGATCTGGAATATATCCCGGCTCAGCTACCTTACCTCTTCCTATTTATGGGAATTTATTTTTTTTTCTTTGGGAATCTGCAGCGCTGGCTCTTGAATGGCCGGCCTGAGGAGCGCACAGATGGCGTGTAAATGTGTGTGAGCTCATTTTAAAATCTATTCAATATATCTTGCTGCGCTGCACCCGATGGTTTAATCAAACAACTTATCTGATAGCTCAGGGGGTCATTTGTTCTAATGCCACTATTTACAGTCTCCCTTCAGCCTGCGGCCCCGCGAGCGTATTCTCTAGATTAATCTCCATGACCTAAGGAAAACCTGTCAAGTAAATAAGGATGAATATTAATATAAAAAGACTATAAAAGGACTATAATAATACAGGGCCATTCAAAAAAAAAAAAAAAATGATGAAGAAACAGAACTACTGTAATTAATTGCAGAAATACCAATATTAACTTGTATAAATATATAAATGGCCCATACAAAAAATAAAGGGAAACACTATTACAGGTAAAATCCTCTCTAAAGACAAGGGCGCACTGGCTTCGACTGGAAAAAAAAACAGCTTTTTCAATGCCAGAAGAGGTCACAGAATTATTTGTGATTTTTGGGGAAAAAAAAAAAAAAACCCCAGTTTAAAGAGAAGGAAAGGATCGTCCATTGAAATGTATGGGAGAGCGACAGGTAGCGAGAGGTCATACCTGGCGCTGTGCAAGGCTGAACGCCGCTGCTGTTCGCAGAGGCTTTGAAAATGATGAATCAATCGCTACATGGCGTTATCCCAGTCGCTAAACAGATTCTGCTTGATAAATGTGGAATTGCGTGGCGTGTCCGGCGTTCACCAGTCGCTATCTGTCGCTACCTCTCATTAACCAGGCGCTACCTGATGCTATCCCTTCTTAAATAACCCCCTAAATTTCTTTTTTCACATTTTTAACATTTTTAAAATATTTCCTCAGAAATGACATTACAGCTCTGCCATTAAAGTGTTCATGTTACAATGTTGTTACAATGTAATTCCATATGTTTTCGCTTTGTTACTAGTGGATAGATGCTGAAAAACAGACTTTAATCACACAGTTTCCTGCGCTCTGGGCTTCAAACAAGTATTTTTCAGCGCCAGAGATTTGTGAGACTGTTTTTTTGCTGAATATGGTGTGAGTCGGTCGCTATGAGCAGTCGCTACCATGCGCTCCCATACAGCGCTGTACTGGTCAAATAGCAACTCCTCACAATGTATTCAACATTACTGAACAGCGACTGAGTCGCTATGAAGTAGCGACCCACGGCTGAGCACAGTGACTACTAGCGGGCGCTCTGAAAATGGCTGCTACAGACGCTCATCTGTCGCTACCTGCCGCTAATGATGAATCAGCCTCCCAGTCTCTGGATGCGACAATCAATTTTTACCATAAGAACTATAAATCTATGGAATAGCCTCCCACAGAAGCTTGTTACAGCATCAACCGCTGACAGCTTCAAAAAAGGATTAGATGCTTATTTAGAAGAAAATAACATTAACAGTTACTATTAATGTTTATCAGTAAAAAAAAAAACCAAAAAATAAAATAACTAACTTCCACCTATAAAATAATATAAAAAATAACTTCTCCTACCCCAACACCCTTGATTGAACTTGATGGGCATTTGTCTTATTTCAACTGTATTAACTATGTAACATTATAACATGAAAGGTTAACACTTTGAGTTATTACATACATCAACAGATGTTGGATGTGGGCGCCCTTTGTGACACAGCAGCAAGGGCAACTTCCTATTGGGCCACCCTGCTTTAGCGCCACTTGGGCTGAGTGTAGCCTCCATCATGCAGCACACCTCCCCCTGAGATTATATGCTGCTTACTCTCTCAATCTCCTCCACTCTCTGCCTGCAGGGGCCATACCCACCTATGCCACTGTATCTGTCCCTACAGTACTAAAGCTTCAACACTGTGAGGAATTGTACCTCATTGCCCGACTGACTTCTCTAAGGCGGTATAGTCCCTTAATACAGGCCATATAAGACCCTGACATGCTGCTTACAGCCAGTGTGTGGCATGCTTCATTACAGCCAGTAAGGGGCATCCCTCATTATAGCCAGTGTGTGGCATCCTTCATTACAGACAGTGAGGGGCATCCCTCATTACAGCCAGTGAGGGACATCCCCCATTACAGCCAGGAAGGAGCATCCCTCACTACAGTCATTGAGGGGCATACCTCATTATAGCCAGTGTGTGGCATCCTTCATTACAGCCAGTGTGTGGAATCCCTCATTACAGCCAGTGTGTGGCATCCTTCATTACAGCCAGTGAGGTGCATCCCTCATTACAGCCAGGAAGGAGCATCCCTCACTACAGCCATTGAGGGGCATACCTCATTATAGCCAGTGTGTGGCATCCTTCATTACAGCCAGTGAGGGGCATCCCTCATTACAGCCAGTGAGGGGCATCCCTCATTACAGCCAGTGAGGGGCATCCCTCATTACAGCCAGTGAGGGACATCCCCCATTACAGCCAGGAAGGAGCATCCCTCACTACAGTCATTGAGGGGCAAACCTCATTATAGCCAGTGTGTGGCATCCTTCATTACAGACAGTGTGTGTTGCATCCCTCATTACAGACAGTGAGGGGCATCCCTCATTACAGCCAGAGAGCGACATCCTTCATTACAGCCATTGCGCAGCATCCCTCATTACAGCCAGTGAGGGGCATCCCCATTACAGCCAGGAAGGAGCATCCCTCACTACAGTCAGTGAGGGGAATCCCCCATTACAGCCAGGAAGGAGCATCCCTACAGTCAGCCAGGGGTTGCCCTTAGATTCCAGGCCACTGGGTTGAGTCCTGGGTTCAGGGTATTTATCTCCAGTGCATTTACATTAACACTCATTTCTATAAAAGTGTTACAGAGGTTTAGGTTAGTGTAGTGTCCCTTTGGATCAGGATTCGTCATTACACAGTCCAGGCAGGGTTTAGGTCATCTTTAAAGTGGACCAAAACCTTTAAAGCCGATCATTGCCCCCCCCCCCCCAGGCATCCTAAATTGGGATGCCCCGTTGTGTGAAACCCCCCTGGTCGCCCCGTTCACTTACCTTGTTTCCCGGTCCAACAGCGCATGGGCGAGCCGCGGCCGCAATCCCTCTAGCAGGGCGCATGCCCGCATCAGGCATTTGTGAATGGGCGCTGCGGGCACACTCCCTGTTAGAGGGAAGTGGGGGATGTGGCCGCCAGCGCACTCAGAGTCACTGGCCTTAGATGACATGACGTCAGGGGCTTCAAGCACACTGATTGGACGAGCAGACATGCATGCTCCGTAGGGCCGGGAAGAGGTGAGTTGTCATCAGCAAACTGGGGGGGGGGGGTTTACACAGCGGGGCATCCCGATCGGGGGGAAAGGACCAAAACCCAGGATAGCCAAAATCCTGGGTTTTGGTCCACTTTAAGGACCAAAACCTTAAAGTGGACCAAAACCCACAGCCCTGGAATCTATAAGAGGCAATTTCTCCCCGGTCCGACAGCACATGCGCAAGCAGCGGCCGCTCCTCGCTGTCTCTTTAGCAGCGCATGCACCAGCGCCAGGCATTTTGTAAATGGCTGACGCGGACAAGTACTCTGAGAGTAGAGGGGGGATGCGGCCACCGGGCATGCTCTCTTAGAGGAAGGGGCGGGAGCCGATCCAAGCACGCTGATTGGACGAGAGGCTGCGCATGCGCCGCAAGACCCAAAGGCTCGTTAGATTGGGTGACCTGGAGGGTTTCACACAGCGGGGCTCCCCGGATCGGGGGCAAGGACCAAAACCCAGGATAGTCAAAATCCTGGGTTCTGGTCCACTTTAACAGCAATGGGACATACACCCTGTCAGTGGTTTTCAGCAGCGCGGTGAATCGATGTCGGCGTTTAGGCGTTCATTTCCATCCATCAGCCTTATTATGCGGCTCAGGTCACAGGGTCAGGCACTGGGTAAGCCGGTGAGGATGGCGGTTAGGCGAGCTTTTAAACCGGACCTTCAGCATCATTTAATAAAAAGCCCAAACCCTTAAAAAATTATTCCCCAACATCTAAAATTAATATATTTACATTTTTTCCTTACTTATTATTTTTTCACATACTGGGCTGCAACTCTGTTCGCCATCTTGACTCAGAAGCATCACGCTTACTGAGGAGAGGAGAGTGGCATAAAGTGCAGGGGGCGGGGTTATAGCTGTGCTTTGCTCAGACAGAGCAGATCTGGGGTCAGGGAAAAGACAGCAATCCCAGAATGCAGAGCAGCACAGTCAGAAGACACTTCCTGTTTGCAAGCTGACTGATGCTCCATGAGCCGCCATCTTGGATGTCTAAAATGCAGTAAATGCAGGTAGGATGATTTTTAATGTAAGCAATCTGTATGTACAGGGTGGGGAAAACATATAAGATAGGCTCTTATTCGGGGTGAAGGTCCGGATTAATGTGGGCAATCTGTATGTACTGGGGGGGAAACATATATAATAGACTCTTATTCAGGGAGAAGGTCCGGATTAATGTGGGCAATCTGTATGTACAGGGTGGATGAAACATATAAGATAGGCTCTTATTCAGGGTGAAGGTCCGGATTAATGTGAGCAATCTGTATGTACAGGGTGGGGGAAACATATAAGATAAGCTCTTATTCAGGGTGAAGGTCCGGATTAATGTGGGCAATCTGTATGTACAGGGTGGGGGAAACATATAAGATAGGCTCTTATTCAGGGTGAAGGTCCGGATTAATGTGAGCAATCTGTATGTACAGAGTGGGGGAAACATATAATATAGGCTCTTATTCAGGGTGAAGGTCTGGATTAATGTGGGCAATCTGTATGTGTTATGTAAAGATCAGCACCCCCACCCCCAGCCCCGAGCAAAGCACGCATCAGGCACAGCTTAGCCTTCATTAGCTTAGTGAGGCCTCCGCTCCGAGTGCTTTTCCCATCCATCGCGGGGCTGTGAAAGGTATTTAGCTGCTCACATGTAACACTGACGGATGGAGGGAGCGCAGGGAAATTCCAGGGGTGCGTGAAATACGTTGACACTACGATTTCCATTCCAGCCATTCATCTTCTGGGTGCTCCCTGCAGTTTAGGGGTTGCTCAGGGAAACCAAAGAAGGGGAAGACTATGGAGTCATTTGTTTCCTGTGCAGAAGCATTGCTTCCATATTACCTGAGTGAGATAGGAAGGAACCTATTACCACTTATAACTCTCTGTGCAGGGGCACGCACCCCGGGGCCTCCACCACTTGCCCTGCAAAGGGGGCTCCACCACTTGCCCTGCAAAGGGGGCCTCCACCACTTGCCCTGCAAAGGGGGCCTCCACCACTTGCCCTGCAAAGAGGGCCTCCACCACTTGCCCTGCAAAGAGGGCCTCCACCGCTTTCCCTGCAAAGGGGGCCTCCACCACTTTCCCTGCAAAGGGGCCTCCACCACTTTCCCTGCAAAGGGGGCCTCCACTACTTGCCCTGCAAAGGGGGCCTCCACCACTTGCCCTGCAAAGGGGGCCTCCACCACTTGCCCTGCAAAGGGGGCCTCCACCACTTGCCCTGCAAAGAGGGCCTCCACCGCTTTCCCTGCAAAGGGGGCCTCCACCGCTTTCCCTGCAAAGGGGGCCTCCACCACTTGCCCTGCAAAGAGGGCCTCCACCGCTTTCCCTGCAAAGAGGGCCTCCACCGCTTTCCCTGCAAAGGGGGCCTCCACCACTTTCCCTGCAAAGGGGGCCTCCACCAACCTTTGGGTTATGGTCTGGTCCAGGAGGCTTTTTAGTCTTTGGTCTGATGGGCCGCAGGGTCAGCAACAAAGCTCTCAATACAAACCCACAGCCAGAGCCCCCACAGGGCAGGACGGAGAGTCTAGAGCAGCAAAGCCGCCGCCAGCAACTCTACAGTGATGGGTGCAGAGCTGTCACTGCACATAAGCCACCAAGCACAGCCACTGGCAGCTCATTGCTGGAACCAGCCGGGCGACTACACTGGGCTTATCCCAGGCCCAGGCATGTTTAAATTCAGTGACTGTTGATTTTTCAACTACCTCTGCTGGAAGTTTGTTCCCAGCATCTACTACTCTTTCTGTAACATAATATTTTCTAACATTGCTCCTGATTTTCCCTCTGACTAGCTTCAGGTTGGGCCCCTTGTTCTATCATTAAGTTTCTTCTTAAAAACACTTCCCTCCTGAACCTTATTCCCTCCTGTCACATATATAAAGGTCTCAATCATGTCCCCTCTCTCCCTTCTTTCCTCCAGACTGTACAGATTAAGTTCTTTGGACACGTTCTATTTGAATAATGTCTTTTTGCAGGGGAGGTCTCCAGAACTGCACACAGTATTCTAGCTGTGGCCTCACCAGGGCTCTATACAGCAGCATCACAACCTCCCTCTTCCTGCTGGTGATGCCTCGAGCTATGCAGCCGAGCATCCTGCTTGCTTTTCCCACTGCCTGGCTACACTGTCCAATCATCTTGCAGCTATCAGTAATCAGTATCCCTAAATCTCTCTCCTCCGAGGTCCTGGATAACACAGTGCTGCCCATACGGTGCTCAGAGCAGAGATTACTTCTACCCAAGGGCAGGATTTTACATTTAGAGACATTAAACTCTAGTTTCCACAGTTTTGACCATCTATCCAGTAAAGCTAAATAATTTTCCATGTTGCAGACACCTCCAGGAATATCCCCCCTATTACTAACCTTTGTATCATCAGCAAACAGACAAAGAGGCCGATTCATTAATAGCGGCAGGTAGCGACAGTTGAGCGACTGTAGCGGCATTTTCAGAGCGCCCGCTAGTAGTCGCTGTGCTTGGCCGTTGTTCGGTAGTTGATAGCGACTCAGTCGGTTTGCCGTAATGTTGAATATTGGGTGAGGAGTCGCTATTTGACAGGTTCCACGCTGTATGGGAGCGCATGATAGCGACTGGCCCTAGCGACCGGCTCCCACCATATTCATTAAAAAAGCACGCTCAAAAAATTCTCGCGCTGTGAAATGCTTGTTTAAACCCCAGAGCGCTGGAGGCGATGGGTCAAAAGTAGTTTTTTAACCCCCAAACCACCATATTTTTGGAAACAAAAAAAAAAAGTTTTAAATAATTTAGTAATATGACTACATTAATATCAGACCTGTAATATCAATTCTGTACAATTTTTTTTTTATTTTTTTCCCTTAAAAAATCTAAAAAAAAAAAATCTAAAATCTAACATTGCAGAAGTGGTCACAGAATTTTTCACATTTAAAAAAAAAAAAAAAAAAAAAAAAAAACATTAATAACAATGAATTATGAATATTTAAAGATTGTTCCATTGAAATGCATTGGAGAGCGCCAGGTAGCGAGAGGTCATACCTGTCGCTGTTCAAGGTCGGACGCTGGCGCTGTGGGCTGAGGCTGGAATAATGATGAATGAGTCGCTATATGGCGCTATCTCAGTCGCTAAGCAGGATCGGCTTGATAAATGTGTGATTGTGGTGGGGAGCCGGCGTTCTCATGGCGGGGCCCGTCATTACCGGTCGCTCACCAGTCGCTACCTGTCGCTATTCCTTCATAAATAAGGGCCAAACTTTTCCTACTTATATATGAACATAGTCGCAAGCCAGTATGTGGAGAGACCCATGTTAGGTGTAATATGGGGAGGGGGGGGGGGCTAAAAAGACAAAAAAAAACTCTACTTAGGTAAAGGAAAAGAGGAGCTTTCCTAGAACGGAAAGTATTTGCACAGTACCCGATACAAGGACAGATAGCATTACCCATCTACCCTTGCAGCAGGCGGAGCTATGCAAATCATCTCTTTATGTCTCTGTGCCATCCAAGGCCCTTATAAATGCTAAGGGTGCAATGCCAAAGATTAGCTTTAAATTTACACAGCCAAACACATCCAACTAGTAGACACGTGTTTCGAGCTTTAGGCTCTCATCAGCACTAGGCCGGATGTTTCTGGCTGTATGGGGGGTGAGACTTGGTGAGTAACAAAACATAGTCGCAAGCCAGTATGTGGAGACACCCATGTTAGGCTTAATATAAGTATATACTAGCAGGCTGATTCATTGCTAGCGCCAGATATCGGCAGATGAGCGTCTGTACAGAGGCGCTTAGAGCGACCGCTAGTAGACGCTGTGATCGGCTATTGGGCGCTGTAACAGAACGTCTCATTCGCTGTAGTAACCTGACCGGCATTGATGAATGAGATGTATGTGGGGCGCTGTAACACCAGTACAGCGTTGCAGGTAGCGAAAGGTAGCGCCAGCTCAATGCGACCGACTCTCAGCGACTCACACCATATTCAACAAAAAAAACAGACTCACACAGCGTCGGCGCTCTGGATCTGGTCGCTATAGCATAGAGCGCCAGAAGCTGTGTGAGTAAAGTTTGTTTTTGAACACATATCCACCAGTAACAAAGCGAAAACACATGGAACGACATTGCTGTAACATTGTGACATTAATACTTTAATGCCAGACTTCTGTATAAAAAAATTAAAAATGGTTTCAAAAATGACTTTTTCTCGGCCAGGAGACGTCACACAATTATTGGAGAGAAAAAAAAATCAAAATGTCAGGACTGTACCAAACACCCGTCTGTCTTGAACTGGTATCCCCCAATCTCCGCCGCCACTTCCGCCTATAGACAAGCCCCCGCTTGTAGGAGACGCGGGTAATGCCTCTCCCAGTCGGTTGCCCCCAGGACTTATAAGGCGCAAAGGATACCAGCTTAAGGTGCAGAAAGATGTTAGGCAGGGAATCCCGAATGAGGATGCCGGAAGGCTGAGTCCGAATTACAGGCCGAGGTCAAACCAGGAGGTCACGGGGCGTGGTATCCAAAGGAGGTAACGAAGGGATGGTCGAGGCTAGCCGAGGTCAAATCCAGGAGGTCACGGAGCGAGGTACAGAAGGGTCAGGCAAAGGCGTGGTCGGGCAAAGCAGGAGGTCAGGGCAGGCAGCAAGCAAGGGTAGTCAAAGTCCAAAATCCAAAGTACACAAAGACACAGCAACGCACATCCAGAACCCAGAAGCTATAACGGGCACTGGGATACTGGAGCTGTGCAGCTTTATAGGGAGAACTGGCCAGTGGGGAAAAGGGGAAACGGAGGGAACAATTGTGATTGGTGCGTACAATAAAACGGGAGTGGTCCCAGGAGCTGGACGGCCCAGGCCAGACAGGCCGACCAGTCCCTGGGTCCACTCTTCAGGATCAGGTCACGGATAGGGTGCTTTAAACTTGCCCCCGGCGGGCGCGCTGGGGAAAGCGCCGCCGGGAGGCATAAAGAAGACGTGCTCGCGCGCGCGCGCGAGCACGTTGTGGATCGGGCGCGCCCCCGCCGGGAGGGGGAAGCGCCGCATCGAGAGGGAGCTCGGCGGGACCGCGCAGCCGCGCAGAGCGGGCTGCGGCGCGGCCACCGACACCGTCCCGCGCCGCCGACCCCCGACCCCCACAACAGCGCTGAGGAGCCGGCACACCCGGGGACCGTCGGGCAGCAGCCAACCGGGGGCCACTCGACAGCGCGTCGCGGGACCAGGGACGGCGACGAGGTAAGTGCCTAACACAAAAAACCCTGTTTAAACAGAAGAAAAGGAACGTCCATTGAAATGTATGGGAGAGCGACTTTTAATACCTGGCGCTCTGGAAGCTAGAGCACCGGCGCTATACGCTGAACCACCTGTAATGATGAATCGGACGTTACATGGCGCTGTTAGAGTCGCTCACCAGAATCGCTTTCATAAATGTGGTTTTGCGTACAGCGCCTGACGCTGCCTGACGCTACGAGGCGCTACCTGGCGCTATCCCTTGATGAATAACCCCCACTCTTATATATGTAAATCTGGAGATGGCATTATTATTCCGTTACAATTCGCAGGGTTAACCTACCTGCCGCTGATCTCTCCGTACACTCAGATGGAGACTTCGGGGCACAGCTAGAGGATGATTAGCCATCTCGACTGACGTGCACAAAAGATACATCTGTGACGCAACAATGAGGGTAACGGCAGAGCCATCTCTAGCAGGATAAACGGCGCTAATGAAATTGTTTATGCAGGCAGAGCACTGCGGCCGTCGCCATTGACTCGTGTTATGCGCCTGTTGTTGCGGAGCATAATACCATGGCAGGAACTCATCATTCCACCACCCATTGATTAAATGATTGCGCAATGATTATAAAAGAGAGCGCGAACAGAACAGCCTAGTAAATATTTATGAGCGCGTTGTCCCCCATGTGCTCCATGCAAAACGCGTTTTTTTTATTTCCGGAAGTCTTGTTTGCTTTATGCTTGAAGGAACTCATTATACAGACTGATGGTAACGAGCGCATTTCTAAATAATTACAGCGGATCTACACTCCCCGGCAACTGGTGAGTCGGTAAGTGAGTGATTCAGCCCATATACCGGCTTGCTAGGACTCAACTAAGGGGAACTAGAGTCAAAAAAATATTTAAGCCCCCACTCTAAACCCTTAAACCTAAGCTTCTCACAGTGGCCTACTACTCCTAGTTGTCACGCTACTGTACTCAATTCTCCAACTAGGACTCCACCAAGTGGCTCCTTAGAATAGAATGGCTTGCAGAGGTGGTGCAGAGTATGAGTAAAATCCACATAGATATTTGTGGTGTAACAGGAACTGGCTTTACTGGAACATGAGTTCAGTAAGAGAATGTCATGTCCCACGACGTGTGTTTTGATTTACCCAGGGTAACTGTTTAATGCTGGCTGAACAGTGTGCCTTTAATTCCCCTTATCCCCTACAGGCTCCCTTAGTCTTGTTCTGATGTAAGTAACTCCTCCCTTCTTCCTCTCTCTTGTGGCCGTTCTTACTCTGACATCCAAGCAGTGCACACCTGCTGCTGCGTTCTTCAGCTATAGTTCTTTCACCTGTTGTTGCTGTATGGATTACACCACAAGTTTCCAGCTGCATTGAAAGTACATGTCTCCTGTACCAAGATTCTGTACCGAAATAAAGCTTTTGAAAACTTATCACTGGTCTAACCAACAATTGAGTGAGCTATCTGCCGAGCCATATGGAGTAAAGAAAACATCCAGCACAGACACTCGCAAGGAACGTGGAGCTGTCTACAGGATTCCATTTGCTGCCATCTGGTGAGTCAGAATAGAGAAGGTCACCTTACATGGTTTAAGCCCTTTAGACTGTAAGATCGTGAGGGCAGGGCTCTCTCGCCTAGTGTCTCCTGTGCTCACAACACTTTAAACCTCGTAGCATCTAGTTTGTATTGTTCCCTGTGCTATATGTTTTATCTTATCTGTAATCACACCTTGTAAAGTGCTATGGAGGAATCCACTATTATTATTAATAAATAATAATAATAATAAGAATACTGATTTTTTTATTTTTTTATTTCCGGAAGTCTTGTTTGCTTTATGCTTGAAGGCACTTATTATACAGACTGATGGTAACGAGCGCATTTCTAAATAATTACAGCGGATCTACACTCCCCGGCAACTGGTGAGTCGGTAAGTGAGTGATTCAGCCCATATACCGGCTTGCTAGGACTCAACTAAGGGGACCTAGAGTCAAAAAAATATTTAAGCCAGATTATAAGGGCCCCCCCTCCAAACCCCTAAACCTAAGCTTCTCACAGTGGCCTACTACCCCTAGTTGTCACACTACTGTACTCAATTCTCCAACTAGGACTCCACCAAGTGGCTCCTTAGAATAGAATGGCTACCTGAGTAGTGATGCAGAGTGTGAGTAAAATCCAGATAGACATTTGTGGTGTAAAAGGAACTGGCTTTACTGGAACATGAGTTCAGTAAGAGAATGTCATGTCCCACGACGTGTGATTTGATTAACCCAGGGTAACTGTTTAATACTGGCTGAACAGTGTGCCTTTAATTCCCCTTATCCCCTACAGGCTCCCTTAGTCTTGTTCTGATGTAAGTAACTCCTCCCTTCTTCCTCTCTCTTGTGGCCGTTCTTACTCTGACATCCAAGCAGTGCACACCTGCTGCTGCGTTCTTCAGCTATAGTTCTTTCACCTGTTGTTGCTGTATGGATTACACCACAAGTTTCCAGCTGTATTGAAAGTACATGTCTCCTGTACCAAGATTCTGTACCGAAATAAAGCTTTTGAAAACTTATCACTGGTCTAACCAACAATTGAGTGAGCTATCTGCCGAGCCATATGGAGTGAAGAAAACATCCAGCACAGACACTCGCAAGGAACGTGGAGCTGTCTACAGGATTCCATTTGCTGCCATCTGGTGAGTCAGAATAGAGAAGGTCACCTTACATGGTGTAAGCCCTATCTCACCTAGTGTCTCCTGTGCTCACAACACTTTAAACCTCGTAGCATCTAGTTTGTATTGTTCCCTGTGCTATATGCTTTATCTTATCTGTAATCACACCTTGTAAAGTGCTACGGAAGGTGATGGCGCTATATAAATAAATAGTATTATTATTATTATTATTATTATTAATAATAATAATAGTGGATTTCTTTTATTTCCGGAAGTCTTGTTTGCTTTATGTTTGAAGGAACTCATTATACAGACTGATGGTAACGAGCGCATCTACACTCCCCGGCAACTGGTGAGTCGGTAAGTGAGTGATTCAGCCCATATACCGGCTTGCTAGGACTCAACTAAGGGGACCTAGAGTCAAAAAAATATTTAAGCCGGATTATGAGGGCCTCCCCCTCCAAACCCCTAAACCTAAGCTTCTCACAGTGGCCTACTACCCCTAGTTGTCACACTACTGTACTCAATTCTCCAACTAGGACTCCACCAAGTGGCTCCTTAGAATAGAATGACTACCTGAGTAGTGATGCAGAGTGTGAGTAAAATCCAGATAGACATTTGTGGTGTAACAGGAACTGGCTTTACTGGAACATGAGTTCAGTAAGAGAATGTCATGTCCCACAACGTGTGTTTTGATTTACCCAGGGTAACTGTTTAATATATGTTTTATTGTACTGGCTGAACAGTGTGCCTTTAATTCCCCTTGTCCCCTACAGGCTCCCTTAGTCTTGTTCGGATGTAAGTAACTCCTCCCTTCTTCCTCTCTCTTGTGGCCATTCTTACTCTGACATCCAAGCAGTGCACACCTGCTGCTGCGTTCTTCAGCTATAGTTCTTTCACCTGTTGTTGCTGTATGGATTACACCACAAGTTTCCAGCTGCATTGAAAGTACATGTCTCCTGTACCAAGATTCTGTACCGAAATAAAGCTTTTGAAAACTTATCACTGGTCTAACCAACAATTGAGTGAGCTATCTGCCGAGCCATATGGAGTGAAGAAAACATCCAGCACAGACACTCGCAAGGAACGTGGAGCTGTCTACAGGATTCCATTTGCTGCCATCTGGTGAGTCAGAATAGAGAAGGTCACCTTACATGGTGTAAGCCCTTTAGACCGCAAGCTCGTAAGGGCAGGGCTCGCTCACCTAGTGTCTCCTGTGCTCACAACACTTTAAACCTCGTAGCATCTAGTTTTGTATTGTTCCCTGTGCTATATGTTTTATCTTATCTGTAATCACACCTTGTAAAGCGCTACGGAAGATGATGGCGCTATATAAATAAACATTATTATTATTAATATTATTATTAATAATAATAATAATAATAGTGAATTATTATTTTATTTTTTTTCCGGAAGTCTTGTTTGCTTTATGCTTGAAGGAACTCATTATACAGACTGATGGTAACGAGCGCATTTCTAAATAATTACAGCGGATCTACACTCCCCGGCAACTGGTGAGTCGGTAAGTGAGTGATTCCGTCCATTTCCCGGCTTGCTAGGACTCAACTAAGGGGACCTAGTGTCAAAAAAATATTTAAGACAGATTATAAGGCCTCCCCCAAACCCCTAAACCTAAGCTTCTCACAGTGCCTACTTCTCATCCTAGTTGTCACACTACTGTACTCAATTCTCCAACTAGGACTCCACCAAGTGGCTCCTTAGAATAGAATGGCTCGCAGAGTATGAGTAAAATCCAGACATTTGTGGTGTAACAGGAACTGGCTTTACTGGAACATGAGTGCAGTAAGAGAAGGTCACCTTACATGGTGTAAGCCCTTTAGAGTGTAAGCTCGTAAGGGCAGGGCTCTCTCGCCTAGTGTCTCCTGTGCTCACAACACTTTAAATCCCGTAGCATCTAGTTTGTATTGTTTCCTGTGCTATATGTTTTATCTTATCTGTAATCACACTTTGTAAAGCGCTAGGGAAGATGATGGCGCTATATAAATAAATATTATTATTTTTATTATTATTATTATTTATAATTATTATTTATAATTTATAATAATAATAATAATAAGGATTTTTTTTATTTATTAATATTATTATTAATAATAATAATAATAATAGTGAATTATTATTTTATTTTTTTTCCGGAAGTCTTGTTTGCTTTATGCTTGAAGGAACTCATTATACAGACTGATGGTAACGAGCGCATTTCAAAAAAATTACAGCAGATCTACACTCCCCGGCAACTGGTGAGTCGGTAAGTGAGTGATTCCGTCCATTTCCCGGCTTGCTAGGACTCAACTAAGGGGACCTAGAGTCAAAAAAATATTTAAGCCGGATTATAAGGCCCCCCCAAACCCCTAAACCTAAGCTTCTCACAGTGGCCTACTTCTCATCTTAGATGTCACACTACTGTACTCAATTCTCCAACTAGGACTCCACCAAGTGGCTCCTTAGAATAGAATGGCTCGCAGAGTATGAGTAAAATCCAGACATTTGTGGTGTAACAGGAACTGGCTTTACTGGAACATGAGAGCAGTAAGAGAAGGTCACCTTACATGGTGTAAGCCCTTTAGACTGTAAGCTCGTAAGGGCAGGGCTCTCTCACCTAGTGTCTCCTGTGCTCACAACACTTTAAATCCCGTAGCATCTAGTTTTGTATTGTTCCCTGTGCTATATGTTTTATCTTATCTGTAATCACACCTTGTAAAGTGCTACGGAAGGTGATGGCGCTATATAAATAAATATTATTATTAATAATAATAATAATAATAATGGATTTCTTTTATTTCCGGATGTCTTGTTTGCTTTATGTTTGAAGGAACTCATTATACAGACTGATGGCAACGAGCGCATTTCTAAAAAATTACAGCAGATCTACACTCCCCAGCAACTGGTGAGTCGGTAAATAAGTGATTCAGCCCATATACCGGCTTGCTAGGACTCAACTAAGGGAACCTAGAGTCAAAAAAATATTTAAGCCGGATTATAAGGCCCCCCCAAACCCCTAAACCTAAGCTTCTCACAGTGGCCTACTTCTCATCCTAGATGTCACACTACTGTACTCAATTCTCCAACTAGGACTCCACCAAGTGGCTCCTTAGAATAGAATGGCTACCTGAGTAGTGATGCAGAGTGTGTGTAGAATCCACATAGATATTTGTGGTGTAACAGGAACTGGCTTTACTGGAACATGAGTGCAGTAAGAGAAGGTCACCTTACATGGTGTAAGCACTTTAGACTGTAAGCTCGTAAGGGCAGGGCTCGCTCACCTAGTGTCTCCTGTGCTCACAACACTTTAAACCTCGTAGCATCTAGTTTTGTATTGTTCCCTGTACTATATGTTTTATCTTATCTGTAATCACACCTTGTAAAGTGCTACGGAAGGTGATGGCGCTATATAAATAAATATTATTATTAATAATAATAATAATAATAATGGATTTCTTTTATTTCCGGATGTCTTGTTTGCTTTATGTTTGAAGGAACTCATTATACAGACTGATGGCAACGAGCGCATTTCTAAAAAATTACAGCAGATCTACACTCCCCAGCAACTGGTGAGTCGGTAAATAAGTGATTCAGCCCATATACCGGCTTGCTAGGACTCAACTAAGGGAACCTAGAGTCAAAAAAATATTTAAGCCGGATTATAAGGCCCCCCCAAACCCCTAAACCTAAGCTTCTCACAGTGGCCTACTTCTCATCCTAGATGTCACACTACTGTACTCAATTCTCCAACTAGGACTCCACCAAGTGGCTCCTTAGAATAGAATGGCTACCTGAGTAGTGATGCAGAGTGTGTGTAGAATCCACATAGATATTTGTGGTGTAACAGGAACTGGCTTTACTGGAACATGAGTGCAGTAAGAGAAGGTCACCTTACATGGTGTAAGCACTTTAGACTGTAAGCTCGTAAGGGCAGGGCTCGCTCACCTAGTGTCTCCTGTGCTCACAACACTTTAAACCTCGTAGCATCTAGTTTTGTATTGTTCCCTGTACTATATGTTTTATCTTATCTGTAATCACACCTTGTAAAGTGCTACGGAAGGTGATGGCGCTATATAAATAAATATTATTATTAATAATAATAATAATAATAATGGATTTCTTTTATTTCCGGATGTCTTGTTTGCTTTATGTTTGAAGGAACTCATTATACAGACTGATGGCAACGAGCGCATTTCTAAAAAATTACAGCAGATCTACACTCCCCAGCAACTGGTGAGTCGGTAAATAAGTGATTCAGCCCATATACCGGCTTGCTAGGACTCAACTAAGGGAACCTAGAGTCAAAAAAATATTTAAGCCGGATTATAAGGCCCCCCCAAACCCCTAAACCTAAGCTTCTCACAGTGGCCTACTTCTCATCCTAGATGTCACACTACTGTACTCAATTCTCCAACTAGGACTCCACCAAGTGGCTCCTTAGAATAGAATGGCTACCTGAGTAGTGATGCAGAGTGTGTGTAGAATCCACATAGATATTTGTGGTGTAACAGGAACTAGCTTTACTGGAACATGAGTGCAGTAAGAGAAGGTCACCTTACATGGTGTAAGCACTTTAGACTGTAAGCTCGTAAGGGCAGGGCTCGCTCACCTAGTGTCTCCTGTGCTCACAACACTTTAAACCTCATAGCATCTAGTTTTGTTCCCTGTGCTATATGTTTTATCTTATCTGTAATCACAACTTGTAAAGCGCTATAGAAGATGATGGCGCTATATAAATCAACATTATTGGTGGTAGTCATGTAGTGCATGGTGGCGAGGTTCTTTGTGCCGTTTCAGGGGCTAAAACACTTTCGGAATGGCAAATCCCATCGCAATGGGGGATGTGGAGATTTCAATGACAGTCCATGTGAGGTTCTTCCTGCTGAATGGTCTCCCCTGTCATTGCTCTCCTCTTCCTCCTCGCAGGCCGCCAGCTCTCCAATCTCTGACACTGCGGGATGCGAGATGGACGTGACCACCACAGAGAGGCTTTAGAAAAGTGATCTCACTATCATCATACTGACTATTCAGTCTCACGCCGTCAAGCCGGGAAATAGGAAGTACACATCATGAATTCCTTTTTCAAAAATATTTTTAGAAACAGATATTTCTTCATTTTAGAGATATTTAGAGGGATACAGAAGGCAAAGGCGATTCTTACACCATTGTGTCGGGCTTCGTTTGGCACTGTCCTGAAGTGTTTTCCATTATTTTTAAATAGAAAAAGAAATGGCTGAGATCTTGAGGTTTACGGTTTCACCTTATGATTTACTTTGAAATATGTGGGTGTGGCCCTTGGCTCTGCGATGCAGCATAATAATCAACATAATAGGCGGGATATGTAAATACCTAATATTGTGCTTTATAAGGGGGACTTCTCATTACCCTGGCTGTGCTCCTCCCTCACTCCCAGTGTCACAGAAACATAGAAGGTTGATGGCATAAGGAGAGCATACGGTCCATCTAGTCTGCCCTTATGTGTATACTGTATGTGCTCTGTATCTTATGTGTATACTGTATGTTCTCTGTATCTTATGTGTATACTGTATGTTCTCTGTATCTTATGTATATACTGTATGTTCTCTGTATCTTATGTGTATACTGTATGTTCTCTGTATCTTATGTGTATACTGTATGTTCTCTGTATCTTATGTGTATACTGTATGTTCTCTGTATCTTATGTGTATACTGTATGTTCTCTATATCTTATGTATATACTGTATGTTCTCTGTATCTTATGTGTATACTGTATGTTCCCTGTATCTTATGTGTATACTGTATGTTCTCTGTATCTTATGTGTATACTGTATGTTCTCTGTATCTTATGTATATACTGTATGTTCTCTGTATCTTATGTGTATACTGTATGTTCTCTGTATCTTATGTGTATACTGTATGTTCTCTGTATCTTATGTGTATACTGTATGTTCTCTGTATCTTATGTGTATACTGTATGTTCTCTATATCTTATGTATATACTGTATGTTCTCTGTATCTTATGTGTATACTGTATGTTCCCTGTATCTTATGTGTATACTGTATGTTCTCTGTATCTTATGTGTATACTGTATGTTCTCTGTATCTTATGTATATACTGTATGTTCTCTGTATCTTATGTGTATACTGTATGTTCTCTGTATCTTATGTGTATACTGTATGTTCTCTGTATCTTATGTGTATACTGTATGTTCTCTGTATCTTATGTGTATACTGTATGTTCTCTATATCTTATGTATATACTGTATGTTCTCTGTATCTTATGTGTATACTGTATGTTCCCTGTATCTTATGTGTATACTGTATGTTCTCTGTATCTTATGTGTATACTGTATGTTCTCTGTATCTTATGTATATACTGTATGTTCTCTGTATCTTATGTGTATACTGTATGTTCTCTGTATCTTATGTGTATACTGTATGTTCTCTATATCTTATGTATATACTGTATGTTCTCTGTATCTTATGTGTATACTGTATGTTCCCTGTATCTTATGTGTATACTGTATGTTCCCTGTATCTTATGTGTATACTGTATGTTCTCTGTATCTTATGTGTATACTGTGTGTTCTCTTTATCTTATGTGTATACTGTATGTTCTCTGTATCTTATGTATATACTGTATGTTCCCTGTATCTTATGTGTATACTGTGTGTTCTCTTTATCTTATGTGTATACTGTATGTTCTCTGTATCTTATGTGTATACTGTATGTTCTCTGTATCTTATGTGTATACTGTGTGTTCTCTTTATCTTATGTGTATACTGTATGTTCTCTGTATCTTATGTGTATACTGTGTGTTCTCTTTATCTTATGTGTATACTGTATGTTCTCTGTATCTTATGTGTATACTGTATGTTCTCTGTATCTTATGTGTATACTGTATGTTCTCTGTATCTTATGTGTATACTGTATGTTCTCTGTATCTTATGTGTATACTGTATGTTCTCTTTATCTTATGTATATACTGTATGTTCTCTGTATCTTATGTGTATACTGTATGTTCTCTTTATCTTATGTGTATACTGTATGTTCTCTTTATCTTAGGATAGATGTGTGCTTATCCCAGGTGTGTTTAAATTCAGTGACTTCAGTTGATTTTTCAGCTACCTCTGCTGGAAGTTTGTTCCCAGCACCTACTACTCTTTCTATAATATAATATTTTCTAACATTGCTCCTGATCTCCCCCCCGACTAGCTTCAGGTTGGGCCCCCTTGTTCTGTCACTAAGGGGGTTATTTATGAAGGGATAGCGTCAGGTAGCGCCTTGTTAATGAGAGGTAGCGACAGGTAGCGACTGGTGAATGCCGGACACGGCACGCAATTACACATTTATCAAGCAGAATCTGTTTAGTGACTGGGATAGCGCCATGTAGCGTCTGATTCATAATTATCCCAGCCTCAGCAAACAGCGCCGGCGTTCAGCCTTGCATAGCACCAGGTATGACCTCTCGCTACCTGTCGCTCTCCCATACATTTCAATGGACGATCCTTTTCTTCTCTTTAAACTTGTTTTTTTTTTTTTTTTTTTTTTATCTCAAATAATTCTGTGACCTCTTCTGGCATTGAAAACGCATTTTTTTCAAAATTTCTTCATGTTTTATATATTTCTTCAGAAATGACATTACAGGTCTGGTATTAAAGTGTTCATGTTACAATGTTGTTACAATGTAATTCCATATGTTGGATAGATGCTGAAAAACAGACTTTAATCACACCGCCTCCTGCGCTCTGGGCTTCAGAGAAGCATTTTTCAGCGCCTGAGTTTTGTGAGGCTGTTTTTTTGCTGAATATGGTGTGAGTCGGTCGCTATGAGCAGTCGCTAACATGCGCTCCCATACAGCGCTGTACTGGTCAAATAGCGACTCCTCACAATGTATTCATCATTACTGAACAGCGCCTGAGTTTTGTGAGGCTGTTTTTTTGCTGAATATGGTGTGAGTCGGACGCTATGAGCAGTTGCTAACATGCGCTCGCATACAGCGCTGTACTGGTCAAATAGCGACTCATCACAATGTATTCACCATTGCTGCACAGTGACTGAGTCGCTATGAACTAGCGACCTAAGCACAACGACTACTAGTGGGCGCTCTGAAAATGCTTGCTACAGACGCTCATCTGTCGCTACCTGGCGTTAGAGATGAATCAGCTTGCCAATCCATTTCAGTCACAATCTCCGCACTCCCATGGTGTTCCCAAAGGTCACACAAATGTGTTTTTATTGTTTTCCTGGCCGTCGGAGTATCTGGGAGAAAGCTGGGAAGCCCCCAGGGGTATTGTGGGAATATGTTCCTCCATTCATGAGCTGAGCCCGGGCTCCAATATGCCGGAATGTCAGCAATGAGCTCCGCGTTCATCTTCTATATTAGCTGTCACTGGTCTCATCTCCTTTCAGGCAGATTCTGAAACATTGCCTTCACCTCCAATGACCATGAATGTCAGGATGTTCTATTTACTACATGAGGGGAGCTGCCAAACGCCATCTCACCGCGTTTTCCATCAGGAAATTTTTTTTTTCTTTCTTTTTAATAAAGCGGGAGGAGGGGGTTAGACCACAGGTAGTCAAATCGTTGTGGCTAGAGAAGAGCGAACTGATTCTTTTGAACCAGTATTTGCATCGAATCTCAGGGAAAAATCTAAAAAAAATTACATAGGGCCTTATTCATTAAGGGATAGCGTCAGGTAGCGCCTTGTAAATGACAGGTAGCGACAGGTAGAGACTGGTGAACGCCGGACACGGCAGCAATTACACATTTATCAAGCGAATTCTGGTGAGCGACTGGAACAGCGCCATGTAGCGTCTGATTCATCATTATCCCAGGCTCCGCGTACAGCGCCGGCGTTCAGCCTTGCAGAGCACCACGTCTTACCTCTCGCTACCTGGCGCTCTCCCATACATTTCTATGGACGTTCTTTTACTTCTCTTTAAAGTGGACCAACACCCAGGGGTGATCGGCCCAGGAATCTATAAGATTCCCGGGCCGATCACATCCCTCACCGCTGGGCATCCGAGATCGGGATGTCCCGCGGGGTGAAACCCCCCTAAAAGCGCCAAGAAACCTTACCTTATCGGCGACGGATCAGCCGCCGCCGCCTCCCACGCGTCCCTCTAGCAGTGTGCGCGCCCGTGCCGGCGCGTGCCCTGTAAAAGGGACGCGTGGGAGGAGGCGGCGGCGGCGGCTTATCCCTCGCTTGTCCGTCGCCGAAAAGGTACGTTTTTTGGGGGGTTTCACACAGCGGGGCATCCTGATCTCGGATGCCCCGCTGAAGTGGACCAACACCCAGGATAGTGAAAATCCTGGGTCTTGGTCCACTTTAAACAGGGGGTTTTTATTTTTATTATTTTTTTTTATTCTCAAATAATGTTGTGACCTCCCCTGGCCTTGAAAATGCCATTTTTGAAAACTTTTTTCGTTTTTTTATATATTTAGGCTGAATTGTCATTACAGGTCTGGCATTAAAGTGCATTAAAGTGGCATTAAAGTGTTCATGTTACAATGTTATAACTGTCACTGCCATCTGGTACCTGTCAGAGGGTCACACAATAGGCCTTGAAGGGCCGCATCCGGCCCCTGGGCCTTGAGCTTGGCACGTGTTCTATTTCCTCATTCCATTAAAATCGATATGCAAAAACTCAGTAAAAATGTAACAAACACTACTACGTGTTTCGCGCCAAGGAAGGCCCATAATCGTGATTAAGGGCATTCCTTGGCCTGAAACGCGTAGATGTGTTGGATTGATTTTTTAATGGAAACCGTGGCTGGCCATCATTTGGTTGTACTTTATGAGGCCGATTCATTAACAGCGTCAGGTAGCGACAGTTGAGCGACTGTAGCAGCATTTTCAGAGCGCCCGCTAGTAGTCACTGTGCTTGGCCGTTGTTCGGTAGTTGATAGCGACTCAGTCGGTTTGCCGTAATGTTGAATATTGGGTGAGGAGTCGCTATTTGACAGGTTCCGCGCTGTATGGGAGCGCATGATAGCGACTGGCCCTGGCGACCGGCTTCCACCATATTCATTAACAAATCACGCTCAAAAAATTCTTGCGCTGTAAAATGCATGTTTAAACCCCAGAGCGCTGGCGGCGATGGGTTAAAAGTAGTTTTTTAACCCCCAAACAACCATAATTTTGGAAACCAAAAAAAACAAGTTTTTAAAATAATTTTGTAATATGAATACATTAAAGTGGACCAACACCCAGGGGTGATCGGCCCGGAAATCTATAAGATTCCCGGGCCGATCACCCCCCACCCCGCGGGACATCCGAGATCGGGATGTCCCGCGGGGTGAAACCCCCCAGAAACCCCAAAAACGCCTTACCTGATCCGCCGCCGCTTCCGCCGCCGCCGCCTCCCGCGCACCCCTCCAGACGTGCGCGCGCCCGCGCCGGCCCTCTGTGAATGGCCGGCGGGGGCGCGCGCGCGCCGAGAGTGACGCGCGGGAGGCGGCGGCGGCGGAAGCGGCCTGGACGTTCCTGATCCCCGCCTGGACGTTGGCGGGGATTGGCTGCGGCGCTCACGTGGGAGCGTTGAGAGGTGAGTTTTTTGGGGTTTCTGGGGGGTTTCACACAGCGGGGCACCCCCGATCGGGGTGCCCCGCCGAAGTGGACCAAAACCCAGGATAGTCAAAATCCTGGGTGTTGGTCCACTTTAATATCAGACCTGTAATATAAATTCTGTACATTTTTTTTTTTTACCTTAAAAAAATTATTTAAAATGGCAGAAGTGGTCACAGAATTTTTCACATAAAAAAAAAAATTAATAACAATTAATTATTAATCTTTAAAGATTGTTCCATTGAAATGCATTGGAGAGCGCCAGGTAGCGAGAGGTCATACCTGTCGCTGTTCAAGGTCGGACGCTGGCGCTGTGGGCTGAGGCTGGAATAATGATGAATGAGTCGCTATATGGCGCTATCTCAGTCACTAAGCAGGATTGCCTTGATAAATGTGTGATTGTGGTGGGGAGCCGGCGTTCTCGTGGCGGGGCGCGTCATTACCGGCCGCTCACCAGTCGCTACCTGTCGCTATTCCTTGTTAAATAAGGGCCTAAGATTTGGATTGGAGCGCACCTTGCCAGGCCAGATGATTTCCTTACACTTGGGATCTGGATTATGCTTAAGATAGAGCTGACCACGTGTTTTTCAGACATGTAGTCTATTGGCTAGGGAATCTATTTTGGGAGGTTTAATACCAAGCTGGGCATGACTGAAGGGCTCTTAAAGTGGACCAAAAACCCACAGAGATCAGCACAGGAATCTATAAGATTTCAGGGCCGCTTGATTCCCTCCCCTCGGGGCATCCAAAATTGGGATGCCCCACTGTGTGAAACCCCCCATGTCGCCCATAAACTCGCCTTCTTTCCTGGTCCGGCATATGCACAAGCAGCAGCCGCAATCCCGCTATCCCTCTAGCAGGACCTGCACAGGCATTTGTGCATGACCGGAGCGGGCATGCCCCTGTTAGAGGGTAGTGGGGGATGCAGCCGCCATCATGCTCGGATCCACTCGCCTTAGACAATGGGGCGGGAGCGGATCCGAGCACGCTGGTTGGACTAGAGGCCGCACATAGGACCAGGAAGAGGTAAGTTTCTCACAGCGGGGCATCCCCTATGGGGGTGCCCGGACCAAAACCCAGGGTAATTTCCACTTTAAGCAAGGCACGCAACCCCTAACTGCTCCTCGGGAAGCGTGGCTAGGGCAGCTCTGGGCACATGTGCAGTCACTGGTGTGTGTTCTCACTGCACGGATGGGATAAATGTGTGCGCAAACAGACAATGACAATATACAGTTTGAAGCGCTGGAATGTGGGTGGTTGCTTCAGCCTAATAGTAAGGGGTCACACCTTGTGAAAGTGTAGATGTTTTGGGATTTCTTCTTTGGTCGCTAAGGGCCTTATTCATGAAGGCATAGCGCCAGGTAGCACCTGTACAGCGGCAGGTAGCGGCAGGTGAACGCCGGCTGCGGCACACAACACCACATTTATGATGCCGAATCTGGTAAGAGACTGGAACAAAGCCATGTAGCGTCCGATTCATCATTATCCCAGGCACAGAGTACAGCGCCGGCGTTCAGCCTTGCAGAGCGCCACGTCTTAGCTGTCGCTACCTGGCGCTCTCCCATACATTTCTATGGACCATCCTTAAATCCCTTTCCTGATCCCAATTTTTTTTTCCCCTAAAAATAACCAAAAACCTTCTGACATGTATGCTGGGCAACAAAATGACATTTTTGAAAACATTTTGGATTAATAATATTTTTATGCAGAATTGTCCTTACATGTCTGGTATTAAAGTGTTCATGTCACAATGTAATAACAATGTAATTCCATGTGTTTTCTCTTTGTTACTAGTAGATACATGTTCATAAACAGCCTTAAATCACACAGCGTCTGGCGCTATGGGCTACAACTACATGATTTTGAGCGCCGGAGATGTTTGAGGCTGTTTTTTTGATGAATGTGGTGTTAGTCAGTCGCACTGAGCTGGCGTTACGGTGCGCTCACATACAGCGTAGTATAGCGACTCACACATCAATGCCGGACAGCGATTGAGGCGCTGTGAAACAATTATCCACAGCAATTACTAGCGGGCGCTCTGAAATCCTCGCTCATCTGTCGCTACCTGGCGCTAGTAATGAATCAGCCTGCCCGATGGTTAGGGTGGCCAAAAAGAGAAGTCAAGTTTAGTCGCGCATTAAGGGTTATATCAGAGATAAATTAGCCCAGATATATGCTATAGCTGGGAAAAAACAAGTACCTCTGTTACTTTAAGCTGAGTACCAAAATTAATCTTTCAGTCATACAAATATTATTGACACAGCTAGTATGCTTGTATTAATCAAAGAGTTAAATTAGGACACTCACCGCCATGGCCAGGGGGCGCAAGACCTACCCAGGGCCCCTGAGGTTCCAACTCTCGTGAGTTGCTCTTTCAATGGCAGATTCTCCAAGTCGATGAATAGTTCGGTTCTGCTTTAAGTTGCCTGAGGGGATTCTTGTGAGTTCAGTGATGGTGTAAATAATTGTCCTTATTAGAAGCATGACAAAAATTTATTGTGGCATGTGCCAGTCAGGGCCAGCACCATAAATATATAAAATAAATACCCGTATATACTCGAGTATAGGCCGACCCGAATATAAGCCGAGGCACCTAATTTTACCCCAAAAACCTGGAAAAAGTTATTGACCCGAGTATAAGCCGAGGCGGCTTTTTTCAATTGGAATTGGAGTTGATTTGAGGAATCACCCCTGACCACGCCCCCAGCCATCACCTAAGAATTAAATAAAAATAAATAATAATAATACAGTGAGGGGCATCCCTTGTTACAGCCAGTTAGGGGCATCCCTCATTACAGCCATTCAGGTGTAACACAGCACACACACAACATACACACAGCACACACAACACACACACAAACACAACACAGCACACAATACAGCACACATACACACACAAGGCACACACAACACACAGCACACAACACAGCACACATACAATGCACACAACACACACACTCACCAGTTCAGCTCCTGCAGAATCTTCAGCGAGGCTCCTTCCAGCGACGGTGCGGGACAGAGTGAGGACGGCGCGGGACGACGGCATGGGTCCATCTAGTCGCAATGCCCCTGGACGCAGGGCAGAAGAGCCGCCTCGGAGGCTTCAGAACTCGGCGGGGAGATCAGTACACCCAGCGCGAGGTGGGTGTACCAAGATGGCGGCCGGCGCGCTCTGCGCCGCCACGTCACTGAGGCCCGGGCCGCCATCTTGGTACACCCACCTCGCGCTGGGTGTACTGATCTCCCCGCCGAGTTCTGAAGCCTCGGCGGCTCGTCTGCCGCCTCGGAGGCTCTTCTGCCACTTCCTCCGCCCCCTCGCTCAGGTAAGTCAGGTTACTGACTCGAGTATAAGCCGAGGCTGCTTTTTTCAGCCCAAAAAGTGGGCTGAAAAACTCGGCTTATACTCGAGTATATACGGTAAATAAAGTAACACAGGGAGGCCGATTCATTAACAGCGGCAGGTAGCGACAGTTGAGCGACTGTAGCGGCATTCTCAGAGCGCCCGCTAGTAGTCGCTGTGCTTGGCCGTTGTTCGGTAGTTGATAGCGACTCAGTCGGTTTGCCGTAATGTTGAATATTGGGTGAGGAGTCGCTATTTGACAGGTTCCGCGCTGTATGGGAGCGCATGATAGCGACTGGCCATAGCGACCGGCTTTCACCATATTCATTAAAAAATCACGCTCCAAAAATTCTCGCGCTGTGAAATGCATGTTTAAACCCCAGAGCGCTGGCGGCGATGGGTTAAAAGTAGTTTTTTAACCCCCAAACAACCATATTTTTGGAAACCAAAAAAAACAAGTTTTTTAAATAATTTAGTAATATGAATACATTAATATCAGACCTGTAATATCAATTCTGTACAATTTTTTTAAATCTAAAATGCCATCTAAAATGGCAGAAGTGGTCACAGAATTTTTCACATTTAAAAAAAAAAACATTAATAACAATTAATTATGAATATTTAAAGATTGTTCCATTGAAATGCATTGGAGAGCGCCAGGTAGCGAGAGGTCATACCTGTCGCTGTTCAAGGTCGGACGCTGGCGCTGTGGGCTGAGGCTGGAATAATGATGAATGAGTCGCTATATGGCGCTATCTCAGTCGCTAAGCAGGATTGGCTTGATAAATGTGTGATTGTGGTGGGGAGCCGGCGTTCTCGTGGCGGTGCCCGTCATTACCGGCCGCTCACCAGTCGCTACCTGTCGCTATCCCTTGTTAAATAAGGGCCTAAGGTAAAATGAGGAAATTGGTTTCCTCTTTCTTTAAAAGAAATTGTCCGGGAACACGCGCTGGAGTCCTCTCACACTAGCTCCTTTGCTGGTTCTGTGTAATAGTGAGGATGTTAATTAGGGAAAGTCCGTGACCCGGTGGGTCATTGGAATATCTTCAGTAGAGAGGAAGGTTGCTCCGTAGGAGTATCAGCGCCTTCAGCGCTCTTTAAACGCTTTTATAACGGCGGGACCGGCGGCGAGGTGGGCTCATTTGATGCCGCACAGCGTAACCTGTCTACACGTGCTGCGGGCGCTCTTTGTGTCTGGGCGGTGCGTTATTGGTCAGGTTCCAGGCACCTCGTTTGGGGTTACCCCATAGGGGGGAGATCTGATCAATTTCTAGTCAAGGTATTATATATTTTTTGCTTACTATCAAATTGTTTTTTTTTTTACTTAATATCTGTGGTTTATTTATTCTGATATAGATCAATATTTTGATCACAGTAAAATACAATTCATCATCATCACCTTATTATATTGATAGGCACCTTTGAAATGATTATGCCCCTATTTTTGGTACCACACAATGCCCCAACTTTTTATTCTTGGTTTTCCCAACTGCACAATTGTGCCAGCCAGTAATTTAAAATGAATATTTATTATACTTTATTATTTTTAGATTTGCCATTGGGCTATGCTGTGCTGAATGTTCCAGCTATTGGGCAACTGTATCACTAAGCTGACAAGTTTCTATGGGCCTTCCACACCAGGAGTATCATGTATAATCACAGAGCAGGTATTTTATGTCAAAATGACTGACATGTGAGTTAAATGATATACATTGTTACATTTATCTGTATCTTATTCATTGTTTTTTCTGTTGTTTTGTATTTATATTTTTCATGTATAGTACTAAAAATAAAGAATACAATAAAACGAATAGACGGGCGCTGAAGAAGCCTGGTGTACAGGCGAAACTAGTCCGCCCTACATTTGGAAAAGAGAGTGGAATATTTTGCCTATGGATTGAATTTTATGTATGGTACCAATACGGCTGTTAATTGCCAGGCATGTAACTTTGTAATATGGTGCTTTACCATCTGAGCATCACGTTATGTTTATTTATGTTGCATTTCTCTACCATGAGTTATGCTTTTTAAGTTGCTGTAATAATTACAAATATTGATTTTACTATATCTAAGTGTATAATAGTTTACTTTACGGCGGGGTTAGACAAACCGGAGCTATGGTGCTTATCATTAGGGGTACCCAATAACCCCATTTTTTGTACTTTGCTGTCCATTTGGTGCACCGAGCCGGTACTATACCAGCCATTCTGTTTAGGCCACCTGGGAGGTCATTATCCGGGTGACCTTTATTCCCTTTTTTTTTTTTACATAAAATTTAAATTTTACTTTGAGTTAAGGTAAGGTCGTATATATTAGGTTCATAGGAACCTTTTTGTTTGTACTCTTTAAATGTAGCTATACAGCAGCGTGCCTCCTGCTAGCAACCTTCCTATCTACGAAGATATTCCAAGGACCCATCTTAGTGACCAAAGAGGAAATCACAAAACATCTACAATGACAATATAAACACATTATTCATTTATCATTATAAAGTAGGACATTTTATTAAAGCCGGCCCTGGGGAGAACAGTAGCCCTCTGTAGAGTGTAGGTCCACTTTAAGACTCTGATCTTTTCTTAAGTACAATGCAGTACTTTTAAAAACTCGTCTACATTTCAAATTGTGAGATGTGCTGCCCTGTAAAGAAAAATAAAATGTGCCCCCCCCCCCCCCATCTCTCCTCGGGAAGGATGTCTGAAAGGACAAACTGCCGGAGCAGTGCAAGGAGGGCCGCTGAGCCTATCGACCTGCCGGAAGCATAAATCAATTTTCTGTCTGCTCTGGAGGTGTCTGATGTGAGCAGGCAGGAGGAGCCGGCCTCTGATTATTTGTGAGACACAAGATGACTCCATTTTCCCGTATCATAAAGGTTCCCTGTGTATTTTGTTTGTACTCACCCTGCTGTGTTCCTGAAGAGTTCATGTTCTTCAGGAACTCGGATTACTTTACATGCAGCGCAGCACAAAATACTTTGGCTAGTGTAACATCCTTTGATCTCCTACAAAGGCTTTTCACTTTTACTAAGCCATTACTAGGCTTCGCACTAAACTCTGCAGGTGTCACCAAAGTGTCTGGGGAGCGGGCTCTGAAGGTCTCCAGTGGGTGCTAAGCTATTACGAAAAATGTCCCAATGATAAAAATCCATATAACTATGCTGGATGGTGGGAGGAGGAGTCACTTATACACCCGTCATCAAGAAATATCCAGCCAGGCTTGTTTTTTTATTTTAAAGGAAGGAAATGGAAATCAGGGGTGAGAGGTTCTGTCACCCCGGATAGACTAAAACTGGCATCCCTGGATTTTATTCCTACCAGAAGAGAAAAAAACACAAGCTTGGCGGGAGTTTTATTCAGTGCGGGTGTATAAGTGACCCCTCCTCTCATTAGCTAATGTGTTTATATGGATTTTTAATATTACACAATTCGCGATAGTGCTCCTTCCCATCCTAAACATTATAACTATTCCCTCACATGCTTCACATGGTATCAGCCTTTTGTCCCATATGTGGTCCCTCTCAGGCCAAGCTTTGTAACCGTTATCCAATAAGCTTCACGTCACCAGCATTGTGTTTCATGTGTGATCTCTCCCAAATCTAACTTTGTTACCATTACCGCACATGCTTCACATAGTACCAGCCAAGTGCCCCATGTGTCACCTCTGTCCAGGGGTCTTCTCTCTCAAACACCGGTCCGGGTCTTCATCGGGACAGAGAACAGTGATTCTCTGCCCTGCCTGCCGACATAGGGAGGGGCCTTTTATACCACCGAGTGAGATGATGTCAGCTCACTCTGTCTGTATAAGAGGCCCCTCCCTGCAGTGGGAGCAAGAGACGAAGCCCAGAGTAATGTTGATCCTCTGCCTCGCTCCTGGTTTCCGGAGCTCCCTACCGGCTGTCAGAAGCAGTGATGGACATTAGCAGTAATCGGCTATGGAAGGAGGTAAGTAGTAAAAAAAAAAATGTGTGTGTGTTTTTACACTTAACACTTTGTGAACTGGTAGGGGTCCTTGATAACCCTATACCAGTTCACAGGGCAGGAGTGGCTGGCAAGTCACCTGCCAGCAAGCAGGTCACTTGTCATTATACCCCGCCTCATTACCTGCATCTCCAAAACCCCTGTGGGCTGGTAGCCTTTAGGGCTGAGGGCCGGCCGCTCGGTGCCCCATGTTTGATCCCTTTCAGGCCAAGCTTTGTAACCATTCCGCACATGCTTCACATGGTACCAGCCTAGTGCCCCATGTGTGGTCCCTTTCAGGCCAAGCTTTGTAACCATTCCCTAATAAGTTTCACATGGTACCGTACCAGCCTATGACCCCATGTTTGGTCCTTTTCAGGCCAAGCTTTGTAACCATTCCCGCACATGCTTCACATGGTACCAACCTAGTGCCCCATGTGTGGTCCCTTTCAGGCCAAGCTTTGTAACCATTCCCGCACATGCTTCACATGGTACCAACCTAGTGCCCCATGTGTGGTCCCTTTCAGGCCAAGCTTTGTAACCATTCCCGCACATGCTTCACATGGTACCAACCTAGTGCCCCATGTGTGGTCCCTTTCAGGCCAAGCTTTGTAACCATTCCCGCACATGTTTCACATGGTACCAACCTAGTGCCCCATGTGTGGTCCCTTTCAGGCCAAGCTTTGTAACCATTCCCGCACATGCTTCACTTGGTACCAGCCTGGTGCCCCATGTGTGGTCCCTTTCAGGCCAAGCTTTGTAACCATTCCGCACATGCTTCACTTGGTACCAGCCTGGTGCCCCATGTGTGGTCCCTTTCAGGCCAAGCTTTGTAACCATTCCCGCACATGCTTCACTTGGTACCAGCCTGGTGCCCCATGTGTGGTCCCTTTCAGGCCAAGCTTTGTAACCATTCCCGCACATGTTTCACATGGTACCAACCTAGTGCCCCATGTGTGGTCCCTTTCAGGCCAAGCTTTGTAACCATTCCCGCACATGCTTCACTTGGTACCAGCCTGGTGCCCCATGTGTGGTCCCTTTCAGGCCAAGCTTTGTAACCATTCCTGCACATGCTTCACCTAGTACCAACCTATGACCCCATGTTTGGTCCTTTTCAGGCCAAGCTTTGTAACCATTCCCGCACATGCTTCACATGGTACCAGCCTACTGCCCCATGTGTGGTCCCTTTTAGGCCAAGCTTTGTAACCATTCCTGCACATGCTTCACATGGTACCAGCCTACTGCCCCATGTGTGGTCCCTTTTAGGCCAAGCTTTGTAACCATTCCCGCACATGCTTCACATGGTACCAGCCTACTGCCCCATGTGTGGTCCCTTTTAGGCCAAGCTTTGTAACCATTCCCGCACATGCTTCACATGGTACCAGCCTAGTGCCCCATGTTTGGTCCCTCCCTGGCCAAACTTTGTAACTACTCCATCAGATGCTTCACATGGTACCAGCCTAGTGCCCCATGTGGGGTTCCTTTCATGCCAAACTTTGTAGCTATTCCCACACATGGAGCTATGTCTCAATCCTTGTAGTAATGACACACGAACAGGCCCATGGAGTCTCAGGCTGCCTGCATACAGGAAGTGTCATCTGACTGTGCCGCTCTGCATTGTGGGATTGCTGTCCTTTTGATCCCAGCTCTGCTCTGTCTGCACCCCCTGCACTTTATCCAGCTCTCCTCAGTATGTGATGCTTTTGAAGCACGATGTATCCCGTATCCTAGAGTCCTGAACAGAGTTGCAGCCCAGTGGGAGAAAGAATAATAAGTAATAAGTAAGTAACTAAAAACGTAAAATATATTAATTTCAGATGATGGGGAATAGTTCTTTAAAGGTTTAGGTTATTCATTAAATCATTCTAAAGGTCCGCTTTAAGCTGCATGCAGATAAAAATCCTTTAGTGACTTGGATGGGTTAATGTTGCTTTTCCCCTTCTAAGCAAACGTTTGAAACTGCTTCCTGGGCTGGATGTCATTCGTCTTTCCGATACATTGATTCCAATTCCATCACTTACTGCTCAGGATCAGCAACAATGAGGCCATTGTGGAAATTGGGTAATAAAGGCGATGGTTGAATATGGCCGTGTAGCAGTTAAGCGGAGGAATGTTCCAGGGTGCGGGTCAGTGAAAGGTTTCTGATGAGATTACACAACGGGAGATCAGCCCTGGCGATGGCGGCAGAGGAAAACGCGTCCATGCAGGCCCCTGCGCGAAAGGCGAGCACCATTAAACCGGACCTTCAGCATCATTTAATCAAAAGCCCAAACCCTTAAAAAACTATTCCCCAGCATTTAAAATTAATATATTTAAGTTTCTATTCACTTATTCTTTGCTCCGCTGGGCGGCAACTCTGTTCAGGACTCTAGCATGGGCCGCCATCTTGGATGTTAAAAGGCTCAAAAAATGTACTAGGTGCGGGTAGCATGATTTTTAATGTGGGCAATCTATATGTACAGGGTGAGGGAAACATGCAAGATAGGCTCTTATTCAGGGTGAGGGTCCGGATTAATGTGGGCAATCTGTATGTACAGGGAGAAAACATATAAGATAGGCTCTTATTCAGGGTGAAGGTCCGGATTAATGTGGGCAATCTGTATGTACAGGGGGGGGAACATATAAGATAGGCTCTTATTCAGGGTAAAGGTCCGGATTCATGTGGGCAATCTGTATGTACAGGGTGGGAGAAACATATAAGATAGGCTCTTATTCAGGGTGAGGGTCCAGATTAATGTGGGCAATCTGTATGTACAGGGTGAAGGTCCGGTTTAAGATTTCCTTATTCTGGTGTGGAGAAACATAGCACAGGAGTTTATCAAGGGGCGCTGGGTCCATACCCAAGCCCCCCCCCCCCCCCCCCCCACCACCACCACCACCATAGGGCTTCTGGTATGCAAAGATTTAAAGTGCCAAACTGTAATCAGGGCCTTAATTCTTATTAGGCAACTCTAGGTCTTTACATTCCCACAGGAGGTGCTGTAGAGTTGGCATTACTGCTATAGTGGCTGGAGCCTTAATGCCCCCTCATGAGCACCCCCAACCACAGAAAGACAGATGGTGTGTATGTGGGAGGCAAGAGAGGATGCAAAAGGTTAAACCCAGCCAAAGCATCCCCCTCAACATGTCAACTGCCAACTCGACCTGGCATATTCCCCATCCCCCAACCACTGGCCAACACCACTCACCTAATCCTCATCCCAAACCACTGACCAACACCACTCCCCTAATCCACATCCCAAACCACTGGCCAACACCACTCACCTAATCCACATCCCAAACCACTGGCCAACACCACTCACCTAATCCACATCCCAAACCACTGGCCAACACCACTCCCCTAATCCACATCCCAAACCACTGACCAACACCACTCCCCTAATCCACATCCCAAACCACTGACCAACACCACTCCCCTAATCCACATCCCAAACCACTGGCCAACACCACTCCCCTAATCCACATCCCAAACCACTGACCAACATCACTCCCATAATCCCTGTCCCTAATGATTGGCCAACACCACTCCCCTAATTCACATCCCAAACCACTGACCAACATCACTCCCCTAATCCACATCCCAAACCACTGGCCAACACTACTCCCCTAATCCACATCCCAAACCACTGACCAACATCACTCCCCTAATCCACATCCCAAACCACTGACCAACACCGCTCCCATAATCCCTGTCCCTAACGATTGGCCAACACCACTCCCCTAATCCACATCCCAAACCACTGGCCAACACCACTCCCCTAATCCACATCCCAAACCACTGACCAACATCACTCCCCTAATCCACATCCCAAACCACTGGCCAACACTACTCCCCTAATCCACATCCCAAACCACTGACCAACATCACTCCCCTAATCCACATCCCAAACCACTGACCAACACCACTCCCCTAATCCACATCCCAAACCACTGACCAACCTCACTCCCCTAATCCACATCCCAAACCACTGACAAACACCACTCCCCTAATCCATGTCCCAAACCACTGGTGACACCACTCATCTATTCTCCATCCCCAACCACTGGCCAACACCTCTCTCCTAATCCACATCCCAAACCACTGGCCAACACCACTCACCTAATCCTCATCCCAAACCACTGACCAACACCTCTCCCCTAATCCCTGTCCCCAACCACTGGCCAACACCACTCAACTAATCCCTGTCCACAACCACTGGCCAACACCACTCACCTATTCCCAATCCTAAACCACTGACCAACACCACTCACCTATTCCCAATCCTAAACCACTGACCAACACCACTTTCCTATTCCCTGTTCCCAACACCAGTCAAGTAATCCCGGTCCCCAAGCACTGGCCAACACCACTTACCAATTCCCTGTCCACATCCACTGGCCAACACCACCCCCCTAATCCACATCCCAAGTTAAAAATGTGAGTTTTGGTCCTCTTTAATCCGGCCCTGCTCCCACCTTTCCACAGCAACACAATAAACAAGACCTTTAGATCAGCAACTTTAACTAGCGCTTCCTTTTCACGATTCACCTTTACCAACAAGTGTTTTGCCCTTTAGGAAGGACCCGGAGTCCATGGAGGGATCCCGTCACCCAGCTAATCTCCGCTCCTTCGGATGATAAACACTCGGCTCCGCCAGGTGATCGCGGAGCACGTCCCTGGAAAATAGACATTGTGTATCTGCGGCCAGATATTGCAGCTGGAAAATACCTTATCTGCATTTGGCTGCAAGTGATTTATGGTGTGTATTAAAGCGGCGGCCAGTAATATTCTGCCTTTGGATTCTCATTGCATTACTCTAGATGCGATTTGGGGGCGAGGAACACTTATGTGTTTGGGGAGAGGAACGTTTGGGATAGATACTGTTTTTTTTTAATATTCTAAAACTAGATCTGGTACTTTCTAAATAGAATTTACATCTGTAATCTGGTTTAGTGTGTGTCCTTGTAATGAGGCTGAAACTGGCCGAGGAAACAAGATGATAACTGAATAGCTGGATGTATATCAGGAGGTAGAATCTGGTAATAAACCCATCAAAAACTCTTGAGATGGTAGTGGACTTCTGGATAAACCCTGCACCCAAGTCACCCCTTTTCATCAATGGGGTAGAAATCAAAAGACCTAAAGGAGCCACAGCACTTAACCCTGTTAGCTTGCAGACCAACCTAAAAGCTCTCTCTATATCTGGTTAAAAACAGAGGTCTCGGTCCACACACATCTGCAGAAGTATGCTTAAAGTGGACCAACACCGAGAGGTGATCGGCCCGGAAATCTATAAGATTCCCGGGCCGATCACCTCCCACCCCACGGGACATCCGAGATCGGGATGTCCCGCGGGGTGAAACCCCCCCAAACACCCCAAATCACCTACCTTATCTTCCGCCGCCGCCGCCTCCCTCGCGCCCCTCTAGGCGTGCGCGCCCCCCGCGCCGGGCGTCTGTGAATGGCCGGCACGGGCGCGCGCGCGCCGAAAGTGACGCGAGGGAGGCGGCGGCGGCGGAAGCCGCTTGGACGTTCCTGTTCTCCGCCTGGACGTTGGCGGGGATTGGACCGGGCAGTCACGTGGGAGCGGGGAGAGGTGAGTTTATTGGGGTTTCTGGGGGGTTTCACACAGCGGGGCACCCCCGATCGGGGTGCCCCGCCGAAGTGGACCAAAACCCAGGATAGTCAAAATCCTGGGTGTTGGTCCACTTTAAGCTGCACCACCAAGCGCCAAGGTGCCTCTGTGGGGTGCAGTCCTAACTCTAATCTCTGAGAGCCCCACTTGGGACATACAATGCAATAGATGAATTGGGAGCAGGCTTACCTGAGGTTGCCCTAAAACCTTGAGTGCAGCCCATGGGGTGGTAGGGATCGAAGACCTCGCAGTTCAGTCTAGACAGGTCACACACGTGGCTCCTTTAGGACTTTGTATCCTAACTGCCGTGCTCACGTGCACCTCCTTTGTTTCTTCTGAATTTATGCAAGCACACGAGGTGTGGGGTCTAGGCTGTATTGCAAGGTCTTCCACCCCATGGGCTGCACTCGAAGTTTTAGGGCAACCTCAGGTAAGCCTGCTCCCAGTTTATCTATTGCATTGTGTGTCCCAAGTGGGGCTCTCTGAGATAAGAGTTAGGACTTCACCTCACAGAGGCACCTTGGCGCTTGGTGGTGCAGCTTCAGCTACTTCTGCAGATGTGTGTGGACCTTCTCTGTTTTTAACCAGATTTAGAGACAGATTTTAGGCTGGTCTGCAAGCTAACAGGGTTGAGTGCTGTGGCTCCTTTAAGACATTTGTATCCTAATTGCCCTGCTAACGTGCACCTCCCAGGTTAGTTATAAAATGGTGTGAGCGGCTGCAACCCCTTCTTTGTTTCTGTAGAAATCAAAAGAGCAACAGAGACAAAGTTTCTTGGCGTGATCATCTCTGACAACCTCAGCTGGGAGAAGAACACCTCGGCTGTACTGAGGAAAGCACAACAGAGACTGTTTTTCCTAAGGCAGCTGAAGAAGACGGGACTGTCAAAAAAGTTGCTAGTGCTCTACTTTAATGCTGTTATAGGTTCCATCCTATGCTTTTCCTTTTCTCTTTGGTTTGAGGGAGCAACTAAGAAACACAAGGGTAGACTCCAAAGAACAATCAACATTGCAGAAAGAATAATTGGAGCCCCCTTACCATCCCTGCAGGAACTATACAGACTCAGAACAAAGTCACGTGCGGAAAAGATTCTTCAGAACCCCTCCCACCCTGGACACGCCCTATTCCAGTATCTACCATCTGGGCGACGTCTTGCAGTACCATCTTGCAGGACTTCTAGGTCTAGGAGTGTTTTCTTTCCTTTGGCTGTCCACATCCTCAACAATAGCCAGGCATCTTAGGCCCAGGCTCAAAGGAGTTTATAGTAGCTGCTATCACTTGCGTTATGTAAGAGCATCTATATCTCTGTATTCTCTGTAGATTGTTTATCTTGTATTCAATTTCTATGTCAATTGTAAATATCTGTTGCACTGTGTATATGCCAAAAAGAATTGCTTGTTCATCTCACGATGTACTTGGCGAACAATAAATTG
This sequence comes from Gastrophryne carolinensis, assembly GCA_027917425.1. NCBI lineage: Eukaryota > Metazoa > Chordata > Amphibia > Anura > Microhylidae > Gastrophryne > Gastrophryne carolinensis. Next base: position 13,321,409 of record CM051242.1, on the reverse strand, counting down.
AATTGAATTGAATTGAGAATAGCTGGCTGTATATTAGGAGGTAGAATTATGCCATTTACTATGACTTCCGGATTTTTCACTTTTAAATGACGTGCCTGACCATAACATGCACCTGGGGTTTAGAGGAGGAAAATAAGAAAATAATATTCTGAACCAAATGATGTGCTAAAATACCCCCCTCCCAATCACCCCATTAGAGATAGTTTGCAAGATTTGCCCGATCACCCCGTAACAGGCAGTGTGTAGAATCACTGTCAATCACCCCATTACAGGCAGTGTGTAAAATTACCGCCAATCACCCCATTACACGCAGTGTGCAGAATGCCCCTCCAAGAACCCCATTACAGACAGTGTGCAGAATCCCCCTCAATAACCCCATTGCAGGTAGTGTGTAGAATCACCCCCAATCACCCCATTACAGACAGTGTGCAGAATCCCCCTCAATAACCCCATTGCAGGTAGTGTGTAGAATCACCCCCAATCACCCCATTACAGGCAGTGTGTTGAATCCCCCTCAATAATCCCATTGCAGGCAGTGTGCAGAATATCCCTCAATAACCCCATTGCAGGCAGTGTGTAGAATCACCCCCAATCACTCCATTATAGGCAGTGTGTAGAATCACCCCAAATCACCCCATTACAGACAGTGCGCAGAATCCCCCTCCAAGAAGCCCATTACAGATAGCGTGCAGAATCCCCCCCTCAATAACCAGATTGCAGGCAGTGTGCAGAATCACCCTCAATCACCCCATTATAGGCAGTGTGTAGAATCACCCCAAATCACTCCATTACAGACAGCACGCAGAATTCCCCTCCAAGAAGCCCATTACAGATAGCATGCAGAATCCCCCTCAATAACCAGATTGCAGGCAGCGTGCAGAATCACCCCAATCACCCCATTATAGGCAGTGTGTAGAATCACCTCAAATCCCTCCATTACAGACAGCATGAAGAATTCCCCTCCAAGAAGCCCATTACAGATAGCTTGCAGAATCCCCCAACCGCCCCATAATAGACAGTGTGCAGAATCCCCCACCCCCCATGTCACCTCATAACAGGCAGCATGGTACAATCAGCACAAGATCCCCATAACAGACAGTGTGCAGAATCCCCCCATAACAGTGTGTAGCATGGCCACTAGCCCTCCACTAACAGAGTTGCTGCTGCTGTGCCATGGCACTCACCTTACCGATGGTCCCGCACTGCTGATCATCCTCCCTGATTATGGCTGGTTTGTGTACGCCCCAAAGGCCTCCACCCAGCTGGCCCATGGTGTCGGAGATAGGTGGCCTCAACCAGAGGCTGGGGCAGTTGGTGGTTTTCAGCTCCAGTCTCTTGTTTCCATGCCAGGGCTCATCAGGGACAGCCAGGTCTTCAAACCCATGCATGACATTCAATGGCCCAGAGCAGGATGGTCGGTCAAATACAATGTCCAAGACTTTCTGTGTTCACCAAGATCCGGTAAGCTGTCTACTTTAGTTTGCTTTACTCTCCTAGTATAGCCCCGCACATTCACTCTAAGCTCAAAACTAATCTTTGATGGTCATCCCAAATCTGTGGTTGCACCCCCTACACACATCCAGCCTTGACAGGAGTAGAAGACCTCCCCTGTGTTACTTACATGTACCGTGGAAGGAATGTTGGCATTGTGTCGATACCAACTATACAGGTGGTGAAACACCTTTAACGACATACAACATTTACAATTGTTTCATTGTGCTTGAAGAGGTGGTCTGCCCAAACCATGGCGCCCAGGTAGTAGTTGAGGGGTTAGGTTCCTTGCTCAAGAACTACCCCCACAAATTACATTTATATGACACATTAAGCAGTTGAGTTTCCCACATTTGGGGAAATTGCAGGGGTCAGTGGATTTCCAGTTGGCTGAGGGATCGGTATCAGAGAGTTGTTAATGGTGTGCAATCTAAACAAAGGCGAGTCACAAGTGGTGTGCCGCAGGGCTCTGTCCTGGGCCCCATTCTTTTTAATATATTTGTAAGTGACATAGGAGAAGGCTTGGTAGGAAACCTTTGTCTGTTTGCTGATGATACAAAGGTTAGTAATAGGGTGGACATTCCTGGAGGTGTCTGCAACATGGAAAATCATTTAGCTTTACTGGATAGATGGTAAAAACTGTGAAAACTAGAGTTTAATGTCTCTAAATGTAAAATCCTGCACTTGGGTAGAAGGAATCCCTGCTCTGAGCACCGTATGGGCAGCACTGTGTTATCCAGGACCTCAGAGGAGAGAGATTTAGGGATACTGATTACTGATACCTGCAAGATGATTGGACAGTGTAGCCAGGCAGTGGGAAAAGCAAGCAGGATGCTCGGCTGCATAGCTCGAGGCATCACCAGTAGGAAGAGGGAGGTTGTGGTGCCGCTGTATAGAGCCCTGGTGAGGCCACAGCTAGAATACTGTGTGCAGTTCTGGAGGCCTCCCCTGCAAAAAGACATTATTCAAATAGAACGTGTCCAAAGGCCGGCAACAAAAACGGTGGAAGGACTTAAACTTAAACCTTATCAGGAAAGACTTAAAGAACTTAATTTGTACAGTCTGGAGGAATAAAGGGAGAGGGGGGACATGATGGAGACCTTTATATATGTGACAGGAGGGAATAAGGTTCAGGAGGGAAGTGTTTTTAAGAAGAAACTTAATGATAGAACAAGGGGGCACAACCTGAAGCCAGTCGGGGGGAAGATCAGGAGCAATGTTAGAAAATATTAAAAGAATACTAGATGCTGGGAACAAACTTCCAGCAGAGGTAGTTGAAAAAATAAAAAGATAATCACTGAATTAAAACATGCCTGGGATAAGCCTCCATCTATCCTAAGATAAAGAGAACATACAGTATATACATAAGATAAAGAGAACATACACATACAGTATATACATAAGATACAGAGAACATACAGTATATACATAAGATAAAGAGAACATACAGTATACACATAAGATAAAGAGAACATACAGTATACACATAAGATACAGAGAACATACAGTATACACATAAGATACAGAGAACATACAGTATACACATAAGATACAGAGAACATACAGTATATACATAAGATACAGAGAACATACAGTATACACATAAGATACAGAGAACATACAGTATATACATAAGATACAGAGAACATACAGTATACACATAAGATACAGAGAACATCACAGTATACACATAATATACAGAGAACATACAGTATATACATAAGATACAGAGAACATACAGTATATACATAAGATACAGAGAACATCACAGTATACACATAATATACAGAGAACATACAGTATATACATAAGATACAGAGAACATACAGTATACACATAAGTGCAGACTAGATGGAGCGTATGGTCTCCTTCTGCCGTCAACCTTCTATGTTTGTCAGCATGGCCAGAGTGCAATGGCCGAGCTATAACCCGGGGAGAACACCATCATGATCACAGCAGCTCCCCTGTCATTGCATCATTCAGGGATCCCATGAAAACTTCACAGACTTTTCTTTTTTTTTCTTCTAATCCAACGTCATTGATCAGCAGGATGCCGGCTTGCCTCTGCAGTATAATACTCTGGTCATTGTAATAGCTAGCCGGCCACACAAAAGTCAGGTTGAATTATTAGATTGAGCCATTGATCAGGTAAGCCGGGGGGCTGTGGTCCCTCTCCGGTGATGATGAATGTCGGTGCCATGTTGCTTTGTGTCAGCGAGGCAATTTGGGTTTAAATTGCGGCCCCTGGGAGTCTATGAAAAGTCACAGGATGGTGAACACCTTGTAATGAAAGTCCCTCTGGATAAAACATCCATTACACGAGCACCATGGTAATCTGTCTCCGTACGGGTTCCTGCCTCTGAGGCAGATGCTGGAGATAAACATCATGGATATTGTGCCGAGACCGAGATTGACTCTGACTTGAATATTGAGCTTACAACACATACGATTATATGTGGATGACATGTGTATTCCAGATGGTAACAGAATAAACGCCAGTGGATTAGGGGTGCCAAAAAACACTGACCAACATTTCACAGATACAGAGGGTGTGGTTCACACATGTAGTTGGCTGTTTACACAGAACCCTATTCTTAAAGTGGACCAAAACCCAGCTCCATCGGCCCGGGAATCTATAATATTCCCAGGCCGATCAATTCCCACACCATCCAAAATCAGGGATGCCCCACTGTGGGAAACCCCCCAGGTCGCCCCGTTCACTTACCTTTCTTCCCGGTCCAACGGCACATACACAGGCCGCAGCAGCATCCCTGCTATACTTCGAGCAGGGTGCGTGCCCGCGCTAGCCATTTGTGAATGGCCAGCGCAGGCACGCTCCCTGTTAGAGGGAAGCAGGGGATGCGGCCACCAGCACGCTCTGAACTGCTGGCCTTAGAAGCCGTCTTGTATGGCGTGACGTCTGCGGCTCCAAGCGTGCTGATTGGACGCGCATGCGCGGTAGGACCGGGAAGAGGTGAGTTTCTTTGGGCGATCTGGGATTTTGACTATCCTGGGGACCCCTGATCGGGGTGCCCCGAGGGAAAGGACCAAAACCCAGGATAGTCAAAATCCTGGAACAGCAGGGGAATTAAGACCTCCCCCAAACCTCACCGATCTGCCCCCCCTTCCAGTACTACCTTTGGGCACTAAATACACACCTTGCCAGGGGATCCATCTTCTGTGGCCCCTCGTATTCCGGATGACCTGCCCGATTTCCCGCCTGCGCAATGTCCATGAATGGGATGCAATGGGGCCGCCCGAAATCCCACGAGACTTCACTGAGCGGCGCAGAGCCATGAAGACGGCAGATGTTGCCAAAAGGTAACTAGGGGCCGATGGGAGGGGAATCGGCCCCTTTTTATTTTCGGTCTGATGTTCATCTTTAAATATGTTGTGCAGCACGATCACTAATGCCGCCACTGCCCCTGGCCGTTCCCGCTCGTTGCCCTGCCCCCTTGTGACGCATAACTCCCAACTTTTCAGGGTGGGAAAGAGGGACAAATGTAACTCATTGAGGGATGGATAGGAAATAGGATGTAACAGTTACAACAATAGAAACACTTTGGGCAAATGAATCATTTATTGCTGCAGATCTGTATATTACTTCTCAAAGAGGAACAGAGAAGAACAATGAGGGACAGGGGGACATGGACTCAAAAGAGGGACTGTCCCTCTAAATCAGGGATACTTGGGAGGTATGGTGATGTGCGGTCACATGTCAGGAAGTGGGACAGAGTGGGAACAACAAGAGTAACATTAGCAGTGACCTTTCCTGAAATAAGAAGCTGCACAATATCTCGTGCCGCTGCCCCTCACCCGCGGCTGAAACCTTTTCTGGCCATAGCATATTTACACTGATGGCTCCCTGAGGACTTTTGTGGGCCTGGTCCCTAGTGGGGCCGTCAGAGTAAATATTCTGTGGCCATAAAAATATCAGCAGCGTGCGGAGATAGGGGAGCAGCATGGCAGATATGGCTGATCCGGGGGGGGGCAGCCTGGCTGACATGGGGACAGAAATGTCCTCACTGGTGGCATGAGGGGGTAGGTTAGGTTAGTATTCATGTGAAGCAGGGCCCTTACTGGGACAGAACTGAAAGCACGGGTTTAAGGCCACTTTAGATGTGCTTCTGACCTTAAAGCAGACCTAAACCCAATCTGCCAACTCTGCCACTCAGCCGACAAAATGCGACCCCAGAAGGCCAATCTTGGGGCCACATTTTGAGGTTCAGCTAATTTGGGGGTTCAGGTAGGGATTTCAGGGGTCTATGCGCAGGGTGGCCTGGATGCCCCCCCCCCCCCAAGACTGTCATAATGCGGCCCCACACCCATTATGTAGAAAATGCTACTTTAACCTTATGTATATATAAGATTCACCTCCTTTCTCACTACAGGGGCTGAAGGGCGGGAGACTTACCATGGTACAATGCAGAAAAAAGACATCTCTCCTGCAACCTGCACATGTTTATTATGTATATAATCATAACACATACCTCCCAAGTGTCCCTGATTTGGAGGGACTGTCCCTCTTTTGAGTCCATGTGCCATTGTCCCTTGTTGTTGTCCTTTACCCCTCTAAGAGGTTTAACATGCAATTCATAAATGATTCATTTGCCTAGCTAAAGTGTTTCTATTGTTGTAACTGTTACAACCTATCTCCTATAGGCCTAATTTAACAAATGTCCATCTTTTCCACCCTGAAAAGTTGGTAGGTATGATAACAGGATTGTTTTGGGGGGTATGTGGAAAGGATGGGGTAGCTTTTGTCACAGTGGGCGCTGTCTTTCATTGTAGGTTTGAGGTGGCTGGTGGTGGCTGTGGCTCCTAAACTAGAGGATAGTGTAGCGGCCAGGCACATGCTCTGAGGAGCGAGGGGGGGTTCTTAGACCTAGGGTAGGGTGACTCAGGTTGGTGGGGCATGTGTGGGGTTAGGTGCACTTACTGATTCAGCCATCGCTGGTCTCCAATCATGACACTCCTTGATGCAAACAACAGGGTCTTTATTTGAGGGCTTCCATTCATGTTAAACAGCATAATCCAGTACAGGCAATATCCATTGGTAATTATAGCAAACAGTCTTTACAGCTTCCAGTAATCCAATCCTTGTTTCATCCCTCACTGTTACTCGGCTCCTCCACTACATTAACACTCACTTACTTTAAGGGGTACGCTAGACTAATTAATATTAGTTGCTGTAGTTCTGTATTTAACTAGTATTATTAAAGTTCCTACCCCACTGACAGGGCTCTAATCTTTCCTATGTGTAGTGTTGACCACTGTATCCACCCGTCACATCAACGGTTCAAAGCAAGTTTGCAGAATTTGCGGTGGGTGGATAGATCCACGTGGCTTGGAGTAGTCGGTAATGAGGAACATTTTTGGGAGTGGTAAAGTCAAGTAATTTTCTGACTAGTTTTTCGGGTGATAGGTGATAGGGTTTTGTAATGATAAAAGCCTGCCCAATTTCAATGCAATGCTTTGTAAAATAAGCAGAGTTCCATCTTAAACCTTCAGCATCATTTAATGAAAAGCCCAAACCTTTAAAAAACTATTCCCCAGCATCTAAAATTAATATATTTTATGTGTTAGTCACTTACTTATTATTCTTCCCCCCCCCCCCCCTGAGCTGCAACTAAGTTCAGGACTCTAGGATACGGGCGCCGCCATCTTGCCTCAGAAGCATCACATACTGAGGAGAGGAGAGCGGGATAAAGTACAGGGGGTTATAGCTGTGCAAAGAGCAGAGCTGGGGTCAGGAAAAGGACAGCAATCCCAGAATGCAGAGCAGCACAGTCTGAAGACACTTCCTGTTTGCAGGAACCCTGAGACTCCATGTGCCACCATTCTGTATGTTTAAAGGCTCGGAAAATGCAGTAGATGCAGGTAGGATGATTTTTAATGTGGGCAATCTGTATGTACGGGGGGGGGGGGGCGGGGGAACATATAAGATAGACTCTTATTCAGGGTGAAGGTCTGGATTAATGTGGTCAATCTGTATGTACAGGGTGTGGGAAACATATAAGATAGGCTCTTATTCAGGGTTAAGGTCCGGATAAATGTGAGCAATCTGTATGTACAGGGTGTGGGAAACATATAAGATAGGCTCTTATTCAGGGTGAAGGTCCGGATTAATGTGGGTAATCTGTATGTACAGGGTGGGGGAACATATAAGATAGACTCTTATTCAGAGTGAAGGTCCTGATTAATGTGAGCATCTGTATGTACAGGGTGGGGGAAACATATAAGATAGGCTCTTATTCAGAGTGAAGGTCCGGATTAATGTGGACAATCTGTATTTACAGAGGGGGAAACATATAAGATAGGCTGTTATTCAGGGTGAAGGTCTGGATTAATGTGAGCAATCTGTATGTACAGGGTGGGGGAACATATAAGATAGACTCTTATTCAGAGTGAAGGTCCTGATTAATGTGAGCATCTGTATGTACAGGGTGGGGGAAACATATAAGATAGGCTCTTATTCAGAGTGAAGGTCCGGATTAATGTGGGCAATCTGTATGTACAGGGTGGGGGAAACATAAGATAGGCTCTTATTCAGGGTGAAGGTCCGGATTAATGTGGGTAATCTGTATGTACGGGGGGGGGGATATACAAGATAGGCTCTTATTCAGGGTGAAGGTTTAAGCTACAAATTGTAAGATTATCCTTGAAGTTTAATGTATATATATATAAGCTTGTCTCGGCCTACACACTGGCGGAACAGCTGTCATGCATTTATCACATGTACATATGCTGATGTAATGCTGATGTATAGAGATATGAAAGCATGACATCATTTGTACTATAAGGCTTGTACTCTGTGATTGGTTAAAACAGATGTATATGTCCAAAATGTTTTTAAGAAACACCCCATTGCTTGACTATAAAATAAAGCTCCCAAAAAGGACACTCCCACGCAGTGTCTATGTGATGTCTGGTCAAAGGGTGTCCCCCGAATCCAACAACCAATGACGTAATTAAAGGAGGAAATGACCGATTTCCCAAACATAAGACACAGACTTCTGGCTGAAGTCTGCGGTCGGGTCTGGGGACTCGCTCATCACTAACGGTAATGTATAAAAGTAAGTAGAGGTAATTATTATTTAATTAAAGTAGGCCAAAACCAGACCTAGCGCCTACGGTCAATTCACTCACCCAAAACCCACTTTAAAGTGGACCAAAACCCAGGATTTTGACTATCCTGGGTTTTGGTCCTTGCCCCCGGGGCGCCCCAATCAGGGATGTTTGAAACCCCCCAGGTCATCCGAACAAACTCACCTCTTCCTGGTCCTATGACGCATGCACGGCCGCTCGGCCAATCAGCACGTTCGCATCCAGCTCGTCTAATGTGAGCAGACTGGTGGCCGCATCCCCTGCCACCCTCTAACAGGGAGCGTGCCTGCGCCGGCCATTCACGAATGCCTGGCGTGGGAACGCACCTAGGGGGATAGCGGGGATGCGACCACGACTCGCACATCACGCTTCGTTGGACCAGAAAAGGAGGTGAAGTTATGGGCGACCTGGGGGGTTTCCCTATAGCCACCAATAGCCCTTCTGTCCTTATTGCCTTCCCTATAGCCACCAATCATCCTCTAGTCCTTATTGCCTTCCCTATAGCCACCAATCTTCCTCCAGTCATTATTGCCTTCCCTATAGCCACCAATCACCCTCTAGTCCTTATTGCCTTCCCTATAGCCACCAATCTCTCTCCAGTCTTTATTGCCTTCTCTATAGCCACCAATCACCCGCCAGTCCTTATTGCCTTCCCTATAGCCACCAATCATCCTCTAGTCCTTATTGCCTTCCCTATAGCCACCAATCATCCTCCATTCCTTATTGCCTTCCCTATAGCCACCAATCACCCTCCAGTCCTTATTGCCTTCCCTATAGCCACCAATCATCCTCCAGTCCTTATTGCCTTCCCTATAGCCACCAATCATCCTCCAGTCCTTATTGCCTTCCCTATAGCCACCAATCATCCTCTAGTCCTTATTGCCTTCCCTATAGCCACCAATCATCCTCCAGTCCTTATTGCCTTCCCTATAGCCACCAATCATCCTCCAGTCCTTATTGCCTTCCCTATAGCCACCAATCACCCTCCAGTCCTTATTGCCTTCCCTATAGCCACCAATCGTCCTCCAGTCTTTATTGCCTTCTGTCACAGAACATCTTAGGTTTATTTTAATTCTGTGTGTGTGTATGTTGGGGTAATACATATGTGTGTGTGTGTATACATATAAATATATATATACACTTTACTTGACCTGCCTGTAAACCCCTCATTTCTTTTCTCCCCCCTCCCACTTGGATTTTACTGTTATCTAACCCTCACATGCCAGGTCAATGCTGATAACCATCTCCTACTCACCTAGTAATAAAACCACTTGGAAAAGCCAAATAAACAATTTGCAAATAGGTCCCAGCTAGGTCCCTCATGCTTGTCACCCCCTCCCTTGGAATGTGGTCAGTTGGTATCCTATAGCAGAAATGGGAGGGGTAGGGAGACTCACTGTTCTGGGGCCTATAAGCATGCCTGGAAGAATGGCCAGAGACACTCGATCTGACCATCAAGATTGACACACGCTGGCTTTTAACATCCAAGCTGAACAAGACCAGAAAGCGTGTGAGGACAATTGATTTGATCAAAGAGAACGCAGCCCAGACGGACTTTTAAGTATATTTTCCACCTTCTTTTATTTTGCATTGCTATTTATCTTATTTACCGTGTTTTATATTTAACTCTGGTTTTATCACCTTGCATCGTGTTTCTTGTTGCTTTGTGTTTTTCTGTTTGTTTAAATAAATTCTAAAAATACAGCAGATGCTCTCAATTAATCTGATATAAAAAGTCTACGCTATTTCTGAAGAGCCTGGCTACCTTACTTGCCTAGGACGCTCGATCGCCCTCACCTGAAAGTGGTTGTGGGTCGATCGATACGTTCGATCTGATTGTATTGTGTGTGGCCTGTATTATATTATAGAGTTGAGCACTGGTTGTGCTCTGGTGGCAGCAGTTTATAGCCACGTGTGTTGCCAATTAAAGAATTGCAGTGACACATGTGGGGTACGATTGGCCGGTCTGATCAGATGAACGATCAATAGGTCTGATCAACCCGTGCAATCGTCACACCTTCCCTATAGCCACCAATCATCCTCCAGTCCTTATTGCCTTCCCTATAGCCACCAATCATCCTCCAGTCCTTATTGCCTTCCCTATAGCCACCAATCATCCTCCAGTCCTTATTGCCTTCCCTATAGCCACCAATCGCCCTCCAGTCTTTATTGCCTTCCCTATAGCCACCAATCATCCTCTAGTCCTTATTGTCTTCCCTATAGCCACCAATCATCCTCCAGTCGCTATTGCCTTCCCTATAGCCACCAATCATCCTCCAGTCGCTATTGCCTTCCCTATAGCCACCAATCGTCCTCCAGTCCTTATTGCCTTCCCTATAGTCACCAATCATCCTCCTGTCCTTATTGCCTTCCCTATAGCCACCAATCATCCTCTAGTCCTTATTGCCTTCCCTGTAGCCACCAATCATCCTCTAGTCCTTATTGCCTTCCCTATAGCCACCAATCATCCTCCAGTCCTTATTGCCTTCCCTATAGCCACCAATCATCCTCTAGTCCTTATTGCCTTCCCTATAGCCACCAATCATCCTCTAGTCCTTATTGCCTTCCATATAGCCACCAATCACCCTCCAGTCTTTATTGCCTTCCCTATAGCCACCAATCACCCGCCAGTCTTTATTGCCTTCCCTATAGCCACCAATCACCCTCCAGTCTTTATTGCCTTCCCTATAGCCACCAATCATCCTCCAGTCCTTATTGCCTTCCCTATAGCCACCAATCACCCTCCAGTCCTTATTGCCTTCCCTATAGCCACCAATCACCCTCCAGTCCCTATTGCCTCCCCTATAGCCACCAATCGCCCTCCAGTACTTATTGCCTTCCCTATAGCCACCAATTATCCTCCAGTCCCTATTGCCTTCCCTATAGCCACCAATCGCCTCCAGTCCTTATTGCCTTCCCTATAGCCACCAATCATCCTCTAGTCTTTATTGCCTTCCCTATAGCCACCAATCACCCTCCAGTCTTTATTGCCGTCCCTATAGCCACCAATCACCCGCCAGTCTTTATTGCCTTCCCTATAGCCACCAATCACCCTCCAGTCTTTATTGCCTTCCCTATAGCCACCAATCGTCCTCCAGTCCTTATTGCCTTCCCTATAGCCACCAATCGCCCTCCAGTCCTTATTGCCTTCCCTATAACCACCAATCATCCTCCAGTCCCTATTGCCTTCCCTATAGCCACCAATCGCCCTTCAGTCCTAATTGCCTTCCCTGCATGTGACACCAAATGGGGCAAATGAGAACAACGAGGGACACGGGTACATGGACTAAAAAGGAGGGACAGTCTCTCCAAAGCAGGGACACTTGGGAGGTATAAAAGCATTAAAAAGTCTCTCCGGTGATAGAGAAATCCTGCAAGCCTGGAAACGAGGGTCCTGGCTGACTTCGGGCTACGAGTCCCCTTCAGCATTAGGTTGATGAAATATGAAGTCATGTACTTACTCTGAGACGTGCAATATCTTAAATTACCCAATAAGCTCTCCGGTGACCCCGATCCCCCCCTGGTCAGAGGTGTGCATTATGCCTCTAATAACTCCCTCACAAGATGCAGGCTCCAGTAAATTGGCCATTTCTCCCTCCATTCCCCCCATTATTGCGGCTTTCTGCTTCCCTTCCTCGCAGGCGTTATTGATCCCCGCTGCCTCACTCTTTTGCGGCTACAACTCGTGCAATAAAAAGCTAGTGGCAAGCTTCTAATGATCCCATTGATTGATGAGGCCTGGACCGCAAGCGCAGAGCTCGGGTTTTTAGAGATTGATTGATAAGGCCTGTCACGAAGCTTGTTTTTAGCTCCGTCTTACCCCCCTCCTTCCCGGTATATGTTTCGCTGAAGCCAGGTTGTTTATTAGGAAAGGAAGCCTGATCTGCATCCTGTTACATGGCAGGCATAGGCCGGGGGCATTTACTGCGGAGGGCTGAGGTTGTCCGTTATCGGAGTAAGTCGAAGTCCTTGAAATGCTAAAGAAATCTTATGCACAATAGACTCTCATCATTACTTTGTACATGGCTACAGAGGAAGATGCCGCTATATCAGGGGCGTACACAGGGCTGGCACCAGTACAGAGTGAACTTGGGTAATTGCCAGGGCCCCTGGGATCTTCAGGGCCCACTCTCAGGCTCACAGTTGGCCATTTTACAGTGGAACTGAACCACCAAATCCTGGTTGTATGCAGACCTGCTCATGGCTGGCCTCAGCAACAGGGGATGGTCAGAAACAATGGAGAAGGTGGCCTGGAATGGAGGGCAACTGATGGAAGCTCAGAAGGTGGTGAGAACCAGCTGACAACTGACAGCAATGGGACTGGAGGACAATTTGTGGCTATAGGGAAGGCAATAAGGACTGGAAGATGATTAGTGGCTATAGGGAAGGCAATAAGGACTGGAAGATGATTGGTGGCTATAGGGAAGGCAATAAGGACTGGAGGATGATTGGTGGCTATAGGGAAGGCAATAAGGACTGGAGGATGATTGGTGGCTATAGGGAAGGCAACAAGGACTGGAGGATGATTGGTGGCTATAGGGAAGGCAATAAGGACTGGAGGGCGATTGGTGGCAATAGGGAAGGCAATAAGGACTGGAGGATGATTGGTGGCTATGGGGAAGGCAATAAGGACTAGAGGGTGATTGGTGGCTATAGGGAAGGCAATAAGGACTGGAGGGTGATTGGTGGCTATAGGGAAGGCAATAAGGACTGGAGGGCGATTGGTGGCTATAGGGAAGACAACAAGGTCTAGAGGATGATTGGTGGCTATAGGAAAGGCAATATGGACTGGAGGGCATTTGGTGGCTATAGGGAAGACAACAAGGTCTAGAGGACGATTGGTGGCTATAGGAAAGGCAATAAGGACTGGAGGGCGATTGGTGGCTATAGGGAAGGAAAAAAGGACTGGAGGGCGATTGGTGGCTATAGGGAAGGCAATAAGGACAGGAGGGTGATTGGTGGCTATAGGGAGGGCAACAAGGACTGGAGGATGATTGGTGGCTATAGGGAAGGCAACAAGGACTGGAGGGCAATTGGTGGCTATAGGGAAGGCAACAAGGACTAGAGGACAATTGGTGGCTATAGGGAAGGCAATAAGGACTAGAGGATGATTGGTGGCTATAGGGAAGGCAATAAGGACAGGAGGGTGATTGGTGACTATAGGGAAGGCAATAAGGACAGGAGGGCGATTGGTGGCTATAGGGAAGGCAATAAGGACTAGAGGATGATTGGTGGCTATAGGGAAGGCAATAAGGACAGGAGGGCGATTGGTGGCTATAGGGAAGGCAATAAGGACTGGAGGGCGATTGGTGGCTATAGGGAAGGCAATAAGGACTGGAGGATGATTGGTGGCTATAGGGAAGGCAATAAGGACTGGAGGATGATTGGTGGCTATAGGGAAGGCAATAAGGACTGGAGGATGATTGGTAGCTATAGGGAAGGCAATAAGGACTAGAAGATGATTGGTGGCTATAGGGAAGGCAACAAGGACTAGAGGACAATTGGTGGCTATAGGGAAGGCAAGAAGGACTAGAGGATGATTGGTGGCTATAGGGAAGGCAATAAGGACTGGAGGGCGATTGGTGGCTATAGGGAAGGCAATAAGGACTGAAGGGCGATTGGTGGCTATAGGGAAGGCAATAAGGACTGGAGGGCGATTGGTGGATATAGGAAAGGCAATAATGACTGAAGGATGATTGGTGGCTATAGGGAAGGCAATAAGGACAGGAGGGTGATTGGTGGCTATAGGGAAGGCAACAAGGACTGGAGGGCGATTGGTGGCTATAGGGAAGGCAATAAGGACTGGAGGGCGATTGGTGGCAATAGGGAAGGCAATAGGGACTGGAGGGCGATTGGTGGCTATAGGAAAGGCAATCAGGACTGGAGGATGATTGGATGCTATAGGGAAGGCAATAGGGATTGGAGGATGATTGGTGGCTATAGGGAAGGCAATAAGAACTGGAGGGTGATTGGTGGCTATAGGGAAGGCAATAAGGACTGGAGGATGATTGATGGCTATAGGGAAGGCAATAAGGACTGGATGATGATTGGTGGCTATAGGGAAGGCAATAAGGACAGGAGGGCGATTGGTGGCTATAGGGAAGGCAATATGGACGGGAGTGCGATCAGCAGCAGAAGATGATCCATTTAAGGACACACTACTTAGAGGCCCGCTAAGACTCTCTTGCCCAAGGGCCCCCACAAACCTAGAGCATACATACCATAAGGCAGCAGTGGGCTGGGGCCAAAAATCAGCCCTGGATTTTACCAGCCCCTGGCCAGCCTGAGACATCTCTGCTGAGCAACCCTCAACCATGATGCTGGGGCTATAGCATTGGGGGCTGGGGTTGCTTGGCTTGTGGGTACAAGGGGCTGAGAGGGAGACTAAGGGGCATGCGTTGAATGTGGGTGATAAAAGCAGCCAAAATAGCCCCAAAGCAGTGCTGTCCAACGGCATTGTCCTGGGTCTCCCAATGGCACCTGCCACCGGGTCCGTGGAACACTGCTCCTTTGGTATGTTACTCCCGGGACATACTTATCCAGCCATGCTGTGTCCTTCTTCGTGGCTCGCTGCACTGCAAGCTGCTCGTCTCCCTCATCACAGTGCACCGACCCCTTAGGTTTAAAGCAGATCAAACACTGGGATTTTGACTTTTTCCAGGTTTTGTTCCCCGGGATCATCCCAAGTGGGAATGCCCCGCTATGTGAAACCCCCCCAGTCGCCCAGTTAAACTCACCCCTCCTCGGTCCAACTGCACATGCGCGGGCGCTCAGCCGTTTGCTATGTTTATACCTTTTGGCTCTCATTGACTATAAATGGGAGCACACGCTGCTGTATCCCCTGCATCCATGCTTGGGTGCTCCTACTCCCCATTCACAACTGACAACCCGCCTGCCAAATTATGTCAGCTCAGCAGGAAGCTCCCATTGGACGAGGGCCCGCGCATGCGCCATTGGACTGGGTAAAGTGTGTGTACTGGCGCCTTGGGGGGTTACGCAGAGGGGCATCCCGATTCAGGATGCCCCGGGGGAAAACCAGCGGCTGGATGCTGGTGGGTTTTGTTCCGCTTTAAGAGGCAGCCTTGGCCTATAAAGGGCAGTCATGGCCTATAAGAGGCAGCCATTGTCTATAAGGGGCAGGCATGGCCTATAAAGGGCAGTCATGTTCTATAAGTGGCAGTCATGGCCTGTAAGGGGCAGTCATGGCCTATAAGGGGCAGTCATGGCCTATAAGGGGCAATCATTGTCTATAAGGGGCAGGCATGTCCTATAAAGAGCAATCATGGCCTATAACGGACAGGCATGGCCTATAAAAGGCAGGCATGGCCTATAAAGGACAGTCATGGCCTAAAAGGAGCAGTTATGGCCTATAAAAGGCAAGCAAGGTCTATAAAAGGGCAGTCATGGCCTATAAGGGGCAGTTATGACCTATAAGTGGCAGTCATGGGCTATAAAGGGCAGTCATGGCCTATAAAGGGCAGTCATGTTCTATAAGTGGCAGTCATGGCCTATAAGGGGCAGTCATGGCCTATAAAGGGCAGTCATGGCCTATAAAGGGCAGTCATGTTCTATAAGTGGCAGTCATGGCCTATAAGGGGCAGACATGGCCTATAAGGGGCAGTCATGACCGATAAGGGGCAGTCATGACCGATAAGGGGCAGTCATGACCTATAAGGGGCAGTCATGGCCTATAAGGGGCAGTCATGGCCTATAAGGGGCAGTCATGACCGATAAGGGGCAGTCATGACCGATAAGGGGCAGTCATGGCCTATAAGGGGCAGTCATGGCCTATAAGGGGCAGTCATGGCCTATAAGGGGTAGTCATGGCCTGTAAAGAGCAGTCATGGCCTATAAAGGGCAATCATATCCTATAAGTGGCAGTTATGGTCTATAAGGGGCAGTCATGGCTTATAAAGGGCAGGCATGGCCTATAAGGGGCAGTCATGCCCTATAACGGGCAGTCATGGCCTATAAGGGGCAGTCATGGTGGTTAATGAATCATGTGTTGCCCCCTCAAGTCTTAATCGGATATCTAAACTGGTCTGCAACTCTGATATGCCTCAGCAAATTCAAATACAGCTGATCAGGTTTACAGTAGATGATGCTGGCAGTGGTGGAGGGCTTGGATCATGATAGGAGGACTCTGTAGATGACGCCGCATGGCAAGGGAAACCCTCAGCTCTGATCATTTTCCTGCTTTGTTTTCTATAGTAAAAGCCAAGCGGCAACACAACAAGCCTGGTAATTCCGAGGAGGACATCCTGCAGAGTTTGTCTATATTGCATTGATTTGACTTGCTTCTCACCCATCCACCACAAAGACCACCCGATGTTTCCTGTAGTAGCCAGTTCTTTTTATACAATATTTCATTTTGATCGGCTTTGCTCCTTGATAACCTTTTATTGACATTTCTTTATGTACTCTGTTCCCGGGCGCCTTGCTGGTAATATTTCCCTACCCTTTTATAGTAATGCCAGGCTTTGTGCTATTCATAAAACTCAGACATAGACCACATTGCCCCGAGGCTTCTAGCAGAAGAACCGACGAGGACTGACCCGCTGCTGTGCTTTGCTCTACTACTTTTTTTCATAATGTTCCTAATTTGGAGGGACTGTCCCTCTTTTGAGTCTATGTCCCCCTGTCCCGCGTTGTTTGTCTCTGTCCCTCTTTGAGGTTTAATATACAGATCTGCATCAATAAAGGATTCATTTTCCTATTCAAAGTGTGTATTGTCAGGTCTGGAGTTCCTCCGCAACATGGGAGCATGCATCTGTTCTGTACTGCTTTTGGCTGGCTCCCTATCCTGGACTTTCCCCTGCTATATGCTGATCCACCAGCAAGTGGCCCTCTCCTGCAGAGGTGCGGGTAATTAGGCAGCACCTGTGTCACTTCCTGGCCTTTATAAGCTGATCCACCCCTGCAACCGGTGGATCAGCATTGCATTGTCTTCTTGTACCCAGACCCTGACCCTGACCCTGAACCTGAACCCAGAACCCAGGACTCCTGCCACAGCCTTGTGATCTGCTTTCCCTGTAAAAAGCCTTGATTCTGCTTTTGGACTTTGGACTTTAACTGGATCCCTATGCATGTTTGTTTGCAGACTCCACCTGTGTATATGTACAGCAGCCTAAGTGTGAGTATGTTTTCCAGGTTTTCCTATATTTCTGCACAACAGCCGCAGCACATAGTGTTCACCTGTATTCTCGTACAATTACCTCGGCATGTGTATGTTATTATGTTCACGTGTGTATTTGTACAGCAGCCTAGTTATTGTGTGCTATGTATATTTGTTTCTGTTTATCACCATTAAACACGGCATATATGTTTGCAGACTCCACCTGTGTATATGTACAGCGGCCTGAGTGTGAGTATGTTTTCCGGGTTTACCTGTATTTCTGCACAGCAGCCGTAGCACGCAATGTTCACCTGTATTATTGGACAGTTACCTCAGCACATGTATGTTATTTTGTTCACTTGTATATTTGTACAGCAGCCTGGTTGGTGTGAGCTATGTATATTTGTTTCTGTTTATCACCATTAAACACGATTTGCCGCATATCCGCCTCTGTCTTGCAGCTCTCAATTACTGGTCATTCTATAATAAGGGATTTCTCTGCTGAGATATCCGTGATATATTATTTTCAATCAATGAGGGGGTGTGGTCCAAGCAGTTCAGGAAAAGGTCCGCACTCCTTAAAAATTCCAATGCTTTATTATAAGAAAAAGTTAAAATGGTCTCCAATCAATAAATGCAGCATAAAATCCAATAAATGACCCTGGCAGATCTATGAATAAGGACCCGCTTAGCGTCCGAAACGCGTTAGACTACATGTGGTAACTGTCAACTGCCAGGGTCATTTATTGGATTTTATGCTGCATTTATTGATTGGAGACCATTTTAACTTTTTCTTATAATAAAGCATTGGAATTTTTAAGGAGTGCGGACCTTTTCCTGAACTGCTTGGACCATTATATGGGGCTAGGGATTGCCCCGGGATCTGCACCCGCTCTTTTGACCAGTGTGCGTTTACACTATTCTTCTGTTTTGCTTAAATGAGGGGGTGTGGCCTAATTTAACAATTCTCCCTCTTTCCAACCCTGAAAAGTTGGAAGGTATGCTTTTTTTTTGGTTACGCCACATTATATATGTGTCCGGCCTTTGTAATTTAGTTTTTCTCCTGTGTTGTCTGTTTAGTGTCCCCTGCTCTCACAGGTGTCCACAATACCCTCCTCTGTCTCCCCTATAAAGGTGTGTGTGTCCTCTTCACTGGATTATTATGCTTGAATTCCTGCTGGCAAAGCTGGCACCAGAGACTACTATGGAGAACCCAAGACTCAACCCCACAACCCAAGCCTTTCCCTCACAATGAATGATAGGCTGGACTGCATGGAAAGCCCTAGGCCAGGGGTTCCCAACCGGTGGTCCTAGTATCACTGGTGGTACTTGAGCTCCCCTTATGGTGGTACACCTGGCCACTGGGGGGGACATGAATCACTGAAGACAAGCCATTGCTACAATAAGATGTCACAGATGGTTACGTCAAGGTGTAGGAGTGGAGCATCTTGGGCATTTGTCCCTCTTTGAGGTGTAGCATGCAGATCTGCAGCAATAAATGATTCATTTGCCTAATCTATTGTGGTAACTGTAACACCCCATCTCCTATCCATCCCTCATTGAGGGAGTGTGGCTTCATTTACATATTGTCCCTCTTTAAAGGTGTAACATGCAGATCTGCAGCAATAAATTATTCACTTGACTATTTAAAGTGCTTTTATTGTTGTAACTGTTACATCCTACCTCTTATCTATTCCTCAATGAGCGGCGGAGTGGCCTAAATTTAAAACAAATGTCCCTCTTTCCCACCCTTAAAAGTTGGTAGGTATGGTGGAGATTCACAAAACGTGACCTGTTAGGGATCATCAAGGAGAGGGTTGGGGAACACAGCTGCACACCTACATTTTTCTGGGTTCCTGCAGTGATTGGATGCCACAGCAGCATCTCTCTGCCCTGCGAGTCATTGCCAGGAGTGCTGAGCAGAGAGAATAGAGATGTGGCTGCTCTTTAGCGCTATCTTCTGCTGCCTCATTTCATCACCTCGGGAACAGCAGCATCTCTCTGCCCTGCGAGTCATTGCCAGGAGTCCTGAGCGGAGAGAATAGAGACGTGGCTGCTCTTTAGCGCCATCTGCTGCTGCCTCATTTCATCTCCTTGGGGAACCCAGAAACATACCTGCCACTCCATCCCACTCTATCAAAGCTAAAATCATTTTTTGACCGGCTTTGAACATTACACATTTAGGATTCAGCATTGTCGAGATGAGGTTTTTCAGCCATAATAACACTCCCAATCCTCCTGAAATAGGTAATCTGAGAGTAAGGTAGAATTGTGGGGGCGGGGGGACCTTTTATCTCCAGCTGAATGATGGTAATATGACACAAATGAGCATCTTCTCGCTTCCTACATCTTAGTTAAAAAGTGCAATTTCTATAAAATAAAGAAAAAAAAC
Organism: Gastrophryne carolinensis; assembly: GCA_027917425.1. Classification (NCBI taxonomy): domain Eukaryota; kingdom Metazoa; phylum Chordata; class Amphibia; order Anura; family Microhylidae; genus Gastrophryne; species Gastrophryne carolinensis. The sequence goes on along the minus strand of CM051242.1, from coordinate 13,301,304 downwards.
TGTTGATGAAGCAAGAAAAGCGTCTTTAGGAGTCATTGTAATTAGATGCAGCCATTATGGGCATGATTTACCGCCGTACACGCCGATGCTCGCGCCTTAACATTTTTCGGTCTAATTAAGTTCCACTTATAAAGGAAACGCTGCTCCGCTTTAGAATGGTAACATTAATAATAATTACATGCGGTATTTCTGCAGCCGCCGCGTTGGCACCGTCCGGGCGCTGGCGGCACCTTTTGCGCGGGAGTAGAGAAGAGAGACGTCTGCTGACAGCGCCGGCCAATTACCGGTGAAGGATACGAAGATGGGAGACGAGCGAGTCATCCTGACCTGGATGATGGGAGCGGGTGCTAACGTCTGATTCCGGACAGTGAAAATGTCACCGCGGATGCCGGAAATGAAAGGCCGGAGATTGTGATCAGTCGACGACGTCGCGATTGAGGTGGAAAGAAAGGACAAATGTCCATCAAGTTCAACCTTTGTAGCCCTCTATAGTTTGGTCAATGTGAAATCGAGACAAAGACCCTGTTTTAGTAGCCAGTTATGGGCAGAGGGAGACAATGCCCTGTGGGCTGCACAGCTTTGGGGTCAGCTGGGCTGCTGCTTTTAACACCCGCATTTCATCCTGGACCTCTTAGTCCCCCTCTCAGCCCCCCTGTACCCACAAGCCAAGGAACCCCAGACCCCATTGCTACAGTAGCCCCAGCATCATGACTCAGCATGAATGTCTTGGGCCAGCCAGGGGTGGACTGGTCATAGGGAGACCCGGGACAATGGGTTGCACTGCTTTGGGGCCAGTTGGGCTGCTGCTTTTAACACCCACATCCAATCCCTGCCCTCTTAGTCTCCCTCTCAGCCCCTTGTACCCACAAGCCAAGGAACCCCAGCCCCCAATGCTATAGCCCCAGCATCATGGTTGGGGGGCTCACCATGAAAGTCTTGGGGCAGACTGGTCATAGGGAGGCCTGGGACAATGGGTTGCACTGCTTCAGGGCCAGTTGAGTTGCTGCTTTTAATAACCCCCATTTCATCCCGGACCCCTTAGTCTCCCTCTCAGCCGACTGTACCCAGCCCCACTGTACCCACAAGCCAAGGAACCCCAGCCCCCATTGCTATAGCCCCAGCATCATGGTTGGGGGGCTCAGCATAAACGTCTTGGGGCAGACTGGTCGGGATAATGGGCCGCACTGCTTTAGGGCCAGTTGGGCTGCTGCTTTTAACACCCACATTTCATCCCATACCACTAAGTCTCCCTCTCAGACCTCTGTACCCACAAGCCAAGGAACCCCAGCCCCCAATGCTATAGCCCCAGCATCATGGATGGGCCGGCCATGGATAGGTAAAATCCAGGGCTGATTTTTGGCCCCAGTCCACCACTGTGCAGGGGGAGATTATACTTTGTTGTAAAGTAGCACCTACACCAGGCTCTAGTAGCTCAGAGGGCCCCCATCACCATTATCACTTGTGGCCAAGGCCGGATTATGAGGGGGCACACGCCTTGGGGCCTCCACCACTTCCCCTGCAAAGGGGGCCGCCACCAACCTTTGGGTTATGGTCTGGTCAAGGAGGCTTTTTAGTGTTTGGTCAGACAGGGCCGCGGGGTCGGCACCAAAGCTATTGGTGGCAGTGGGGGTGCGCCTGGACAAGCCTTTTTTGTTTTTGCAAACCTGCAGCCAAAGCCCCCACAGGGCAGGACGGAGAGACGGAAGAGCTGTCACTGCACATAAGCCACAAAGCACAGACGCTGGCAGCTCAATGCAGGGAACTGTTTGGGATGCCCCCTGCAATCGCCGTGTATACTTGCATGGCTGGTGATCTCACTGTGAATGGCTGGCGCAGATATGCAGAGGAGGGGAAGTGCCACCAGCAGACTGCTTCGAACACAAATTACAAGCCAAACTTACGTCAGATCTGTTTAAGAAGTGTCGGTCTCCTCGCCTTTCTCGCTCCTCTGTTGGGCCTGAGCGTGCCGCCGGATCTCCGACACTGTCGTGCACCCAACCTGGCTCCTCATCCTCTCCCTTGCTCAACAGCGCCACCTGGAGTCCAGCGCGATACAAGCGAGGCCGCAAGTGCACAATGCCTCGAGTGTAAGCTCTTGGACTTACATTTACTTCCGGGGTTTCCTTGGTTCCAGTGGGCAGGAAGTGACGTCACTCCTGTTCTAGGATTAGCTCTTGGCCGGATTACTTGGTTGAACTTGGATTTGCTTTTTGACTTTGCTTTTTGCCGCCAGCCCCTGAACTTGGATTTGTTTTATTGGACATTATATCCGGGTTTTCCTTGGTTCCAGTGGACAGGAAGTGACATCACTCCTGCTCTAGGATTAGCTCTTGGCCGGATTACTTGGTTGAACTTGGATTTGCTTTTTGACTTTGCTTTTTGCCGCCAGCCCCTGAACTTGGATTTGTTTTATTGGACATTATATCCGGGTTTTCCTTGGTTCCAGTGGACAGGAAGTGACATCACTCCTGCTCTAGGATTAGCTCTTGGCCGGATTACTTGGTTGAACTCGGATTTGCTATTGGACTTTACTTCTTGCCGCCAGCCCCTAATTGGGTTTTTTTTATTGGACTTAACTTCTCCGCTACGCCCCCACACCTAGAGCTCCGCCCATCTCTAGCTACCTGTCGGAATTCTACCTTTCCATGGTTGTAGCTGAGAGGCTTGTCAAGAAGCACTGACTGGCCAGAAACTCGCGCATGTATCAGGGAATCGGTCGCAGTTGAGTTTTTATCTGCCATCCGTGGGAAAACACAAATTGGGTGGAGAGTGAAAATACTGGGTGGTGTTCTTCTTCAAGCCACAATAAGTGCCTCCTGCAGCAGCGCCCCCTGCAGCCATCTGCTCTAGGCACGGGCCTAGGATTGCCTAATTTGAAATATATCCCCACCCAGGGCCAGCATCAGCACGGCAAGGTGGGGCCCACTGACGGACTGGGAGGGCACTGCCACAGCTGGTGCCCACATCTCCTCGAATGGGGCATCTTGATTTAGATTCCAGGGAAGGAAGCGCTGGGCTTTGTTCTGCTTTTAAGTTGCCCATCCTAGCTGATTTCCTATCCCTGGAACATCCCAATCTGTGATACCTTACAGTGTGATACCCCCCTGGAATCGGTGGCATACCCACTATGCAAGCAATTCCACCCCTGGGTTTTGGTCCGTTTTACAGGGACATCTTAATTTGGGAGGCCCCTGTTTGTGAAAGAACCCCCCTGGTTTGGCCATTAACTCAGACTGGCGACCCCACAGTGCATTCACCAGTTCCAGGTAAGTAATGAACAAAGGGGGGGGACACACCGGGGCATCCAAAATCAGGAGGATCTAGATTCATTTAGACTCCGAGGTCAGGTTTAAAGGGGTTTGGTGCGCTTCAAAGTAGACCAAAACTAGAGTTTTGGTCCAAATAGCATGATCCTTAGGGGGCATCCAGATTTGGGACGTCCCTCTGTGATGTGACGCGACTCTTCACCACAAAGGGCCCAACTGAGACCATGCCACCCAAGGGCCCACATAAACCTGGAGCCGGCCCTGGCCCCGCCCATGAGGTGCGCAGCTCCTTGCACACATTGGCATTTCCAGCAGCCGCCCATTACCAGGCCGGGCACAACGCTCAGGAATCCCAATCCCAGTGGGGGATAACGGTTCTGTGCGGCGTGCACCTTTATTCCTCCGTCTGTCAGTTTATAGGCGAGATTGACTTAACATGCAAAGTGGATGTCAGGATCATCATTATTCGCTGCAGAAACTTCTCATTAAATTTTCACAGCGATGGAAGAGCTCTGCTAATCTGCGGGAATGTTTTATTCAGACGTGTTAAATGAATGCGGCTGAGACCCCGCAGATATGGAGAGCCGACCCCAGGGGGGCACCCACCTGCTCAGCGGCTTCCAGCTCGCCTTTGTCTAAAGTCATTACGACGTGCGTCACCGGGCGCCACCCGTTCGCCCTCGCCAGCATGACCCTCTGAATGGCAAGTGGGGCTCACAGTTTGTCTTTAAAGGAGGAAAGTTCTTGCTTAAAGAAGGAGGGTAGGTGTCCGCTTACAGAATGGGGGTAGCAATAAAATTATTTGATTATGTATATATGGTATGAACTTTGGAAATTGTTATGAGGGTTCCTTGCTGTGGCCGGGTTTGTGTATAAATGTTTATTAAGATTGTGATTGTACTGAGTTTATGTATATGTCTGTGAGTTTATGTATATGTTTGTAAGTTTATGTATATGTTTGGGGGTTTATGTATATGTCTGTGAGTTTATGTATATGTCTGTGAGTTTATGTATATGTTTGTGAGTTTATGTATATGTCTGTGAGTTTATGTATATGTGAGTTTATGTATATGTCTGTGAGTTTATGTATATGTCTGTGAGTTTATGTATATGTGAGTTTATGTATATGTGAGTTTATGTATATGTCTGTGAGTTTATGTATATGTTTTTGAGTTTATGTATATGTCTGTAAGTTTATGTATATGTCTGTAAGTTTATGTATATGTCTGTGAGTTTATGTATATGTCTGTGAGTTTATGTATATGTCTGTAAATTTATGTATATGTTTGTGAGTTTATGTATATGTCTGTGAGTTTTTGTATATGTTTGTGTGTTTATGTCTATGTTTGTGAGTTTATGTCTGTTTGTGAGTTTATGTATATGTTTGTGAGTTTATGTATATGTCTGTAAATTTATGTATATGTTTGTGAGTTTATGTATATGTCTGTGAGTTTATGTATATGTTTGTGAGTTTATGTATATGTCTGTAAATTTATGTATATGTTTGTAGTCTTTTTTAACATACTAATGAATTAAAAATGGTTGTATCGATGTGACTTTGGAGGATTGATTATTGAGGAACATTTGGTGCCTCCCGGGGCATCCCATTTTGCGGTTTACTGGGACCGTTGTTGTTTATTTTGATACAGAATGGGGGTAAGTGCTTGCTCATACCTCCCAAGTGTCCCCCTGTCCCTCGTTGTTCTCATTTGTCCCTCTTTGAGGTGTAACATGCAGATCTGCATCAATAAATGATTCATTTGCCTATTTAATGTGTTTCTATTGTTGTTACTGTTACACCCTATCTCCTATCCATCCCTCAATGGGGGGGGAGTGGCCTAATTTAACAATTGTCCCTCTTTTCCACCCTAAAAAGTTGGAAGGTATGGCTCGCTTACAGGAGGGGGGTAGGTGCTTACATACAGAAGGAGGGGGGTAGGTGCTTACAAACAGAAGGAGGGGGGTAGGTGCTTACATACAGAAGGAGGGGGGTAGGTGCTTACATACAGAAGGAGGGGGGTGGGTGCTTACATACAGAAGGAGGGGGGTGGGTGCTTACATACAGAAGGAGGGGGTAGATGCTTACATACAGAAGGAGGGGGTAGGTGCTTACATACAGAAGGAGGGGGGTGGGTGCTTACATACAGAAGGAGGGGGGTGGGTGCTTACATACAGAAGGAGGGGGGTGGGTGCTTACATACAGAAGGAGGGGGGTGGGTGCTTACATACAGAAGGAGGGGGGTGGGTGCTTACATACAGAAGGAGGGGGGTGGGTGCTTACATACAGAAGGAGGGGGGTAGGTGCTTACATACAGAAGGAGGGGGTAGGTGCTTACATACAGAAGGAGGGGGGTGGGTGCTTACAAACAGAAGGAGGGGGGTAGGTGCTTACATACAGAAGGAGGGGGGTGGGTGCTTACATACAGAAGGAGGGGGGTGGGTGCTTACATACAGAAGGAGGGGGGTGGGTGCTTACATACAGAAGGAGGGGGGTAGGTGCTTACATACAGAAGGAGGGGGGTGGGTGCTTACATACAGAAGGAGGGGGGTAGGTGCTTACATACAGGAGGAGGGGGGTAGGTGCTTACATACAGAAGGAGGGGGGTGGGTGCTTACATACAGAAGGAGGGGGGTGGGTGCTTACATAGAGAAGGAGGGGGGTGGGTGCTTACATACAGAAGGAGGAGGGTGGGTGCTTACATACAGAAGGAGGAGGGTGGGTGCTTACATACAGAAGGAGGAGGGTGGGTGCTTACATACAGGAGGAGGGGGGTAGGTGCTTACATACAGAAGGAGGGGGGTAGGTGCTTACATACAGAAGGAGGAGGGTGGGTGCTTACATAGAGAAGGAGGGGGGTGGGTGCTTACATACAGAAGGAGGAGGGTGGGTGCTTACATACAGAAGGAGGGGGGTAGGTGCTTACATACAGGAGGAGGGGGGTAGGTGCTTACATACAGAAGGAGGGGGGTAGGTGCTTACATACAGGAGGAGGGGGGTAGGTGCTTACATACAGAAGGAGGGGGGTAGGTGCTTACATACAGAAGGAGGAGGGTGGGTGCTTACATAGAGAAGGAGGGGGGTGGGTGCTTACATACAGAAGGAGGAGGGTGGGTGCTTACATACAGAAGGAGGGGGGTAGGTGCTTACATACAGGAGGAGGGGGGTGGGTGCTTACATACAGAAGGAGGGGGGTAGGTGCTTACATACAGGAGGAGGGGGGTAGGTGCTTGCATACAGAAGGAGGGGGGTGGGTGCTTACATAGAGAAGGAGGGGGGTGGGTGCTTACATACAGAAGGAGGAGGGTGGGTGCTTACATACAGGAGGAGGGGGGTAGGTGCTCGCTTACAAAAGGGGAAGTAGGTGCTCACTCACAGAAAGGGGGGTAGGTGCCCGCTTACAATAAGGGGTCCACTGCTTACTTACAGAAGGGAGGTGGGTGCTCATGTACAGAAGGGCGGTAGGTGCTTGCTTACAGAAGGGGGGTAGGGCCTCTCTTACAAAGGGAGGGCAGGGGCTTAGAACAAAAGCTAAATAAAATCAACCAACACTGACTGGCAGAAATCTACTCTGGGAGGTAAGGCAGGTATGCTGTGATGTCACACTCTGTATTAGAGGTAATTTAACGTGGACCAAAACCCACGCCTTCCCGGGTCGATTGATTCCCTCCCCCTGGGGCATCCAAAATCGGGATGCCCCACTGTGTGAAACCACCCAGGTTGCCCCATACACTTACCTTGCTTCCCGGTCCAGCGGCGCATGCGTGAGCCACAGCTACATCCCTGTTATCCCTCTAGCAGGGCGTGTGCCCACAGCAGGCATTTGTGAATGGCCGGCGCAGACACACTCCATGTTAGAGAGTATTGGGGGATGCGGCTGCCAGCGCGCGCTAGACGAAGGCTTAGACAACATGACGTCAGCAGCTCGGATTGCGCATCCCCGATTGGGGCGTCAAAATCCTGGGTTTTGGGCCACTTTAAAGGGTTTCTGCAAGATCGGAATAGAAATCGTGGCAATAGCTGGGCTTTAAAGTGGCCCAAAATCCAGGATTTTGACTATCCTGGGTTTTGACCCTTGCCCCCCCCCAGGGCACTCCATTCGGGGATGCCCCGCTGTGTGAAACCCCGCAGGTCACCGAAATAAGCTCACCTCTTCCCAGCTCTACGGTGCATGTGCGGCTGCTCGTCCAATCAGCACGCTCGGATCCTCTCACGTCAGGTTGCCCATACACTTAGCTTCTCTTCTGGTCCAACGGCACATGCGCAAGCCGCATCCCCTGCTACCCTCTAACAGGGAGCGTGTCCGTGCTAACCATTCACAAATGCCTGACGCGGGCATGCGCCCTGCTAGGGATAGCGATAGCGGGGACATGGCTGTGGCTCGTGCATGCGCCATTGGACCGGAAAACAAGATAAGTGTATGGGGCGGCCTGGGGGGGTTTCACACAGCTGAGCATCCCGATTCTGGATGCCCTGGGGGGAAGGAATCGATCGTCCCGGGATCCCCGGGCCAATCGCCGTCAGTTTTGGTCCACTTTAAGTCGTGGTGCCGCTTTGGGTTGTAAAATAGCTGTGAAAGGATTTTCTCTGTCTTCCTCCCGCAACTCTTATTAACATATTTAAGCTTGCTCTCGGATTATCTCTCATTATGTCTCGCGCACAAAAATGATCATTTGCCTGTCAGTCATTAGAGGCGTCATCTGTCACAGTGACAGCTGTGCCTGCTGATTGCTCTGCACCTCCCCGCCCGCAGCGCTGTCTCCAGCAATCCCATCAGGTTTAAAGGGGACCTGTCACCAAAGCCCTGCTGACCTCCTCATGCTGCTTCCTCACCTTCCATCTGGGGGGGGGGGGGGTTAGAGTGAATGAGGAGTTCTGGCTTTCATATGTAGGAATACATTAAACCCGACCAACACCCGCTTTTCCTTTAATGGGTGTTTTCAAATTAGTTTGTTAAGCTATTGTTTGTTAATTAATTAAACTAAGGCGAGTTACATGTGGTGTACTGCTAGGCTCTGTCCTGGGCCTCATTCTTTTTACTATGTTTGTAAGTGACATAGGAGAAGGCCTGGTAGGAAAAGTTTGTGTGTTTGCTGATGATACAAAGGTTAGTAATAGGGTGGATATTCCTGGAGGTGTCTACAACATGGAAAATGATTTAGCTTTACTGGATAGATGGTCAAAACTGTGGAAACTAGAGTTTAATATCTCTAAATTTAAAATCCTGCCTAGAAGGAATCTCTGCTCTGAGCACCGTATGGGCAGCTCTGTGTTATCCAGGACCTCGGAGGAGAGAGATTTAGGGATAATGATTACTGATAACTGCAAGATGATTGGACAGTGTAGCCAGGCAGTGGGAAAAGCAAGCAGGATGCTCGGCTGCATAGCTTGAGGCATCACCAGTAGGAAGAGGGAGGTTGTGATGCCACTGTATAGAGCCCTGGTGAGGCCACAGCTAGAATACTGTGTGCAGTTCTGGAGACCTTACCTGCAAAAAGACATTATTCAAATAATGTGTCCGGCAACAAAAATGGTGGAAGGACTTAAACTTAAAACTCAGGAGAGAAACATACAGTATATACATAAGATAAAGAGAACATACAGTATACACATAAGATAAAGAGAACATGCAGTATACACATAAGATACAGAGAACATACAGTATATGCATAAGGGCTAACTAGAAGGACTAGATGGACCGTATGCTCTCCTTCTGCCGTCATCCACCTGTTTCTAACTTAATGAATTAATTAAATTAATTTAATGGATGCTGTCAAATTAGTGAGGTAAAGGTGGGTTACCCCACTGTTTTGAGATATTTGATTTATACCCATATGGACAGAGATCAACCCCTCCCTGAAAGTGTCCCCCTAGGACGGAGTCTGTAAATTTGGTAAGGGGGGGCTCTATCGGCCTTCTACCGCTAGGGTTAAACCGGACCAACACTCGTTTATTTTCTTTAAAGTGGCCCATAATGAGATTCCCAGGCCGATCGATTCCATCCCCCCGGGGCATCCAAAATTGGGATGCCCCGCTGTGTGAAACCCCCCAGGTCGCCCTTACCTTGCTTCCCGGTCCAACGGTGAATGCGCAAGCCGTGGCCGCATCCCTGCTATCTCTCTAGCAGGACGCGTGCCCACGCCAGCCATTTTGTGGATGCACGCACTCTGTTAGAGGGAAACGGTGGATGCAGCCGCCAGCGCGTTCGGAGCTGCTGGCCTTAGACGTCGTCTTCGATGGCGTGGCATCAGCGGCACCGAGCGTGCTGATTGGATGAGCGGCCGCGCATGCACCGTAGGACCGAGAAGAGGCGAGTTGCTCTCGGTTATCTGGGGGGTTTCATACAGCAGGGCACCCCCGATCAAGGTGCCCCAGGGAAATCCTGGGATTTGGTCCACTTTAACGGGTGTTGGTCCCGCGGACAGCTAATCGAAACAAGCTCAGGGGGGCATCCAGAATGCTGTAGCCCCCCCCCCCGCACATAAACCCCCAGAACACCCCTAATCCTTACCTTCACAACGAGCCAGCGCAGGAGAAAGGAGTCCCACAGTTGGCTGCCGGGTGGTCACGTGGGCCATGGTCCACCCCTGAGCTTGTTTTGATTAGTTAACTGCGGGACCAACACCTGTTAAAGAAGAAACGGGTGTTGGTCCGGTTTAGCCCGAGAGGTAAAAGGGAGATAGCCCCCTCTTACCAATATTACTGACCCTAGGAGGAGGGAGACTTGCCTTTCAGGGAGGGGTTGACCTCTGACATAATGGGTATAAATCAAATATCTCAAAAGAGTGGGGTAACCCACTTGTACCTCACTAGTCACATTAATGACCCCCTCAACCAGACATCACATCAGAAAGGTTTTAGATGAATTCATCAATTTTACTATGAAAAATACAATAATAATATAATATTAAAATGGCACTTTGCTCCACATAATACATTACACAAGTATTTCGTTATACATTTTAACTGGTTTGGTTAGGCTTTAAAATGTTCTTATCGTGTCGGATTCCTCCAACGTTTTTCGCCCAACTGGCTTCCTCAGGGAGGGTTATATGCCTGTCTAGTATATGGAGTCTCTCTGCAGAATCAGGATGAACAGTCCTTGTGTATTCAACGGACGTTCTTGCTTATATCTCTTTGTTGTCAGTTCAGGAGTTGAGGAGTTGAGAGCGGCCAGTCACATGGCTGGTCACAAAAGGCAACCTGAGAGATATAGCAAGAACAAGAACAAAAATACACAAGTGCTGTTCATCCTGATTCTGCTGAGAGACTCCATATAATAGAAAGGTATGAGATTTTAAAGACATAAAATCCTAAAAGGCATAAAATGATATGAAATTACATTAAAGCTAGATCATAATCCTCCCCGAGGAAGCCAGTTGGGTGAAACGCATTTGAGGAATCCGACACGATGAGAACTTTTTAAAGCATAACCAAACCAACCAAAATTTATAATTGAAAACTTGTGTAATGTATTAGGTGGCGCAAAGTGCATTGTTAATGCTTTGTATGTAGTTTTTCATAGTAAAATTGCTGAATTGATCTGAAACCTATAAAAAACGTCATTACATGCAAAGCATTACATTTGCAATTTGCTCCACATAATACGTTACACAGGTGTTCAGTTATACACTTTGGTTGGTTTGGTTAGGTTTTAAAATGTTCTTATCGTGTTGGATTCCTCCAACGCGTTTCACCCAACTGGCTTCCTCAGGGAGGGTTATATGTCTTCTTCATGTTTTTCAAATTTCATGCCTTTCTATTTGGTGGAGGGAACGCATGTCACAAAAGGCAACAAAGAGAAATAGCAAGAATGTCAACTTAATACACAAGGGCTGTTCATCCTGATTCTGCAGAGAGACTCCATATAATAGACAGGCAAGACATTTAAAAGGCATAAAATTATATGGAATTACATTGAAGCTGAATTATAATCCTCCCTGAGGAACACATTGAAGAAATCGGACACATTTTAAAACATTTTAAAGCCTAACCAAACGAGACAAAATGTATAATTGAAAACTTGTGTAATCTATTATGTGGAGCAAAGTGCCATTTTAAAGCTTTGTATGTAATGGAGTTTTTCATAGTAAAATTGATGAATTGATCTGAAACCTATGAAAAACTTTATTACATACAAAGCATTAAAATTACACATTGCTCCACATAATACAATGTTCAATTATACATTTTGGCTGGTTTGGTTAGGTTTTAAAATGTTCTTGTCGTGTCGGATTCCTCCAACGTGTTTCACCCAACTGGCTTTCTCAGGGAGGATTATAATCCAGCTTTAATGTAATTCCGCATCATTTTATGACTTTTGGGATTAAATGTCCTCTTCATGTTTTTCAAATGTCATACCTGTCTATTATATGGAGTATTGTGTATTCAGCTGATGTTCTTGCTATATCTCTTGGTTGCCTTTTGTGACCAGCGTTCCCTCCACCATATGACAGGCCGATCTCCAGCTCTCCACTCCTGAACTTTTGTTCATCCTGATTCTGCACTCCATATAATAGGGAGGCATGAAATTTGAAAAACATAAAGAAGACATATAATCCTCCCTGAGGAAGCCAGTTGGGCGAAACACGTTGGAGGAATCTGATATGATAAGATAATTTTAAAGCCTAACCAAACCAGCCAAAATGTATAACTGAACACTTGTGTTATGTATTCTGTTGAGAAAAGTGCCATTTTAATGCTTTGTATGTAATGAGGTTTTTCATAGTAAAATTGATCTGAAACCTTTCTGATGTGATGTCTGGTTGGGGGGGTCATTAATATGACTAGTGAGATAAAAGTGGGTTACCCCACTCTTTTTAGATAAAAATTCATTAAAGTAGATCAAAACCCATCAAACCCAGTCCTAAAATATAAGAAAAAGGCAGCACTAAAGCACTCCCTAGATGCATGTTGATTTGTGAAGACCCACTCACCTCAATCTGGCAATCCCCCGATTTGGAGGCACACACGCAGCCTATAACAGACGGGCGTGCATGTTCCTGCAATGCTGATATTTCCCAGATGGATGTGGGTAACAGGGAGGGGCCTGAGCCGATTGGGCCTCCGAGAACCAACCTGACCAGCCGGGACCGGAACCGCCAGCTCCAAGCAGTCCTGACTCAGCTGAATACCACCGACGCTCAGGCATAACTGCAGGTCCTGGACAGGAAGATTGGACAGGAGCCCGTGTGTGTGCTGTTGGACCAGGGAGCAGGTAAGCAGATCAGGCGATTTGGGAGGTGTCACTTAGCCGGGGCATCCCGAATCAGCAAACGAAACCTGGAAAAGTAAAAACTGCCAGACATCCCAAATGGGGGTACTCCCTACAAAACTGGCAGAAGGCTCCCTTACAGTGAAGTAAAAAAAAGTGCCTCCATGAGCAGGGACAGCATTAAATACACAGGAGGAGATTGTGGCATCAGAGGGTAGTAAGTGGCAGCAGTAGGGCTGGCTCCAGGTTTATGTGGGCCCTCGGGCGGCATGGCCTCAGTGGGCCCCTTTGCGGTGGAGAGTCATGAGTCATGGGTCTATAAATTCCATGACCAAACCTAAGAAGGACTGCTTGCCTTCCAAACCCCTATTGGAGCTGTTTTTAGTTTAGCCATGAGTGGGCAGAGTAATGAGGAAGAGGGATGGACATAACAGGAAGGGCAGGAATGGATGGATGGAGAGATAGCTGGGAGAAAGAGGGATGGATGGGCAAAATGAAAAGAAGAGGAATGGCTGGGTGGAGCTGGTGTTGAGGTAGGGGTAGATGGGCAGAGCTGGAAGAACAATAGATAGACTGGCAGAGCTGAAAGGAAGAGGCAAAGATGGGCAAAGCTGGGAGGAGCTGAAGGTAGAGGGGTGGATGGGACAGAACTGAGGGGACAGGTCTGTGGGGCAGAGCTGGCGGGACATGGATGGATGGGGCAGAGCTGGGGGGGACATGGATGGATGGAGCAGAGCTGGGGGGGGGACATGGATGGATGGGGCAGAGCTGGGGGGACATGGATGGATGGGGCAGAACTGGGGGGGGGGACATGGATGGATGGGGCAGAGCTGGGGGGACATGGATGGATGGGGCAGAACTGGGGGGGGACATGGATGGATGGGGCAGAGCTGGAGGGATATGTATGGATGGGGCAGAGCTGGGGGGGACATGGATGGGGCAGAGCTGGGGGGACATGGATGGATGGGGCAGAGCTGGGGGGGACATGGATGGATGGGGCAGAGCTGGGGGGACAGGGATGGATGGGGCAGAGCTGAGGGGACAGGGATGGATGGGGCAGAGCTGGAGGGACATGGATGGATGGGGCAGAGCTGGGGGGGACATGTATGGATGGGGCAGAGCTGGGGGGACAGGGATGGATGGGGCAGAGCTGGGGGGACATGGATGGATGGGGCAGAGCTGGAGGAACATGGATGGATGGGGCAGAGCTGGGGGGGACATGGATGGATGGGGCAGAGCTGGAGGGACAGGAATGGATGGGGAAGAGCGGAGGGGACATGGGGGCAGAATTGGGGGGACATGAATGGATGGAGCAGAACTGGGGGGGGGGCATGGATGGGCAGAGCTGAGGGGGAGGCGGCGCAGGGGCCCTATGCAATGTTAGTAACAATTAAGGTTTAAGTTCTTTAACCGCATTGTGCCCAGACCCACTGACCAGGCTTGCCGGGTGCTGACGCCGGCCCTGGGCAGCAGGTTGCTGAACTGTGAGCTCCTTCTTTTTTTTTATTACCCGAGCACAGCACGGGGAAAACTGTTAGGGAGTTAATTTTTGCTGAGCAGGTTGTCATTCTGTGGAAATGATCCTATTTATGGGACCATAATCCAGAGTTCCTTTTTAAGGTGCCGTCAAATCGCTGTAACGACTGGCAGTTTGGGGATGACAAGCAAATATTCAATTAGCAGTTGTAACGGATTCGCAGAGCACCGCGGAACTGCGGGGAGACCAGGTGTTTATTTTAAGGGAGAGAAATGTAAAAATCCATAAAAGTTTAGGCGGATGACGTAACAGGAGCAGCGCAGCGGCGGCAGCAGCGCACGCAGCGTAAATGCAAATATCGCATTTCCAAAAGGGCAATCAGCGAGCGTAATGAGCAGCACTGAATCAGCCCGCCGTGCAGCTGTGACATGCCGATAACCCGAGAGCCTTCCCCAGCTGTGATCCTACACCTGAGACCGGGCTCATTAAAGAGGAGCTAAACAGATAGCAGAAGCCTCTGCGCAGTCATTGGAGACCCCCCACTTCCTTCAACCCCTTAGGTGTTCCCCAATCCATGTACACCTCCACCTAGGGGGACATGAGAGCAGGTTCCTCCCACTCCGGTAGGTGTGAGAAATTTATCTGGTCAACCTGGCAGTGGAGCTCCCATAGCGACTCCCCAACCACCCAGATCTTCTGCAACAGGGTCGTCTGCAGCCCCCCAATTCTGCAGTGCTGGCTTTAGCGGCTTGGCTTTTGAGACCAGCATCTTGGAGTCGAGGGGTTTGTCTGCCGCGGTAATTTGAACCTTGATTTGAGCACGGAAACAGTTGGTGCAAATCTAAGGGCCACTCCTATTGGAGGATCTTGGTACCAAAATCTTGGAGTTCCTCCAGCAAGGCCTGGATGCTGGCCTACAGCCCAACACCCTTAAGGGCCAGGTCTCGGCCTTGTCCATTTTTTCCAACGGATGATCGCGGAGCATAGGTTAATCTGCACTATCCACATGCAACCACCACCGATTTGTCTTTATGCAGCACCAAAAAGGGTGATCTGATCGAAAGTGCTGCCAGCTCCGAATCCCGCCAGATGGAGGTGATTGCCACAAGAAAGCCTCCGTCACCAGGTAAGCCTCCTCCATGGGTTCCAAGGGGGGCCCCTGAAGTGCTGATAAGACCAGATTGAGATCCCAGGGCGTGACTATTGACCACCGTAGAGGCCGAACATGGCCAGCTTCATGCAGGGTTCTGTGCATGTTCGACCTCTGCGGTGGTCGCTTTTCCTGCCCTGGGATCTCCATCTGTTCCTATAAGCTCTTCAGGGGCCCCCCTTTGAACCCATGGTGGAGGCTTCCCTGACAACGTTCACGTTTGAAGGTGACTTTTCTTGTGGCGATCACCTCCATCTGATGGGTTTCGGAGCTGGCAGGACTTTCGATCAGATCACCCTTTTTGGTGCTGCATGAATACAAATCGGTGTTTCAGGTGAAGCAAGGTGGTCTCTCCCTTCCATCTTAATCAGGAGATTACCCACGCCCCACTCACCATAAGGAGTGACTCCTGCATTCCCTCTATGTGGTCAGGGTATTAAAGTATTACTTGGCCGCTACTCGAGAGCTACGTAAGACAGATGTCTTGTACGTGATCCAGGAAGGACCAAGGAGGGGCCTGGTGTCTGCCAGGTCAACTCTTAGCAGATGGATCAGGCAGTCATACAGGCCTATGCCCACGAAAGGGAAGGAAGCGCCCTTCTGGGTCACCGCTCACTCCACCAGGGTGATTGCCGCATCTTGGTCTTTCCAACACCAAGTGTTAGTGGAACAGGTCTGCAAGGAGAAGGAGGGGCCCTAACAGATGGATCAGACAGGCGGTCATACAAGCCTCTGCCTGTAAGGGAAAGGAGGGGCCCTAGCAGATGGATCAGGCAGGCGGTCATACAAGCCTATGCCTGCAAGGGGAAGGAGGTGCCCTTCTGGGTCACAGCTCACTCCACCAGGGTGATTGCCGCGTCTTGGGCTTTCCAAAACCAGGCGGCGGAACAGGTCTGCAAGGGAAAGGAGGGGCCCTAGCAGATGGATCAGGCAGGCGGTCATACAAGCCTATGCCTGCAAGGGGAAGGAAGCGCCCTTCCGAGTCACCGCTCACTCCATCAGGACGATTGTCGCGTCTTGGGCTTTCCAACACCAGGCATTGGCGGAACAGGTCTGCAAGGGGAAGGAGGGGTCCTAGCAGATGGATCAGGCAGGTGGTCATACAAGCCTATGCCTGCAAGGGTAAGGAAGTGTCCTTCCGGGTCACCGGTCACTCCACCAGGGTGATTGCCACGTCTTGGGCTTTCCAACACTAGGCGTTGGCGGAACGGGTCTGCAAGGGGAAGGAGGGGCCCTAGCAGATGGATCAGACAAGCGGTCATACAAGCCTATGCCAGCAAGGGGAAGGAGGGGCCCTAGCAGATGGATCAGGCAGGCGGTCATACAAGCCTACGCCTGCAGGAGGAAGGAGGGGCCCTAGCAGATGGATCAGACAAGCGGTCATGCAAGCCTATGCCAGCAAGGGGAAGGAGGGGCCCTAGCAGATGGATCAGGCAGGCGGTCATACAAGCCTATGCCTGCAAGGGGAAGGAAGCGCCCTTCCGGGTCACCTCTCACTCCATCAGGGTGATTGCCACGTCCTGGGCTTTCCAACACCAGGCGTTGGCGGAACAGGTCTGCAAAGGGAAGCAGGGGCCCTAGCAGATGGATCAGGCAGGTGGTCATACAAGCCTATGCCTGCAAGGGGAAAGAGGTGCCCTTCCCAGTGAGCGTAGCCTATGTGCCGCTTTAAATTAAATAGAACACTGTAACCCTCTCATTGCTTCACTAATGGTCACTTTATTCCTGTTTTAAATTGAATGATATCTTGTAGCTCTTTTATCGCTTCACTAATGGTCACTTTAACTTCTGCTTCAAATTCAGTGGTACACTGTAACTTCTCACAGCTTCACTAATAGCCACTTTACTTCTGCTTTAAGTTGAATGGTACAAACAAACTTTCAGGAAATGGAATTGTTATACCCGAAAGCCCGGTCCGGCCCGCGTGCAGCACTCGCACAGCCATCATTAGCGGGGAAGCTGCGAAGTTAGACGCAAGCCCTTTGGCTGCAACCTTTCCCGAGTCTCCTCTGTAGCGGCTATTAGAGAACGTCTTAATGAAGTGGCTTCTAACGTTTTAATTAGAATATATATATCTCCTAATCGGCCACTCCGCAGAAAGCTCGGGACCTTTATCCCACATGCAGCGAGAGATGTCAAGCCAACGTCTTTGTTTTCAGACAAAATTTTAGAGTGGAAGTGCTCTTAAATCCATTATATCCTCTCATTAGAGAATGGAAGGTGACCCCCGGAGCCTCCTCGGAGGCTGGAACACCTCATTATTGTTTATTAGTATATTTAACGTATGGGCCTGTGTTGCTTTATCCAGGCAGGTGACGCTGTTACATTGCAAAAAGCTGCCCAGCACCCTGTACAGAAATAGCAGCGGCCATGACTGCTCAGGAGGCCATTAAAGGGACGCTGTATGCATTTGGCTGCTTCCTGCTTGCTCTGTGCCGGACGTCAGGGGCTAAATCTTTTATTCCATAGCACTTTGCATTCCCTGATATAAATATGTATTGTATATTGCAGATTCCTATCTATGATTAAGGACCAATAGCGTCTAAAACGCGTCAGAGGACTGCAATCCCCCCATTGGTCTGGGCCTGTTATACATGATTTTATGCCTTTGCTGACAACTTTTTGGATGGAGATGATTTTAACTTTTCTACAATAAAGATTCAAACTTTTAAGGAGTGCGGACCCTTCACCTTTTTTATGCAGTTCCCTGATAAACCTTATTGAACTTTTTTCCTTTCATTCTGATGAGTCATCATCTGCTGCTGAGGAGCCCTGCAGAGGGGACAGAGTTTACTTGGTAGTTATTGAGAAATATAAAGCAGGCTAAACAAAGAGGAACATCAGGGCAAAAATAAAAAGGGGCGATTCCCCCCCCCCCCCCCCCATAGATGTCGCCGCTGCCTGCTGCGGCAACGTCTGGCTGCTTCAGGGCTCGATCCTCACCCACGCCACCGACTTAACAGTGCTCTTCAAAGTCCCGGACCGCTCAATGAAGTCTCGCGGGATACTGGGCGGCTCCATTGCATCCTATTCATGGGCACTGCGCAGGCGTGAGATTGTGGGCCGCACGCAGCGCCTGATGGATTCCGGGCGACCTTCCAACAGGTGGCACCATTTTGCATTCTGAGGGACCAAGAAGATGGATCCCCCGGCGAGTTGAGATAAAACTGGAGGGGGGGGTAGCAGATCGATGTTCCTCTTTAATCCTGTACCTGGAAAAGTCCATTTCAGCTTTGATGGTATGCAAGATGGCGCCTGATGGGATGCAAGATGGCGCCACCTGATGGAAGATCGCCCGGAATCCGATGGACCCAGAAGATGGATCCCCGGCGAGTTGAGTATTTAGTGTCCAAGACAAAACCGGAGGGGAGGGTAGCAGATCAATGTTCCTCTTTAATCCTGTTCCTGGAAAGTCGCTTTCAGCTTTGATGGGATGCAAGATGGCGCCACCTGTCTGCGAAGACCGCCCGGAATCCGAGGGACGAAGAAGATGGATTCCCCGGCAAGTTAAGTATTTAATGGCAAAGATAAAATCGGAGGGGGGTAGCAGATCGATGTTCCTCTTTAATCCTTTAATCAAAAACTACCCTCAAATAACTCAACCCCATCCAAAACCATAACTCAACTGCAGTGATTTATTATAAATCAGATGTCTGCACAAACTTTTAAACTTAGTAATGTTATTGTGTGTGTGCAAGCAAGTTAAGTTATTGCAATGTCTTTAGACAGGCTGATTCATGAATTGCATTGCTTGTGCATAAACAAGTAAAGAAGTAGCAATGTCTGCACAAACTTTTAAACTTAGTAATGTTAGGGACGGGGTACAAATTGGACGGCCTTGATGCGGCTACCTCGCTTTTACATTCATTGCAATCTATGTTAACTAACAGTCCATGTTCTTAAGTGAAGGGTCCGGATTAATGTGAGCAATCTGTATGTACAGGGTGGGGGGAAACATATAAGATAAGTTCTTATTCAGGGTGAAGGTCCGGATTAATGTGAGCAATATGTATGTACAGGGTGGGGGGACATATAAAATAGGCTCTTATTCGTGGTGTAGGTCCGCTTTAAGTTGTGAGCACAGACTAGGCATTGCTCATACAAGCGTATGGATGTGCTCCAGCTCTGCAGAACACCTAACCAAAGCCCCAGCCTCTAATCTAGTTCTGAAGGTTCATTTGCAGTATCAGATTTGGCAACAAAGTTGTTCACATCAAAACTATGAAACTTTTGTGCACCAAAAATATTTTCAGCAGAATACCTTGTCCCTGTGGGTCCCTGTAACGTTATTCCTGGTGTTTGTACTTATTCATATTCTTGACCAGTTCCAGATTTGTACCTGCCCTCGTGTGCTGTGTGCCACCCAATTCTCTTGGAGCTGGCACAGCTCGAGCACAAAGTACACGATCAAAGTCACTTTGATTCAGGGCCGCTTTCATGTAGGAGATTGCTGCCCAGCACACGGAATAGACAACCTGCACATGGCTTCCCAAACTTCATGATCTTGTATTTTTTCAATGTTGCTCTGAATCAAAGGAGAAGAGCTTACCATTTATTAGGGTATAAGGGAGGATACAGAAGGAGAAGAGCTTACAATCTATTAGGGTATAAGGGAGGATACAGAAGGAGAAGAGCTTACAATCTATTAGGGTATAAGGGAGGATACAGAAGGAGAAGAGCTTACAATCTATTAGGGTATAAGGGAGGATACAGAAGGAGAAGAGCTTACAATCTATTAGGGTATAAGGGAGGATACAGAAGGAGGAGAGTTTACAATCTATTAGGGTAATCAGGAGGGTGCGGTCACCTCCTGCTGTGTGTGCTTCCTCTGATTACCTGCAGCTGGAGAGCTGTGAGCTGTGAGCTGAGAAGCCTGAGGCCTTGCTGGGAGGATTAACCCAGGCAAGATGGAGGATTCTGGGGGTGAATCTCGCCGATACCCCCGGAGGACTATTAAACCTCCGGATCCCGGGACTGCTTCCACCAGCGGCGCTAGTAACACCACGGTGCCCCAGCCCGGTGAAAGTTTGTCAGCTTTTCGCAGCCGTGTATGCAGTAATTTGTGCAGTGTGGCGAAGGAGGAGGAGAAGCTGTGCAAGATGAAAATCGCATTAAAGAAAAAGAAAATGGACACCAGCAAGGCGAGAGGATTGGATAAGCGGTCAAGCAAAGCAGACTTAGCTGAGCTTGAATCAGCATGTCGGCAGCAGGAAAAGCTAGTTTCTTCCCTTAAAGCAAGCAGTGGGGCCTTTAAAGAAAAATATAAAAATGAGGAGCGATTTAAGTCCATGCAGCGCTCAGGCCCCACTGTGAAGGAGGAAGAGGCCGACCATGTGGATGAGACCCCGATGGTGGAGGATTCTCCAGCTGTGCCTCCACCCAAAGTTGCAGCAGTAGCAGAGCCGGGAGCCCCGGAACCAGCATTGGAAGACTCTCTTGCTGAGGCAACACATCAGGAGTGCGTGACATCCCTGGGCATCCAGGAAGCCCCTACTGGAGCGGATCTTCCAGAGGACAGCCGCCAGCCTGAGGAGCCCATGCCAGCTAAGGACGACATCCATCTGTCCAGCCAACCTGCGGAGCGCGCCATAGGCGCTGTGTCAGGGGGTATAGAAGACTGTGGCGCTCCTTGCCCTGAAAAGGGTGAGGTGGCGCCAGACGTAAGTACCATCCTGGCCCCCATCCGGGTTCCTGGGTGCGCCGAACTTGGCGGGCCTGGGGCCATGGGTGACTCACCCGCAGGTTTGGGTCTGGCTGGCAGGGCTTCTATTGTTTCTGCTTCAGCTGCTTTGGGTGCTGTTACTGATGTTGTTGCTCCTGTTACTGCTGCTGTGTCTGGGGTTGAGTCCACAGGGGTTAATTCTATTGCTGGACTTTCTGCTGTGACTGCTGCTGATGATATGACTGTCCCCTCACCTGCACCTCTGGTGGACTATAAGAAGACTGTGCCACCTAATGCTGGGGCCCCTGCTGTCCGCCCTGCCCTGTATTTCATCCAGCGAGGTGGCACAGGGAGTGGGGCCAATAATGCTGTTGGTGCTGCAGTGCAACCCCCTGTGTCCTATGCCCAGGTTGCCAGGCGCGGAGAAGAAGCTGCTGGTGAGAGGATGTCTGTGCCCAGTGAGGTCAACGCCCCTGCCAGCGGCTTCAATAGGCGCAACCTGGTCCAGCTTAGGTGGGAGGGGGAGGGGCCAGTTATCACCCGGCGGGCGGTGGTGGATCTCATCCTGGGTATGGGATTTACAGCCGCAGACATTTTTGCCCTAATCAGTCCAGTGGGGAGCGCAGAACATGACTTGAGCTTCGTTAGACCAGAGGGGATGGACTTGTTTTGGGAGCGGTACGAGCTGCAAAAGCAAGATCCTGCCTGGAAGGGGTTAACTCCCATCCTGGTCTCCAGGCAGCAGCTCATAAAAAACATCACCATCCTAGTAAGAAACGAGTCCATTCCCCCCTCAGATTTGACCGTCTGGCTAAGGCGTTATGGTGATGTTCTCACTCCCCTGAAAAAAAATTTGGACGATCGCAACATCTGGACCGGGGGCTGGTCAGTGACCCTGAGGCTCCGCAGGAATGGCAACCAGGTCACCCACTTGCCATCATCTGCCTATATTGGCCGTGACCGGCTGACCATGTTTTATCCTGGTCAGCCCAAGGTTTGCCATAAATGTGGGGCCAAGGGTCACTTCAGCTCCTCCTGCTCGCTTCTTAGGTGCTCGCTGTGCCAGGGCTTGGGACACTTGGCTAAGGACTGCAATACCATCCGCTGTAATCTATGTAACCAGCTCAGCCACCCTTATAGTCAGTGTCCTGAGGCCTGGCACAACCTGGACAGGGAAGTGGTGCAGGAAATGCTGCGGCTGGATAGGGAGGAACATTCCCATGCTGCCCCGTCTGCGGTCCCTCCCCCCACTCAGCTGGGAGTTCCTGAGGCCCCTGCTCCTGTACCATCTGCAGGTGGTCCTAAGGTGAATCCCCAGTCTGCCCCCAAGTCAGCAACCACTAATGTAAGACCAAGCAATATAATAGCTGAGGCGGCCCGGGGGGCTGGCACTGCAAGTACCAAGGGGGTTTCAGTAATTGTGCCCCCTGCTGTAAGATCTCGCAGGCTGGGGCTAGGTGATCCTGATCCTGCACCCCCTTCTGAGCAGGGTGGGAGTTCAGATCCCAAGACAGCGTGGTCTGGACTCTCCCCTGGGGATCAGGATTACCTGGCTTACAGGCTAGCTACAAAGAAAAAAAGGAAAAAGGGTAATGCAGTGCCGGAGCCGGGGGAGAGCAGTGGGGTGCAGCTCTCCAACAGGTTTGAGGCACTTTCTGAGGACTCATCTATTGAAATATCTTCTTTCGATTCCGAGGCTTCAGATATGGAGGAGGAAGCACCAGTCTCCTCCAGTAAGCGTTTAGGTTCAGATAGTGAGGCCGGAGGGAAGGCTAAGAGACATTCTCCCGAATGACTCTGATGGCAGTTCCCCCTCCGATAAAGGTGGCAACCATTAATGTTGCCAGCATTAAATCTGTAAGCGCTCGTTTTATGGCCTTATTTTTTCTCAGCCAGTTTGATGCTGACATTTTATTTTTGCAGGAGACCAGATTGGCCAGTCTGGCCGACCTTCACGCTGTGAAGCGGGAGTGGAGGCACGGACCCTCTTTTTGGTCTCTTGCAGCCGAGCCTTACAGCGGGGTGGCGGTGCTTTTTAAAACCGACATGGTAACTTGCCGGCGAGTCATTGAGGTGGAGATTGGGAGGTGCATGGTATTGGACGTCATTGTGAAGGGGCAGGACCTGCGCCTAATAAATATCTATGGACCCCAAACTAAGTGGGACAGGAAATGCCTCTTTACAAAGATCAAGCCGTTCCTTTTTACAGCCCGGCCAGTAGTCTTTGGAGGTGATTTTAACACTGTGACTAGGCCCATGGACAGGAGAGGCTTCAAAGGCAAGCTGGGCTGTGATAGTCTCTTTTTGAATAGCATGGTTAGAGAGGCAGGTCTGGAGGATGTGCACATTAAGCACTCCCCGGACCTCACGGGCTTCACTTTTCAGCGAGGTAGCAGTCAGAGTAGGATAGACAGGTTTTTTTTGAAGGAGGGCTCGGCTTCTCAGCCTCCCCGGCTGCAGGCGGTCGAGTTCTCCGATCACCTTTTACTATCGATGGTCTTGAATGCCTCTGACACACCCCCTAGAGGAAGGGGCATCTGGAGGATGAATTCGGCTCTCCTTGAGGAGGAGTGGGTAAGACAATCCTTTGAGGAATTCTTTCAGGCACAGGTTTCCATTAAAGATTTTTGCAGCAGCAGGTCTGAGTGGTGGGAGCTGACCAAAATGAGAATTGCTGGGCTTTTCAGGGGCCTAGGAAACAGAAAACAGCTTGATAAATACATTGCCTACCAGCGCTTGCGGAGGAAGCTTGACATCCTTGTCTCGAATGGTGGAGATCAAGGGGCAATCTCTGAAGTCAAGCTTCTCCTCAGGAAGTGTCAGTATGACCGGCATGCTTCTCTGGTTCTGGAAAGGGATTATGGGAAATACCACTCGCCCGATCCCTATCAGAATTGCAGACAGGCTGCAGCTCTCAAGACTGTCCTTGGTCTAAAGGATAGTAGAGGATCCCTGGTAAGATCTAAATCTGGGATCCTGGAGATCATTAGGTCCTTTTATGCTGACCTCCTGGGCAGAAAGGTTCTTGACCGGGCAAAGATGGAAAGTTTCCTGGACTCTACTCCAGGATTGGAAAATGGTGACATTTCTATCACTGGCTTGACAGAACCGGTCACGGCTGATGAGGTGGTAAATGCAATTGATCACCTTGCCATCAAAAAGTCGCCCGGATCAGATGGTCAGACAGCTGAATTTTATAAATGTTTTAAGACCATCCTGGCACAACATTTGGTGGAGGTTTTTAATTGCTGTCTGGCAGAGGGTTCCCTCCCTCCCTCCATGAGGCGCTCGGCTGTGATCCTTCTGTCAAAAGGTAAGGACTCTTCGATGATTGAGAACTGGCGCCCCATCAGCCTTCTCAATGTCGATAGAAAGATACTGGCAAAGATTTTGTTCTGGCGCTTGTCGTCAGTAGCGGAGCAACTGCTTTCTTGTCACCAGCACTGCTCCATCAAAGGTAGAAGCACCTTCTCAGCGTTTTTAGCTGTCCGGGAAGCCTTGGAGCGGTGCAGGGCTGCAGGCTGGGGAAAGTACTTGTTGGCGTTGGATCAGGCAAAGGCTTTTGATAGGGTCAATCATGAGTACCTATGGCTGCTTCTTGGTAAGTACGGCCTGCCGGGGCGGTTTATTAATTGGCTACAAACCCTGTATGAAGGGGCTGAGAGCTTCCCTCTTGTTAATGGTTGGGTTGGAAGGCCTTTCGAAGTTGGCTCTGGTGTGCGACAGGGATGCCCTCTGAGTCCCCTACTGTATGTGTTTGCGATCGATCCCTTTATAAGGAGGGTCGAGAGCAGCATGTTATGTGGGGTTCCTCTGGGTGTGCCTGGTGAGCCTCCTTTGAAGGTCATTGCCTACGCTGATGATGTATCTGTGATTGTCTCTGGGACAAATGAGGCAGAGGAGGTGGCCTCTCTGATAGCACAGTATACAGAAGCATCGGGCTCCAAGGTCAATCACGAGAAGAGTGACGTTTTCTGGATGGGTAAGGAAGGTGAGGGCTTCAAACTTCCGGACGCCTTCCCAGTGCCCCAGCAGGAAATTAGGATCCTTGGCATAAATTTCGGTCCTGGCGATTATGGCCAAAAAAAACTGGGAGCGCAGGCTGGAAATTGCCAATGCCAACGTTGCAGTCTGGAAGAGCTGGAAAATGTCTCTCAGGGAAAGGGTTGACCTTATCAAGACCTACCTGATCCCCATCTTCGTCTGTGTTTTGCCAGTCTCTCTCTACACCAGGATCTACAGCGTGTTTTTTCAGATGTTATGGGGAAACCGCATGAACGTGGTGAAAAGAAATGTCACCTTCCTATCCAGGCGGGAGGGTGGCCTAGGGATGATCAACCCAATCGTGTTTTTCTCTCTCTTGTTTCTGAAACATAATTTTGGAAGCATGTTGGCAGAGAGCCCGCCTGGCTGGGTGGGTATTTTCCAGTTCTGGTTTAAGCCCTTCCTGCAAGACTGGGAGAATGGTGGCCGGATGAAAAGCCCTTGAGTTCCTCAGGCTCAGCTCCCGGCCTATGTTGCCCCGAGCTTGAAAATACTTTGGCAATGGCAATTGACAGCAGAGGACATGAAATCTACTCCAAGGAAGCTTCTGGTGAGTCGAGTCCTGGGTCTGGCTTTTCATGAGCCATTGTTCCTCAAGGATTGCCCAGGCTCCATCATGAGGGAGGGTTTGAGGCTTATTAACTCCTCAAGAATTCCTTTGAAATTCCGGGATATAGCCTGGCTCTCCTTCCATGGAAAACTCTACCTTAGGGGGATCCGAAAGAGTCGCAGCCTGCCAGAGATAATTTGTCTCCGTGAGGAGTGTCAGGATGAGGTGGAGACTATGGACCACTTCCTGCTCCGGTGTCCCTTTAATGTAGATGTGTGTAAACAGGTGGGGTTGGCCCTCAGTGCCCCCTTCTTCTCCCAGCTTTCCTATGCTGAGTGGGTGTACGGGGCATTCAAGAGCAGAGGGGATTTTTGTTTGGACACTTTATATATAGTTAGTCTAGTGATTTGCTATTTCACGTGGAATGCACGGTGCCAGCTCTGCATTAGGAAGAAAGTCCTCCCTGTCCCGGTGGTGGTGCATGACATCCTGCATGAGGTGGGCAAGATCCGGGTGCTTGAGAGGGACAGGTGGGAACGGGGGACCTGGATGAAGGCGTGGAGGAACATCAGGCCTCCTTAGTCCTCATGACTTCCCTCTGGGTGGGCTTTTCTGTCTCTTATCACCCATAGATTTTTTATAACAACGACAGATTTTTGAAGAACGGCTGCGTGCACAGGTGACGGGGTCTCTTAGTCTTCCTGCTGAATTGTAATGTATAGTTAGGTTGTATATAGTATTATGGATATGACATATTATATGCCGAATTGTTTAGGCCCGTTTTTCTTTTTGTTTAGTTATTATTTATTTTATTTATTTATTATTGTAACTTTGTATATATTGTATATGTTGTATATGATTGCTTGATTTTACTCAATAAAAAAAGTTACAATCTATTAGGGTATAATTGCGGATACAGGAGGAGAAGAGCTTACACTCTATTAGGGTATAAGGGAGGATACAGAATGGGAAGAGCTTACACTATATTAGGGTATAAGGGAGGATACAG
Source organism: Gastrophryne carolinensis (assembly GCA_027917425.1). Lineage (NCBI taxonomy): Eukaryota > Metazoa > Chordata > Amphibia > Anura > Microhylidae > Gastrophryne > Gastrophryne carolinensis. The sequence goes on along the minus strand of CM051242.1, from coordinate 13,274,934 downwards.
AAGCAGAAGAGCTTGCAATGTATTAAACTCAGGGCTTTCATGTAGGAGATTGATACCAGCACACGAAATAGACAACCTGCACATGGCATCCCAAAATTCATGGCTTCCTTTTTTTTTACTGACTTTATATTTTTTCAATTACATACAACCCACATAGGGTTATATAGGAGTATCCTTCAATAAAGATATTTATAGTAATACTTTCTTATTGTTACAATACATTCACACCGAAGGCTGAGTACAGTATAATGTATTTATCAATAAAATAATACATTTCTTTTAAAACTTTTATCAGCCATTTCTTTTCAGTCCAAGTTTTAAAAACGTTGTAACAATGAGTTGAACACAGTTTCTACATTACAGCAGATTGATATGCCTCAATTTAAAGTGGACCAAAACCCAGGACTTTGACTATCAGGGATGCATTGCTTTGTGAAACCCCCCAGATCGCCGAAGTCAACTCAACTCTTCCCGGCTCTACGGCGCATGCGCGGCTGCTCGTCCAATCAGTGTGTTCGGAGCCGTTTATGTCACGTCGTCTAAGTCGAACACACTGGCGGCCGCATCCCCCGCTTCTCTCTAACAGGGAGCGTGGCCGCAAGGGAGGGATAGTGGGGATGCGGCCGCGGCTCATGCATGTGCCGTTGCACCGGGAAACGAGGTAAGTGTATGGGGCGACCTGGGGGGGTTTAGCACAGCAGGACATCCCGATTTTGGATACCCCGGGGGGAGGGAATCGATTGGCCTGGGAATCTTATAGATTCCTGGGCCGATCGCCGTGGGGTTTGGTCCACTTTCATTCGGCAAACAGATATGATAGTCTTCAATGTGGAGGTCAAGTTATCAAATCCCCAGCAGCGCACATTCTCCCGCTCCAGCCTATCTGATTGGCTGGGGCGGGAGAGCGCACACAGACCAAAGATGCAGGAATGCGACCACTTGCCCCGCCCATTGCAACCCATCCGAGCCATTTTCCTAATGGCATAGTCACGGCAAACGGCTCTGATTAATAGGCTGATTCATTACTAGCGGCAGGTAGCCACAGATGAGCATCTGTAGAGCGGATTTAAGAGCGCCCGCTAGTAGTCGCTGTCCTAGGCTGTGGTTCGCTAGTTCAGAGCGACTCAGTCGCTGTGCAGCATTGATGAATACCTTGTGGGAAGTCACTATATGAGCAGTACAGCGCTGTATGGGGGCAAATGGTAGCGACTGGTCAGTGCGACCGACTCACAGCATATTCATCAAAAAAACAGCCTCATACACCTCCGGCGCTCAAAAATGCTTCGCTGTAGCCCAAAGCGCCAGAGGCTGTGTGATTAAAGGCTGTTTTTGAACATCTATCCACCAGTAAAAAAGCAAAAACACATGGAATTACATTGTTATAACATTGTGACATTAACACATTAATGCCAGACCTGTCATGTCAAATCTGCATAAATATATTTTTAAAAAAATGCAAAAAATGGCTTTTTCAAGGCCAGGAGAGGTCACAACATTATTTGAGCATAAAAATAAATAAATAAATAAAAACACCCTGTTTAAAGAACGTCCATTGAAATGTATGGGAGAGCGACAGGTAGCGAGAGGTAAGACGTGGCGCTCTGCAAGGCTGAAAGTTGGCGCTGTACGCTGAGCCTGGGATAATGATGAATCAGATGCTACATGGCGTTGTTCTAGTTGCTCACCAGATTTGGCTTCATAAATGTGTAATTGCTGCCGTGTCCGGCGTTCACCTGAAGCTACTTGCCGCTACCTGTTGCTGTACAGACACTACCTGGCGCTATCCCTTCATGAATAAGGCCCTAAGAGTCCGCAAAGGCGCCATTGGACTGGGGAAAGGTAAGCTGTTACTGCCGATCTGGGGGGTTTCTAATGAATTGGGATGCCCCGGGAGAAGGCCACAGGCTGCGCTAGCTTTAATAAATCTCACCCTGAGAAGCGGCATGGGAGCCGCGGGCGTTAGTGTTAGTGTCTGATGCTTTTCCCCCCCCCTCTGAGAATTGCTCATGCAGGCTGACTTGTGGTGGTAACCCTTTGGATACTTTGCTGGCATATGCACTTTAATTATTGTTATATATATATATATATATATATATATATTTTTTTTTTTTTTTTTTTTTGTCTCTTTTGATAAGTATTGTTGGGATTATTTAATTGGAAGTGGAGGTTTTGTGCAATATATATCATATTGGTATGAATTTAAAGAAATGTTTGTCATGCACTAGTCACTTTACATTATTTCTTACTGAATATTAGTATTGATGTATATACATGAGCACATTAGCACTTTACAGTTGTAGTTGGTACGCACATTGGATATCTTATTAACTTATTAATTAATTGTTTATATATTTTGGTGATGTAGGTTTCTGTGCCGGCACAAAAAATTATAGGGTATAAATAATTAAGCAGCCTGTTAGATGTTTGAATAGATATTTATATACTTTTTCATCATTGAGGATGTAGTGTATCTTATTATCCTTAAATACATACAGTTTTGGAGATTATAGGGGGGAGCATCTTGGTTTTAATTGTCTTGTGTTGTATATGTATTGTTTTTAATTTTTTGGTCTTGAATAAAATGTTTGATTCATAAACTATGCTGTTGTGTATTGTGCTTGGTGCTCCTCATTATGAGAGAGGTGTGGTTTATCCACGTCCACTACTTTTTGGTTATTGCATGGTCAGGGAGTGAGCACAAAAATATTTTGGGAGTAGATTAGTGGTGCACCTCATAGCATTTAATGAAGCCAAGACGGGTACAGGCAGGTCAAGGACTGTAGTCGTCCACGGTTGGTGCAGGGAAATCACACTTGTAGTCATGCAAACAAGCTGGACCACAAAAATAAAAGTAATCAGAAGCTGAGTCATACGACTCAAAGGGGCGCGGGCCCACGCACTGTCACGCAGGTTCTCCCGGCGCCGTCTGTCTGGCGCGTTGCCAGACAGAAAGCTTCACGAAAGGCGAAATGTGAGAGAATTTTCACTCTGATGTGTAAAGTAGATGCATGACAAGATGTTCCGGGGAGAGATGTACTGCGAGCAGCGCAAATAGAAGAACATTGCATAAGGTCTGTGGGCGTCCTACCCAGACTCCCCGAGAACCACACGCCCCAACGCTGCTACTGACCAGGGGCCCATAGTTACCCGGCTAATGAGGGGGCGATAGGAGCAGACGCAGGTGTAACTATATGCAGCCCAAGCTTCTGCTATGGGAACAAAGGACCAACAAGGGATCACCCCTTATACCCTAATAGAGTGTAAGCTCTTCCCTTTCTGTATCCTCCCTTATACCCTAATAGATTGTAAGCTCTTCTCCTTCTGTATCCTCCCTTATACCCTAATAGAGTGTAAGCTCTTCCCATCCTGTATCCTCCCTTATACCCTAATAGAGTGTAAGCTCTTCTCCTTCTGTATCCTCCCTTATACCCTAATAGATTGTAAGCTCTTCTCCTCCTGTATCCCCCCTTATACCCTAATAGAGTGTAAGCTCTTCTCCTTCTGTATCCTCCCTTATACCCTAATAGAGTGTAAGCTCTTCTCCTTCTGTATCCTCCCTTATACCCTAATAGATTGTTAAGGTGGGAGGAGGTGTGTGAGTGAGCTCTCTGCAGGTGCTCTGAATATCTGGCTCTAGCCCAGGGCCTGGCTGCCTTGGGTGGGGTCGCCCCCCAGGTGAGCTCCAGGCTTCTGGGTCTGAATCTGGAGTCCATGTTAGAGACCCTCTGGCTACTGAATATGCTGCTGACCGGCTGATCGCGGTGGATTACAGTGAAGGTGGAAGAGTCTTTATGGAAGAAAGTTACAGTAAAGTAAGTGAAGCTGGAATGGAAGTGGTGGATAATAATGATGGGCCGTGTAGCAGTGTCTGTGTGCAGCATGTAATGGAGGGAGGGCGGCAGCCCCAGCAAAGTGACTGTGCTGATCCAGGCAGGGAGATCCAACAACGTGTTGTGATGGACACTCAGCAGCCAGCTCAGGCCGGCAGTGGGAAGCAGCACAAGCTGAGGAGGACATCTTTGGAAAGACTGACAATGCAGGAAAACCTGCAGCAGAATGTGTGTGTGAGCCGAGAGTCCCGGGCCCTGCGATCCAAGACCCAGCCGGCCACCGGTGACCCCATCGGGGGGAAATCTGCTAAATCTGCCACTGTACATAAATCTGGGAAGTTATCAGACAATGCAAATGCTGAGCTGGGGGCAAATGGCCACAAGTCTCCCAGGACTGAGGTAGCAGAGACATTCAAAGACCCAGCAGAAAAGCCAAGGCGCAAGGCAAGTCTTAAAGAGACAGAGCGCGCACCAGAACTGCAGCTTGCAGACAAAATTCCAGATTTAGTCAATAAAATGAACAGCTTAAGAGCATCCAGGACACAACTGCAAAGACAAATAGATGAAGCAAATAAACAAAAAGCAGCAAACCCCCATAGCGCAACCGCCTATGATGTGCTGATAGAGACTTTAGGCACACAGCTTGCTGAAATTGTTAGTGACATTGAGACACTTGAGAAACAAATGGGGCCCATGGCAGAGAGATACAAGAACCTGGATCGGTTTGAGGAGTCTCAAAAGCTCCTAAAACACACAGATACCTGAACCCAGCTCAGTTCCCCCCTCACCATCAAAGCAGGAGACATCCTCACAGGAGCTGCTGTACAGGACCCCAGTGCTGCAAGATTCTGCCCCTTTTCCTGATACCAGCCAAGTAAGCCAACCACCCCCAGGGGGCAGCAGTGAGCAATCCCTGAAAGGTTCCAGTAATGGACTCTGTGTATCACAAGGCGCCCTCCCCCAGCCTGAGAATGGATGTGATGCAGCCAGTGACACTATGGAAGTTGGAGAGACCCCCCAAATTGCAACCCTGGGGTCACATCCGGGACATAGTGACACCTCTGAACTGTCCCCCAATCGAGGAAACAAGCAAGCAAGTCCCAATGCATTGCAATCTGTTTGGGACAATGAACAGCCTGCGGTTCCTGATAGTAATGGGACTGAATCGTCTGCATGCACTAATAATGTTTTTCCTCCCACAGGTGACCGACCACAGGTAGCGGGTCCCCCTCAATCAATACCCCGCAGTGATATTACTGGAAATGCATCTGGCCACGCTCCTCCTCAGAATGCCTGGAGTCGCGGTGCCCCATCTTTTAGCCCCGGCTTACATTACACCGGTCAGGAATTTAAGAGGAGGAACGTGGTAAGATTTAAGAATAAGGGGGCAAAGGAAGATCTGCCAGACAGGAGACATGTGATCCGGGAGCTCCTGTGTAACCAGATGGGGTTCACACCCGCAGATATCTTGGCCGTCATAAACCTCCCAGACAGGCAGGGCTACGATATAAGCTTCAAGCTCATGTCCAGCTTGGACAGGTTCTGGGCAAGTGTGACAAAGTTTAGGGGTGCTGAGACGGGGGACCAGTTTATTCTTATCCCGGTATCAAAACCGGGTACTGTGAGCGTTAATATCTTGTTCTGGAATGAGGCCGTCCCCCCGCAGGATATTGTGATATGGCTGAGGAGACATTGTGATATGGTGTCTGACCTGACAAAGTGTCTTGATGATGATGGGAACTGGACGGGAGGCTGGAGGGTGCTGGTGAAGCTCAGGCAGCACAGTAATGTTACCTTACATTTGCCCAACTCCTTCTTTATCGGCCGTGAGAGGGGTGTGTGTTTCTATGCCGGTCAGCCACGCTTGTGCTTTAAGTGTGGGAAGGCTGGTCATGTGGCCGGAGTGTGTACTGTAGTGAAGTGTAACCTGTGCGGGGAGATTGGTCACACCAGCGCCATGTGTACAAATGTCCGGTGTAACTTGTGTGGTCAGATGGGTCACTACCATAAGGACTGCTCGGAGGCCTTCCATAACCTCTATAGCCAGGCTGCGGAGGAGCTGGTGGCAACAGGTGAGGTTACAGAGGAGGAGGCTCTGATGTCTGGGCAGATAGTAACAAGGCCAGGGTCTGAGACAACTGAGATAAGAGATCAGACAGATGGAACCCCACAGCCTGTGGCCACCATCCCATGGCCAGCACCGGGGCAAGCTGATAGCCCATCTTCCCCTGTAGCCCCTTCCCCTGCTATGGCCCATTGCTCTGCTCCGGCCTCTTCTGGAGATAGCAAAGTCCCTGGTGATAAGAGAAAGAAGAAAAAGACCTCCCGCAGACCGGAGGGCGCATGGTCCTTAGTCCAAAAGCCAGGGAAAAAGTCCAAGGGAAGAACGGATACAGCAGTGACAGTTACATCAAACAGATATAACGTACTTTCTGAGTCAGGTGCAGATATTTCTGGGCACGATACTATGGAGCTGGAGCAAGAGTTAAAGCGTATAGCCAGAGAATGTGACTCAGGGTCAGAGGAGGACCCACTGACTAAGAAAAAGTCATCAGCAGCTATAGACCCGATAGACTCTGATATGGAAGTGACTGGCAGGCAGGGCGAATCTGATTCTGATCTATGATGATGGGGTTTAAGGTGCTGCTGCTCTGCATAATAATGGCAGGCTTCTCTTTAAGTATAGTCACCAGCAACGTGAACAGTATAAAGAATAAGAAAACCCGGCATGCTGTGTATGAACACCTGAAGTATCTAGATGCAGACGTCATCTTCCTGCAGGAACATCACTTGTCCTCCATCCAGCAGATCCAGGAGGCACAGCGGGAATGGCAGATGGGCCCATCCTTTTGGTCACTGGCTGTGGAGCCTTTTGCAGGCGTTGCAATACTCTTTAAGACCCAAAACGTGATTATTCATAGACTGACTGAGGTCTTGATGGGCAGGTGTCTAATTCTGGAGGTCACAAGGGTAGAAGGCTCAGGCTCATCAATATCTATGGGCCACAGACAGTGACCAGAAGGATCAGCTTATTTAAGGAAATAAAGCCATATCTGTTCATCTCTGTGCCAATGATATTTGCAGGTGATTTTAATGTAGCCAGGTCATCAAGTGACCGCTTATCTGGCAGAGGAGTAAGCACCGATGCAAGAACACTGAACAGCATTATCCTGCAGGCCGGACTTTGTGATGTCTTTGCCCACAATGGCCGGAAACCTGGCTTTACTTACTCATGCGCAGGAAGAAGGAGCCGAATAGACTTGGCACTTGTGAGCCCGGCGGAAAAGTTGGTCCCTTACTCTGATCACGTGGCCTTGTGCTTCTGTATAGGGGCTAGTAAGCGCCCAGACATCGGCAAAGGACTGTGGAGGCTCAATACAAGGCTCCTAGAGGAACAAGAAGTCCAAGAGCGGGTGGAGGTCCTGATAGAACAGCAGATGGACAGAAGAGATTTTTATGAAAGCAGCGCTGAGTGGTGGGAGGACATCAAGAAGGACATTGCCACACTGCTGAGGGAACTATCAGCTAAGAGGGGACAGAGCAGCTACTGCCAGTATATGAAGTTGAGGAAACAACTAGAGTCACTTTATTCACAAGGGCTGGAGGCAAGGGGAAAAATAGATGATCTGAAGTCCCAATTACAGCAACACCAGTATAATCGTTATAAGTCCCTAATAGTGGAGCGGGATTATGGACCCCAAGGGACACCCGACCCTTTCGAAAGCTGCAGGGACAAAGTGGCCAAAAAGTTGGTAATGGCCCTTCGTGATACCCAGGGTAACCTGCAAGAGTCCCAGGCAGGTATTTTGGGAGTTGTTAAGACTTTTTATGAAGATCTTTTCCAGAAAAAGGCGCTAGATCAAGAAAAAATGTTGCATTTTTTGGAATCCTCTCCAAAACCAGACACCAGAGATGTGGACTTTTCCCTTTTAACAGCAGATATAACGATGGAGGAGGTGAAAGAAGCCATAAGTAGCTTGCACTTAAAGAAGACCCCTGGCCCCGATGGCCTACCAGCGGAATTCTATAAGAAATTTAAAGATCTCCTGGCTCCCATCTTGGCTGATGTATATAGTAGTTGTTTTAACAGTTATGTGATGCCGAAGTCGATGAGAGAATCATCCTTGATCCTGCTTTTTAAGGGGAAAGAAGCCAGTGATATAAAGAACTGGAGGCCCATTGCCCTCCTTAATGTGGACAGGAAGATCCTGGCAAAAATTCTATTCTCCAGACTCAACTGCTTGTCTCCTGCCCTGTTGTCAACTTGCCAGTATGGGACTGTGAAAGGCCGGAACATCACTGGGGCAGTGATATCGCTTAGAGAAATGCTAGAGAGGTGCAGAGCTTTTGGCCATAGCAAATATGTGGTTAGCCTTGACCAAGCCAAGGCTTTTGACCGGGTTGATCACCAATACCTGTGGATGACTTTACTTCGATACGGCATTCCTGCATCATTCGTGGAGTGGTTAAAAACCTTATACCGTGGGGCAGAGGCCTTCCCTTTAATAAATGGGTGGAAAGGAGACACCTTTAGGGTTGAAGCAGGGGTGAGGCAGGGCTGTCCCTTGAGTCCCCTGTTATATGTTTTCGCCATTGACTCCTTTTTGAGATCTCTGCAGGAGTGTGACTTTCAGGGAGTGCCAGTGCCCCGTGCTGAACCATTTACCGTTCTGGCCTACGCAGATGATGTGACAGTGGTGTTGTCTGACCCAGGTGAGACACAGAGGTTGTCCCAGGTCATCTCATGCTACTCGGAGGCTTCAGGGTCTCTAGTAAACCTCGAGAAAAGCAAGGCATTCTGGACACTGCAGGGTGACCCAACATTTGACCTCCCTCATTTTGCAAAGGCAGAGACTGAAATCAAGATCCTAGGTATCAAGTTTGGGAGAGGGGACAATGCCAAACTAAACTGGGAAGAGAAGCTAGAGATTGCAAGTTCCAGAGTCCAGCAGTGGAGAAACCCTAAGCTCTCCTATCTAGCAAGGGTCAAGCTGATAAAGACTTACCTAGTTCCCATCTTCCTGTATGTTGCAGTCATCTTCCCATTGCCAGAATCCCTATCAGCCAGGCTCTACAGTCTGTTCTTCCGCATTCTTTGGGGTAATAGACTGAACCCAGTAAAGAGGGGGGTGACATCTAAAAAAGAAAGAAGGGGGGCTGGAAATGCTGAACCCTAAAGTCCTGTATGAATCTCTCTTTTTAAAGACCAATTTTGGAAGCCTGAGCCCTAGTAGCAGTTCCCTGTGGGTTAAAAGCATAATAAATTGGATTATGCCCTTTGCTGAGTCCTGGATGCGGGATGGAAGTCTTAAGCGGGGGAGGTGGACCCAGACTCACCTTCCTACATACCTGGAGGGGGGTTTGAGGTCTCTGAGAACGTGGAAAATTGGGAAGTCCTACCTAGAGGGCAACTCCAGAAAGCAGGTATACAATAGAGTATGTGAGACTTTCTTTTGCTCACCACTCGAGATCACGGACTGCAGCTGCTCAACCCTTCAGGACGGCCTGAGGTTCCTGAATGGGGCCAGGTTACCCCCTAAGTTCTATGACACTGCCTGGCTTTCCTTTCACAGGAAGTTATATGTTCGCGGGAACATGAAGTGGTTGTGCCAGCCTGAGCGGAGCTGCCCTTTAGGTTGTGGCGTGGAGGAGACAATGGAGCACTTTCTGGTTCAGTGCTGGGGGGCTTGCAGAATCTGGGGGGAGGTGGCCAATAGGTTAAAGATTAAGAGGTTAAAAGATCTGACCTACCTAGAAAGAGTCTACGGAGTGTCTCCACTGTGTTCAGAAATCCACCCAGAGACCCTGTACCTCATTATAACCACCATAAAGTATTACCATTGGCACACCCGAACCCGCACCTCCATGTACCGCGAGCCTTTCCAGCACAAGGAGGCCGCAGACCTGATAATCTCTGAGTTACGCTGGATCCGAGGCCGAGAAAACAGGAGGTTATGGCATGATGTGTCCCTGTGATAACCCGGTACCTACCCCCCCCCCCCGACCTGTAGCCTAATGGGTCCTTACTGACTAATCATTAACAGTATTGACATGATGGATAATGAATAGTGTGTAATAGTAGTAGTAGTTCTGCTGTGTTATGTTTATTTTGTATACAATTATGTTTTTTCTTTGTATTCTGTATTAATGCTGATCAGCTGAGTTTTGTTTGTTTGTTTACTAATACAAATTCCCTTATACCCTAATAGAGTGTAAGCTCTTCTCCTTCTGTATCCTCCCTTATACCCTAATAGATTGTAAGCTCTTCTCCCTTCTGTATCCTCCCTTATACTCTAATAGAGTGTAAGCCTTTCCTCCTCTGTATACTCCCTTATATACTAATAGAGTGTAAGCTCTTCGCCTTCTGTATCCTCCCTTATACCCTAATAGATTGTAAGCTCTTCTCCTTCTGTAGCCTCCCTTATACCCTAATAGATTGTAAGCTCTTCTCCTTCTGTATCCTCCCTTATACCCTAATAGAGCGTAAGCTCTTCTCCTCCTGTATCCCCCCTTATACCCTAATGGATTGTAAGCTTTTCTCCTTCTGCACACTGCCTGTTATGGGGTGATTGGGGGGCTTCTGCATACTGCCTGTTATGGGGTGATTGGGGGGATTCTGCACACTGCCTGTTATGGGGTGATTGGGGTTTTTATATGGAGTAATAATACATTTCAGAAAGGTATAGACCAGGGGAAATATATAAACAACATCATAGGAAATGTTATAAAAACCTCAGGCAGAGCTCTTTTTTAATTGTGTTACAAATCCAAGAGGCCCCAACGCATGCTCACAGCACCCCTGATGCTTCCTCAGGGGGTCATTGGGCTGCATTGTCAGGGAAGGGGGGTTATGACAATAAGCGCGATCCGCCGGAGATGGCTGTGTCTCCTAAGCTCCAGATGTTGCAGCATATGTATCCTATGTGAGCCAGCTTATCCTAATGCATCTGCGAGGAGACATTTATCCCAGGATTACGCCATGTAAAGCAGGCTGAGAGCGGGCCTGGCGGGAGGTGGAGGCGATCCCCGGCAAGCTTCTACATCCCCACATTTCTATTGCTGTGGGTTCCGTTCGCCGGGGTCTCTGCCGGATGTATTAGTAGGTGTGACAAGCCATGGCACCATACCTTCCAACTTTTCAAGACGGGAAAGAGGGACAATTGTTAAATGAAGCCACGCCCCCTCATTGAGGGATGGATAGGATGTAACAGTTTCAACAATAGAAACACTTTGAATAGGCAAATGAATAATTTATTGCTGCAGATTTGCATGTTACACCTCCAAGAGGGACAAATGAGAATAACGAGGGACATGGACTCAAAAAGGGACAGTCCCTCCAAATTAGGGAGACTTGGGAGGTATGCATGGCAATGGTAACAGTTAAAGTGGACCAAAACCAAGGGTTTTGAGTTTCCTGGGTTTTGGATCTTTCCCCCGGGGCTCCCCGATCTGTGTGAAACCCCCCAGATCGCCGATGCCAACTCACCTCTTCCCGGTCCTACGGCGCATGCAAGGCCGCTTGTCCTTCCAATCAGTGCGTCGGGCAGGCTGATTCATTACTAGTGCCAGGTAACGGCAGATGAGTGTCTGTATAGCGGCGCTAAGAGCGACCGATAGTGGTCACTCTGATCGGCCGTGAGTCGCTATTACAGAGAGCCTCAGTCGCTGTAGTACCATGGCCGGCACACGCCCTGCTAGAGGGATAGCAGGGATGCGGCTCGCGCATGTGCCGTTGGACGACCAGGAAACAAGGTAAGTGTATGGGGCGACCTGGCGGGATGTCCCGGGGGGGGAGGGAATCGATCAGCGATAAGCGTGGTCCACTTTAAGTACCGACAAAACACTGGAAGCCTTCACAAAGAAGAATCCTAAAAGAGTAATTGATGCTTTTCAAGTGGACCAAAACCCTGGATTTTCCCTATCCTGGAGTTTGGTCCCTGGGCCATCCTGATATGGGATACTCGGATGTGTGCACACCCACAGACAGGGCCGGCGTCAGCACCTGGCAAGGTGGGGCAGCTGCCAGGGGCCCACCCTCTGGGGGGGGCCCACTGACAGGGCCGGCCTTTGGGGTGTGTGGCGGCAGACTGAGAGGGCACCGCCACAGCTGGTGCCCACATCTCCTGAAACAACGGGGCACCTTGATTTAGATTCCAGAGGGAGGAAGTGCTGGGTTTTGTGCTGCTTTTAAGTTGCCCACCCGAGCTGATTTCCTATCCCTGGAGCATCCCAATCTGTGCAATTCCACCCCTGAGTTTTGGTCATCTTTACAGGGGTATCTCAATTTGGGATGCCCCTGTTTGTGAAAGAACCCCCCTGGTTTGGCCGTTAACTCAAACTGGCGACACAGTGCATTCACCAGTTCCAGGAAAGTAATGAACAAAGGGGGGGGGGGGTCACACACAGGGGCATCCAAAACCAGGAGAATCTAGATTCCTTTAGACTCAGAGGTCAGGTTTAAAGGGGTTTGGTGTGCTTCAAAGTCGCATGATCCTTAGGGGGCATCCAGATTTGGGACGTCCCTCGGTGATATGACGCGAGTCTTCACCACAAAGGGGCCCACTGAGACCATGTCGCCCAAGGGCCCACATAAACCTGGAGCCGGCCCTGCCCACGGATCACCCTGAAAATGTACCTTACCACCGCATGTGTAGGCTATTGTCCTATCAGCACTTCAAGGCGTGCATATTAATGTGGTTAAAAAAAAAAAAACCAAGGCCGGCCCTGAAATGCCCCTGGCCTTCACCCGGGGCATCCCTAATTGCCTTCACCCCGGGGCATCCCTAATTGCCTTCACCCGGGGCATCCCTAATTGCCTTCACCCCGGGGCATCCCTAATTGCCTTCACCCCGGGGCATCCCTAATTGCCTTCACCGCGGTGGCATCCCTAATTGCCTTCACCCCGGGGCATCCCTAATTGCCTTCACCCCGGTGGCATACCTAATTGCCTTCACCCTGGGGCATCCCTAATTGCCTTCACCGCGGTGGCATCCCTAATTGCCTTCAACCCGGGGCATCCCTAATTGCCTTCACCCCGGTGGCATCGCTAATTGCCTTCACCCCGGGGCATCCCTAATTGCCTTCCCCCCGGGGCATCCCTAATTGCCTTCCCCCGGGGCATCCCTAATTGCCTTCCCCCCCGGGGCATCCCTAATTGCCTTCACCCCGGGGCATCCCTAATTGCCTTCACCCCGGGGCATCCCTAATTGCCTTCACCCCGGTGGCATCACTAATTGCCTTCACCTCGGTGGCATCCCTAATTGCACTCACCCCAGTGGCATCCCTAATTGCCTTCACCCCGGGGCATCCCTAATTGCCTTCACCCCGGTGGCATCACTAATTGCCTTCACCCCGGTGGCATCCCTAATTGCACTCACCCCAGTGGCATCCCTAATTGCCTTCACCCCGGTGGCATCCCTAATTGCCTTCACCCCGGTGGCATACCTAATTGCCTTCACCCCGGTGGCATCCCTAATTGCACTCACCCCAGTGGCATCCCTAATTGCCTTCACCCCGGTGGCATACCTAATTGCCTTCACCCCGGGGCATCCCTAATTGCCTTCCCCCCGGGGCATCCCTAATTGCCTTCCTTTGTACACCAAAACCCACATTTTTGACTAGCATCCCCTGAATTGCTTCCCCCATGAAGAGAACATTTTGCCAAATTTCACTGCCCTTGCTTCAATCTAATCCCAGATAATGGCGCCTGTTTTTGCTGTAAAGCTCCGCCTCCTCTATTCATTGCCACTGTTGTGTGTGGCAATGATGTCATAGCCACACCTATCCAATGACTGATCACCTGCCATCTCATAGAGAGGGCAGCAAAAAAAATCAGTGTTCCAGGACAATTTAAATATATCCATTTCTAGTTCTACACCCTAAAAAGGCAGTACTGGCAGGGGCTTTGGCCAAATGTAAGTTCAGTGGGTTTTGGTCTGCTTTAAATATACACGGCAAACAACTCTGATTGGACGAAAGCCTACACATGTGCCATAGGAATGCGAAAAGGTGAGTTTTGGCACTGATTGTCACATACCTCCGAAGTGCTCCTGATTTGGAGGCACAGCCCCTCTTTTGAGTCCCTGTCGCCCTGTCCCGCGTTGTTCTCATTTGTCCCTCTTTGAGGTGTAACATGCAGATCTGCAACAATAAATGATTCATTTGCCTATCTATAATCCACCAACCAATGAGGGGAGCGTGACTTCTTCATCCCTTAATGAGGGGCGTGGCTTCATTCACCCCTCAATGAGGGGTGTGACATCATTTACATATTGTCCCTCTTTGAGGTGTAACATGCAGATCTGCATCAAAAAATGATTCATTTGCCTATTCAAAGTGTTTCTATTGTTGTAACTGTTACACCCTATATCCTATCCATCAATCGATGAGGGGGTGTGGCTTCATCCATCCCACAAGGAGGGGGTGTGGCTTCATCCCTCAATGAGGGGGGCGTGCCTTCATACATCCCTCATTGCGAGGGTGTGGCTTAATTTTCATATTGTCCCTCTTTGAGGTGTAACATGCAGATCTGCAGCAATAAATTATTCATTTGCCTATTCAAAGTGTTTCTAGTGTTGTAATTGTTACATTCTATCTATAATTCATCAAGCAAAGATGGGGCGTGGCTTCACACATCCATCAATGATGGGGGCGTGGCCTCGTCCATCCCTCAATGGGGGCGTGGCTTAATACATCCCTCAATGAAGGGGTGTGGCTTCATTCGTCCCTCAATGGAGGGGGTGGCTTAATACATCCCTCAATGAGGGGGTGTGGCATAATTTACATACTGTTCCTCTTTGAGGTGTAACATGCAGATCTGCAGCAATAAATGATTCATTTCAAAGTGTTTCTATTGTTGTAACTGTTACATCCTATTTATAATCCATCCCTCAATGAGGGGGTGTGGCTTCATCTATCCCTCAATGAGGGGGCGTGGCAAAATACATCCCTTAACAAGGGGGCGTGGCTTCATTTACATATTGTCCCTCTTTGAGGTGTAACACGCAGATCTGCATCAATAAATGATTAATTTGCCTATTCAAAGTGTTTCTATTGTTGTAACATCCTATTTACAATCAATCAATGATGGGGCATGGCTTCATCCATCCCTCAACGAGGGGGCGTGGCTTAAAACAGCCCTTAACGAGGGGACGTGGCTTCATTTACATATTATCCCTCTTTGAGGTGTAACATGCAGATCTGCATCAAATGATTAATTTGATCATTCAAAGTGTTTCTATGGTTGTCATTGTTAAACCCAATCTCCTATTCATCAATCAATGAGGGGGCGTGGCCTAATTAAAAAATTATCCCTCTTTCCCAGCCTGAAAAGTTGGAAGGTATGGAGTCACCTGATTGGAGGTAAGATATTTGTGGTTATCCAGCGAGACGCGATGGAGGAGAATTCCGGCCCAGGCGAATGCGTCGTCGTATTAAATCTCTTTACTTAGTGTTGTGTTTAACTAGATCAAATGACTAATTTACTGCTGAGCCACCTGACATTTCACAGCTAAGTGCTTTCCATGCCCCCGATCGTTACAGATCGCTCGCAACGCCGCTCACCGGTCAATTAACGCGATCTCACTCATTTCCGTCACATCCCAGCATTTGTTGGGTGGGGGTGGATGGTGGGAATAGGCCGGGCCCCGCCACTCACTGGTGACTCGGGGCCCATCTGAGATGCTTCATAGGAGTAGAAAGCCAACAGCCCTGTGTGAATGTGTCCACAAGGACTTCTAACCCAATGTTGCCTGTGAGACACGCGACTTAAAGTGGACCAAAACCCACGGAGATCAGCCCGAGAATCTTATAATCAATTTTTTCCCTCCCCGGGCATCCAAAATCAGGATGCCCCGCTGTGTGAAACCCCCCAGGTTGCCCAGAAACTCACCTTCTTTTCCCGTCCAATGGTGCATGCGGGAGCAGCGGCCGCATCCCCGCTATCCCTCTAGCAGGGCGCATGCCCACACCAGGCATTTGTGAATGGCCGGACGCGGGCACGCTCCCTGTTAGAGGGAAGCAGGGGATGCAGCCGCCAGTGCGTTCAGAGCGTAGGTTTAGATGGCGTGACATCAGCGGCTCCGAGCGCACTGATCGCACGAGCAGCCGCGCATGCGCGGTAGGACCGGGAAGAGGTGAGTTGGCATCGGCCATCTGGGGGGTTTCACACAGGGGTGCACCGGGGGGAAAAGAACCAAAACCCAGGACAGTCAAAATCCTGGGTTTTGGTCCACTTCAAAAGTGGATCAATATCGAACCTAGCATCTATAATGCGCTAGGTCCAGTAAAATACTCACCCCCTGGGGCATCCTGATTTGGGATGCCCCGGTGTGTGAAACTCCGCCAGTCACCTAGCTGGCGAGCCCATGGAGCATGCGTGGCCTTGGCCTTTGCGCCATAGAAGGATGCAGGGGATGCCTCGTGCCAATCGCAAGTGTGGCTAAGCTCCCATTCAGTTTATTTAGATGCCCGTTAATATGCGCGGCCACAGAAGCTGATTGGAGCAGAGCCATACATGCACAGTGGGATCACCGGTAAAGTATGTATAACAAGCGACTGGCGGGTTTCACACAGCAGGCATTACAATTTGGGATGCCCCAAGGGTACAGAAAAAAGCCCAGGATAGTGAAAATCCCGGGTTTTGGTCCACTTTGCAGAGGCACCACATTGGGGTGTGTGGAGGTTTGTCATTTACTTCCCAGTCCTACGAAAATGCCTGCTACAGACGCTCATCTGTCGCTACCTGCCGCTAGTAATGAATCAGCCTGCCCTTTGAATAGGCAAATGAATAATTTATTGCTGCAGATCTGCATGTTACACCTCAAAGAGGGACAAATGAGAACAACGAGGTACAGGGGGACATGGACTCAAAAGAGGGACGGTCCCTCCAAATCAGGGACACTTGGGAGGAATGATTTATTGTGTTGCAAATAAGTCAGCTGACCACAATAGGGGGAGGTCAGGGGGTTAATGGTTCTGTCCTGATAGCGGAGATTAGCAGCAGATAAATGTCAGGCCTCCGAGCGGATAAACGGTATAACATGCAGCTCTAGCGAAGTATAAACTGTATAAACTGTATAACATGCAGCTCTAGCGAAGTATAAACTGTATAACATGCAGCTCTAGCGAAGTATAAACTGTATAAACTGTATAACATGCAGCTCTAGCGAAGTATAAACTGTATAACATGCAGCTCTAGCAAAGTATAAACTGTATAACATGCAGCTCTAGCAAAGTATAAACTGTATAACATGCAGCTCTAGCGAAGTATAAACTGTATAAACTGTATAACATGCAGCTCTAGCAAAGTATAAACTGTATAAACTGTATAACATGCAGCTCTAGCAAAGTATAAACTGTATAACATGCAGCTCTAGCAAAGTATAAACTGTATAACATGCAGCTCTAGCAAAGTATAAACTGTATAACATGCAGCTCTAGCGAAGTATAAACTGTATAAACTGTATAACATGCAGCTCTAGCAAAGTATAAACTGTATAAACTGTATAACATGCAGCTCTAGCAAAGTATAAACTGTATAACATGCAGCTCTAGCAAAGTATAAACAGTATAAACTGTATAACATGCAGCTCTAGCAAAGTATAAACAGTATAAACTGTATAACATGCAGCTCTAGCAAAGTATAAACAGTATAAACTGTATAACATGCAGCTCTAGCAAAGTATAAACAGTATAACATGCAGCTCTAGCGAAGTATAAACAGTATAAACTGTATAACATGCAGCGCTAGCAAAGTATAAACAGTATAGACTGCATAACATGCAGCTCTAGCAAAGTATAAACGGTATAACATGCAGCTCTAGCAAAGTATAAACTGTATAACATGCAGCTCTAGCAAAGTATAAACTGTATAACGTGCAGCTCTAGCAAAGTATAAACAGTATAAACTGTATAACATGCAGCTCTAGCAAAGTATAAACTGTATAAACTGTATAACATGCAGCTCTAGCGAAGTATAAACTGTATAAACTGTATAACATGCAGCTCTAGCAAAGTATAAACTGTATAACATGCAGCTCTAGCGAAGTATAAACTGTATAAACTGTATAACATGCAGCTCTAGCGAAGTATAAACTGTATAAACTGTATAACATGCAGCTCTAGCAAAGTATAAACAGTATAAACTGTATAACATGCAGCTCTAGCAAAGTATAAACAGTATAAACTGTATAACATGCAGCTCTAGCAAAGTATAAACTGTATAAACTGTATAACATGCAGCTCTAGCAAAGTATAAACTGTATAACATGCAGCTCTAGCGAAGTATAAACAGTATATACTGTATAACATGCAGCTCTAGCGAAGTATAAACAGTATAAACTGCATAACATGCAGCTCTAGCAAAGTATAAACAGTATAACCTGCATAACATGCAGCTCTAGCAAAGTATAAACAGTATAAACTGTATAACATGCAGCTCTAGCAAAGTATAAACTGTATAACATGCAGCTCTAGCAAAGTATAAACTGTATAACATGCAGCTCTAGCAAAGTATAAACTGTATAACATGCAGCTCTAGCAAAGTATAAACAGTATAAACTGTATAACATGCAGCTCTAGCAAAGTATAAACTGTATAACATGCAGCTCTAGCAAAGTATAAACCGTATAACATGCAGCTCTAGAAAAGTATAAACCGTATAACATGCAGCTCTAGAAAAGTATAAACTGTATAACATGCAGCTCTAGCAAAGTATAAACCGTATAACATGCAGCTCTAGCAAAGTATAAACTGTATAACATGCAGCTCTAGAAAAGTATAAACTGTATAACATGCAGCTCTAGCAAAGTATAAACAGTATAAACTGTATAACATGCAGCTCTAGCAAAGTATAAACTGTATAACATGCAGCTCTAGAAAAGTATAAACTGTATAACATGCAGCTCTAGCAAAGTATAAACTGTATAACATGCAGCTCTAGAAAAGTATAAACTGTATAAACTGTATAACATGCAGCTCTAGCAAAGTATAAACTGTATAACATGCAGCTCTAGAAAAGTATAAACTGTATAACATGCAGCTCTAGCAAAGTATAAACTGTATAACATGCAGCTCTAGAAAAGTATAAACTGTATAAACTGTATAACATGCATCTCTAGCGAAGTATAAACAGTATAAACAGTATAACATGCAGCTCTAGCGAAGTATAAACAGTATAAACAGTATAAACTGTGTAACATGCAGCTCTAGCGAAGTATAAACTGTATAACATGCAGCTCTAGTGTAGTATAAACAATATAAACTATGCAACATGCAGCTCTAGCAAAGTATAAACAGTATAAACATTATAACATGCAGCTCTAGCAAAGTATAAACAGTATAAACAGTATAACATGCAGCTCTAGCGAAGTATAAACAGTATAAACAGTATAACATGCAGCTCTAGCGAAGTATAAACAGTATAAACTGTATAACATGCAGCTCTAGCGAAGTTTAAACAGTTTAAACTGTGTAACATACAGCTCTAGCGAAGTATAAACAGTATAAACTGTGCAACATGCAGCTCTAGCGACGTATAAACAGTATAAAATGTATAAACTGTATAACATAACATGCAGCTCTAGCGAAGTATAAACAGTATAAACATTATTACATGCAGCTCTAGCAAAGTATAAACAGTATAACATGCAGCTCTAGCAAAGTATAAACAGTATAAACTGTTTAACATGCAGCTCTAGCAAAGTATAAACTGTATAAACTGTATAACATGCAGCTCTAGCGAAGTATAAACACTGTATAAACTGTATAACATAACATGCAGCTCTAGCGAAGTATAAACAGTATAAAATGTATAACATGCAGCTCTAGCGAAGTATAAAAAGTATAAACAGTATAACATGCAGCTCTAGCGAAGTATAAACAGTATAAACTGTGCAACATGCAGCTCTAGCGAAGTATAAACAGTATAAACTGTATAACATGCAGCTCTAGCGAAGTATAAACAGTATAAAATGTATAACATGCAGCTCTAGCGAAGTATAAAAAGTATAAACAGTATAACATGCAGCTCTAGCGAAGTATAAAAAGTATAAACAGTATAACATGCAGCTCTAGCGAAGTATAAAAAGTATAAACTGTATAACATGCAGCTCTAGCAAAGTATAAACAGTATAAACTGTGTAACAGCAGCTCTAGTGAAGTGTAAACCGTATAAACAGTATAAAATGCTGCTCTGCCGAAGCATTGCACGCGCCCGCCGGCTTTTCTGGAGCCTTGGGTATAACCGAGAGCTGAAAAGAGATTTATTTGCATGGCTCCACCCACTGGGGTAAAGGGATGACATTAGGTGGATGGGGTAAAGGGATGACATTAGGTGGATGGGGCAAAGGGGTGACATTAGGTGGACGGGGTAAAGGGGTGACATTAGGTGGACGGGGTAAAGGGGTGACATTAGGTGGACAGGGTAAAGGGATGACATTATAGGTGGACGGGGTAAAGGAATGATATTATAGGTGGACGGGGTAAAGGAATGACATTATAGGTGGACGGGATAAAGGGATGACATTAGGCGGATGGGGTAAAGGGATGACATTAGGTGGATGGGGTAAAGGGATGACATTAGGTGGATGGGGTAAAGGGATGACGTTAGGTGGATGGGGTAAAGGGATGACATTATAGGTGGACGGGATAAAGGGATGACATTAGGCGGATGGGGTAAAGGGATGACATTAGGTGGATGGGGTAAAGGGATGACATTAGGTGGACGGGGTAAAGGGATGACATTAGGTGGATGGGGCAAAGGGGTGACATTAGGTGGACGGGGTAAAGGGGTGACATTAGGTGGACGGGGTAAAGGGGTGACATTAGGTGGACAGGGTAAAGGGATGACATTATAGGTGGACGGGGTAAAGGGATGACATTAGGTGGACGGGGTAAAGGGGTGACATTAGGTGGACGGGGTAAAGGGGTGACATTAGGTGGACAGGGTAAAGGGATGACATTATAGGTGGACGGGGTAAAGGAATGACATTATAGGTGGACGGGATAAAGGGATGACATTAGGCGGATGGGGTAAAGGGGTGACATTAGGTGGACGGGGTAAAGGGGTGACATAAGGTGGACGGGGTAACGGGGTGACATTAGGTGGACAGGGTAAAGGGATGACATTATAGGTGGACGGGGTAAAGGAATGACATTATAGGTGGACGGGGTAAAGGAATGACATTATAGGTGGACGGGATAAAGGGATGACATTAGGCGGAAGGGGTAAAGGGATGACATTAGGCGGAAGGGATAAAGGGATGACATTAGGTGGATGGGGTAAAGGGATGACATTAGGTGGACGGGGTAAAGGGATGACATTATAGGTGGACGGGGTAAAGGGATGACATTATAGGTGGATGGGGTAAAGGGATGACATTAGGTGGACAGGGTAAAGGGATGACATTATAGGTGGACGGGGTAAAGGGATGACATTAGGTGGACAGGGTAAAGGGATGACATTAGGTGGATGGGGTAAAGGGATGACATTAGGTGGATGGGGTAAAGGGATGACGTTAGGTGGATGGGGTAAAGGGATGACATTATAGGTAGAGGGGATAAAGGGATGACATTAGGTGGACGGGGTAAAGGGATGACATTAGGTGGATGGGGTAAAGGGATGACATTAGGTGGATGGGGTAAAGGGATGACATTAGGTGGATGGGGTAAAGGGATGACGTTAGGTGGACGGGGTAAAGGGATGACATTATAGGTAGAGGGGATAAAGGGATGACATTAGGTGGACGGGGTAAAGGGATGACATTAGGTGGATGGGGTAAAGGGATGACATTATAGGTAGAGGGGGTAAGATGGGGTAAAGGGATGACATTATAGGTAGAGGGGATAAAGGGATGACATTAGGTGGACGGGGTAAAGGGATGACATTATAGGTGGACGGGGTAAAGGGATGACATTAGGTGGATGGGGTAAAGGGATGACATTAGGTGGATGGGGTAAAGGGATGACATTAGGTGGATGGGGTAAAGGGATGACATTATAGGTAGAGGGGATAAAGGGATGACATTAGGTGGATGGGGTAAAGGGATGACATTAGGTGGATGGGGTAAAGGGATGACATTAGGTGGACGGGGTAAAGGGGTGACATTAGGTGGACGGGGTAAAGGGTTGACATTATAGGTGGACGGGGTAAAGGGATGACATTAGGTGGACGGGGTAAAGGGGTGACATTATAGGTGGACGGGGTAAATTGATGACATTAGGAGGATATGGTAAAGGGATGACATTATAGGTGGATGGGGTAAAGGGATGACATTAGGTGGACGGGGTAAAGGGATGACATTAGGTGGATGGGGTAAAGGGATGACATTAGGTGGACGGGGTAAAGGGGTGACATTAGGTGGACGGGGTAAAGGGTTGACATTATAGGTGGACGGGGTAAAGGGATGACATTAGGTGGACGGGGTAAAGGGGTGACATTATAGGTGGACGGGGTAAAGGGATGACAATAGGAGGATATGGTAAAGGAATGACATTAGGTGGATGGGGTAAAGGGATGACAATAGGAGGATATGGTAAAGGAATGACATTAGGTGGATGGGGTAAAGGGATGACATTATAGGTGGACGGGGTAAAGGGATGACATTAGGAGGATATGGTAAAGGGATGACATTAGGTGGATGGGGTAAAGGGATGACATTATAGGTGGACGGGGTAAAGGGATGACATTAAGTGGATGGGGTAAAGGGATGACATTAGGTGGACGGGGTAAAGGGGTGACATTAGGAGGATATGGTAAAGGAATGACATTAGGTGGATGGGGTAAAGGGATGACATTAGGTGGACAGGGTAAAGGGATGACATTATAGGTGGACGGGGTAAAGGAATGACATTAGGTGGATGGGGTAAAGGGATGACATTATAGGTGGACGGGGTAAAGGGATGACATTAGGTGGACGGGGTAAAGGGGTGACATTAGGTGGACGGGGTAAAGGGTTGACATTATAGGTGGACGGGGTAAAGGGATGACATTAGGTGGACGGGGTAAAGGGGTGACATTATAGGTGGACGGGGTAAAGGGATGACATTAGGTGGACAGGGTAAAGGGATGACATTATAGGTGGACGGGGTAAAGGGATGACATTATTTTTTTATTTTAATGCATAGATGGCCATTGTATGCTTGCGCACACATAGGAATTCGTCCTCCGCATTTAACCCATCCGTGCAGTGTGTGTACACGTGCCCGGAGCGGTGGGCTGCCCTAATAACGGCGCCCGGGGAGCAGTTGGGGGGTTAGGTGCCTTG
This sequence comes from Gastrophryne carolinensis, assembly GCA_027917425.1. Taxonomy (NCBI): domain Eukaryota; kingdom Metazoa; phylum Chordata; class Amphibia; order Anura; family Microhylidae; genus Gastrophryne; species Gastrophryne carolinensis. The sequence continues at coordinate 13,251,839 of CM051242.1, read as the reverse complement.
CTCAAGAGCACTTCAGTCATGTCCCAGGACCGGGATTCGAACCTGCAACCCTCCAGTCACAAGTCCGCTCCCCTTACCTCTAGGCCACAACTGCCCTCAATTAGGAGGATATGGTAAAGGAATGACATTAGGTGGATGGGGTAAAGGGATGACATTATAGGTGGACGGGGTAAAGGGATGACATTAGGTGGACGGGGTAAAGGGGTGACATTAGGTGGACAGGGTAAAGGGATGACATTAGGTGGACGGGGTAAAGGGGTGACACTAGGCGGATGGGGTAAAGGGATGACATTATAGGTGGACGGGGTAAAGGGATGACATTAGGTGGATGGGGTAAAGGGATGACATTATAGGTGGACGGGGTAAAGGGATGACATTATAGGTGGACAGGGTAAAGGAATGACATTAGGTGGATGGGGTAAAGGGATGACATTATAGGTGGACGGGGTAAAGGGATGACATTATAGGTGGACAGGGTAAAGGAATGACATTAGGTGGATGGGGTAAAGGGATGACATTAGGTGGATGGGGTAAAGGGATGACATTATAGGTGGACGGGGTAAAGGGATGACATTAGGTGGATGGGGTAAAGGGATGACATTATAGGTGGACGGGGTAAAGGGATGACATTATAGGTGGACAGGGTAAAGGGATGACATTATAGGTGGACAGGGTAAAGGAATGACATTAGGTGGATGGGGTAAAGGGATGACATTAGGTGGATGGGGTAAAGGGATGACATTATAGGTGGACAGGGTAAAGGAATGACATTAGGTGGATGGGGTAAAGGGATGACATTATAGGTGGACGGGGTAAAGGGATGACATTATAGGTGGACAGGGTAAAGGGATGACATTAGGTGGACGGGGTAAAGGGGTGACATTAGGTGGACGGGGTAAAGGGTTGACATTATAGGTGGACGGGGTAAAGGGATGACATTAGGTGGACGGGGTAAAGGGGTGACATTAGGTGGACGGGGTAAAGGGTTGACATTATAGGTGGACGGGGTAAAGGGATGACATTAGGTGGACGGGGTAAAGGGGTGACACTAGGCGGATGGGGTAAAGGGATGACATTAGGTGGACGGGGTAAAGGGATGACATTAGGTGGATGGGGTAAAGGGATGACATTATAGGTGGACGGGGTAAAGGGATGACATTATAGGTGGACGGGGTAAAGGGATGACATTATAGGTGGACGGGGTAAAGGGGTGACATTAGGTGGATGGGGTAAAGGGATGACATTATAGGTGGACGGGGTAAAGGGATGACATTAGGTGGACGGGGTAAAGGGATGACATTTGGTGGATGGGGAAAAAGGGATGACATTATAGGTGGACGGGGTAAAGGAATGACATTAGGTGGACGGGGTAAAGGGATGACATTAGGTGGACGGGGTAAAGGGATGACATTGGGTGGACGGGGTAAAGGGATGACATTAGGGGGACGGGGTAAAGGGATGACATTAGGTGGATGGGGTAAAGGGATGACATTATAGGTGGACGGGGTAAAGGGATGACATTAGGTGGACGGGGTAAAGGGATGACATTTGGTGGATGGGGAAAAAGGGATGACATTAGGTGGACGGGGTAAAGGGATGACATTGGGTGGACGGGGTAAAGGGATGACATTGGGTGGACGGGGTAAAGGGATGACATTAGGGGGACGGGGTAAAGGGATGACATTAGGTGGACGGGGTAAAGGGATGACATTAGGTGGACGGGGTAAAGGGATGACATTAGGTGGACGGGGTAAAGGGATGACATTAGGTGGACAGGGTAAAGGGATGACATTAGGTGGACGGGGTAAAGGGATGACATTAGGTGGACGGGGTAAAGGGGTGACATTAGGTGGACGGGGTAAAGGGATGACATTAGGTGGACAGGGTAAAGGGATGACATTAGGTGGACGGGGTAAAGGGATGACATTAGGTGAATGGGGTAAAGGGATGACATTAGGTGGACGGGGTAAAGGAATGACATTAGGTGGATGGGGTAAAGGGATGACATTAGGTGGACGGGGTAAAGGGATGACATTATAGGTGGACGGGGTAAAGGGATGACATTAGATGGACAGGGTAAAAGGGTGACATTAGGTGGACGGGGTAAAAGGTTGACATTATAGGTGGACGGGGTAAAGGGATGACATTAGGTGGACGGGGTAAAGGGATGACATTAGGTGGATGGGGTAAAGGGATGACATTAGGTGGACGGGGTAAAGGGATGACATTATAGGTGGACGGGGTAAAGGGATGACATTAGGTGGATGGGGTAAAGGGATGACATTAGGTGGATGGGGTAAAGGGATGACATTATAGGTGGACGGGGTAAAGGGATGACATTAGATGGACAGGGTAAAAGGGTGACATTAGGTGGACGGGGTAAAAGGTTGACATTATAGGTGGACGGGGTAAAGGGGTGACATTAGGTGGACGGGGTAAAGGGATGACATTATAGGTGGACGGGGTAAAGGGATGACATTACAGGTGGACGGGGTAAAGGGATGACATTAGGTGGATGGGGTAAAGGGGTGACATTATAGGTGGACGGGGTAAAGGGATGACATTAGGTGGACGGGGTAAAGGGGTGACATTAGGTGGACGGGGTAAAGGGATGACATTATAGGTTGACGGGGTAAAGGGATGACATTAGGTGGATGGGGTAAAGGGATGACATTAGGTGGACGGGGTAAAGGGGTGACATTAGGTGGACGGGGTAAAGGGGTGACATTAGGTGGACGGGGTAAAGGGGTGACATTAGGCGGACGGGGTAAAGGGATGACATTAGGTGGACGGGGTAAAGGGGTGACATTAGGTGGACGGGGTAAAGGGGTGACATTAGATGGACGGGGTAAAGGGGTGACATTAGGTGGACGGGGTAAAGGGATGACATTAGGTGGACGGGGTAAAGGGGTGACATTAGGTGGACGGGGTAAAGGGGTGACATTAGGTGGACGGGGTAAAGGGGTGACACTAGGCGGATGGGGTAAAGGGATGACATTAGGTGGACGGGGTAAAGGGATGACATTAGGTGGATGGGGTAAAGGGATGACATTAGGTGGACGGGGTAAAGGGGTGACATTAGGTGGACGGGGTAAAGGGATGACATTAGGTGGACGGGATAAAGGGATGACATTAGGTGGATGGGGTAAAGGGATGACATTAGGTGGACGGGGTAAAGGGATGACATTAGGTGGATGGGGTAAAGGGATGACATTAGGTGGACGGGGTAAAGGGGTGACATTAGGTGGACGGGGTAAAGGGGTGACATTAGGTGGACGGGGTAAAGGGACGGGAGAGACTGAGACAGGTAATGACCAGAAGGAATGCAAAAGTAAAAATAATAGGGATTCAGAAAGACACTGAGAAAGTATAATAAACGCAATGTGAATAAGAATCGATGTGGAAAATAAGGACCCGCTGAGCCAGTTGAGAGCTTTCTCTCTTAAATGGTGTCTAATCAGTGGTGCGCCCTTATAGAGAGGTGGAGGAGACATAGAGCGCCAGACACTGTGTGATTAAAGTCTGTTTTTGAACACATATCCACCTGTAACAAAGTGAAAACACATGGAATGACATTGTTGTAACATAGTGATATTAACACTTTAATGCCAGACCTGTAATGACAATTCTGCATATAAATATAAAAATATAAAAAATCCAAAAAGTTTTCAAAAATGACTTTTTTCTAGGCCAGGAGAAGTCACACAATGATTTGAGCGAAAAAAAAATATTAAAAACAAAAAACCCTGTTTAAACAGAAGAAAAGCAACGTCCATTGAAATGTATGGGAGACTGACAGGAAGCGACAGGTAAGACCTGAAGCTCTGGAAGCCAGAGCGCTGGCGCTATACACTGAGCAACCTGTAATGATGAATCGGACGCTCACCAGAATCGCCTTCATAAATGTGGTTTTGCGTACAGCGCCCGGCGTTCACTAGACGCTGCCTGTCGCTACGAGGCACTACCTGACGCTATTCCTTGATGAATAACCCCCATAGATGCAAAAAGCAATTAAGTGACAGATGCTAAAGAGGAAATAGCTAGTTCTGGTGTCTGCGCTTCATACGTACAGCGCCACGGAGTATGATGGCGCTTTATAAATAAATAATAATAATACTAATGAAGCTTATGCTAAATAGGAAATCGCAGGTTACTGTGTCTGTGTTTCATACGTACAGCGCCACGGAGTATGATGGCGCTTTATAAATAAATAATAATAATACTAATGAAGCTGATGCTAAATAGGAAATCGTAGGTTACCGTGTCTGCGGTTCATACGTACAGCACCACGGAGTATGATGGCGCTTTATAAATAAATAATAATAATACTAATGAAGCCGAGTTAAGTGAATAATGTTTAATGCTTTTCTATGGCTTCTGAGCTGGAGATATCTAATGACTTTAAGGGTTGCTGTACTTGTATTAAGCTGGAAGCATCATTTCTATAGGGATCTCCAGAATGGCTTTGGGGAGGGGGGGTCTCTTATACGTTTGCTGCCTTCACATAAGAAGATGCATTTGGCTTTCAATAGGCGTTGCAGCCTGTACCAAATGCAGCCCCCCCCTCCCCTCCCCAGCACTGGGGGATTGGTACAGGCCGAGCAGTGTGCAGTTGCTCTCCTGTGTCTCTATGTGAGCATCCTCTTCTGCATGCTAGAGGAGCTGAGCATCGCCCGGGCGTTGGATGCTAGAAGGAAATAAGGAAGCCGCCTTGACTTCATGTAGCTTGTCCCAGGAGCTGACGATCTGTCACATACGGAAGCTCTATCCCCATTGTTGTTGGTGGGGGGAGATGATTGGTGGGATCTTTACGAGAGGCTCAGCAGAAGCCACACAAAGGATGCTGTGAGCGCGGTGAATGGTCCTCTGTTCTCCGGAGAGAAAGGATTAAAGGGATGAATGAGAGGCGCAGCGCGGGGCAGCGAATGAGGGAGACCCCACTTGCACAATGAGGTAGGTTCCCACCCCCCACCCACCAACCCCATCCATCCTGCCCCGGGTGCACCTGCAGTGTCACATCCCTGCCACCACCACCACCACCGCCAGTTCCTGCAGTCAATTAAGGTGCGCGGTGTCCCCCCATCATCTCCATAACTCCAGTTAGAATTACAATCAGTTTTTTCTGCATATCAGGCATATATAGGGGACAGAAATGTATTGGGGCAGTATATTGGAGCAGGAATGTATAGGGGAAGTACAGTGTGGAAGGAATGTATAGGGGCAGAATTATAAGGGGGACATGAAAATATAGGGGCAGTATGTTGGGAATTAGGAGTTAGGAATAGTTCGTTTAAAAGGAAGATTATCCGCACCATCGCTGACCCGTATTACCACGGGATCTGCCCCAGACGGTAAGATTCGGAGGCTACACTGATTGTATCATAGAAGGGGCAGTAACTGTAGGGTAGTGACCAAAATGTCTCATCATAGATCCAAATGATCCAAGCTGATGCCACTTCTGGCACGGGGGCAGTAACTGTAGGGTACCATCCAAAATGCTTCACCATAGATCCAAATGATCCAAGCTGATGGCACTGCTGGCACGGGGGCAGTAACTGTAGGGTACCGTCCAAAATGCTTCACCATAGATCCAAATGATCCAAGCTGATGACACTGCTGGCACGGGGGCAGTAACTGTAGGGTACCATCCAAAATGCTTCACCATAGATCCAAATGATCCAAGCTGATGACACTGCTGGCACGGGGGCAGTAACTGAAGGGTATCATCCAAAATGCTTCACCATAGATCCAAATGATCCAAGCTGATGGCACTGTTGGCACGGGGGCAGTAACTGTAGGGTACCGTCCACAATGCTTCACCATAGATCCAAATGATCCAAGCTGATGGCACTGCTGGCAGGGGGGCAGTAACTGAAGGGTATCATCCAAAATGCTTCACCATAGATCCAAATGATCCAAGCTGATGACACTGCTGGCACGGGGGCAGTAACTGTAGGGTACCATCCAAAATGCTTCACCATAGATCCAAATGATCCAAGCTGATGACACTGCTGGCACGGGGGCAGTAACTGTAGGGTACCATCCAAAATGCTTCACCATAGATCCAAATGATCCAAGCTGATGACACTGCTGGCACGGGGGCAGTAACTGTAGGGTACCATCCAAAATGCTTTACCATAAATCCAAATGATCCAAGCGGAGCTGTGGGATTATGGCTATTCCTATTATGACCTGCCAAGATCAACGACACATCCTTAAATAAAAAGACAAACCGATCCATTCCCATCACCATTCTGAAGTCAAAAGGGCATCAGAAGAGATGCACAGCTAGTATTAGAGTTAAGAATATGAAACCGATTTGGCAAATTATTGGCATGGCTAGCTTCAGATTATCAGGCGTGTTTACCCAATTTGGTAGATTATTGGTTGGTCACCCCATCCTAGGGTTTGGGGAGAGGCAATCTTCCCATGCATAGCTAGCTTTAGATTATTAAGTGTGTTTACACATCTTGACAGACATTTGGTTGGTCACCCAATCCTGGGGTATTTGGAGAGGCAATCCATCCAAGCATAGCTAGCTTCAGATTATCAGGCATGTTTACCCAATTTGGCAGATTATTGGTTGGCCACTCACTTCAGGGGTATTGGGAAAGGCAATCCTTCCAAGCATAGCTTCAGATTATCAGGCAAGTTCACCCAACTTGATAGACTTTTGGTTGGTCTCCCAATCCTGGGGTATTTGGAGAGGCAATCCATCCAAGCATAGCTAGCTTCAGATTATCATGCATGTTTGCCCAACTTGATAGACTTTTGGTTGGTCACCCATACCAGGGGTTTGGGAAGAGGCAATCCTTTCAAGCCTGACTAGCTTCAGATCATCAGGCATGCGTACCCAACTTGGCAGATTATTTTTTGGTCACTCCATCCTAGGGTTTGGGGAGAGGCAATCCTTTCAAGCCTGGCTAGCTTCAGATCATCAAGCATGCATACATAACTTGGCAGATTATTGATTAGTCTCCCCATCCTAGGGCTTGTGGTTAGCATAGCTAGCTTCAGATTATCAGGCGTGTGTACCCAACTGGACAAATTATTGCTTGGTCACCCAATCTAAGGGTTTGGGGAGAGGCAATCTTCCCATGCATAGCTAGCTTCAGATTATCAAGTGTGTTTACAGACATTTGATTGGTCATCCAGTCCTGGGGTATTTGGAGAAGCAATCTATCCAATCATTGCTAGCATCAGATTGTCAGGTGTGTTTACCCAATTTGGCAGATTATTGGTTGGTCACTCAATCCAAGGGTTTGGGGAGAGGCAATCCTCCCATGCATAGCTAGCTTCAGATTATCAGGCGTGTTTACTCAACTTGGCAAATTATTGGTTGGTCATCCGTCCCAGGGGTATTGAGTGAGGCAACCCTGTCATGCATGGCTAGCTTTAGCTTTCAGATTATCAGGCGTATTTACTCAATCTGGCAGATTACTGTGTAAAATGTAACAGTTTACAACCAGCAGATTCAGGATTATCTGATAGCTCTGACCAATTTGTCAAACTATTGGTTGTTCACCCAATCCAAAGTAATTGGGAGAGAAAATTCCCCCATACATTGGGGAGCTTTAGCAATCAGATTATCAGCCATACTTACACAATTTGGCAGATTATTTGTTAAAATTTTAGATTTATAACCAGCCATTAGCGGGTTTAGGATTATCTGACCGATTTGACCAATTTGGCAAATTATCGATTGGTCAATCAATCTATGGGAATTGATAAGCGCAATCCTTCCATGCATAGCTATCAGATTATTGGGCATATTTACCAAATTTGGCAGATTATTGGTTAAGAAGATGTAACAGTTTAGAACCAGCCCTCAGCAGGTTTAGGATTATCTGATCGATTCAGATTCTTATTATAAATATTACTGTTTATGACCATCTTTGAGATGTCCATCCAATCTGGTTAGTGGCCCAAGCCAGGACTTGTATTGAGCAAAGTAATCATGGACATCTTTAGGTTTAGAATGTTCAGTCTGGCAGATCATGGGTTAAACCGTCACCTCTTCTGAGCAGCCTTCACGCGTTTATCCAATCTGGTTGTCTGACCAATTCAGATGTATCAGAAGAGGTAATATCAGCACCTCCTCATGTGTGGCCAACTTTAAGTTTGGAAATATCGGATGTATCTGACCAATTTGGCAGATTATTGGTTCAAATGTAACAGTTCACAACCAGCAGGTTTAAGATTATCTTAACAAGTTGACAGATTATCATTTGAAATATTTCTGTTTATAACCATCTTTTAGATGTCATCCAATTTGTTTGGTAGCCCAATCCAGTAGTTTCGGGAGAAGTAATTCCCCCCCCCCCCCCCCCAAGCATCTCCATTCTTAGGTTTAGGATTATGAGTTTGGCATATCATGGGTTAAAGTCTTACAGTTTATGACCCAGCCTACACATGTCTAACCAATCCGGTTGTCTGACCAATCCAGCAGTATCAGGAGAGTTAATTCCCCCCATGCGTGGCCAGTTTGAGAGTTAAGGATTAGCAAACAGATTTGACCAATTTGGCAGAATAGTTAAAATGTAACAATTAATAACGAGCCTTCAGCAGGTTTGGGATTATCTGACAGATTTGACCCAATCCAGCCGTATCGGGGGGGGGGGGGGGGGGAGTAATCCTCCCAAGAATGACATCCTTACATTTAGGATTATCCTATAGATTTGACCAGTTTGGGATATAAATAATTAAAATGTTACCAGCCTTCTATCCAATCTGGTTGTCTGCCCAACCTGACATTATCAGGAGAGATAATCCTCCCTTAGGTTTGGGATTATCTGACCAATTCGCATATCATTTCTTTAAGCATCTTACTACCTGGTTGGTTGACCAATCCAGCGGTATCAGGAGAGTTTGTAATGCCCCCATGTGTGGGCAGCCGTTGGGTTTGTATTGTCGGACTATTGATCAGTTTGGCAGATTAAAGATTAGAATGTAACATATTACAACCAGCCTTCAGCAGGTTTAGGATTATCTGACACATGGCCAATTTGGCTGATTATCATTTAAAATGTTACCATTTATGACCAACTAAATCCATCCAATTCGACTGGTAGGCCAACCTGGCTGTATCAGGAGAGGTAATCCTCCCATGCATTAGATTTAGGCCCTAATTTAAGAAGGGATAGCGTCAGGTTAATGAGAGATAGCGACAGGTAGCGACTGGTGAACGCCGGACACGGCACACAATTACACATTTATCAAGTAGAATCTGTTTAGCGACTGGGATAGCGCCATGTAGCGTCTGATTCATCATTTTCACAGCCTCAGTGAACAGCGCCAGCGTTCAGCCTTGCACAGTGCCAGGTATGACCTCTCGCTACCTGTCGTTCTCCCATACATTTCAATGGACGATCCTTTTCTTCTCTTTAAACTGGTTTTTTTTTTTTCTTCTTTTTTTTTTTTTTTTACAAAAAAATCACAAATAATTCTGTGACCTCTCCTGACATTGAATAAGCGTTTTTTTCACAATTTTTTCATTTTTTATATATTTCCTCACAATTGACATTACAGGTCTGGCGTTAAAGTGTTCATGTTACAATGTTGTTACAATGTAATTCCATATGTTTTCGCTTTGTTACTAGTGGATAGATGCTGAAAAACAGACTTTAATCACACAGCCTCCTGCGCTCTGGGCTGCAAACAAGTATTTTTCAGCACCAGAGATTTTTGCAGCTGTTTTTTTGCTGAATATGGAGTCGGTCGCTATGAGCAGTCGCTAACATGCGCTCCCATACAGCGCTGTACTGGTCAAATAGCGACTCCTCACAGTGTATTCAACATTACTGAACAGCGACTGAGTCGCTATAAAGTAGCGACTCACGGCCGAGCACTGCGAGTACTAGCGGGCGCTCTGAAAATGCCGCTACAGACGCTCATCTGTCGCTACCTGCCGCTAATGATGAATCAGCCTCCCCGTATTATTTTACCAGTTTGGCAGATTATCACATTTAATTCTATGGTTTATGACCAGCCTTTAGACATCCATCCAATCTGGCTTGTCACCCAATCCAGTAGTATTGGGAGAGATAATCCTCTCATGGCCATACCACTTATGGCCATGCCTTCTCAAGACCATCCAATCTGGTTGGCTGACCAAACGTAATGTAATATAATGTAATCCCCCCACGTGTGGCCAACTTTAGGGTTGGCATTATCAGATGGATTTGACAGATTATTGGTTAAAATGTAATATTTACGACCAACCTTCAGGATTAATTAGCAGATTATGATTTAAAAATGAACTGTTAATTGTCACGGACCGGATGGAGCGGACTCGGGTGTGGATCCGCTTTAACTGTGGAACCGATGGCGGGTACCGTGTCAGGGGAACGGAGTCTAAGGGGCCACCGGTATTCAGCAGAGCCCACCGCAAGGCAGGTTGGTCTTGTGCGGCGAGTGACTCCCAGGTCGCTACCCCCTAACAGCGGCCCAGTCCCACAGTCAGCCGAGGTTCAGTGAGGTACACAAGTGGCAGGCAAAAAGGCGTAGTAAGTACAGGCAGAGATCGGGGTTGGTAGCACAGGTTCGCGGTAAAGGTGAGTAGCCGAGGTCGGGGCAGGCAGCAAAGGTTCAGAGTCGGGGACAGGCAGAGGTCGGTACACGGGTGAGCAATCCAAGAATGTCTGACTTTCAACAAGCATGGAGAGACCAATATCCGGCACTGAAGGAAGGAAGTGCCTGTTTAAATAGGGGAAGATGATGCAGGATTGGATGACATAAACACCAATTTGCTGTACAGGCCCTTTAAATCTCAGGGATCCTGTGCGCTCGCCCTCTAGTGGACGGAGACGTGTGCGCACCTGACCATGCAAGGAGGAAGCATTGGGGGAAGGGCGGCAGCTGGAAGCAGCCCTGAAGGAAGATGGATGACGGCTGCATGCAGCCATGGAGGTAGGTGAAATGCTGTGAGACGGGCGTGCAGCGCTCGCCCTAACATAAATGACCAGCATTTAGACCGTTCATCCAATCTGGTTGGTAGCCAGGAGAAGTATTGGGAGAGGTAATCATGGGCATCCTTAGGATTATTAGAATGATCAGTTTGACAGATCATAGGTTAAAATGTTGCCTCTTATGTTCAGCCTTCACACGTTCATCCAATCTGGTTGGTAGCCCCACCCGGCACAAGCCCCCCAAAAAATCCCTCCCAGACTTCGGGTTTGGGAATATTGGACAAAGGTGACTCATTTGGCAGATTATCACTTTAACTAGTTACGGTTTAGAAACAGTATTTCAAATGTTCATTTAATCCGGTTGGCCATCCATTCCAGCAATATTAGTAGAGAGGTAATCCTGCGACACTTTATATTTTAACATAATTAAACAGATTTGATCAATTTGACAGATTATGAAATAAAATAGAACTGGTGATAGCCAGCCTTAGAGTGCATCCAATCTGGTTGGCCGCCCAATACATTGGTATTAGTTAATCTTCCAAGGCAATGTTCGTGTTAATGACCTGCCAATCTGGTTGGTAGCCAGGAGTAGTATTGGAAGGAGTATTCATGGGTATCCTTAGGATTATTAGAAGGATCAGTTTGACAGATCGTAGGTTAAAATGACACCTCTTATGTGCAGCCTTCCAGGACACTTAGGCGCTTATTTAAGAAGGGATAGCGTCAGGTAGTGGCTGGTTAATGAGAGGTAGCGACAGGTAGCGACTGGTGAACGCTGGACACGGCACGCAATGACACATTTATCAAGCAGAATCTGTTTAGCGACTGGGATAGCGCCATGTAGCCTCTGATTCATCATTTTCACAGCCTCAGTGAACAGCGCCAGCGTTCAGCCTTGCACAGCGCCAGGTATGACCTCTCGCTACCTGTCGCTCTCACATTTCAATGGACGATACTTTTCTTCTCTTTAAACTGTTTTTTTTTTTCTTTTTTTTTTTTTTACAAAAAAATCACAAATAATTCTGTGACCTCTTCTGGCATTGAAATAGCAGTTTTCTCATATTTTTTTCATTTTTTATATATTTCCTCAGAAATGACATTACAGGTCTGCCATTAAAGTGTTCATGTTACAATGTTGTTACAATGTAATTCCATATGTTTTCGCTTTGTTACTAGTGGATAGATGCTGAAAAACAGACTTTAATCACACCGCCTCCTGCGCTCTGGCTTCAAACAAGCATTTTTCAGCGCCAGAGATTTGTGAGGCTGTTTTTTTGCTGAATATGGTGTGAGTCGGTCGCTATGAGCAGTCGCTAACATGCGCTCCCATACAGCACTGTACTGGTCAAATAGCAACTCCTCACAATGTATTCAACATTACTGCACAGCGACTGAGTCCCTTATTTAACAAGGGATAGCGCCAGGTAGCGACTGGTGAGCGAACGGTAATGACGGTCACCGCCATGAGAACGCCGGCTCCCCACCACAATCACACATTTATCAAGCCGATCCTGTTTAGCGACTGAGAGAGCGCCAGATAGCGAATCATTCATCATTATTCCAGCCTCACCCCACAGCGCCAGCGAGCGACCTTGAACAGCGACAGGTATGACCTCTCACTACCTGGCGCCCTCCAATGCATTTCAATGGAACAATCTTTAAATATTCATAATTAATTGTTAATCTATTTTTTTTTTTTTTTTTTAATGTGAAAATTTCTGTGACCACTTCTGCCATGTTAGATATTTTTTTTAAAGTAAAAAAAAAAATATAAAAAAATTTGTGCAGAATTGATATTACAGGTCTGATATTAATGTATTCATATTACAAAATGTTTTTATAAACTTGTTTTTTTTGGTTTCCCAAAATATGGTTGTTTGGGGGTTAAAAAACTACTTTTAACCCATCGCCGCCAGCGCTCTGAGGTTTAAACATGCATTTCACAGCGCGAGAATTTTTGGAGCGTGATTTGTTAATGAATATGGTGGGAGCCGGTCGCTATAGCCAGTCGCTGTCATGCGCTCCCATACAGCGCGGAACCTGTCAAATAGCGACTCATCGCTCAATATTCAACATTACCGCACACCGACTGAGTCGCTGTCAACAACAGAACAACGGCCAAGCACAGCGACTACTAGCGGGCGCTGTGAAAATACTGCTACAGTCGCTCATCTGTCGCTACCTGGCGCTATTAATGAATCGGCCTCCCCGTCGCTATAAACTAGCGACTCACGGCCAAGCACTGCAACTATTAGCGGGCGCTCTGAAAATGCCTGCTACAGACGCTCATCTGTCGCTACCTGCCGCTAATGATGAATCAGCCTGATAGACACATGTCCTCCCAGTTTGGAAATTTTGGACAAAGGTAACTAATTTGGCAGATTATCATTTAACTAGTTACGATTTAGAAACAGTATTTCAGATGTCCATTCAATCTGGTTGGCCAATCCAATCCAGCAATATACGGAGAGAGCTAATCCTGCTACACCCATGTTTTAATATAATTATACAGATTTGACTTATTTGACAGATTATCAAATAAAATAGATCTGGTGATAGCCAGCCTTTAGAGTGCATCCAATCTGGTTGGCCGCCCAATACATTGGTATTAGGTAATCTCCTCAAGCAATGTTAGTGTTTATAACCAGCCTCCAACAGTCCATCCAATCTGGTTGTGAGTAATATGTTATTTAAAAAAAGTATTCAGATGTTGGTCCAATCTAGTTGGTTGACCAATCTGGCCAAAATGATGTAGCCTTATAATTTTGTTTGATCTCATTTATGGGAATATTGGTCAAAATGTTGCTGCTGTTGATGACCAACCTTAGCAGTCCATCCAACCTGGTTGGGCAACCAATCTCTGCTGTCAGGAAAGGTAATAATCTCATGAATGGCCAGCGTGTAGGATTCTCAGGGCCTTATTTATCAAGGAATAGCGACAGATAGCGACAGATAGCGACTGGGGTGCCGGTCAGTAAAGCCAGGTACCGCAACTAGAACGCCAGCTCCCCTCCACAATCACACATTTATCAAGCCGATACTGCTTAGCGACTGAGATAGCGCCAGATAGCGACTTATTCATCATTATTCCAGCCTCAGCCCACAGCGCCAGCGTCCGACCTTGAACAGCGACAGGTATGACCTCTCGCTACCTGGCGCTCTCCAATGCATTTCAATGGCAGAATGTATTTTAATTAATAATTATTTTTTAATATTTTTTTTTTTTTAATTTCCCAAAAAAAATCTGTGAACACTTCTTCCTTTGAAAATGTATTTTTTGGGGATTTTTAAAAAAATTTTTTTTTTTTTGCAGAATTGATATTACAGGTCTGATTTTAAACTATTCAGGTTTGAATATTATTTCAAAATTATTGCATTTTTTTTTTTGGGTGGTTAGGGGGTTAAAAAACTACTTTTAACACATCGCCTACTGCGCTCTAGGATTTAAACATGCATTTCACAGCGCTAGGAATTTTTAAGGCTGATTTTTTAATGAATATGGTGGGTGCCGGTCGCTATGTCCAGTCGCTATCATGCGCTCCCATACAACAGCGAACCTGTCAAATAGCGACTCAGCATCTTGTATTCAACATTACGGCACACCGACTGAGTCGCTATCATCCACCGAACAATGGCCAAGCACAGCGACTACTAGCGGTCGCTGTCAAAATAACGCTACAGTCGCTATCTGTCGCTATTAATGAATCAGCTCAGACAGCTGTCACCAATTTGGCAGATTACATTTGTTACTATTTATAATACGTTTACGACATCTATCCAAACTGGTTGGCTGACCAATCTGGCATTATTAGGAGAGCTAATCCTCCCCATTCATGGCCAGCTTTAGGTTTAGGATTATCAGACAGATCTGACCAATTTGGGCGGGCTATTAGTTAAAGCATTCCTATCCAATCTGGTTGGCTGACCAATCCAGCATTATCCGACCATAGCCAGTTTTAGGTTCAGGATTATCGGACATATCTGATCCATTTAGAAGATTATCGGATAACATCGGGGAGGCCAATTCATTAATAGCGGCAGGTAGCGACAGTTGAGCGACTGTAGCGGTATTTTCAGAGCGCCCGCTAGTAGTCGCTGTGCTTGGCCGTTGTTCGGTAGTTGATAGCGGCACAGTCGGTTTGCCGTAATGTTGAATATTGGGTGAGGAGTCGCTATTTGACAGGTTCCACGCTGTATGGGAGCGCATGATAGCGACTGGTCAGAGCGACCGGCTTCCACCATATTCATTAACAAATCACGCTAAAAAAATTCTCGCGCTGTAAAATGCTTGTTTAAACCCCAGAGCGCTGGCGGCGATGGGTTAGAAGTAGTTTCTTAACCCCCAAACCACCATATTTTTGGAAACCAAAAAAAAAAACAAGTTTTTTAAATAGTTTTGTAATATGAATACATTAATATCAGACCTGTAATATCAATTCTGTACTTTTTTTTGTTTGTTTTTTTTACCTTAAAAAAATTATCTAACATGGCAGAAGTGGTCACAGAATTTTTCACATTTAAAAAAAAAATAAAAAATTATTAACAATTAATTATGAATATTTAAAGATTGTTCCATTGAAATGCATTGGAGCGCGCCAGGTAGCGAGAGGTCGGACGCTGGCGCTGTGGGCTGAGGCTGGAATAATGATGAATGAGTGGCTATCTGGCGCTATCTCAGTCGCTAAGCAGGATTGCCTTGATAAATGTGTGATTGTGGTGGGGATCCGGCGTTCTCGTGGCGGTGCCCGTCATTACCGGCCGCTCACCAGGCGCTACCTGTCGCCGTTCCTTCATAAATAAGGGCCTTACTGTATACATCCAGCCTTCGGATGCCCCTTCAATCCGGTTGGATGATGAATCCAACATTATCATGAGAGGTCGTGCATGGTCATCTTTAGGTTTAGAATTATTGGACAGATTTGACCCATTTGGTAGATGCCCTTCTAATCTGGTTGGCTGACCAATCCGGCGAAGAATGTCACCTTACATGGTGGCTATAACACAGACAGGAAGAGAACTCTGCAGTCATAGAGATTACAGCTCGATATACAGAAAATAACAACACAGCAGTAAATCATATAGAAAACACTACAGTTGCACATTCGTCACAGTGCCATCTAGTGGCATAACCTGCAATAGCTGCAAACTGGGATAAATCCAACAACAGTCATTAATCACGTTTAAAGACACTCTGGCCCTTATTTATGAAGGAATAGCGACAGGTAGCGACCGGTGAGCGACCGGTAATGACGGGCACCGCCACGAGAACGCCGGCTCCCCACCACAATCACACATTTATCAAGCCAATCCTGCTTAGCGACTGAGATAGCGCCATATAGCGACTCATTCATCATTATTCCAGCCTCAGCCCACAGCGCCAGCGTCCGACCTTGAACAGCGACAGGTATGACCTCTCGCTACCTGGCGCTCTCCAGTGCATTTCAATGGAACAATCTTTACATATTATTCATTGTTATTAATGTTTTTTTGTTTTTTGTTTTTTTTTTTTTAAATGTGAAAAATTCTGTGACCACTTCTGCCATTTTAGATAATTTTTTTAAGGAAAAAATAAATAAAAAAAAAAAATTGTGCAGAATTGATATTACAGGTCTGATATTATTGTATTCATATTACTAAATTATTAAAAAAAATTTTTTTTTTTGTTTTCCAAAAATATGGTGGTTTGGGGGTTAAAAAACTACTTTTAACCCATCGCCGCCAGCGCTCTGGGGTTTAAACATGCATTTTACAGCGCGAGAATTTTTTGAGGCTGATTTTTTAATGAATATGGTGGGAGCCGGTCGCTAGGGCCAGTCGCTATCATGCGCTCCCATACAGCGCGGAACCTGTCAAATAGCGACTCCTCACCTAATATTCACGGCAAACCGACTGAGTCGCTATCAACTACTGAACAACCGCCAAGCACAGCGACTACTAGCGGGCGCTCTGAAAATGCCGCTACAGTCGCTCAACTGTCGCTACCTGCCGCTATTGATACATCAGCCTCCCCGAAAACTCTACAGTTGCACATTCGTCACAGTGCCATCTAGTGGCAAAACCTGCAATAGCTGCAAACCTGCAAACTGGGATAAATACAACAACAGTCATTAATCACTCTGTAAGCTGTTGGAGATATGATACTTTTGCAACAGATTTAAGCAGCCCCTAATCGGCTCGAAACATCCTTACTGAGGCCCCCCAACCATGATGCCGGGGCTATAGCATTAAGGGTTTAGGTTCCTTTTCTTGTGAGCACAGTGAGGCTGGGTACAGGTGGCTTAGAGGGAGACTAAGGGGGAAGGGATTGAATGAGGGTGTTAAAAGCAGCAGCTCAACTGGCCCCAAAGCAGTGCAGCCCACCGGCCATTGTCCCAGGTCTCCCTATTGCCAGTCCGCCCCTGCCTCCCATGCATGACCAGCTTTAGGGTTGGGATTATTGGACAGATTCGATCCATTAGTCAGATTCCTTTCTCAAGCCGGAGTAGATTCTGCCAAGATCGCCCTGTCCTTGGGCAACTAGACTGGCCAGTTAGATTGCCTATTGGATGGTCATCACAGCTGATAATAATCTGGCCTAATCCCGCCCACACAACGTACAACAGTATAATCTTACCAAAACGTTTATAGCATAAGATCTGTTCAACCTCCAACCGTCCAGCCAAATTCTGGGGTCTGTGCCCTGTCCTAGATGAGAACAAGTAATTGCATTAGGATGATACATATGACCTATATACTGCGGCAGGTCCAGAGGCAGCAGTTTCAAGAGAGTTCAGGCTACTGTGATGGAGAGATCACTCACACATGGCAGTCAGCTATGTACAATGTAAAAAGGCATGGAGCTGGCTGGCGTTTAAAGTGGACCAAAAACCTATGTCCTGACGGCCCTGGAATCGCTGCCTGATTCCCTCTCCCTGGGGCATCCAGAATCGTGATGCCTGGCTGTATGAAACCCCCCAGGTTGCCGGGTGTTCTCGCCTTTTCTCTTGGTCCAACAGCACATGCACAGGCAGCGGCCGCTCCCCACTATTCCTTTGGCAGGGCACGCACCCACACCAGGTATTTGTGAATGGCCGGCGTGGACATGCGCCCTGTTATAGGGTAGCCAGGGAAACGACCACCTGGCGCGCTGGGGTCCGCTGCCTTAGACGAAGGCTTTACAGCGCCATGGCTTAGCCGATTTTGACAAGGGCAGGCGAGAGCGCTGATTGGACGAGAGCCTGCGCATGTGCTGTAAGATCAAGGAAAGGTCAGTTTACTGGGCAACCTGGTGGGTTTCACACGGTGGGACATCCCAAATCGGGGTGCCCAGGGGCAAGAGCCAAAACCCAATCCCACAGCGAATGCACTTAGCAGGGCATGCGCCCGCACTGGGCATTTGTGGTTGGCCAGCGCGGCCACGCACCCAGTTAAAGGGCACTGGCGATGCGCCCGCTGGCGCACTCTGCTCTGCTTGGCTCTTTACGGCTTCATGGATTAGCCGATTTTTGACAAGTTCAGGAGAGTGTGCTGTTTGGACGACAGCCGGGGCATGTGCTGTGGGACCAAGGAAAGGTCAGTTTACTGGGCAACCTGGGGGGTTTCACACAGTGAGGCTTCCCAAATCAGGGTGCCCAGGGGCAAGGACCAAAAACCCCAAATTAGACTAACCATCTCTCTGATCCCACATTGCATACCCTTAGCAGGGCATGCGCCTGCACCGGGCATTTGTGGATGGCCGCCGCGGCCACAAACCCAGTTAAAGTGGACCAAAACCCAGCTGGATCTGCCCGGGAATCTATAGGATAACCTTAATCCTGGTCCAACGGCACATGCGCGGGCCGCTGCCTCATCCCCGCTATCCATTTCAGATGTGCATAGCTCAGCGGCTTCAATCGTGCTGATTGAATGAGCGGCCGCGCATGCGCTGTAGGGCCGCGGTCAGGTGAGTTGATGCCAGCGATCTGGGGGGTTTTACATAAACCCAGGATAGTCAAAATCCTGGGTTTTGGTCCACTTTAAAGGGTAGCGGCGATGTGCCCTTTGGCGCACTCTGCTCTACATGACTCTTTATGGCTTCACTGCCAATTTGGACAAGGGCAAACGATCGCGCTGATTGGATGAGAGCCTGCGCATGTGCTTTTGGACCGTGAAAAGGTCAGTTTATTGGGCAACCTGGTGGGTTTCACACAGTGGGCATCAAATTGGGGTGCCCCTGAGGAAAGGACCAAAACCCAAGATAAAACTCACCATCTCCCTGATTCCACAGCGAATTCCCTTAGCAGGGCGTGCAATCGCAACATGCAATAATGAATGGCAAGGGACAAGGACCAAACCCCGAAATATTAAAAATCCTGGGTTTTTCTCCACTTCAAAAGACATAAAAAGTTTACTCTTTGAGCCTTAAAAGGGTCCCAATTAATGTTCGCACCAGGGCCTCATCACATTTAGTTACATCACTGCTCCTGCTCTTTATTGCGCACCCGGCGATTGCTCCCAAGCCTCGGGTCACCCTTCGTCATGCTTGGTCTATAGGATCTCAGCAAGTCAATATTGGCTGGAAGCCGCGATCCATCAAAAACAATTAGACCTGCGCCGGATTCACCACTCTTTCATTTTCAGTACATATGGCTTCCAGCATTATCAGTGAGGCCGGTCCAATCAATATATCAGGGATAATCCTCTAACCAGCCATGTTATTTAAGAAAGTCATTGTGGTGATCGTCGCAACATCTTCCAGAATACTTGTCACCATGGATCAATGCTGATTCAATGGAGGGGGTCAGGAATAGCTTCCCATCACTCGCTGGCCATGGACGCTGGGAAGTTGCGAGGGGATTCTGGCAGCCCACTGTCACTGTTATTCCGTATGCTTTCTGTAGCATCGGCTGCTGTTATTCCGTAGGCTTTCTGTAGCATCGGCCACTGTTATTCCGTAGGCTTTCTGTAGCATCGGCCGCTGTTATTCCGTAGGCTTTCTGTAGCATCGGCCACTGTTATTCCGTAGGCTTTCTGTAGCATCGGCCACTGTAATTCCGTAGGCTTTCTGTAGCATCGGCCGCTGTTATTCCGTAGGCTTTCTGTAGCATCGGCTGCTGTTATTCCGTAGGCTTTCTGTAGCATCGGCCACTGTTATTCCGTAGGCTTTCTGTAGCATCGGCCGCTGTTATTCCGTAGGCTTTCTGTAGCATCGGCCACTGTTATTCCGTAGGCTTTCTGTAGCATCGGCCACTGTAATTCCGTAGGCTTTCTGTAGCATCGGCCGCTGTTATTCCGTAGGCTTTCTGTAGCATCGGCCGCTGTTATTCCGTAGGCTTTCTGTAGCATCGGCCGCTGTTATTCCGTAGGCTTTCTGTAGCATCGGCCGCTGTTATTCCGTAGGCTTTCTGTAGCATCAGCTGCTGTTATTCCGTAGCCTTTCTGTAGCATCGGCTGCTGTTATTCCGTAGGCTTTCTGTAGCATCGGCTGCTGTTATTCCGTAGGCTTTCTGTAGCATCGGCCGCTGTTATTCCGTAGGCTTTCTGTAGCATCAGCTGCTGTTATTCCGTAGGCTTTCTGTAGCATCGGCTGCTGTTATTCCGTAGGCTTTCTGTAGCATCGGCTGCTGTTATTCCGTAGGCTTTCTGTAGCATCGGCTGCTGTTATTCTGTGGGCTTTCTGTAGCATCAGCTGCTGCTATTCCGTAGGCTTTCTGTAGCATCGGCCGCTGTTATTCCGTAGGCTTTCTGTAGCATCGGCCACTGTTATTCCGTAGACTTTCTGTAGCATCGGCTGCTGTTATTCCGTAGGCTTTCTGTAGCATCGGCCACTGTTATTCCGTAGGCTTTCTGTAGCATCGGCTGCTGTTATTCCGTAGGCTTTCTGTAGCATCGGACGCTATTATTCCGTAGGCTTCCTGTAGCATTGGACGCTGTTATTCCGTAGGCTTTCTGTAGCATCGGCCAATGTTATTCCGTAGGCGTTCTGTAGCATCGGCCACTGTTATTCCGTAGGCTTTCTGTAGCATCTGCCGCTTTTATTCCGTAGGCTTTCTGTAGCATCGGCCGCTGTTATTCCATAGGCTTTCTGTAGCATTTGCCGCTGTTATTCCGTAGGCTTTCTGTAGCATTGGACGCTGTTATTCCGTAGGCTTTCTGTAGCATCGGCCACTGTTATTCCGTAGGCTTTCTGTAGCATCAGCTGCTGTTATTCCGTAGGCTTTCTGTAGCATCGGACGCTATTATTCCGTAGGCTTCCTGTAGCATTGGACGCTGTTATTCCGTAGGCTTTCTGTAGCATCGGCCAATGTTATTCCGTAGGCTTTCTGTAGCATCGGCCACTGTTATTCCGTAGGCTTTCTGTAGCATCTGCCGCTTTTATTCCGTAGGCTTTCAGTAGCATCGGCTGCTGTTATTCCGTAGGCTTTCTGTAGCATCGGCCGCTGTTATTCCGTAGGCTTTCTGTAGCATTTGCCGCTGTTATTCCGTAGGCTTTCCGTAGCATTGGACGCTGTTATTCCGTAGGCTTTCCGTAGCATTGGATGCTGTTATTCCGTAGGCTTTCTGTAGCATTTGACGCTGTTATTCCGTAGGCTTTCTGTAGCATCGGCCACTGTAATTCCGTAGGCTTTCTGTAGCATCGGCCACTGTAATTCCGTAGGCTTTCTGTAGCATCGGCCGCTGTTATTCCGTAGGCTTTCTGTAGCATCGCCCGCTGTTATTCCGTAGGCTTTCTGTAGCATTTGCCGCTGTTATTCCGTAGGCTTTCTGTAGCTTTGGACGCTGTTATTCCGTAGGCTTTCTGTAGCATTGGACGCTGTTATTCCGTAGGCTTTCTGTAGCATTGGACGCTGTTATTCCGTAGGCTTTCTGTAGCATCGGCCACTGTAATTCCGTAGGCTTTCTGTAGCATCGGCCACTGTTATTCCGTAGGCTTTCTGTAGCATCGGCCACTGTTATTCCGTAGGCTTTCTGTAGCATCGGCCACTGTTATTCCATAGGCTTTCTGTAGCATCGGCCACTGTCATTCCGTAGGCTTTCTGTAACATCGGCCGCTGTTATTCCGTAGGCTTTCTGTAGCATCAGCTGCTGCTATTCCGTAGGCTTTCTGTAGCATCAGCTGCTGCTATTCCGTAGGCTTTCTGTAGCATCGGCTGCTGTTATTCCGTAGGCTTTCTGTAGCATCGGCCACTGTTATTCCGTAGGCTTTCTGTAGCATCGGCTGCTGTTATTCCGTAGGCTTTCTGTAGCATCGGCTGCTGTTATTCCGTAGGCTTTCTGTAGCATCGGCCACTGTTATTCCGTAGGCTTTCTGTAGCATAGGACGCTATTATTCCGTAGGCTTCCTGTAGCATTGGACGCTGTTATTCCGTAGGCTTTCTGTAGCATCGGACGCTATTATTCCGTAGGCTTCCTGTAGCATTGGACGCTGTTATTCCGTAGGCTTTCTGTAGCCTCGGCCAATGTTATTCGTAGGCTTTCTGTAGCATCGGCCACTGTTATTCTGTAGGCTTTCTGTAGCATCTGCCGCTTTTATTCCGTAGGCTTTCTGTAGCATCGGCCGCTGTTATTCCGTAGGCTTTCTGTAGCATTGGACGCTGTTATTCGGTAGGCTTTCTGTAGCATTGGACGCTGTTATTCCGTAGGCTTTCTGTAGCATCGGCCACTGTTATTCCGTAGGCTTTCTGTAGCATCGGCCGCTGTTATTCCGTAGGCTTTCTGTAGCATTGGACGCTGTTATTCCGTAGGCTTTCTGTAGCATTGGACGCTGTTATTCCGTAGGCTTTCTGTAGCATCGGCCACTGTTATTCCGTAGGCTTTCTGTAGCATCGGCCGCTGTTATTCCGTAGGCTTTCTGTAGCATTGGACGCTGTTATTCCGTAGCCTTTCTGTAGCATCGGCCACTGTTATTCCGTAGGCTTTCTGTAGCATCGGCCACTGTTATTCCGTAGGCTTTCTGTAGCATCGCCCGCTGTTATTCCGTAGGCTTTCTGTAGCATCGGCCGCTGTTATTCCGTAGGCTTTCTGTAGCATCGGCCACTGTTATTCCGTAGGCTTTCTGTAGCATCGGCCGCTGTTATTCCGTAGGCTTTCTGTAGCATTGGACGCTGTTATTCCGTAGGCTTTCTGTAGCATCTGCCGCTTTTATTCCGTAGGCTTTCTGTAGCATCGGCCGCTGTTATTCCGTAGGCTTTCTGTAGCATCGGCCGCTGTTATTCTGTAGGCTTTCTGTAGCATCTGCCGCTTTTATTCCGTAGGCTTTCTGTAGCATCGGCTGCTGTTATTCCGTAGGCTTTCTGTAGCATCGGCCACTATAATTCCATAGGCTTTCTGTAGCATCGGCCACTGTTATTCTGTAGGCTTTCTGTAGCATCGGCCACTGTTATTCTGTAGGCTTTCTGTAGCATCTGCCGCTTTTATTCCGTAGGCTTTCTGTAGCATCGGCCGCTGTTATTCCGTAGGCTTTCTGTAGCATCGGCCGCTGTTATTCTGTAGGCTTTCTGTAGCATCTGCCGCTTTTATTCCGTAGGCTTTCTGTAGCATCGGCCGCTGTTATTCCGTAGGCTTTCTGTAGCATCGGCCACTATAATTCCGTAGGCTTTCTGTAGCATCGGCCGCTGTTATTCCGTAGGCTTTCTGTAGCATCGGCTGCTGTTATTCCGTAGGCTTTCTGTAGCATCTGCCGCTTTTATTCCGTAGGCTTTCTGTAGCATCGGCCGCTGTTATTCCGTAGGCTTTCTGTAGCATCGGCCACTATAATTCCGTAGGCTTTCTGTAGCATCGGCCGCTGTTATTCCGTAGGCTTTCTGTAGCATCGGCCACTATATTTCCGTAGGCTTTCTGTAGCATCTGCCGCTTTTATTCCATAGGCTTTCTGTAGCATCGGCCGCTGTTATTCCGTAGGCTTTCTGTAGCATCTGCCGCTGTTATTCCGTAGGCTTTCTGTAGCATTGGCCACTGTTATTCCGTAGGCTTTCTGTAGCATTGGCCACTGTTATTCCGTAGGCTTTCTGTAGCATCGGCTGCTGTTATTCCGTAGGCTTTCTGTAGCATCGGCTGCTGTTATTCCGTAGGCTTTCTGTAGCATCGGCCACTGTAATTCCGTAGGCTTTCTGTAGCATCGGCCACTGTTATTCCGTAGGCTTTCTGTAGCATCGGCCACTGTTATTCCGTAGGCTTTCTGTAGCATTGGCCACTGTTATTCCGTAGGCTTTCTGTAGCATCGGCCGCTGTTATTCCGTAGGCTTTCTGTAGCATCGGCTGCTGTTATTCCGTAGGCTTTCTGTAGCATCAGCCACTGTTATTCCGTAGGCTTTCTGTAGCATCGGACGCTATTATTCCGTAGGCTACCTGTAGCATCGGACGCTGTTATTCCGTAGGCTTTCTGTAGCATCTGACGCTATTATTCCGTAGGCTTCCTGTAGCATCGGACGCTATTATTCCGTAGGCTTTCTGTAGCATCGGCCACTGTTATTCCGTAGGCTTTCTGTAGCATCGGCCACTGTAATTCCGTAGGCTTTCTGTAGCATCGGCCACTGTTATTCCGTGGGCTTTCTGTAGCATCGGCCACTTTTATTCCGTAGGCTTTCTGTAGCATTGGACGCTGTTATTCCGTAGGCTTTCTGTAGCATCGGACGATTTTATTCCGTAGGCTTTCTGTAGCATCGGCCGCCGTTATTCCGTAGGCTTTCTGTAGCATTGGCTGCTGTTATTCCGTAGGCTTTCTGTAGCATCGGCCACTGTTATTCTGTAGGCTTTCTGTAGCATCGGCCACTGTAATTCTGTAGGCTTTCTGTAGCATCGGCCACTGTTATTCCGTAGGCTTTCTGTAGCATCGGCCACTGTTATTCCGTAGGCTTTCTGTAGCATTGGACGCTGTTATTCCGTAGGCTTTCTGTAGCATCGGCCACTGTTATTCCGTAGGCTTTCTGTAGCATCGGCCGCTGTTATTCCGTAGGCTTTTTGTAGCATCAGCTGCTGCTATTCCGTAGGCTTTCTGTAGCATTGGCCGCTGTTATTCCGTAGGCTTTCTGTAGCATCGGCCACTGTTATTTTGTAGGCTTTCTGTAGCATCGCCCGATGTTATTCCTTAGGCTTTCTGTAGCATCGGCCACTGTTATTCCGTAGGCTTTCTGTAGCATCGGCCGATGTTATTCCGTAGGCTTTCTGTAGCATCGGACGATGTTATTCCGTAGGCTTTCTGTAGCATCGGACGCTGTTATTCCGTAGGCTTTCTGTAGCATCGTCCACTGTTATTTTGTAGGCTTTCTGTAGCATCGGCCGCTGTTATTCCGTAGGCTTTCTGTAGCATCGGCCACTGTTATTCCGTAGGCTTTCTGTAGCATTGGCCGCTGTTATTCCGTAGACTTTCTGTAGCATCGGCCACTGTTATTTTGTAGGCTTTCTGTAGCATCGGCCGATGTTATTCCGTAGGCTTTCTGTAGTATCGGCCGCTGTTATTTTGTAGGCTTTCTGTAGCATCAGCTGCTGTTATTCCGTAGGCTTTCTGTAGCATCGGCCGCTGTTATTCCGTAGGCTTTCTGTAGCATCGGACGCTGTTATTCCGTAGGCTTTCTGTAGCATCGTCCACTGTTATTTTGTAGGCTTTCTGTAGCATCGGCCGCTGTTATTCCGTAGGCTTTCTGTAGCATCGGCCACTGTTATTCCGTAGGCTTTCTGTAGCATTGGCCGCTGTTATTCCGTAGACTTTCTGTAGCATCGGCCACTGTTATTTTGTAGGCTTTCTGTAGCATCGGCCGATGTTATTCCGTAGGCTTTCTGTAGCATCGGCCGCTGTTATTTTGTAGGCTTTCTGTAGCATCAGCTGCTGTTATTCCGTAGGCTTTCTGTAGCATCGGCCGCTGTTATTCCGTAGGCTTTCTGTAGCATCGGACGCTGTTATTCCGTAGGCTTTCTGTAGCATCGTCCACTGTTATTTTGTAGGCTTTCTGTAGCATCGGCCGCTGTTATTCCGTAGGCTTTCTGTAGCATCGGCCACTGTTATTCCGTAGACTTTCTGTAGCATCGGCCACTGTTATTTTGTAGGCTTTCTGTAGCATCGGCCGATGTTATTCCGTAGGCTTTCTGTAGCATCGGCCGCTGTTATTTTGTAGGCTTTCTGTAGCATCAGCTGCTGTTATTCCGTAGGCTTTCTGTAGCATCAGCTGCTGTTATTCCCTATGCTTTCTGTAGCATCAGCTGCTGTTATTCCGTAGGCTTTCTGTAGCATCGGCCGATGTTATTCTGTAGGCTTTCTTTTGCATCGGCCGATGTTATTCCGTAGGCTTTCTTTTGCATCGGCCGATGTTATTCCGTAGGCTTTCTTTTGCATCGGCCGATGTTATTCCGTAGGCTTTCTTTTGCATCGGCCGATGTTATTCCTTAGGCTTTCTGTAGCATCGGACGATGTTATTCCGTAGGCTTTATGCAGCAGCCTGGCATCAGCCGCTTTTATTTTGTGGGCGTTCTGCAGCAATCTGGCATTGTTAACTGTTTCCTGATATAACACCGGTGAAATTTTCAAGGGTCCATTTCCTGAGCACTTTTACTGTTTTTTAAATGTCTTTCTCTTGTGTTGTATTGTTGTTGTTTTTTCAATAAAGGCATGTTATATAATTTTTACAAATTTGCTCATTGTTTGGGTTTTTTTGGGGTCTGTGCTGGCAGCCCAATCATTTCTGCATTGAACACCGGTGAAATATTGGTCTCTTCTCACACAGTATGGGGTCAGGGGACAGCACAAAATACGGGGCCGAGAACTATGTGCCCAAGCCATATCCAGCGCCGAGAGGGTCCTATTGTTCAGAGAGGGGGGGTGGAGAAAGATAGAAAGAAAGAAAGAGGAGACGGGGTAACTGAGCTTATCTCCTCTTTGTTAGGGGCTGATGATGTGTCTCGCTGGATGGGGAGGGTCTCGTCTGGCCCGGGCTTGGCACCGTCACACAGCCCTGCCACTGCCCACAGCTCCAGACATCATAGCCTGCTGGTATCCTGCTATCATTGCCGTCTGTGTATCAATCCCACGCTCCCTCCAGCTCCTCTATATCGCATTCATTTTATTTATCTCTCTCTCTTTTGTCTCTTTCTCTCTCTCTCTATTCTTCCTTCACCCTTCCCTCACATTTCTTTTTTCCTTAGCTTGGCTCTTTTTGTTTCCCTGCGTCTTTCCGTCTCTGTATCTTCTTTCTCCATACTTATCAAGCAGTAAACTCCCATATTTCTCTTCTTTATCAGCATCCTCGTTCTCTTCTCTCTCATTCTCTTCTCTCTCTATATTCTTCCTTCACCCTTCCCTCACATTTTTTTTTCCTTAGCTTGGCTCTATTTGTTTCCCTGCGTCTTTCCGTCTCTGTATCTTCTTTCTCCATATTTATCAAGCAGTAAACTCCCATATTTCTCTTCTTTATCAGCGTCCTCGTTCTCTTCTCTCTCGTTCTCTTCTCTCTCTCTATTCTTCCTTCACCCTTCCCTCACATTTCTTTTTTCCTTAGCTTGGCTCTTTTTGTTTCCCTGCGTCTTTCCGTCTCTGTATCTTCTTTCTCCGTATTTATCAAGCAGTAAACTCCCATATTTCTCTTCTTTATCAGCGTCCTCGTTCTCTTCTCTTCATCTTCTTTCTACATATTAATCACTAATGTCTTGTTATCTCTAATATAATTTCATCTTTCTCTGTCTCTTTCCTACGATCCATCTTTATTCTATCTTCTTTTTCCTTCGCATCCTTGCTTTCTGCACTTCATCATCTTTCTTCGTATTAACCACAGCCTTGGTTTCTCTAATATTTCTCATTTTTCTCATCCTCTGTCTTTCATTCTCTTTATTTTCTTTTCTCCGTATTTATGACAACTTTGTTTTCTCCCCTGTTTCTCCTCTTCCTCAGATTCTGTGTTTTCTTCCCTTCATCTTTTTTCCTCCATATTAAACTCTACTTTGTTTTTTCTACTATTTCTCTTCTTCCTCCATCTCTTTTCTTTCCTCTATCATCTTTCTCCAAATTTACCGCATTGTTTACTCCCATATCACTCTTCTTCATCAGCATCCATGTTCTCTTCTCTTCACCTTCTTTCTACATATTAATCACTCTTCTTTCTCTGTCTTTTTTTCTCCAATCCATCTTTATTCTATCTTCTTTTCTTTCCCATCCTTGTTTTCTTCCCTTGATCTTCTTTCTTTGTATTAACCACTGCTTTATTTTCTCTAATAATTCTCTTCTTTCTCTGTCTCTTTCCTTCAATCCATCTTTATATTATCTTCTTTTTCCTCAGCATCCTTGTTTTCTTCCCTTCATCTTTTTTCTTCATATTAACCACTGCCTTGTTTTCTCTAATATTTCTCTTCTTTCTCATCCTCTCATTCCCTTTTATTTTCCTTTCTCCAAATGTATGACAACTGTGTTTTCTACCCTGTTTCTCTTCTTCCCCAGCATCCTTGTTTACTTCATCTTTTTCCCTCCATATTAAACACTGCCTTGTTTTCTATACTATTTCTCTTCTTCCTACATCTCTTTCCTTCCCTCTATCTTATTTCTCCCTATTTATCACATTGTTTTCTCCCATATTTCTCTTCTTCATCAGCATCCATGTTTCCTTCCCTTCATCTTTTTTCCTCCATATTTGAACACTGCCTTGTTTTTTTGTTCTTCCTCCATCTCTTTTATTTCCTCTATCTCTTTTCTTTCTTCTGTTTTCTTTCTCCAAATGTATCACATTGTTTTCGCCCATATTTTTCTTCTTCCTCAGCATCCTTGTTTATTTCCCTTCATTTTTTTCCTCCATATTAAATACTACATTGTTTTCTCTGCTATTTCTCTTCTTTTTCAGCCTCTGTCTTTCCTTCCCTCTATTTTCTTTCTCCAAATTTACCACATTGTTTACTCCCATAGTTCTCTTCTTTCTCAGCATCCTTGTTTACTTCCCTTCTCCCATGGTAGGAATAAAATGCAGATTTCCTCTTCCTTCCATTAAAATAAGAAAAGAACTAGTCTAGCTGGATATTTCCTGATGCCGGGTGTCGCAGTGACCCCTCCTCCCGCCATCCGCCATATTTATATGGATTTGTATCATTGGGACATTTTCTTACGATAGTGCTTCTTCAATACGTGGAGGCTGATTCATTACTAACGCCAGGTATCGGCAGATGGGCGTCCGTATAGCGGCGCTTAGAGCGTCCACTAGTAGACACTGTAAGCGGGTATCGGTCGCTGTAACATAGCGCCTCAGTCGCTCTAGTACTGGCGCTCTAACACCAGTACAGTGCTGCAGAGAGCGAGACATAGCGCCAGCTCAGTGTGTCCGGCACTCGCCGCTCCACACCATACTTATCAAAAAAGGACACACACCCAGCATCAAACACGCTGTTTAAACACAAATGAAAGGCCATTGAAATGTATGGGAGAGCGACTGAGCGAAAGGAAATACCCGGCGCTCTGGAAACTAGAGCTCCGTCGCTATACACTGAGCCGCCTGTAATAATACATGTGACGCTACATGGCGCTGTTAGAGGTGCTATACACTGACCTGCCTGTAATAATACATGTGACGCTACATGGCGCTGTTAGAGGTGCTATACACTGACCTGCCTGTAATAATACATGTGACACTACATGGCGCTGTTAGAGGTGCTATACACTGACCTGCCTGTAATAATACATGTGACGCTACATGGCGCTGTTAGAGGTGCTATACACTGACCTGCCTGTAATAATACATGTGACGCTACATGGCGCTGTTAGAGGTGCTATACACTGACCTGCCTGTAATAATACATGTGACGCTACATGGCGCTGTTAGAGGTGCTATACACTGACCTGCCTGTAATAATACATGTGACGCTACATGGCGCTGTTAGAGGTGCTATACACTGACCTGCCTGTAATAATACATGTGACACTACATGGCGCTGTTAGAGGTGCTATACACTGACCTGCCTGTAATAATACATGTGACGCTACATGGCGCTGTTAGAGGTGCTATACACTGACCTGCCTGTAATAATACATGTGACACTACATGGCGCTGTTAGAGGCGCTATACACTGAGCCGCCTGTAATAATACATGTGATGCTACATGGCGCTGTTAGAGGTGCTATACACTGACCTGCCTGTAATAATACATGTGACGCTACATGGCGCTGTTAGAGGCGCTATACACTGAGCTGCCTGTAATAATACATGTGACACTACATGGCGCTGTTAGAGGCGCTATACACTGAGCTGCCTGTAATAATACATGTGACACTACATGGCGCTGTTAGAGGTGCTATACACTGACCTGCCTGTAATAATACATGTGACGCTACATGGCGCTGTTAGAGGCGCTATACACTGACCCGCCTGTAATAATACATGTGACGCTACATGGCGCTGTTAGAGGCGCTATACACTGACCTGCCTGTAATAATACATGTGACACTACATGGCGCTGTTAGAGGCGCTATACACTGAGCCGCCTGTAATAATACATGTGATGCTACATGGCGCTGTTAGAGGCGCTATACACTGAGCCGCCTGTAATAATACATGTGATGCTACATGGCACTGTTAGAGGCGCTATACACTGACCTGCCTGTAATAATACATGTGACGCTACATGACGCTGTTAGAGGTGCTATACACTGACCTGCCTGTAATAATACATGTGACGCTACATGACGCTGTTAGAGGCGCTATACACTGACCCGCCTGTAATAATACATGTGACGCTACATGGCGCTGTTAGAGGCGCTATACACTGACCTGCCTGTAATAATACATGTGACACTACATGGCGCTGTTAGAGGCGCTATACACTGAGCCGCCTGTAATAATACATGTGATGCTACATGGCGCTGTTAGAGGCGCTATACACTGAGCCGCCTGTAATAATACATGTGATGCTACATGGCACTGTTAGAGGCGCTATACACTGACCTGCCTGTAATAATACATGTGACGCTACATGACGCTGTTAGAGGTGCTATACACTGACCTGCCTGTAATAATACATGTGACACTACATGGCGCTGTTAGAGGCGCTATACACTGAGCCGCCTGTAATAATACATGTGATGCTACATGACGCTGTTAGAGGCGCTATACACTGAACCGCCTGTAATAATACATGTGACACTACATGGCGCTGTTAGAGGAGCTATACACTGACCTGCCTGTAATAATACATGTGACACTACATGGCGCTGTTAGAGGCGCTATACACTGAGCCGCCTGTAATAATACATGTGATGCTACATGGCGCTGTTAGAGGCGCTATACACTGAGCCGCCTGTAATAATACATGTGATGCTACATGGCACTGTTAGAGGCGCTATACACTGACCTGCCTGTAATAATACATGTGACGCTACATGACGCTGTTAGAGGTGCTATACACTGACCTGCCTGTAATAATACATGTGACACTACATGGCGCTGTTAGAGGCGCTATACACTGAGCCGCCTGTAATAATACATGTGATGCTACATGACGCTGTTAGAGGCGCTATACACTGACCTGCCTGTAATAATACATGTGACGCTACATGGCGCTGTTAGAGGCGCTATACACTGACCTGCCTGTAATAATACATGTGACACTACATGACGCTGTTAGAGGTGCTATACACTGACCTGCCTGTAATAATACATGTGACGCTACATGGCGCTGTTAGAGGCGCTATACACTGACCTGTCTGTAATAATACATGTGACACTACATGACGCTGTTAGAGGCGCTATACACTGACCTGCCTGTAATAATACATGTGACGCTACATGACGCTGTTAGAGGCGCTATACACTGACCTGCCTGTAATAATACATGTGACGCTACATGGCGCTGTTAGAGGCGCTATACACTGACCTGCCTGTAATAATACATGTGACGCTACATGACGCTGTTAGAGGCGCTATACACTGACCTGCCTGTAATAATACATGTGACGCTACATGGCGCTGTTAGAGGCGCTATACACTGACCTGCCTGTAATAATACATGTGACACTACATGACGCTGTTAGAGGCGCTATACACTGACCTGCCTGTAATAATACATGTGACGCTACATGACGCTGTTAGAGGCGCTATACACTGACCTGCCTGTAATAATACATGTGACGCTACATGGCGCTGTTAGAGGCGCTATACACTGACTTGCCTGTAATAATACATGTGACGCTACATGGCGCTGTTAGAGGCGCTATACACTGACCTGCCTGTAATAATACATGTGACACTACATGGCGCTGTTAGAGGTGCTATACACTGACCTGCCTGTAATAATACATGTGACGCTACATGGCGCTGTTAGAGGCGCTATACACTGACCTGCCTGTAATAATACATGTGACACTACATGGCGCTGTTAGAGGCGCTATACGCTGAGCCGCCTGTAATAATACATGTGACACTACATGGCGCTGTTAGAGGCGCTATACACTGACCTGCCTGTAATAATACATGTGACA
Organism: Gastrophryne carolinensis; assembly: GCA_027917425.1. NCBI lineage: Eukaryota > Metazoa > Chordata > Amphibia > Anura > Microhylidae > Gastrophryne > Gastrophryne carolinensis. The sequence continues at coordinate 13,219,535 of CM051242.1, read as the reverse complement.
CTACATGGCGCTGTTAGAGGTGCTATACACTGACCTGCCTGTAATAATACATGTGACACTACATGACGCTGTTAGAGGCGCTATACACTGACCTGCCTGTAATAATACATGTGACGCTACATGGCGCTGTTAGAGGTGCTATACACTGACCTGCCTGTAATAATACATGTGACACTACATGGCGCTGTTAGAGGTGCTATACACTGACCTGCCTGTAATAATACATGTGACACTACATGATGCTGTTAGAGGCGCTATACACTGACCTGCCTGTAATAATACATGTGACGCTACATGGCACTGTTAGAGGAGCTATACACTGACCTGCCTGTAATAATACATGTGACGCTACATGGCGCTGTTAGAGGTGCTATACACTGAGCCGCCTGTAATAATACATGTGACGCTACATGACGCTGTTAGAGGCGCTATACACTGACCCGCCTGTAATAATACATGTGACACTACATGACGCTGTTAGAGGCGCTATACACTGAGCTGCCTGTAATAATACATGTGACACTACATGGCGCTGTTAGAGGCGCTATACACTGACCTGCCTGTAATAATACATGTGACACTACATGGCGCTGTTAGAGGCGCTATACACTGACCTGCCTGTAATAATACATGTGACGCTACATGGCGCTGTTAGAGGCGCTATACCCTGACCTGCCTGTAATAATACATGTGACACTACATGACGCTGTTAGAGGCGCTATACACTGAGCTGCCTGTAATAATACATGTGACGCTACATGACGCTGTTAGAGGCGCTATACCCTGACCTGCCTGTAATAATACATGTGACGCTACATGACGCTGTTAGAGGCGCTATACACTGAGCTGCCTGTAATAATACATGTGACACTACATGACGCTGTTAGAGGCGCTATACACTGACCTGCCTGTAATAATACATGTGACGCTACATGGCGCTGTTAGAGGCGCTATACACTGACCTGCCTGTAATAATACATGTGACACTACATGGCGCTGTTAGAGGTGCTATACACTGACCTGCCTGTAATAATACATGTGACGCTACATGGCGCTGTTAGAGGTGCTATACACTGACCTGCCTGTAATAATACATGTGACGCTACATGACGCTGTTAGAGGCGCTATACACTGACCTGCCTGTAATAATACATGTGACACTACATGATGCTGTTAGAGGCGCTATACACTGACCTGCCTGTAATAATACATGTGACACTACATGGCGCTGTTAGAGGCGCTATACGCTGAGCCGCCTGTAATAATACATGTGACACTACATGGCGCTGTTAGAGGCGCTATACACTGACCTGCCTGTAATAATACATGTGACACTACATGATGCTGTTAGAGGCGCTATACGCTGAGCCGCCTGTAATAATACATGTGACACTACATGACGCTGTTGGAGGCGCTATACCCTGACCTGCCTGTAATAATACATGTGACGCTACATGGCGCTGTTAGAGGTGCTATACACTGAGCTGCCTGTAATAATACATGTGATGCTACATGGCGCTGTTAGAGGCGCTATACACTGACCTGCCTGTAATAATACATGTGACACTACATGACGCTGTTAGAGGCGCTATACACTGAGCTGCCTGTAATAATACATGTGACACTACATGGCGCTGTTAGAGGCGCTATACGCTGAGCCGCCTGTAATAATACATGTGACGCTACATGGCGCTGTTAGAGGGGCTATACACTGACCTGCCTGTAATAATACATGTGACACTACATGATGCTGTTAGAGGCGCTATACGCTGAGCCGCCTGTAATAATACATGTGACGCTACATGGCGCTGTTAGAGGGGCTATACACTGACCTGCCTGTAATAATACATGTGATGCTACATGGCGCTGTTAGAGGCGCTATACACTGAGCCGCCTGTAATAATACATGTGATGCTACATGGCACTGTTAGAGGCGCTATACACTGACCTGCCTGTAATAATACATGTGACGCTACATGACGCTGTTAGAGGTGCTATACACTGACCTGCCTGTAATAATACATGTGACGCTACATGGCGCTGTTAGAGGCGCTATACACTGAGCCGCCTGTAATAATACATGTGATGCTACATGACGCTGTTAGAGGCGCTATACACTGACCTGCCTGTAATAATACATGTGACGCTACATGGCGCTGTTAGAGGCGCTATACACTGACCTGCCTGTAATAATACATGTGACACTACATGACGCTGTTAGAGGTGCTATACACTGACCTGCCTGTAATAATACATGTGACGCTACATGGCGCTGTTAGAGGCGCTATACACTGACCTGTCTGTAATAATACATGTGACACTACATGACGCTGTTAGAGGCGCTATACACTGACCTGCCTGTAATAATACATGTGACGCTACATGACGCTGTTAGAGGCGCTATACACTGACCTGCCTGTAATAATACATGTGACGCTACATGGCGCTGTTAGAGGCGCTATACACTGACCTGCCTGTAATAATACATGTGACGCTACATGACGCTGTTAGAGGCGCTATACACTGACCTGCCTGTAATAATACATGTGACGCTACATGGCGCTGTTAGAGGCGCTATACACTGACCTGCCTGTAATAATACATGTGACACTACATGACGCTGTTAGAGGCGCTATACACTGACCTGCCTGTAATAATACATGTGACGCTACATGACGCTGTTAGAGGCGCTATACACTGACCTGCCTGTAATAATACATGTGACGCTACATGGCGCTGTTAGAGGCGCTATACACTGACTTGCCTGTAATAATACATGTGACGCTACATGGCGCTGTTAGAGGCGCTATACACTGACCTGCCTGTAATAATACATGTGACACTACATGGCGCTGTTAGAGGTGCTATACACTGACCTGCCTGTAATAATACATGTGACGCTACATGGCGCTGTTAGAGGCGCTATACACTGACCTGCCTGTAATAATACATGTGACACTACATGGCGCTGTTAGAGGCGCTATACGCTGAGCCGCCTGTAATAATACATGTGACACTACATGGCGCTGTTAGAGGCGCTATACACTGACCTGCCTGTAATAATACATGTGACGCTACATGACGCTGTTAGAGGCGCTATACACTGACCTGCCTGTAATAATACATGTGACGCTACATGGCGCTGTTAGAGGCGCTATACACTGACCTGCCTGTAATAATACATGTGACGCTACATGACGCTGTTAGAGGCGCTATACACTGACCTGCCTGTAATAATACATGTGACGCTACATGGCGCTGTTAGAGGCGCTATACACTGACCTGCCTGTAATAATACATGTGACACTACATGACGCTGTTAGAGGCGCTATACACTGACCTGCCTGTAATAATACATGTGACGCTACATGACGCTGTTAGAGGCGCTATACACTGACCTGCCTGTAATAATACATGTGACGCTACATGGCGCTGTTAGAGGCGCTATACACTGACTTGCCTGTAATAATACATGTGACGCTACATGGCGCTGTTAGAGGCGCTATACACTGACCTGCCTGTAATAATACATGTGACACTACATGGCGCTGTTAGAGGTGCTATACACTGACCTGCCTGTAATAATACATGTGACGCTACATGGCGCTGTTAGAGGCGCTATACACTGACCTGCCTGTAATAATACATGTGACACTACATGGCGCTGTTAGAGGCGCTATACGCTGAGCCGCCTGTAATAATACATGTGACACTACATGGCGCTGTTAGAGGCGCTATACACTGACCTGCCTGTAATAATACATGTGACACTACATGGCGCTGTTAGAGGTGCTATACACTGACCTGCCTGTAATAATACATGTGACACTACATGACGCTGTTAGAGGCGCTATACACTGAGCTGCCTGTAATAATACATGTGACACTACATGACGCTGTTAGAGGCGCTATACACTGACCTGCCTGTAATAATACATGTGACGCTACATGGCGCTGTTAGAGGTGCTATACACTGACCTGCCTGTAATAATACATGTGACACTACATGGCGCTGTTAGAGGTGCTATACACTGACCTGCCTGTAATAATACATGTGACACTACATGATGCTGTTAGAGGCGCTATACACTGACCTGCCTGTAATAATACATTTGACGCTACATGGCACTGTTAGAGGAGCTATACACTGACCTGCCTGTAATAATACATGTGACGCTACATGGCGCTGTTAGAGGTGCTATACACTGAGCCGCCTGTAATAATACATGTGACGCTACATGACGCTGTTAGAGGCGCTATACACTGACCCGCCTGTAATAATACATGTGACACTACATGACGCTGTTAGAGGCGCTATACACTGAGCTGCCTGTAATAATACATGTGACACTACATGGCGCTGTTAGAGGCGCTATACACTGACCTGCCTGTAATAATACATGTGACACTACATGGCGCTGTTAGAGGCGCTATACACTGACCTGCCTGTAATAATACATGTGACGCTACATGGCGCTGTTAGAGGCGCTATACCCTGACCTGCCTGTAATAATACATGTGACACTACATGACGCTGTTAGAGGCGCTATACACTGAGCTGCCTGTAATAATACATGTGACGCTACATGACGCTGTTAGAGGCGCTATACCCTGACCTGCCTGTAATAATACATGTGACGCTACATGACGCTGTTAGAGGCGCTATACACTGAGCTGCCTGTAATAATACATGTGACACTACATGACGCTGTTAGAGGCGCTATACACTGACCTGCCTGTAATAATACATGTGACGCTACATGGCGCTGTTAGAGGCGCTATACACTGACCTGCCTGTAATAATACATGTGACACTACATGGCGCTGTTAGAGGTGCTATACACTGACCTGCCTGTAATAATACATGTGACGCTACATGGCGCTGTTAGAGGTGCTATACACTGACCTGCCTGTAATAATACATGTGACGCTACATGACGCTGTTAGAGGCGCTATACACTGACCTGCCTGTAATAATACATGTGACACTACATGATGCTGTTAGAGGCGCTATACACTGACCTGCCTGTAATAATACATGTGACACTACATGGCGCTGTTAGAGGCGCTATACGCTGAGCCGCCTGTAATAATACATGTGACACTACATGGCGCTGTTAGAGGCGCTATACACTGACCTGCCTGTAATAATACATGTGACACTACATGGCGCTGTTAGAGGCGCTATACACTGAGCCGCCTGTAATAATACATGTGACACTACATGATGCTGTTAGAGGCGCTATACGCTGAGCCGCCTGTAATAATACATGTGACACTACATGACGCTGTTGGAGGCGCTATACCCTGACCTGCCTGTAATAATACATGTGACGCTACATGGCGCTGTTAGAGGTGCTATACACTGAGCTGCCTGTAATAATACATGTGATGCTACATGGCGCTGTTAGAGGCGCTATACACTGACCTGCCTGTAATAATACATGTGACACTACATGACGCTGTTAGAGGCGCTATACACTGAGCTGCCTGTAATAATACATGTGACACTACATGGCGCTGTTAGAGGCGCTATACACTGACCTGCCTGTAATAATACATGTGACACTACATGATGCTGTTAGAGGCGCTATACGCTGAGCCGCCTGTAATAATACATGTGACGCTACATGGCGCTGTTAGAGGGGCTATACACTGACCTGCCTGTAATAATACATGTGATGCTACATGGCGCTGTTAGAGGCGCTATACACTGACCTGCCTGTAATAATACATGTGACGCTACATGACGCTGTTAGAGGTGCTATACACTGACCTGCCTGTAATAATACATGTGACGCTACATGACGCTGTTAGAGGTGCTATACACTGACCTGCCTGTAATAATACATGAGACACTACATGACGCTGTTAGAGGCGCTATACACTGACCTGCCTGTAATAATACATGTGACGCTACATGACGCTGTTAGAGGTGCTATACACTGACCTGCCTGTAATAATACATGAGACACTACATGACGCTGTTAGAGGCGCTATACACTGACCTGCCTGTAATAATACATGTGACGCTACATGGCGCTGTTAGAGGGGCTATACACTGACCTGCCTGTAATAATACATGTGACACTACATGGCGCTGTTAGAGGCGCTATACACTGACCTGCCTGTAATAATACATGTGATGCTACATGGCGCTGTTAGAGGCGCTATACACTGACCTGCCTGTAATAATACATGTGACGCTACATGACGCTGTTAGAGGTGCTATACACTGACCTGCCTGTAATAATACATGTGATGCTACATGGCGCTGTTAGAGGCGCTATACACTGACCTGCCTGTAATAATACATGTGACGCTACATGACGCTGTTAGAGGCGCTATACACTGACCTGCCTGTAATAATACATGTGACGCTACATGACGCTGTTAGAGGTGCTATACACTGACCTGCCTGTAATAATACATGTGACGCTACATGACGCTGTTAGAGGTGCTATACACTGACCTGCCTGTAATAATACATGAGACACTACATGACGCTGTTAGAGGCGCTATACACTGACCTGCCTGTAATAATACATGTGACGCTACATGGCGCTGTTAGAGGCGCTATACGCTGAGCCGCCTGTAATAATACATGTGACGCTACATGGCGCTGTTAGAGGCGCTATACACTGAGCTGCCTGTAATAATACATGTGACGCTACATGGCGCTGTTAGAGTCGCTATACACTGACCTGCCTGTAATAATACATGTGACGCTACATGGCGCTGTTAGAGGTGCTATACACTGACCTGCCTGTAATAATACATGTGACGCTACATGGCGCTGTTAGAGTCGCTATACACTGACCTGCCTGTAATAATACATGTGACGCTACATGGCGCTGTTAGAGGCGCTATACGCTGAGCCGCCTGTAATAATACATGTGACGCTACATGACGCTGTTAGAGGTGCTATACACTGACCTGCCTGTAATAATACATGTGACACTACATGGCGCTGTTAGAGGCGCTATACACTGACCTGCCTGTAATAATACATGTGACGCTACATGACGCTGTTAGAGGTGCTATACACTGACCTGCCTGTAATAATACATGAGACACTACATGACGCTGTTAGAGGCGCTATACACTGACCTGCCTGTAATAATACATGTGACGCTACATGACGCTGTTAGAGGTGCTATACACTGACCTGCCTGTAATAATACATGAGACACTACATGACGCTGTTAGAGGCGCTATACACTGACCTGCCTGTAATAATACATGTGACGCTACATGGCGCTGTTAGAGGGGCTATACACTGACCTGCCTGTAATAATACATGTGACACTACATGGCGCTGTTAGAGGCGCTATACACTGACCTGCCTGTAATAATACATGTGATGCTACATGGCGCTGTTAGAGGCGCTATACACTGACCTGCCTGTAATAATACATGTGACGCTACATGACGCTGTTAGAGGTGCTATACACTGACCTGCCTGTAATAATACATGTGATGCTACATGGCGCTGTTAGAGGCGCTATACACTGACCTGCCTGTAATAATACATGTGACGCTACATGACGCTGTTAGAGGCGCTATACACTGACCTGCCTGTAATAATACATGTGACGCTACATGACGCTGTTAGAGGTGCTATACACTGACCTGCCTGTAATAATACATGTGACGCTACATGACGCTGTTAGAGGTGCTATACACTGACCTGCCTGTAATAATACATGAGACACTACATGACGCTGTTAGAGGCGCTATACACTGACCTGCCTGTAATAATACATGTGACGCTACATGGCGCTGTTAGAGGCGCTATACGCTGAGCCGCCTGTAATAATACATGTGACGCTACATGGCGCTGTTAGAGGCGCTATACACTGAGCTGCCTGTAATAATACATGTGACGCTACATGGCGCTGTTAGAGTCGCTATACACTGACCTGCCTGTAATAATACATGTGACGCTACATGGCGCTGTTAGAGGTGCTATACACTGACCTGCCTGTAATAATACATGTGACGCTACATGGCGCTGTTAGAGTCGCTATACACTGACCTGCCTGTAATAATACATGTGACGCTACATGGCGCTGTTAGAGGCGCTATACGCTGAGCCGCCTGTAATAATACATGTGACGCTACATGACGCTGTTAGAGGCACTATACCCTGAGCCGCCTGTAATAATACATCGGACGCTACATGGCGCTGTTAGAGTCGCTCACCAGATTCGCTTTCATAAACGTGGTTTACCGTTCAGCGCCCAGCGTTCACCAGACACTGCCTGCCGCTACAAGGCGCCACCTGGCGCTATCCCTTCATGAATAACCCCCATAGATGAGACTGATGTGTGGGCCCACCTCGGGCCTCCCACACTAAACTACTTGATTCCCAGAGCAGCTTGCCATTTCTCTTAGTACAGGACATGCTTTTTTTGTTGTGCCCGGAGTTTAGCTTTAATTTGACCACCTAAGTGTTGTATTGTGTTTGTGCTGGATGGCGATTACCATCAGCTAAACCTCGACACAGAATTATCCTGACTTTAAAGTGCCGAGCGCGTGGAACCTGTGAACAGGCTCCTTGAAAAAGTGGTTCGCCACGTAACGCGTGGGGGATAAGAGGTCTGGTTGATGTAGCGGCGCGGTCTCCTGATAAAGGGTGATATTGTTTTTTATTTATATTTTCTGTTTTCACACTGTGCACGGCCCATTGGCCTCAATTGGTTGCTGTTTGATTTCTCTTTCACTTATACTAAATATACTATACTATACTAATACTAATATACTTATTTGCACAAAGAGTTTAGAGATGAATATGTATGTCTTTAAAGTGGACCAACACCCAGGATTTTGACTATCCACTTCGGTGGGGCACCCCGGTCGGGGTGTGAAACCCCCCAGAAAGCCCCGAAAACTCACCTGACCCCACTCCCACGTGACTGCTGCAGCGGATAACCGTCGACGGACAAGCGAGCGAGCGACGGTTGGCAGCGGCCCGCTCTGGAACGGGGAGAAGGTAAGGCTTGTGGGCTTCCTGGGGGGTTTCAAGCCGATTTCGGATGCCCCGCGGGGAGGGATCTGATCGGCCCGGGAATCTCCCCCCTGGGTGTTGGTCCACTTTAAGTTATTTCAAATGAACTGTTTGGAGGATTTGTACACACAGGACAGGACCGCTATACAGTTTTTTAAACATGGTTTGTTGCTATGTCATGTACTAAATGGTGTATTGTGAATATATATGTTTTTCAATTCATTAAATAAATCAGGATAATGATTTGATTATGCAGATTGGTTGATTAAAATTTTTTGTGCTGACTCAAATTGAATTTTGTGGGTACTGGAACCGCTCCTTGTATTAGTAGTGTCAGCAGCTTATGCATGGCTTTAGGATTCTTTTGGGTTGGGCACAGTAACTCTACTCAGATTTAAGGTGGTGCGGGATTAAATATTTTTTATGAACCTGTGAGTTGTATCGCTGAGGATATACTTCCCTCCTAGTGAGACGCGCGGCTCCATCCAATGGGGTAAATACAGTGTAATGTTTCTGTAAATTCAGAGAGAAATCGTTCTGTTCCAGGGTGATGGTTTTCCTACGCTAGAATAGAGGATTATACATCTTCTGTGTCCTTCAGTGGTGGTGTCCAGGGCAGGACAGCCAAATAAATAAATAAACATATATATATATCTGCAGGGCTGGATTATGAGGGGGCACAAGGGGTGCGTGCCCCGGGGCCTCCACCACTTGCCCTGCAAAGGGGGCCTCCATCAGCCTTTGGGTTATGGTCTGGTCCAGGAGGCTTTTCAGTCTTTGGTCTGAGGGGCCGGTAACAAAGCTATCGGCAGCAGTGAGCCCCCCCTTGCGCAAGCCTTTTTTTGTTTTTTCTAATCTACAGCCAAAGCCACCACAGGGCAGGATGGAGAGTCTAGAGCAGCAAAGCCGCCATTAGCAACGCTACAGTGATGGGTGCAGAGCTGTCACTGCACATAAGCCACCAAGCACAGCCGCTGGCAGCTCAATGCAGGGAACCAGCCGGGCGACTACACTACCCCCCACCCAGAATGGCAAAGCAGGAGTTCCCGAGCAGCACGCACCCGCACAAGGGGGGCACAAGGGACTCCATCTGATGTTCCAGGAAGTAGGCGGGTGCCAGACAACCACCAATCAGTTTCAATATTTTTTATTTTTTTTTTAAAGAAGGCAGTACAAAAAAATAGGTGATCAGCCAAGCAGAAATCCCTCCCACGCAGGGGAGGCAAAGGAAGTTCTCGTGATCTAGGCCAATGGCGAGACGCAGCATTTCAGATCATCAAGAAAGTGATTGGCAATGTAATTACAGTGTGGCAAAATTCGAATAAACAATTAGTACATCAGAATTTGTCAATCATCAATCACATTGTCTCTCGCGTCAATTAACTGCAGTTTTTATGCAAACCATATTGGCATCTCGCCGCAGCCCCACCCCCCATCGCCCAACCCGGGCCTTGGCCCTGGAGACCGACGAGAGGCCAGCCATACGACGAGAAGTGGAGAGGGTCACAGGGAGAAAGAAAAACAAAGAAGGGAAGGGGGGGGGTAAGAAAGGAGAACATGATGGGAGGGGGGAGTGAGGGAAGAGGGAAGGATAAGGGGGGAGGGGAGGGTCCTCGCAACCTGGTCTGCGCCGATCGCCTAATGGAGCAATCCCAATGGAGCATTGGGCCAGGCATATTGTATCCATGGTTCCCAGATGGAGAGAAACTTATCTTGGGTGTCGGCCAGAATGCTTGAGAGCCTCTCATTGACCAAGAATCCATTCATTCTAGACGACACCTCCGACACCGGAACAATCTGTCTCTTCCAGGCCCTGGCGATGGTCTGCTAGCTGGACTATTATTTTGAAGGGAAATAAAATACTGTATCTGGGGCCTCCACCAGATTTTGTGCCCAGGGGCCTCCACCGCACTTAATCCAGCCCTGTATATCTGGCACCATTCCGATCTATTCTAATCTTTTCTGCTCGCCTCATCCACCTCTCCTCGTGCTTTTCCAGCGCCCTCAGTCATTCCCTCCCCTTGTTACCTGTCTCTCAGAGAGTTCAGTTTAAACTCCTAACACTAACCTACAAAGCTCTCTCAAGCCAGGCCCCTCCTTACATTTCATCTCTAATCCAGCATTACGAACCCAAGCGCAACCTCTGCTCTGCCTCTGACTGTCAGGGATTTCTCCCCTGTCATAGAATGACCAGTAATTAAGAGCTGCAAGACAGAGGCAGATATGCGGCTAATGGTGTTTAATGGTGATAAACTGTAACAAACATACATAGCTCACAACAACCAGGCTGCTGTACAGATATACAAGTGAACATAGTAACATACACGTGCTGAAGTAGCTGTACAAAAATACAGGTGAACACTACGTGCTTCGGCTGCTGTACAGAAATACAGGTAAACCCAGAAAACATACACACACTCAGGCTGCTGTACATATACACAGGTGGAGTCAAGAAGAATACATGCATAGGGATCCAGTTAAAGTCCAAAGCACAAAAGGCAGATAACAGGGTTGTAGCAGGGAAAGCAGATCACAATGCTGTGGCAGGGGTCCTGGGTTCTGGGTCTGGATATGAATCTGGGTACAGGAAGACAATGCAATGCTGATCCCTCGGGTGCAGGGGTGGATCAGCTTATAAAGGAAAGGGAGTAACACAGGTGCTGTGTAATTACCCGCACCTCTGCAGGAGAGGGCCACCTGCTGGTGGAGCAGCATATAGCAGGGGAAAGCCCAGGATAGGGAGCAGTATAGAGCAGGTGCATGCTCCCATGTTGCAGAGGAACTCCAGACCTGACATCTTCCTGTCCTCTTCCTTGGTCACTTCCTCACACTCCCGCCTTCAAGACTTCTCCCGTGCCTCCCCACTTCTCTGGAATGCCCTCAAAACTCACCTCTTCAGACAAGCATATAATCTGACGTAAGCGACTCCAATAACCTTTACAGGGCATTTGTTGCCAAAGTCAAGCTCTGCCCCTTGTGATCCCAACTTTTTGCCCCCCCCCCCACTTATCCTTTAGACTGTAAGCGCGCAAGCGAAGGGCTCTCTCTCCTATTGTCTCCTGTGCTCACATTTGGTTTGAACTATGTAGCATCTGGTTTGCATTGGTCCCTGTACAGTAAGGGGTTTATTCATCAAGGGATAGCGGCAGTTAGCGCCTCATAGTGGCAGGCAGCGTCTGGTGAACGCCGGGTGCTGTACGCAATACCACATTATTGAAGACGAATCTGGTGAGTGACTGTAACAGCGCCATGTAGAGTCCGATTCATTATGACAGGCGGCTCAGTGTATAGCGCCGGCGCTCTAGCTTCCAGAGCATCATGTATTACCTTTCTCTACCTGTCGCTCTCCCCCATACATTTCAATGGACGTTCCTTCTAATCTCTTTACTGATCCTAATTTTCATTTTTTTTTTATTTTTACTCTCAAATAATTTGTTGACGTCTCCTGGCCTGGAATAAATTATTTTTGAAAACTTTTTTGATTTTTTTATATTTTTATGCAGAATAGTCATTACAGGTCTGGCACTAAAGTATTAATGTCACAGAGTTATAACAATGTAATTCCATGTGTTTTCGCTTTGTTACTGGTGGACATGTGTTCAAAAACAGACTTTAATCACACAGTGTCTGGTGCTCTATGCTTACAGCGCCCAGATCCAGAGCGCCGACACTGTGTGTGTGTCCTTAAGAATGGTGTGGAGCACTAAGAGTCGGTGCACTGAGCTGGCGCTACACTTCGCTTGCTGCAGCACTGTACTGGTGTTAGAGCGCCCAACATACAACACATGCATCAATGCCGGCCAGGTTACTACAGCGATTGAGGCGTTCTGTTACAGCGCCCGATAGCCGATCACAGCGTATATTAGCGGTCGCTCTAAGCGCCGCTGTACAGACGCTCATCTGCCGCTAGTAATGAATCAGCCTCCACGTTTATACTTGTCTGTAATTATACCTTGTATTGCGCTACGGAATAAGACAGCGCTATATAAATAAACAATAATAATAATATGCCCCTCCCCCAACACTGGTTTGCCTTGGGACCAATTCAAACTAGGGATTCGAACCTGCCTCTAGGCCACAACTGACCCTGTTATTATATATAGTCTAAATATTCAGGTAAGCCTGGATGCCTTGGGACCAGAGGCCCAATTATAACTAGGGGCCAAGCCATCACGTATAGGTTATGAGGGGGATCGTGACCGAGGCCATAGAGACTCCACCACCATTACCACTTAAAGCAGACCTTCACCCTGAATAAGAGCCTATCTTATATGTTTCCCCCCCGTACATACAGATTGCTCACATTAATCCGGACCTTCACCCTGAATAAGAGCCTATCTTATATGTTTCCCACACCCTGTACATACAGATTGCTCACATTAATCCTGACCTTCACCCTGAATAAGAGCCTATCTTATATGTTTCCCACACCCTGTACATACAGATTGCCCACATTAATCTGGACCTTCACCCTGAATAAGAGCCTATCTTATATGTTTCTCCCCCCTGTACATACAGATTGCTCACATTAATCCTGACCTTCACCCTGAATAAGAGCCTATCTTATATGTTTCCCACACCCTGTACATACAGATTGCCCACATTAATCCTGACCTTCACCCTGAATAAGAGCCTATCTTATATGTTTCCCACACCCTGTACATGCAGATTGCTCACATAAAAAATCATCCTACCTGCATCTACTGCATGTTATGAGCCTTTAAACATCCAAGATGGCAGCTCATGGAACATCAGGCAGCCTGCAAACAGGAAGTGCCTTCTGACTGTGCTGCTCTGCATTCTGGGACTGCTGACCTTTACCTGACCCCAGCTCTGCTCTGTCTGAGCAAAGCACAGCTATAACCCGCCCCCTGCACTTTATTCCAATCTTCTCACCACAGTAAGTGTGATGCTTCTGAGTCAAGATGGCGGCGCCCGTATCCTAGAGTCCTGAACAGAGTTTCAGCCCAGTGGGGGAAAAAATAATAAGTAAGTGACTTAAAACTTAAAATATATTAATGTTAGATGCTGGGGAATAGTTTTTTAAGGGTTTGGACTTTTCATTAAATCATGGTGAAGGTCCGGTTTAAAGTGGACCAAAACCAAAGGAGATCAGCTCGGGAATCTATAAGATTCTCGAGCCGATTCCCTTCCCCCGGGGCATCCAAAATCGGGATGCCCCGTTGTGAAACCCCCCAGGTCGCCCATATACTTACCTTGTTTCCCGGTCCAGCGGCACATGTCTGAGCCGCGGTCGCATCCCCGCTATCCCTCTAGCAGGGCACATGCCCGCGCCAGGCACTAGGTCAGGGTCAGCGCACTAGGAGCCGCTTATTTTAGAAAAAAGGCTTAGATGACCTGTCATCAGCGGATCCGAGCTTGCTGATTGGATGAGCGGCCGCGCATGCGCCGTAGGACCGGGAAGATAATCAATATGTAAGAAACACCCAACACTGCACTACCCTGAAGCAAAAAGAATCAAAATATATGTATCTGTACAATTTAGGATTGGTGAGCTGATATGGGATACCCCTGAACCAAAACAATTTGTAAGACCATAAAAATGTGTGTGTGGCCCCAGCAGCTACAAAGCGCACTCCCAAACCGGCATAAAAAATAACAAATCTACTATTTACATAACAATACATAACAATAACATAACGGATGCGCAATACCGGCGGGTAGGCGGCTCCTACTGCAGGGGAGTGCGCCTGTGTGCCGGGGGGGCCGGGATTGTGCATCCGTGCGCTCGCGCGTGACGGCATCCCCGGCGGGTGGGCGGCTCCGACTGCAGGGGAGTGCGCCTGTGCGCCGGGGGGGCCGGGATTACGCATCCGTGCGCTCGCGTGTGACGGCTTCCCCAGCGGGTGGGCGGCTCCGACTTCAGGGGAGTGCGCCTGGGGCCGCACGTTCGTGCGCATCGGCGTTTTCACATTACATGGTCCAGCCTATGCGATTTTTGGGCGGACATGATGTGCCCAGCAGGTGTCTAATTAAAATCCCCCGGCCGGGGGAGGGGACACCACCACATGTTTGGTTGCACTCATTTCATTGGCATTATACACAGCATAAAAGGGAGTGAGGAGGTAGCCCCTGACAAAGTGCTGGGTGACCCTGCACGCAACGCGTCGACGGTCTATGAGGCTGTTTGGTGAGGGGACTTGGCTCCATTTCCACTGACCTGGTGATACCACTTTCATTCTTATTTTTAGCAGTCATATCACAATGTATGATGTATAGCACTGGGAGGCCGATTCATTAATAGCGCCAGGTAGCGACAGATGAGCGCCAGTAGCGTGATTTTCTCAGCGCCAGCTAGTATTCGCTGTGCTTGGCCGGGGTTTGCTTGTTGACAGCGACTCAGTCGGTGTGCGGTAATGTTGAATACGGGGTTAGGGGTCGATGTTTCACAGGTTCCGCGTTGTATGGGTGCGCCTGACAACGAATGGCCAGAGCGAACGGCTTGCTGCAGATTCATTAACAAAACACGCTCCGAATTTGTTCGCGCTGTGAATTCCTTGTTTAAACCCCAGAGCGCTGGCGGCGAGGGGTGTAAAATAGTTTTTAACCCCCAAACAACCATATTTTTTTATTGTAAAATTATACAAGTTTTTCTAAACATTTTGTAATATGAATACATGAATATCAGACCTGTAATATCAATTCTGCACAAATTTTTTTTTTTTTTTTTTTTTACCTTAATAAAAAATCCTAACATTGCAGAAGTGGTCACAGAATTTTTGACATTAAAAAAAAAAAAGTAAACATTAATAGCAATTAATTATGATTAATTAAAGATTGCTCCATTGAAATGCATTGGACATCGCCAGGGAGCGACAGGTCATACCTGTCGCTGTGATGGGATTAGCAGCGGCGCTGTTCGTTGCAGTCGGCTACATGATGAATCCCGCGCTAGCTGTCGCTCTCGCCGGCGCTAGCCTCATTTAGCGTGATAAATGCGTCATTGTGACCGCCGTCGGGCGTACTTGAGTCGGTAGCCGCCGTTAGCTGGCGGTACCTGGCGCTCGTCAGACACTACCTGGCGCTAGCCCTTGATAAATAAGGGCCTTGGTATCTATATAGCACTTGACACTTTACTTGGTTGCACCTTGGATAGTACTATTTGCACTTTACCGTGCACATTGCACAGTTTTTGCAGAACCAGAGAATTTTTTTTCTTTTGCACGTCCAAATTTTCACTTTAATTGACTGCATTCATCATGATATTTGTATTTGTTGTATTAGAGCCATAAAATTAAGTCCCCGTTTTCCAACACCTTTTTTAATGTCTTTTAAACTTTTGTCAGTCTTTTATATGTATATGTTTTCAATAAAGGCGCGGTATATCAATTTATAAAGTGGACCAACACCCAGGGGAGGCCGATCAGATCCCCCCCCCCCCCCAGGAAGCCCACAAACCTTACCTTAACCCCGTTCCAACCGTGTATGTGCGGGCCGCGGTCGCGTCTCGCGCTTCCCTCTAGCAGGGCGCGCACCCACGCCGGCCGTTTGTGAATGGCTGGCGCGGGCGCGCTTCCTGTTAGAGGGAAGCGCGAGACGCGGCCTCCAGCGCTCAGAGCCGCTGTGGTTGGACGCCGCTTGTACGTGCATACCACAGCGGCTCTGAGCGCTCTGATTGGACGAGCACCCGTGTAGGAGCGTGGTGAGGTGAGTTTCAGGGCTTTCTGGGGGGTTTCACACCCCGATCGGGGTGCCCCACCGAAGTGGACCAAAACCCAGGATAGTGAAAATCCTGGGTGTTGGTCCACTTTAAACTACTGAGTGCGGCTCACTTTGATAAAGGCTTTTGGGACTGCTGGCAGCCGCACCACCTTTCTGTTTGTTTACATAACAAAATGTATTTTGGTTAAAAAGATCTCACAACAAACATTTAAAAAACATTAATCTCCACAGGAGACTCACAGGCCAAAAGTGTCATTGTGCATCCAATAATAAAATACCGAAAAAGATACATACAATGTGCAAATGTACTTATATACAACTAATCCTCAATCCAAAAAAAGCGCCAATGCGTATCTAAAGTGCCTTACAAAAAAGTGCATGTGCTATGGAAATGCAAAAAGAGAAAACCTCCTTAAAATGCTCAGATCAATTAAACATGTAATTATATCACCATATATGTTTGGCCAGAGTCCCTGCTGATTTCTGGTGCCCCCTTTACCCACGCATTCCGTGGGGTAACATAGTAACATAGTAACATAGTATGTAAGGCTGAATAAAGACTTTAGTCCATCCAGTTCAGCCTGTTTAACTCCTTCCAGTGGTCTAGTAGCCATAGCTGGTAATGTTATTACATGCATGGAGGGCATCCCGGCCACTATAGATCTCCTTCCAGTGGTCTAGTAGCCATAGCCGGAAATGTTATTACATGCCAGGAAGGCATCAAGGCCACTTTTGAACATTTTTAATGTATCCCTCATTACTACCTCCTTTGGCAGCGAGTTCCATAGTCTCACTGCTCTTACAGAGAAGAATCCCCTCCTATGTCGGTGGAGAAAGCACCTTTCCTCTAACCTTAGTGGATGCCCCCGGGTTATGGTTACACTCCGGGGTATAAATAGATTGTGGGAAAGATCCTTGTATTGACCCCGAATATATTTATACATAGTTATTAGATCAGCCCTCAATCGTCTTTTTTCTAGACTAAATAAGCCTAACTTGGACAATCTTTCCGGGTCCTCCAGCCCCCGCACTCCTTTTATTAACTTTGTTGCCCTTCTTTGAACGAGCTCCAGTTCTGATATGTCCTTCTTAAGCACAGGTGCCCAGAACTGTACACAGTATTCCATATGGGGTCTGACCAGTGACTTGTACAGGGGTAAAATGATGCTCTGGTCATGAGCACCTATGCCCCTCCTGATGCACCCCATGATCCTGTTTGCCTTGGCAGCAGCTGCCTGGCATTGAATACTACAGTTGAGCTTATTGTCAACTAAAACCCCTAGGTCCTTTTCCATTGTTGTTTTACCAAGTGTTTCTTTATTTAGTGTGTAATCATGACACAGATTTCTCCTTCCCATGTGCATAACCTTACATTTATCTGTGTTAAACTTCATTTGCCATTTAACTGCCCATGCTTCCAATTTATCTAAATCTGTTTGTAGTTGCCTGTTGTCCTCCTTTGTTTTAATTACTTTACTCAGCTTAGTATCATCTGCAAAGATTGAGACTTTACTGTTTAATCCATACCCAATGTCATTTATATATATATATTGAAGAGAATTGGTCCCAGAACTGACCCTTGTGGTACTCCACTAGTAACAGTGACCCAATCTGAGTGTGTACCATTGATAACCACCCTCTGCTTCCGATCACTAAGCCAATTTCCCACCCATCTGCACACGTTTTCCCCCAGTCCAAGCATTCTCATCTTTTGTACCAGCCTTTTATGTGGCACAGTATCAAATGATTTAGAAAAGTCAAGATATATGATATCCAATGACTCCCCCTGATCCAATCTTGAACTTACCTCCTCATAAAAGCTGATCAGGTTTGTCTGGCAGGAGCGATTCCTCATAAATCCATGCTGATATGGAGTAATAAGGTCATTTTCCCCAAGGTGCTCCAGGATAGTATCCCTTAAGAAACCTTCAAACAGCTTGCCCACCACAGATGTTAAGCTTACCGGTCTGTAGTTCCCAGGTTCCCCCCTAGATCCCTTTTTGAATATTGGCACCACATTTGCCAAGCGCCAATCCATCGGAACAGACCCTGTAGTTATGGAATCCACAAATATTAGAAATAACGGCTTGTCTATTTACTGTACATAACTCCCTTAAAACACGAGGATGTATGTCATCTGGTCCCGGTGATTTATCGATTTTCATCTGCTTGAGACG
The DNA here is from genome assembly GCA_027917425.1 of Gastrophryne carolinensis. Lineage (NCBI taxonomy): Eukaryota > Metazoa > Chordata > Amphibia > Anura > Microhylidae > Gastrophryne > Gastrophryne carolinensis. The sequence continues at coordinate 13,200,665 of CM051242.1, read as the reverse complement.
GTGCCGGACTTCTTCCTTGGTTAGAGCAGTGACATTTAATGGAGGGTTTCGGTTATTCCCCTGCATTTCACTCGGCATGTCACATTCTTTTGTGAATATAGAAGCAAAGAAGTTGTTAAGCAAATTAGCTTTCTCCTCATTTCCCTCTATAGGGGTCCCCTCCTTGCTTTTCAGGGGGCCCACACCCTCAGGTTTGTACCTTTTACGGTTTATGTAGCTAAAGAATAATTTGGGGTTAGTTTTACTCTCTTTCGCGACCAGTCTTTCTGTCTCCAGCTTAGCTGCTCTTATCTGTTGTTTACATTGTTTATTTTCTTCTTTATAGTTTTTTAACGCTTCCGCTGTCCCTTCCTGCTTTAAACGTTTAAATGCCTTTTTTTTGTTGTTTATTGCCCCCTTAACCTTTTTATTTAGCCACATCGGTTTACATGTGTGTCTAATAGTTTTATTCCTGTAAGGTATATATCTGTCACACTGAAAATTAAGTATTCCTTTGAAAGTATCCCATTTAGCGTCCATGCTTTTGTTTTTAAGGACATTTTCCCAGTCAATGCAGTGTAGGGCATCTCTAAGTTGGTCAAACTTTGCCTTTTTGAAGTCCTGCGTTTTTGTGACTCCTTGATAAGGCACCCTAGTGACTGCTAATTGGAAATTAATGATATTATGATCACTGCTTCCAAGGTGTCCCCCAATCTGTAGTAGACCCACTTTTTCAAGGTGCCAGAAAAAAAACGCGTCGGAGCCGCTGCTCTTACACGTGCCGTTGGACCGGGAAGAGGTGAGTTGGTTTCGGCGACCTGGGGTTTCACACAGCGAGGCACCCTCAATCTTCGCAGAGAGAAACAGAGGCGCGTCCCCCGGCTCCGTGCTGGCTTCCACCTGCCCATTCAAGTGGAGAGCTCGTGGCCCCGGGGGATGAGGCTTTGAGGCTGATTCATTAATAGCGGCAGGTAGCGACAGTTGAGCGACTGTAGCGGCATTTTCAGAGCGCCCGCTAGTAGTCGCTGTGCTTGGCCGTTGTTCGGTAGTTGATAGCGACTCAGTCGGTTTGCCGTAATGTTGAATATTAGGTGAGGAGTCGCTATTTGACAGGTTCCGCGCTGTATGGGAGCGCATGATAGCGACTGGCCCTAGCGACCGGCTCCCACCATATTAATTAAAAAAATCAGGCTCAAAAACTTCTCGCGCTGTGAAATGCATGTTTAAACCCCAGAGCGCTGGCGGCGATGGGTTAAAAGTAGTTTTTTAACCCCCAAACCACCATATTTTTAGAAACCAAAAAAACAAGTTTTTAAAATAATTTTGTAATATGAATACATTAATATCAGACCTGTAATATCAATTCTGTACTATTTTTTATTTTATTTTTTTTACCTTAAAAAAATTATCTAACATGGCAGAAGTGGTCACAGAATTTTTCACATTTAAAAAAAAAACAATAACAATTAATTATGAATATTTAAAGATTGTTCCATTGAAATGCATTGGAGAGCGCCAGGTAGCGAGAGGTCATACCTGTCGCTGTTCAAGGTCGCTCACTGGCGCTGTGGGCTGAGGCTGGAATAATGATGAATGAGTCGCTATATGGCGCTATCTCAGTCGCTAAGCAGGATCGGCTTGATAAATGTGTGATTGTGGTGGGGAGCCGGCGTTCTCGTGGCGGGGCCCGTCATTACCGGCCGCTCACCAGTCGCTGCCTGTCGCTATTCCTTCATAAATAAGGGCCCAAGAGTCGTAACATTTGAGAAATGCAGATAATGGTCAGTTGTCAATAATTATTACGGTTATTATTATTTTTTTTACTTTTATTTTATTTTTTTTACTTTTAGAGTTTGGCATTTTGGCGCTGTACAAGGGAGATTACAGACAGGGTTAGACTATTATCTGTATTTGCCAAATTTTATGACTGTCGCCATTCTTCCCGCGTGTCAGCAGAATACCATGTGCACCTGTTTGCAGTGTCGAACTGGGATGTCTGGGGCCCACCAGTGGAACTGACTCTGGGGGCCCACCCCACATTTAGAGGCAAGTATTGCCAAGTTACATTCAGGGCCCTTGAATTGAAACATTATGACAGACTGTATTGCCTTGGGATGCCCCAAATGAGCTATACATGGTTCAGGCTTTGATGATGAAGACCCTTCAAGGGGGGCCCATGGGATGATTTCCTGGTAACCCTGTGGGCCAATCCGAGCCTGAATCTTTAGGGTTTATTCATCAAGGGATAGCGGCAGGTTGCGCCTCGTAGCGGCAGGCAGCATCTGGGCGTTGTATGTAAAACCACATTTATGAAGGCGTTTCTGGTGAGCGACTCTAACAGCGCCATGTAGCGTTCAATTCATCATTACAGGCAGCTCAGCGTATATCGCTGGAGCTCTAGTTTCCAGAGCGTCTGGTATTACCTGTCGCTACCTGTCGCTCTCCCATACATTTCAATGGACGTTCCTTTTCTTCTGTTTAAACAGGGTTTTTTGCTTTTATTTTTTTTTTCTCTCAAATCATTGTGTGACCTCTCCTGGCCTTGAAAGAGTCATTTTTTAAAACTTTTTTGATTTTTTATATTTTTATGCAGAATTGGCATTACAGGTCTGGCACTAAAGTATTAATGTCACAATGTTATAACAATGTCATTCCGTGTGTTTTCGCTTTGTTACTGGTGGATATGTGTTCAAAAACAGACTTTGATCACACAGCGTCTGACGCTCTATGCTACAGGGCCCAGCTTTAGAGCGCCGACGCTGTGTGTGTGTTTTTATTGTTGAATATAGTGTGAGTCACTGAGAGTCGGTCGCAATGAGCTGGCGCTACCTCTCGCTCCCTGCAGCGCTTTACTGGTGTCAGAGCGCCCAACATACATCTCACTCATCAATGTCGGCCAGGTTACTACAGCGACTCAGGCCCTTATTTAAGAAGGGATAGCGTCAGGTAGTGGCTGGTTAATGATTGTTTTTCATTTTTTATATATTTCCTCAGAAATGACATTACAGCTCTACCATTAAAGTGTTCATGTTACAATGTTGCTACAATGTAATTCCATATGTTTTCGCTTTGTTACTAGTGGATAGATGCTGAAAAACAGACTTTAAACACACCGCCTCCTGCACTCTGGGCTGCAAACAAGTATTTTTCAGCGCCAGAGATTTGTGAGGCTGTTTTTTTGCTAAATATGGTGTGAGTCGGTCGCTATGAGCAGTCGCTAACATGCGCTCCCATACAGCGCTGTACTGGTCAAATAGCGACTACTCACAATGTATTCAACATTACTGAACAGCGACTGAGTCGCTATGAAGTAGCGACCCACGGCTGAGCACAGTGACTACTAGCGGGCGCTCCAAAAATGCCTGCTACAGACGCTCATCTGTCGCTACCTGGCGTTAGTGATGAATCAGCCTGCCCGACGCTCTGTTACAGCGCCCAATAGCCGCTTACATCGTCTACTAGCGGTCGCTCTTAGCGCCTCTGTACAGACGCTCATCTGCCGATACCTGGCGCTAGTAATGAATCAGCCTGCCCCTTGTTTTGTATATAAATGTGTGGCTGTAAAATTCTGAATTGTATTACGCCTGAGGAATAAACCCAAATGGCTTTGAATCGATGGAGTTAATCAGCCTATCGTATTGTAATCTAAATAAGAGGTCTTGATTTTGATTGGTGTAGAGAGTAAAATCTCATCTATGCCGCTTGCTGATGATGCTGCTCCAGTGTTTTATTACCTGTAATATATTCCCGGGATCGAGGCGCATTGTCCAGACGAGTATCAGCTACAGTATGTAGCAACGGCTTATCTCTATATCCAGCTGTGATTATGGAGACTCTTTATGGTTCTGTAGGGAATATATAATAGGACATCCTGCTGATTGGCTGTGTATTGGGCAGGGGGTCTGGAATAAAGGCCGTGTTCAGGTCTGCTTTAGTTAATCGAGTGTTTTGCTCTGCAGTCCACCTTATCAGATTTCTTTCCGGCCTCCCTTGGCTGGTAATATGGAAAAGGCCAGGCCATTTATCCCGGGTATTACACTGGGGCCCAATGCGGGGTGGACTGCTGCTGCTCTCTGTATTGATTGTGGAGCGCGCAGCAGAGGCTTCTGTAGCATGAACACACGCAGGTAACACCGCGCTCTAATCACATCTCTAGCTCTGGGTAAATAAGACTACGAGAGGTCCATCGCCGGCTGTATGATGGCACGTGCCTGGACTGCAGAGCGCCATGACTCACCACTATAGGGCCTGTTGCCGGATGGATGGATGTATATGATGGGGCAGATTATCAAGAACGGTGAAAAATACTATTGTTCATTAATATTAATTCTATACATGGGATGAGATATGGTCAGCATATAACAGTGAAAAATACTATCATTCATTAATATTAATTCTATACATGGAATGGGATATGGTCAGCATATAACGGTGAAAAATACTATCGTTCATTAATATTAATTCTATACATAGGATGGGATATGGTCAGCATATAACAGTGAAAAATACTATCGTTCATTAATAATATAATTCTATACATGAGATGGGATATGGTCAGCATATACAGTAACAGTGAAAAATACTATTGTTCATTAATATTAATTCTATACATGGAATGGGATATGGTCAGCATATAACAGTGAAAAATACTATCATTCATTAATATTAATTCTATACATGGAATGGGATATGGTCAGCATATAACGGTGAAAAATACTATCATTCATTAATATTAATTCTATACATGGAATGGGATATGGTCAGCATATAACGGTGAAAAATACTATCATTCATTAATATTAATTCTATACATGAGATGGGATATGGTCAGCATATAACAGTGAAAAATACTATCGTTCATTAATAATATAATTCTATACATGAGATGGGATATGGTCAGCATATACAGTAACAGTGAAAAATACTATTGTTCATTAATATTAATTCTATACATGGGATGGGATATGGTCAGCATATAACAGTGAAAAATACTATCGTTCATTAATAATATAATTCTATACATGAGATGGGATATGGTCAGCATATAACAGTAAAAAATACTATCGTTCATTAATATTAATTCTATACATGGGATGAGATATGGTCAGCATGTAACAGTGAAAAATACTATTGTTCATTAATATTAATTCTATACATGGGATGAGATATGGTCAGCATGTAACAGTGAAAAATACTATTGTTCATTAATATTAATTCTATACATGGGATGAGATATGGTCAGCATATAACAGTGAAAAATACTATCGTTCATTAATATTCTATACATAGGATGGGATATGGTCAGCATATAACAGTGAAAAATACTATCGTTCATTAATATTAATTCTATAAATAGAATGGGATATGGTCAGCATATATAATTGTGATATTAATAATTGACTGGGTATTAAAATTGATAATTGACTGGGTATTAATCCAGTTTATTGTAGGGAGGGGGAGGTTAGGGAAGTGCCATTGGGGAATATTTTTAATGTGTTGTATGTGTGTATGTACATGTTTTTATAGGAGTGTTTAGTGCATTACCTTTCCAAATAAACAGTTGATCTTCTTGTGCAGCATAATTTTTAGTTGATAGTTTGGGGCCTAGCTGGGGCCCTGCACTTAAACAGGACCAACACCTGTTATTACATTAACGGGTGTTGGTCCCGCTCTCTGCAGATAGCAAGAAGGTTCTTGCTATCTGCAGAGAGCGCGACCAACACCCATTAAAGTAATAACGGGTGTTGGTCCTGTTTAATAATCCTCAGACAGTTGCCCTTTGTTTGGTTTGTGAAGTAAAGATCTGTCACTTCAAAAACTCTCTGCAACATAAACAGAGCTTCTACCAGGAAACAAAAAAAGTGGTGGCACTCCAGTTAAACCGGACCTTAACTCTGAATAAAAGCCTATCTTACATGTTTCCCCCCTGTACATACAGATTGCTCACATTAATCCAGACCCTCACCCTGAATAAGAGCCTGTCTTGTACGTTTCCCCCCTGTACATACAGAGTGCTCACATTAATCCGGACCCTCACCCTGAATAACGGCATATCTTGTATGTTTCCCCCCCTGTACATACAGATTGCTCACATTAATCCGGACCTTCATCCTGAATAAGAGTCTATCTTATATGTTTCTCCCATGCTGTACATACAGATTGCTCACATTAATCCGGACCTTCACCCTTAATAAGAGTCTATCTTATATGTTTCCCCACCCTGTACATACAGATTGCCCACATTAATCCGGACCGTCACCCTGAATAAGAGCCTATCTTATATGTTTCTCCCACCCTGTACATACAGATTGCTCACATTAAAAATCATCCTACCAGCACCTACTGCTTTTCTGAGCCTTTAAACTTCCAATATGGTGGCCCGTGGAGTCTCAGACTGCCTACAAACAGGAAGTTTCTTCTGACTGTGCTGCTCTGCATTCTGGGATTGCTGTCCTTTCCCTGACCCCTGCTCTACTCTGCCTGTGCAAAGCACAGCTATAACCCCGCCCCCTGCACTTTTGACCCCTCTCCTCACTTCAGTATGTGATGCTACTGAGCCAACATTGCAGCGCCCGTATCCTGGAGTCCTGAACCGAGTTGCAGGCCATTGGGGGAAAGAATAAACAGCAAGTCACTAAAATGTAAAATATATTAATTTTAGATGCTGGGGAATAGTTTTTTAAGGGTTTGGGATTTTCATTACAAGATGCTGAAGGTCCGCTTTAATTTTCCAAATAAACAACATCTTCTTACCTGAGTGCGCAGCATAATTTTTAGGGGATAGTTTGGGGCTTATCTGGGGCCCTGAGTCTCTTTACTGTACTTAATAAGTATAAATCTGTCACTTCAAAAAGTATTTTAGGTGCTGCAAGTATAAACAGAGCTTCTAGCAGGAAACAAAAGATGTGGCAGCACTTCGGTTAAATAATTTATAACAGCGAAACCGAGTGTGCAAGTTCCAATGGGGCAACAACACAAGTCATCGGTCTAATATCCCATGCTGAAACAGAAAAAAGGGACAATCCCATAAAAGTAACTGCACCATCAAGACTTAGCCCAATTTAACCCATGTGATGAATGATGAGAATCCACATAGATTTGGGGACTGGAGGACTTTACATGAACTCTGCTGTGATTTGTAGGAATGGGTGAGTCCGTGTTATACATTTCAGAATTGAGGAGTCCATGTATACTATAGTATACTCTACTATGAATTTTAGGACTGAGAAGTCCACATAGATCCTACTATGAGTTTTAGGATGGAGGAGTCCACATAGATTCTATTATCAGTCTTGGGATAGAGGAGTCCACATAGACTCTATTATCAGTCTTGGGACAGAGGAGTCCACATAGACTCTATTATCAGTCTTGGGACGGAGGAGTCCACATAGACTCTATTATCAGTCTTGGGACAGAGGAGTCCACATAGACTCTATTATCAGTCTTGGGATGGAGGAGTCCACATAGACTCTATTATCAGTCTTGGGATGGAGGAGTCCACATAGACTCTATTATCAGTCTTGGGACAGACGAGTCCACATAGACTCTATTATCAGTCTTGGGACAGACGAGTCCACATAGACTCTATTATCAGTCTTGGGACAGAGGAGTCCACATAGACTCTATTATCAGTCTTGGGACAGAGGAGTCCACATAGACTCTATTATCAGTCTTGGGACGGAGGAGTCCACATAGACTCTATTATCAGTCTTGGGACAGACGAGTCCACATAGACTCTATTATCAGTCTTGGGACAGAGGAGTCCACATAGACTCTATTATCAGTCTTGGGATGGAGGAGTCCACATACACTCTATTATCAGTCTTGGGATGGAGGAGTCCACATAGACTCTATTATCAGTCTTGGGACAGACGAGTCCACATAGACTCTATTATCAGTCTTGGGACAGACGAGTCCACATAGACTCTATTATCAGTCTTGGGACAGAGGAGTCCACATAGACTCTATTATCAGTCTTGGGACAGAGGAGTCCACATAGACTCTATTATCAGTCTTGGGACCGACGAGTCCACATAGACTCTATTATCAGTCTTGGGACAGACGAGTCCACATAGACTCTATTATCAGTCTTGGGACAGACGAGTCCACATAGACTCTATTATCAGTCTTGGGACCGACGAGTCCACATAGACTCTATTATCAGTCTTGGGACAGACGAGTCCACATAGACTCTATTATCAGTCTTGGGACAGAGGAGTCCACATAGACTCTATTATCAGTCTTGGGACAGAGGAGTCCACATAGACTCTATTATCAGTCTTGGGACAGAGGAGTCCACATAGACTCTATTATCAGTCTTGGGACAGAGGAGTCCACATAGACTCTATTATCAGTCTTGGGACAGAGGAGTCCACATAGACTCTATTATCAGTCTTGGGACAGACGAGTCCACATAGACTCTATTATCAGTCTTGGGACGGAGGAGTCCACATAGACTCTATTATCAGTCTTGGGACAGAGGAGTCCACATAGACTTTATTATCAGTCTTGGGACGGAGGAGTCCACATAGACTCTATTATCAGTCTTGGGACAGAGGAGTCCACATAGACTCTATTATCAGTCTTGGGACAGAGGAGTCCACATAGACTCTATTATCAGTCTTGGGACAGAGGAGTCCACATAGACTCTATTATCAGTCTTGGGATGGAGGAGTCCACATAGACTCTATTATCAGTCTTGGGACAGAGGAGTCCACATAGACTCTATTATCGGTCTTGGGACGGAGGAGTCCACATAGACTCTATTATCGGTCTTGGGACAGAGGAGTCCACATAGACTCTATTATCAGTCTTGGGACAGACGAGTCCACATAGACTCTATTATCAGTCTTGGGACAGAGGAGTCCACATAGACTCTATTATCAGTCTTGGGACAGAGGAGTCCACATAGACTCTATTATCAGTCTTGGGACAGCCGAGTCCACATAGACTCTATTATCAGTCTTGGGACAGACGAGTCCACATAGACTCTATTATAAGTCTTGGGACGGAGGAGTCCACATAGACTTTATTATCAGTCTTGGGACGGAGGAGTCCACATAGACTCTATTATCAGTCTTGGGACAGAGGAGTCCACATAGACTCTATTATCAGTCTTGGGACAGAGGAGTCCACATAGACTCTATTATCAGTCTTGGGACAGAGGAGTCCACATAGACTCTATTATCAGTCTTGGGACAGACGAGTCCACATAGACTCTATTATCAGTCTTGGGACAGAGGAGTCCACATAGACTTTATTATCAGTCTTGGGACGGAGGAGTCCACATAGACTCTTTTATCAGTCTTGGGACAGAGGAGTCCACATAGACTCTATTATCAGTCTTGGGACAGAGGAGTCCACATAGACTCTATTATCAGTCTTGGGACAGAGGAGTCCACATAGACTTTATTATCAGTCTTGGGATGGAGGAGTCCACATAGACTCTATTATCAGTCTTGGGACAGAGGAGTCCACATAGACTCTATTATCGGTCTTGGGACGGAGGAGTCCACATAGACTCTATTATCGGTCTTGGGACAGAGGAGTTTCACATAGACTCTATTATCAGTCTTGGGATGGAGGAGTCCACATAGACTCTATTATCAGTCTTGGGACAGACGAGTCCACATAGACTCTATTATCAGTCTTGGGATGGAGGTGTCCACATAGACTCTATTATCAGTCTTGGGACAGAGGAGTCCACATAGACTCTATTATTAGTCTTGGGATGGAGGAGTCCACATAGACTCTATTATCAGTCTTGGGACAGAGGAGTCCACATAGACTCTATTATCAGTCTTGGGACAGAGGAGTCCACATAGACTCTATTATCAGTCTTGGGACGGAGGAGTCCACATAGACTCTATTATCAGTCTTGGGACAGACGAGTCCACATAGACTCTATTATCAGTCTTGGGACAGACCAGTCCACATAGACTCTATTATCAGTCATGGGACAGACGAGTCCACATAGACTCTATTATCAGTCTTGGGACAGAGGAGTCCACATAGACTCTATTATCAGTCTTGGGACAGAGGAGTCCACATAGACTCTATTATCAGTCTTGGGACAGAGGAGTCCACATAGACTCTATTATCAGTCTTGGGACGGAGGAGTCCACATAGACTTTATTATCAGTCTTGGGACGGAGGAGTCCACATAGACTCTATTATCAGTCTTGGGACAGAGGAGTCCACATAGACTCTATTATCGGTCTTGGGACGGAGGAGTCCACATAGACTCTATTATCGGTCTTGGGACAGAGGAGTCCACATAGACTCTATTATCAGTCTTGGGATGGAGGAGTCCACATAGACTCTATTATCAGTCTTGGGACAGACGAGTCCACATAGACTCTATTATCAGTCTTGGGATGGAGGAGTCCACATAGACTCTATTATCAGTCTTGGGACAGAGGAGTCCACATAGACTTTATTATCAGTCTTGTGACGGAGGAGTCCACATAGACTCTTTTATCAGTCTTGGGACAGAGGAGTCCACATAGACTCTATTATCAGTCTTGGGACAGAGGAGTCCACATAGACTCTATTATCAGTCTTGGGACAGAGGAGTCCACATAGACTCTATTATCAGTCTTGGGATGGAGGAGTCCACATAGACTCTATTATCAGTCTTGGGACAGAGGAGTCCACATAGACTCTATTATCGGTCTTGGGACGGAGGAGTCCACATAGACTCTATTATCGGTCTTGGGACAGAGGAGTCCACATAGACTCTATTATCAGTCTTGGGATGGAGGAGTCCACATAGACTCTATTATCAGTCTTGGGACAGACGAGTCCACATAGACTCTATTATCAGTCTTGGGATGGAGGTGTCCACATAGACTCTATTATCAGTCTTGGGACAGAGGAGTCCACATAGACTCTATTATTAGTCTTGGGATGGAGGAGTCCACATAGACTCTATTATCAGTCTTGGGACCGAGGAGTCCACATAGACTCTATTATCAGTCTTGGGACAGAGGAGTCCACATAGACTCTATTATCAGTCTTGGGACGGAGGAGTCCACATAGACTCTATTATCAGTCTTGGGACAGACGAGTCCACATAGACTCTATTATCAGTCTTGGGACAGACCAGTCCACATAGACTCTATTATCAGTCATGGGACAGACGAGTCCACATAGACTCTATTATCAGTCTTGGGACAGAGGAGTCCACATAGACTCTATTATCAGTCTTGGGACAGAGGAGTCCACATAGACTCTATTATCAGTCTTGGGACAGAGGAGTCCACATAGACTCTATTATCAGTCTTGGGACGGAGGAGTCCACATAGACTCTATTATCAGTCTTGGGACAGACGAGTCCACATAGACTCTATTATCAGTCTTGGGATGGAGGAGTCCACATAGACTCTATTATCAGTCTTGGGACAGAGGAGTCCACATAGACTCTATTATTAGTCTTGGGATGGAGGAGTCCACATAGACTCTATTATCAGTCTTGGGACAGAGGAGTCCACATAGACTCTATTATTAGTCTTGGGATGGAGGAGTCCACATAGACTCTATTATCAGTCTTGGGACAGAGGAGTCCACATAGACTCTATTATCAGTCTTGGGACAGAGGAGTCCACATAGACTCTATTATCAGTCTTGGGACAGAGGAGTCCACATAGACTCTATTATTAGTCTTGGGATGGAGGAGTCCACATAGACTCTATTATCAGTCTTGGGACAGAGGAGTCCACATAGACTCTATTATCAGTCTTGGGACAGAGGAGTCCACATAGACTCTATTATCAATCTCGGGACAGATAAGTCCACATAGACTTTATTATCAGTCTTGGGACGGAGGAGTCCACATAGACTCTATTATCGGTCTTGGGACGGAGGAGTCCACATAGACTCTATTATCGGTCTTGGGACGGAGGAGTCCACATAGACTCTATTATCGGTCTTGGGACAGAGGAGTCCACATAGACTCTATTATCGGTCTTGGGACGGAGGAGTCCACATAGACTCTATTATCGGTCTTGGGACGGAGGAGTCCACATAGACTCTATTATCGGTCTTGGGACAGAGGAGTCCACATAGACTCTATTATCAGTCTTGGGACGGAGGAGTCCACATAGACTCAAGAGTGAGATTTAGATATGTTATATATGTTGTTTAATATTGGAGGTGCCCACTCTGCTATAGCATGTGCCCTTCACTGGATGCTGCAAGCATCAACCAAGGTTCCATCAAGACAAGTCCTAATAAAATCCATATATATATATATATATATATATAATCATCTTTGGGTTTTTTAGAACCACGTACTCCCTTTATCAAGTCGAAACCCCCCTATTGGATGGTCCTATTTTACATGGAGGCATGGATTCTTGTAGCATGCATCGGTATTCTGTGTCTCTATTGGCAGCTGAAATAGGTAAGCTGGGGTGGACAGCCAGAGGGCATCCCAAATTGGGTATAGTTTTGTCCACTTTAATGTGTGCCTCAGGTCACATTTACTTGGCATGTTCAGATGGAGCAGCCGCACAGGGAGCCGTCATCTCAGGGGTGCCAAAATATTTTCCAATATTCTTTTTCAAAGGGACTCTGCAGCCTAAGGGGATTATTCATGAAGGGATAGCACCAGGTAGCGCCTCTGGTGAACGCCGGGCGCTGTAGGCCAAACCACATTTATGAAAGCGAATCTGGTGAGTGACTCTAACAGCATCATGTAGCGTCTGATGTAATATTATAGGCGGCTCAGTGAATAGCGCCGGCGCTCTAGGCTCAGGAGCGCCAGGTATTACCTTTCGCTCAGTGTCGCTCTTCCATACATTTTAATGGCCGTTCATTTGCTTGTGTATAAACAGCGTGTTTGGCATTTTTTATTTTATTTTTTTTTTGCTCCACTCATTGTGTGACGTCTCCTGGCTGCAAACAAACACTTTTAGAAACTTTTGTGACTTTTTATATTTTTACAGAATTGTCATTACAGGTCTGGCACTAAAGTGTTAATGTCACAGTGTTAAAACAATGTCATTCCATGTGTTTTCGTGTGGTTACTGGTGAATATGTGTTCAAAAACAGACTAACGGCCAGGTTACTACAGCAACTGAGGCGCTCTGTTACAGCGCCCGATACCTGCTTACAGCGTCTACTAGCAGTCGCTCTAAGCGCCGCTATACAGATGCTCATCTGCCGATACCTGGTGTTGTAATGAATCATTCTCCAGTGTAAAAAAAAGAGGACCGGAGCTGTTTTTGTTGAGATTTAGTACATTTCCTGTAAGCCAGCCACTAGATCTTATTTATTCATGGCCGTCTTTGAATTGAAAGGTGGACCTATATCCAGGGCTATTCCTAGGGGAGGGTGAGCAGGGCAATCACCATGGGCTCCAAGGCCTTTATCACAGCCATTCAGTTTTCTGCAGTTATGAAAAATGGAGGAAAAGTGCGTGGAGAGAAAAACAAGAAGGGAATGTGGAAAAGAGAGAAAAGAGAAGAGAAGAGAGGCTGAAGTGTGGCTAAAAAGAGTAGAAAATGGGGAGGGAAAGTGAAAAAGAGAAAACAATGGAGGGATCATGGAAAAGAAAGAAAGACAGAGGGAATGTGAAAGAAGAGAGAGAAGGTTTTGCTACATCCAAAATTCATCGAGACTTTATTAACTCCTGCTGCCTCTGTACCAGAACTAATGACAAGTGATGAGTAGATTCCACCTTTTATTGGGCAGTTTTGGATGTAGCAGAACCCATTCTGCTTGTTACATTGTACAGCGCAAGGATAGAGTCAGCAGGGTGACTTTAATAACTCCTGCCACCTCTGTAGCAGAACTAATGACGAGTGATGGGCAGATTTCACCTATGTGCTCTGCTGCAGCCTTCCTTTATATCTTCCCATATTCTGCTTCTGTATCACCACCAATCCCATTAAAGTCTATGGGGAAGGGGGGTTCAGGATTTCTGAATAGTTTCCAATATTCTGCTTCTTGTATCACCATCAATCCCATTAAAGTCTCTGGGGAAGGGGGGGGGGGGGTTCAGGATGTGCTTTTTGATCTCTGTAAAACAACTAAAGGAGCCAGATGCCCCAAATTGCATGACGGGAGAAGCACAAAATCTGCAGCACATAAGGGGACAAAATCAGAGGTATGTATTTTTGAAATAGGAAAAAGAATCTCCCTTTAACTCCCGGTAAAGCTGGAGGTTTCCTTTAACAGAATAGTGTAAATGTAGAGTGGAAGAATTGCCCTTTAATTTTAGTACAACATTTTGTATATAAAGCTGGAGGTCTCCTTAAAATGAAGAATCCCAAATAACCTATTTTTAGCTTGAACTCCACTTTAATTAATCAATCAAAGGCTCCTTTCCTTTGTTGAAACTCTTCAAACACTTAATGATAAATACATAAATAAACAGTTACTGATACATTTGTATCCTTTATATTCAGACGTTACACTAGAAAGAAAAGAGAAACTCTTCCACTTAAAAATTACATTTTTTTAAGAGTCCTCGAGCTTTACATAAAGAAGATTAAAAAGGAATTATTCTGTTCATTATTCTGTTAAGGGGTCCTCTAGCATTAATTGTGAATTTACTATAATTAAAGGGGGATTTGTATATATTTTTCCACATTTAAAGTGGCCAGACCTGGAATCTTTTGGGATGCCCTGCTGTGTGTGAACCCCCCCCCCCAGATTGCACATAATAGCTCACCTCTTCCTGGTCCAATCAGAGCCGTTTGCCATGACTATGTCATTTGGCAAACGGCTCTAATTGTTTTCAAGCAGCCGCATCCCCTGCATCTCTAGGCTGTGCGTGCGCTCCTACCCCAGGCATTCGGATAGGCTGGGGCGGTAGCGAGCTGCTGGGGAGGCGGCCGTTGCAGAATATCAGAGCCGGTTGCCGAAAGGCATAGGCAAAGCAAATGGCTTAGATTGGACAAGAGACGCCATTGAAGAGGTAAGCTGTTACTTGCGATCTGGGGGTTGTGCAAGGTTAGGTGCCTTGCTCATGAGCACTTCAGTCATTGCCAGGAATCTAACCTGCATTCCTCCGGTTACAAGGCCAATACCTTACGTACAGGCCACAACTGCCCCTTAGTAGAATCTTCCTTGGACCTAATCAGAAGCCCAACACTACTGCTAACATAGGAGCCTCTAAATAAAACCTTTTGCCCCACCCTTACCAATAAGTGCACTTCCAAGGGCACTGTTATACTAGCTGGCAGAGCTCCTATGCCACCCATACTGTCTAGAATCCCCTGTAGACAACCCTGTGACCCACTTATAACATCTTGTACCGCCAAACCACACACCGCCTGCCTATACCATTTGGTTAACTTAGACCTTCCAAAGGTCCCCCTACCACTGTCAATTCCACTCATACAATTTTGCAGCCTTTAAAACAAGTCTTAAGTACCCCAGGGCCATGTGGGCCTTTCTAGAGGCATCCCTATGTGGGATGTTCCACTGTGTGAAACCCCCAGTATCACGCATACAATTTTTCAGCTTTAAAAGTGGCAAAAAAACCATTTTCTACCCCCCCCCCCTCCCACCTGCCCTTCCTGTTCCAGTGCCTGGGGCAATCCCGGAGAGCTCCCATCCCCAACCTATCTGAATGGCTGGGCACTGGAGTGCTCCACAGCTACAGGGATGCCGGGGTAGGAACAGACTATGGGCATGGTAGTACTGAAGATTCAGTCTGTAGGGTCAATTAATATGGCAGGGGTGGGTATGGCTCCTCCACAGCAATGATGCTAAGGCTGTAGCATGGTAGAACCAGATTATGGACATGGTAGTACTGAAGATTCAGTCTGTAGGGTCAATTAATATGGCGGGTGGGTATGGCTCCTCCACAGCCATGATATAGCATGGTAGAACCAGATTATGGACATGGTAGTACTGAAGATTCAGTCTGTAGGGTCAATTAATATGGCAGGGGTGGGTATGGCTCCTCCACAGCCAAGATGCTGAGGCTATAGTCTGGTAGAACCAGTTTATGGATATGGCAGTACTGAAGATTCAGTCTGTGGGGTCAATTTATATGGCAGGGGAGGATATTGCTCCTCCACAGCCATTATGCTGAGGCTATAGTCTGGTAGGAACAGAGTATGAACATGGTAGTACTGAAGATTCAGTATATAGGGTCTATTAATATGGCAGGGGTGGGTATGTCTCCTCTACAACCATAAGGCTATAGCATTGCATGGGCAGAACATGAGCTGCAGTTTCTTGGCTGGGGGGGGGCACAGTGGGGCAGGTATGAGAGGTCTGGGGGGAAACTTGGGGGCAAAGAATGGAGAGAGGTAATGAGTAAATTGTGGAAAAGACTCTTAAGAGCTGGGTTGTCTTCTGGGGGCATAGCCAAACCAGTTAGCCCCAACGTTGTGAGGCCCACCAGGAATGCTTCCTGTTCTCCCCATGGCCAATACCAAGGTTAACAACCACTGACCTAGACACGCAAGTAAGCCTGAAAACAGGCGATAGCCAGCAGTGGGGTACAACTCAAACTTCCCTCTGGTGGGACTCAAACTTCCCTCTGGGGTGACTCAAACTTCCCTCTGATGGGAATCAAGCCTCCCTATGTGGTGGTACTCAAACTTCCCTGTGGTGGGACTCAAACTTCCCACTGGGTTGACTTAAGCCCCCCTCTGCTGAGACTCAAGCTTCCCTCTGGCGGGACTCAAACTTCCCTCTGGTGGGACTTGAACTTCCCTCTGGTGGTACTCAAGCTTCACTATGGTGGGACTCAAGCTCCCCTCTGATGGGACTGAAACTTCCCTCTGGGGTGACTCAAGCCCCCCTCTGGTGAGACTCAAGCTTCCCTCCGGTGGGACTCAAACTTCCCTCTGATGGGACTCAAGCATCCCTATGTGGTGGTACTCAGGCTTCACTATGGTGGGACTCAAGCTCCCCTCTGTTGGGACTCAAACTTCCCTCTGGTGGGACTCAAACTTCCCTCTGATGGGACTCAAACTTCCCTCTGATGGGACTCACACTTCCCTCTGGGGTGGCTTATTTTTGGGTTCTGAAGACATGTGGGCCTGGGGAATCAGTGACCTAACCTGCTGTCTTTTTGTGCCTTCAGCGGGCCCGTCTCTGGTTATCAGCCAAGGTGTCCTTCGGTAGGTTTTATCCTCTCCTATTATGAAGTGGAAATTGTACGGGCTGCAGGTAAGCGGCGCTTTCCATTGTTATCTGAGATTGGCCGCTGAAACGTCTATATTAATAGAAAGCCTTGTTCAGGTGATTGACGCTTACACGCTATGTGCTGGCGCTGCAAATGGAGCGCCTGACAGGTCTGAGGCGCGTGGGGGGAACGTTCTGAGCTCTATGCGCTCAGCGGTGTGAAGATCTATAGCAAGGCCGAGGCTGTCTCTTATAATAAGTCTGGATGGGGGAGAAGGGGCTGGGTGAGACAATGAGAGATACTGGGGTCAAGCATCGTGTGTCGCGGGGAGCATGGAGGGGGCAAGACCAGGACTAGACACATACCTCAACACTAGCATGGAGGGGGCAAGGCCAGAATTAGACACATACCTCAGCATAAACCATGACCTACATATAGGAAAGTTTGTAATCGGAAAGGGTACTTATAGACCAGTGCTTCCCAACTAGTGGCAAGAATACCACTGAAGTACTCAATATACCCTAGGATCCCCCTGGTGGGACTCAAGCTGCCCTCTGGTGGGACTCAAGCTGCCCTCTGGTGGGACTCAAGCTGCCCTCTTCTGGTAATCAAGCATCCCCTCTGGTGGGACTCAAGCGTCGCTCTGGTGGGACTCAAGCGTCGCTCTGGTGGGACTCAAGCGTCGCTCTGGTGGGACTCAAGCGTCGCTCTGGTGGGACTCAAGCGTCGCTCTGGTGGGACTCAAGCTTCGCTCTGGTAGGACTCAAGCTTACCTCTGGTGAGACTCAAGCCCCCCTCTGGTGGGACTCAAACTTCCCTCTGATGGGACTCAAACTTCCCTCTGGTGGGACCCAAGCTTCCCTAGGTGGTAGTACTCAAGCTTCACTATGGTGGGACTCAAGTTCCCCTCTGGTGGGACTCAAGCTTCACTATGGTGGGACTCAAGCCCCCTTCTGGTGAGACTGAAGGTTCCCTCTGGTGGGACTCAAACTTCCCTCTGATGGGACTCAAGCTTTCCTCTGGGGTGACTCAAGCTTCCCTCTGGTGGCAATCAAGCATCCCTATGGTGGTACTCAAGCCTCCCTCTGGTGGGACTCAAGCTTCCCTCTGGTGGGACTCAAGCCTCCCTCTGGTGGGACTCAAGCCTCCCTCTGGTGGGACTCAAGCCTCCCTCTGGTGGGACTCAAGCCTCCCTCTGGTGGGACTCAAGCCTCCCTCTGGTGGGACTCAAGCCTCCCTCTGGTGGGACTCAAGCCTCCCTATTGTGGGACTCAAGCTTCCCTATTGTGGGGCTCAAACGTCTATATGGTGGACCTCAGGCTTCCTTCTGGTGGTACTCAAGCTTTCCTCTGTTGGTACTCACTCTTCCCTATGGTGTTACTCACGTTTACCTCTGGTGTTACTTGAGCTTCCCTTTGGTGTTACCTGAGCCTCCCTCTGGTGTTACTCGAGCTTCCTCTGGTGTTATTTGAGCTTCCCTTTGATCTTACCTGAGCCTCCCTCTGGTGTTACTCATGCTTACCACTCTTGTTACTCGAGCTTCCCTATGGTGTTACCTGAGCCTCCCTCTGGTGTTACTCGAGCTTCCTTTGATGTTACCTGAGCCTCCCTCTGGTGTTACTCGAGCTTCCTTTGGTGTTACTTTGAGCCTCCCTTTGGTGGTCCTCAAGCTTCTGGGGAGACAAAGCACTGGCTTGTCCTGCTCCAAAACGATGCACTGGCTGGATAAGAGGCGCTATGGCCAGAAATGACTATAGTCCCTCTTTAATATGCAGCAGCAGGACAGCTAAGGCAGGAAGACCTTTTAAAAAAAAATGATGTAGGGACCTTCCAAGCAGTAGTTACAAATACCCCTCACCTATGGTCCATGGCTCTTGCGGGGGGCAGGCATCATCTGAAGGGATGCCGCCACAGCTCCCTGGGGGATTTCAAATTAGAATGCTCCAGGTGGAGGGAATCACCCACTTTATCACTGGGTTCTGGTCCACTTTAAGCTTACCCTGCTTATCAGTTTTGCCATGTAATCACTTATGCATGCAGCAGAACTCTTAGCTGGAAGGACCTTGGAGTAAAATCCTTGCGTCACTTGTTCTTTCTCCGACTTTCGAGTTCAATGTGTGTAGATCAGTGGCTGCAGTGTGAGTCGTGCAGAGCGCTGGCGCCCCTCCAATCAGATACACCGCTGCAGCGTGTCCTAATGGAGCACACACTGATGATCCGCGCACCCTGCTAGCTGCGGATTACAATGATGAGTTTGCCGGAGCCGCAAATCAAGGGCAACTGGCTTCCCTTTTGGGTTAAGGTCTGCATTAATAAATGCATCGACTGCAGGGCCAGCTGTGGGTTAAGAGGCGCCCTGTGCGTCTGTAAGAAGGTTCCAGAGGAATAAAATGTTTATGATCTCAATTATTAATGAATTATTATTAAATCACTAATATTATTGATGTATATAGGTAACTTGGATGAATGTGGAATCTGTGGATGTTTATCTGCCATTTATTATGATTCTGATCCGGGGCTGGCTGATTCAAGGGAAATCATACACATATAATATAATATAAGGTTTACTTTGGTGAATTGTATCAATATTCATTATATACCACAGATGTGGGTGCACCACCTGATAATTGCAATGTGCTACACTGAAAACTCACAGCTAATATCACAAGATATCACAGCTTGCCCACATCCACCCCAACAAAAGGAGCACCAAACAATGCTGTCAATACAAAATTATATATTTATTGTACAAAAAGAATGGATACGCATAAGACAACCAATCACACTATACAAGACAGATTAAAAACAACTGCATTTCCCCAAGTACACCCAGGGCTGCCAAAATATAGACAGAACAATATATCTGGGAATCTATATACATATAAGGAATGGAAGCCCCCAGCAATCAGTAGAAAAACAAGGGGGGTAAACTCAATTAGTATTATTTTGTGACAACACAAAATTACCCATATATTCTACAAACCAATATCCACCAACCCAATTCAATCCAATAAAGTGACAAGTGCAAAAACTGTGCAATCAATTCCAAAAAAAACCAATTGATATTACAAGAAAAACATACTATTAATTAATAACTCGAAAGAAAAGATGTCATTTGCAAAGACTTTTAAATATACATACAATAGTGCTAATGCTTAAAGTTATGGATACAGAAAGTGCAAAGTGCATGAACCAGAGACAATCACAATCAATGTAAAAAGTGGGACACAATGTTACCAGGCCATGGAAATTAGCAGCCCAGCCGTTCCAAAACACAGTATCAGGAGAAGCAAATTCACCGCCAGGGCCGGATTAAGTGTGGTGGAGGCCCCTGAGCACAAAATGTGGTGGAGGCCCCAGATACAGTATAAAATAATTGTCCAGCTAAGTAAGTGATTGGTGGATGTATGGCACCCGCCCACTTACTGGAACGTCAGATCAAGTCCCTTGTGCCACTCTTGTGCGGGTGCGTGCTGCTCGGGAACTCCTGCTTTGCCATTCTGGGTGGGGGGTAGTGTAGTCGCCCGGCTGGTCCAGCAGAAAACAGTTCCCTGCATTGAGCTGCCAGTGCCTGTGATTGGTGGTCTATGTGCAGTGACAGCTCTGCACACATCACTGTAGCCTTTAGAAGCTGTGGGCGCGAGTCTTTCTTTTGCACTTAGCACTTTACATTGTTAGAGTTGGGGAGGTCTCTACTCTGGGATTATAGGAGCTTACCCTCCTGTTATGTTTATGGTGTTTAACTTTAAGGAGTATTTATTTGGATTGCACAGGGTGTGTTGTGTGTGTCTTTTATTAATTTCTCTCAGTAGGTAGTGTTATTGATTTATATATATATATATATATATATATATATATATATATAATCATTTAATCTATTAATTTAATTATTCAATTATTAATTATACTCTAATTTATTGACATTAGTGGTTCTATCTTGGCACTAGTTGCCCTTTATTACATTGTATCACATGTACTTTATAATATGGAGCATATATTTGATATTGTAATGATACCACACTATCATAATTTATGAGGGAGAACAAATTGGAATGTTTTTTGCATAAGTATTAATACCCCATATATTGTTTATATATATTATTGTGATTTTCTGCATGATTAGCGTCCAGGATAGGCAGTTTTTAAACTTGTCTAGTCCTGTGATTTTTGTGTGTTTGATGTTGTTTTAATTCTATGGCTTTAATGGGGAGGCCGATTCATTAATAGAGGCAGGTAGCGACAGTTGAGCGACTGTAGCGGCATTTTCAGAGCGCCCGCTAGTAGTCGCTGTGCTTGGCCGTTGTTCGGTAGTTGATAGCGACTCAGTCGGTTTGCCGTAATGTTGAATATTGGGTGAGGAGTCGCTATTTGACAGGTTCCGCGCTGTATGGGAGCGCATGATAGCGACTGGTCAGAGCAACCGGCTTCCACCATATTCATTAACAAATCACGCTCAAAAAATTCAAGCGCTGTGAAATGCATGTTTAAACCCCAGAGCGCTGGCGGCGATGGGTTAAAAGTAGTTTTTTAACCCCCAAACAACCATATTTTTGGAAACCAAAAAAAACAAGTTTTTTAAATAATTTAGTAATATGAATACATTAATATCAGACCTGTAATATCAATTCTGCACAATTTTTTTTTTTTTTTTTTAACTTAAAAACATTATTTAAAATGGCAGAAGTGGTCACAGAATTTTTCACATTAAAAAAAAAACAATTAATTATGAATATTTAAAGATTGTTCCATTGAAATGCATTGGAGAGCGCCAGGTAGCGAGAGGTCATACCTGGCGCTGTTCAAGGTCGGACGCTGGCGCTGTGGGCTGAGGCTGGAATAATGATGAATGAGTGGCTATATGGCGCTATCTCAGTCGCTAAGCAGGATTGCCTTGATAAATGTGTGATTGTGGTGGGGAGCCGGCGTTCTCGTGGCGGGGCCCGTCATTACCGGCCGCTCACCAGTCGCTACCTGTCGCTATCCCTTGTTAAATATGGGCCAAAGTGTATTCATCGTTTTATATGATCCTGGGGCTGTGCCCATTTCTTCTAGTCCCAATAGTAATTGTATTTGTTCTTGTGGCATGGGTCTAGGGGAGCCCCCCCATACTTAAAGGTAAATTGTCTCAGCTTTGTTATCAGGTGGTGCCCACTTGTGTTGTATTGTTGCTTCAGGAAACGGAAAGGTTACATCACTGTAGCGTTGCTGACGGCAGCTTTGCTGCTCTAGACTCTCCGTCCCGCCCTGTGGTGGCTTTAGCTGCGAATCTGCAAAAACAAAAAAGGCTTGTCCCACTGCCACCGATAGCTTTGTTGCCGGCCCTGTGGCCCATCAGACCAAAGACTGAAAAGCCTCCTGGACCAGACCATAACCCAAAGGTTGGTGGAGGCCCCCTTTGCAGGGCAAGTGGTGAAGGCCCAGGGGCGCGCGCCCCTTACGCTCCCCTCATAATCCAGCCCTGTTCACCGCTGCTAAACAGTAAAGAGGGCGAGAAACATGGGGGGTCAGTGACTGCCTCAGCCTGCACAATGCGCATGGCCATTTCCTCATAAAAGGAGCTGCGCTTCATGCGCAAGTTTGCGCGGGAATCGGAAACTTGCAAACGCACTTCATCCATGCAATGCGCACGTGCGAGAACAATTCGCGCGGTGCCATGAATCATGTGCCGGATGGCGAGTTTCCGCATGCGAGTGCAGTTGCGCATGGTTTTTGGCTTGGCACAAATCGACCCTACGGTGACAGTCATTTGATCGGTCATCTTCTAGCTCGTTCCGAGGGAGTGAAATGATTTTCCTTTTTCCTCCCAGAGCCAATATTATTTATGGATTGAGAATAATTAACACCAATTGACCCTCTGTAATTCCATTACCATCTGACTGGCCCGAGCCGCCAGGAGCACTCACCCCCCTCCTCCCTGCTGGAAGAGATGTGCAATGACGCTCCCCTCCACCGGCAGCGCCCCCCCCCCCATCCCCCGTTCACTGTCCCTCTTTACTCCCCTCTTATTAATAGATCTCCATTAAAAATGTTAACTGTGCTTTTTTGGCACTACAATTAAAGGCAGCCAGGACAGTCAATGGTTATTTAGGGAAAAAAAAATACCAAAAAATATGAAATAATAAACCCGCAGGCAGTTTCAATGTTAAAAATACCTTTCATAAGCGATAGTAAGTAAAACACTTAAAAATTAAAAAATACAATTAAAAAATAAAAAGTCAGGATATTCTTTATTAGATAAAAATTGTATCTAACCAAAAACGCCAAAGAAATTCCTGAAAAATGTAAAAAAAAAAAACATGCAGGCAGTTTCAATGTTAAAAATACCTTTCATAAGCGATAGTAAGTAAAACACTTAAAAATTAAAAAATACAATAAAAAAAAGTCAGGCTATTCTTCTTCATTAGATAAAAATTGTATCTAACCAAAAATGCCAAAAAAATATGAAAAAATAAACATGGATGTTTGTTTAACATGTTTCAATGTTAAAATACCTTGTATAAGCAGCATTAAATAAAACACTTAAAAATATGAAATAATAAACCCGCAGGCAGTTTCAATGTTAAAAATACCTTTCATAAGCGATAGTAAGTAAAACACTTAAAAATTAAAAAATACAATTAAAAAATAAAAAGTCAGGATATTCTTTATTAGATAAAAATTGTATCTAACCAAAAACGCCAAAGAAATTCCTGAAAAATGTAAAAAAAAAAAACATGCAGGCAGTTTCAATGTTAAAAATACCTTTCATAAGCGATAGTAAGTAAAACACTTAAAAATTAAAAAATACAATAAAAAAAAGTCAGGCTATTCTTCTTCATTAGATAAAAATTGTATCTAACCAAAAATGCCAAAAAAATATGAAAAAATAAACATGGATGTTTGTTTAACATGTTTCAATGTTAAAATACCTTGTATAAGCAGCATTAAATAAAACACTTAAAAATTAAAAAATACAATTAAAAAATAAAAAAGTCAGGCTATTCTTCATTAGATAAAAAAAATGCCCAGAAAATTACCAAAAATATAAAAAAAAAAAATAAACCCCAAGGCGATTACCTACAGCGGGAATTAAACATGGATAAAACTCTTTTATTTATGTATTTAATATTTTTTTTTGTTTTCTGTGATTATTCAGAGTACTTTTCCTACCCCATTTTGTACAGGGCAATCTCCCTGGTGTTACCTTTTTATCTTTATCTTTTTATCTTTTTTTTTAGTTATTTATGTATTTCTTAATTTTTTTTGTTTGTTTTCTGTTATTATTTTGAGTACTTTCCCTACCCCGGGGCAATTAAATAAAAAATGACAGTATGCTCCCCCTCCCTAGCATTTTGAAGAGGTGCCTCCACCACATTTAAATTAGACCAAAACCCAGCTGGATCAGCCTGGGAATCTGGCAGGCTGATTCATCACTAACACCAGGTAGCGTCAGATGAGCGTCTGTAGCGGCTTTTTCAGAGCGCCCACTAGTAGTCACTGTGCTCAGCCGTGGGTTGCTAATTCATAGCGACTCAGTCGCTGTGCAGTAATGTTGAATACATTGTGAGAAGTCGCTATTTGACCAGTACAGCGCTGTATGGGAGCGCATGTTAGCGACTGCTCATAGCGACCAACTCACAGCATATTCAGCAAAAAAACAGCCTCACAAATCCTGTCCCCTGCCCTAAACATTAATATGTGGAGAGCCAGTAGATCCTGTCCCCTCACCCAAACATTAATATGTGGAGAACCAGCAGATCCTGTCCCATGACCCAAACATTAATATGTGGAGAGCCAGCAGATCCTGTCCCCTCACCCAAACATTAATATGTGGAGAGCCAGCAGATCCTGTCCCCTGGCCCAAACATTAATATGTGGAGAGCCAGCAGATCCTGTCCCCTCACCCAAACATTAATATGTGGATAGCCAGCAGATCCTGGCCCCTGGCCCAAACATTAATATGTGGAGAGCCAGCAGATCCTGGCCCCTGACCTAAACATTAATATGTGGAGAGCCAGTAGATCCTGTCCCCTGACCTGAATATTAATATTTGGAGAGACAGCATAGCCCCTCCCCCCCCCCCCCCTGCGTGACCAGCATCCCCTTTATTTGCAGAGAGCCAGTAGATCCTGTCCCCTGGCCCAAACATTAATATGTGGAGAGCCAGCAGTTCCTGTCCCCTCACCCAAATATTAATATGTGGAGAGCCAGCATTTCCTGTCCCCTGGCCCAAACATTAATATGTGGAGAGCCAGCAGATCCTGGCCCCTGACCTAAACATTAATATGTAGAGAGCCAGCAGATCCTGTTCTCTGAACTGAATATTAATATGTGGAGAGCCAACATACCCCCCCCCCCCCACATGACCAGCATCCCCTTCATTTGCAGAGAGCCAGTAAATCCTGCCCCCTGGCCCAAACATTAATATGTGGAGAGCCAGCAGACCCTGTCCCCTGACCTGAATATTAATATGTGGAGAGACAGCATCCATTCAGCACCCCTCCTATACAGATCCCCTCTACATCCATTTAGCACCCCCTCCTATCCAGATCCCCTCTACATCCATTTAGCACCCCCTCCTATCCGGAGCCCATCTACATCCATTCAGCACCCCCTCCTATCCAGAGCCCCTATAATTCTATTCAGTATCCCCTTATTTTCAGAGCCTCTCTATAAATCTATCAAGCACCCTCCATCTCCATCTGGAGACGCTCTATATACACCCAGTATCCCTAGACTTTATCTACAGCCCAAGAAAAAACAAACCAGTAGCCATCTCCTCCTAATCTTTAAATGCCCCCTTCAATCCATGAAAGAACTCCCTGAACTCAAGTGGATATTCCCTTATTACATTCCCTTATTCCATTCCTACCCCTGTCTGTAATGGAATAAGGGTCCCAGAACCAACTCTTAGAGAAGATGTTTTAGGTATACCCAAATAACCACCCAGTCTACGCATTTATAAGAAAGCAGACGCGGTGCATTTTGATACACTAGGGGTGGGTTGGTGCTCTCCTTGCAGTCTTACTCCAAATGGTGCAGGTGGTCCATGTCACCTGGTGACCAGAATAACCTAACGCCTATTTCATCATCTAGTGAGCTTTGAGGTCCGGGCCTGTCCCAGCCAGGAATTGAACCTGCAACCTTCCGGTCACAAGCTGATTCCTTCTTCCACTAGATGATGGCTTCCCCTAAAATGTACACAGCTGAAGGCCATTATTATTATTATTATTATTGTTTATTTATATAGCGCCATCATCTTCCGTAGCGCTTTACAGAGTAGTAATTACAGACAGGGTAGAAAAATATGGTACATATACTATTTCAAATGCAGTTTTACAGATTTGACAGTGGATATTCTGAGTACAAGACACAATAGGGGAGAGAGCCCCACCCCTGAGGAGCTTACAGTCTAAAGGAAGAGGGGTGAAGACAAGGGGGAAGGATCACACACAGTCAGTATTGAGCTTTGTGGCCTTTAGAAGATTGGTTAGGCCAGATTATATCCTTGTCTGAATAAGTGAGTTTTAAGGGCGCCTTTGAAGGTTTTGAGGGTTGTGGAGTGGCGGATTGGGTGCGCGTGTTGCACGTGAGTCCTGGAGGCGGGCGTGAGAGGAGGTGACCAGGGTGGAGGACAGGAGAAGGTCGGCAGCAGAGCGGAGGCTGCGTCTAGGTTGATACTGTTGGATTAGAGATGAGATGTAGGGAGGGGCCTGGTTGGAGAGAGCTTTGTAGGCGAGAGTTAGAGTTTTGAACAGGATTCGCTGTGGGACTGGCAGCCAGTGTAGGGATTGGCAGAGAGGCGCAGAACTGGACAAGCGAGAGGAGAGATGGATGAGGCGAGCAGAAGAGTTCAGAATAGATTGGAGGGGTGCCAGTCTGTTAGTTGGTAAGCCCCAAAGAAGGATATTGCAGTAATCCAGACGGGATATGACCAGGGCATGCACTAGCATTTTAGTGGTGTCAGGTGAGAGGAAAGGACGGATGCGGGAGATGTTTTTAAGTTGGAGGCAACAGGAGGTGGCCAGGGAGTGAATATGTGGTTTGAAAGAGATGGCAGAGTCCAGAGTGACTCCCAGGCACCGAGCTTGGGGAGTTGCTGTTATTGTGTAATTGTTGACAGAAATAGACGTGTTAAAGAGGGGAGGGGAGTTAGAGGGTGGGAAAATGACCAGTTCTGTCCATGTTTAGCTTGAGGTAGCGACATGACATGAATGAAGAAATAGCTGAGAGGCAGTTGGGGAGGCGAGAGAGGAGAGAGGAGAGAGATTGGGGCCTGAGAGATATATCTGAGTGTCATCCGCATAGAAGTGGTATTGGAAGCCTAGTGAAGTTTTAAGTTTGCCAAGGCCATGGGTGTAGACTGAGAAAAGTAGGGGGCCTAGGACAGAACCTTGTGGCACACCGACAGAAAGGCCATGGGTGCTGTTCGAATTTTCCGTTCTAGTACCTCTTTTTCTTTACCTTTCCTGGGTTTTGGTCCTTTCCTCGGGGGTCCCCGCTGCACCGACCACTCACAAATCGAGGGTCACCTGGGGTATTTCACAAAGCGGGGCATCCCGATTTTGGATGCCCCGGGGGGGGGATCGATCGACCTGGGATCTTATAGACTCCTGGGCCGATCGACCTGGGTTTTGGTATTTTTTAAAGGAAAAGCTGGAAAATTCACTGCTACTAATTTCAATTAAGGAGGTTGTCCAATGTGATCTCCTTTTCCTGGCTTTTCTGGTGGATTGGGTGAGCTGGATTTTTCTGAGGAGTGTCTTGGATGGCACCAAGGTGATTTGCATAGCTCCGCCCACTGCAAGGAGTGATGAGTAAATCTATTATTCCCCGTGTTGGACGCTGTATAAATACATTTCAATCTTTTACAATGAACCAGCAAGAGACACGGCAACGTAAAAGAGTTTTTACACCAAAGAACAGAGGTCCATGCTGGGCTTTGATGAGCTGTGTGGTCTGCCAATTACTTCCTGGCTCTTCGAGAAGCTTGTGATAAATAGTAAATGGAATGTTCTAGAGAAAGTGTCACCCGGAGGGAAGCGTCGGCCTATTAGTCCAAGTCACAGGGTGACACTGAAGGCCGCAGATCTTCTCTAATATCCTTCATTGATATCAGCGCATCTCTTCCAGGCGGCTGAAACTAGGGCAGAACGTCCTGCGGGGGGTGAGCACCGGGTCACGTTTCCCATCATGGTGTTCTCAAGGAAGATGTGAAAGAAGAAAAGGTTAGTTACAGGTTAATTAGGGCTCCATCTGGGGACCCCTGTACAGGAAGTGAGGGGGGTTTCTTCTCCGGTTAAACTGAACATTCAGCATGATTTAATGGAAAGCCCAAACCCTTGAAAAACTATTCCCCAGCATCTAAAATTAATATATTTTAAGTTTATTACTCACTCACACAAAATGCAGTAGATGCAGGTAGGATGATTTTTAATGTGAGCAATCTGTATGTATGGGGGGGGGGTGTAACATAAAAGATAGGCTCTTATTCAGGGTAAAGGTCCAGATTAATGTGGGCAATCTGCATGTACAGGGTGGGGGAAACATATAAGATAGGCTCTTAATCAGGGTGAGGGTCCGCTTTATTGTTACAGTTGATACCTCTGCAGAACTGGCATCCAACATCATCCATTATCAGGGGCTCATTGTGTAATTACCATTATGCTCACTCATAGGTTTGTGGATGGAGAGCTGTTAAAGGGCATCTACATACCTCCCAATTGTCCCTGATTTGGAGGGACTGTCCCTGTTTTGAGTCCATGTCCCCCTGCCCCTCGTTGTTCTCCTTTGTCCCTCTTTGAGGTGTAACATGCAGCAATAACAGATTCATTTGCCTATTTAAAGTGTTTGTATTGTTGTAACTGTTACATCCTCTCCTATCCATCCCTCAATGAGGTGTGTACATGACGTCTCAAACCTATTACTTATTAGGCCAGTGACTGTGGTGTCATCAGCGAACTTCAACCGGACCTTCACCCTGAATAAGAGCCTATCTTATATGTATCCCACACCCTGTACATACAGATTGCCCACATTAATCCGGACCCTCACCCTGAATAAGAGCCTATCTTATATGTATCCCACACCCTGTACATACAGATTGCCCACATTAATCCGGACCTTCACCCTGAATAAGAGCCTATCTTATATGTATCCCACACCCTGTACATACAGATTGCCCACATTAATCCGGACCTTCACCCTGAATAAGAGTCTATCTTATATGTATCCCACACCCTGTACATACAGATTGCTCACATTAATCCGGACCTTCACCCTGAATAAGAGCCTATCTTGCATGTTTCCCACACCCTGTACATACAGATTGCCCACATTAATCCGGACCTTCACCCTGAATAAGAGTCTATCTTATATGTATCCCACACCCTGTACATACAGATTGCTCACATTAATCCGGACCTTCACCCTGAATAAGAGTCTATCTTATATGTATCCCACACCCTGTACATACAGATTGCCCACATTAATCCGGACCTTCATCCTGAATAAGAGCCTATCTTATATGTTTCCCACACCCTGTACATACAGATTGCTCACATTAATCCGGACCTTCACCCTGAATAAGAGTATATCTTATATGTTTCCCCCACTGTACATACAGATTGCCCACATTAATCCGGACCTTCATCCTGAATAAGAGCCTATCTTATATGTTTCCCACACCCTGTACATACAGATTGCCCACATTAATCCGGACCTTCACTCTGAATAAGAGTCTATCTTATATGTTTCCCCCCACCCTGTACATACAGATTGCTCACATTAATCCGGACCTTCACCCTGAATAAGAGTATATCTTATATGTTTCCCGCCCTGTACATACAGATTGCCCACATTAATCCGGACCTTCATCCTGAATAAGAGCCTATCTTATATGTTTCCCACACCCTGTACATACAGATTGCCCACATTAATCCGGACCTTCACTCTGAATAAGAGTCTATCTTATATGTTTCCCCCCACCCTGTACATACAGATTGCTCACATTAATCCGGACCTTCACCCTGAATAAGAGTATATCTTATATGTTTCCCCCACTGTACATACAGATTGCCCACATTAATCCGGACCTTCACCCTGAATAAGAGCCTATCTTATATGTTTCCCCCACCCTGTACATACAGATTGCCCACATTAATCCGGACCTTCACCCTGAATAAGAGCCTATCTTATATGTTTCCCCCACCCTGTACATACATACATAAAAACTTAAAGCAGACCAACAGTCAGAAATGCTTAAACCAGGCCAACACCACAAACAGAGCTCCTATGCTTCCCTTCACAGGGCAATTTAGATTGCTGCACATAAATAATTAATTTACCTTTTTCTAACTCTAGCTGTGATAAATTTTAAAAACAAGATGGCGACTCATGCATTTGCAGGCTGTCTGCAAACAGGAAGTGCTGCTGGGCTTCCTGTTGCTGTGCATTGTCAGTTGAATTCAGACAGCAGCACGGCTGAGATGCTGGAAGAGGAAGCTCCAAAATGGCCGCTACCGTTCTTTTCCAACTGTGCCAGGCTGTTGGTCTGGTTTAAGAAATATTAGGCCCTTATTTAAGAAGGGATAGCGTCAGGTAGCGCCTGGTTAATGAGAGGTAGCGACTGGTGAACGCCGGACACGGCACGCAATTACACATTTATCAAGCAGAATCTGTTTAGCGACTGGGACAGCGCCATGTAGCGTCTGATTCATCATTTTCACAGCCGCAGCGAACAGCGCCGGCGTTCAGCCTTGCACAGCGCCAGGTATGACCTCTCGCTACCTGTCGCTCTCCCATACATTTCAATGGACGAACCTTTTCTTCTTTTTAAACTGGGTTTTCCAAAAATCACAAATAATTCTGTGACCTCTTCTGACATTGAATAAGCAGTTTTTTCACATTTTTTTCATTTTTTAAATAATTTCCTCAGAAATGACATTACAGGTCTGCCATTAAAGTGTTCATGTTACAATGTAATTCCATATGTTTTCGCTTTGTTACTAGTGGATAGATGCTGAGAAACAGACTTTAATCACACAGCCTCCTGCGCTCTGGGCTTCAAACAAGTATTTTTCAGCGCCAGAGATTTGTGAGGCTGTTTTTTTGCTGAATATGTTGTGAATGGGTCGCTATGAGCAGTCGCTAACATGCGCTCCCATACAGCGCTGTACTGGTCAAATAGCGACTCCTCACAATGTATTCAACATCACCGAACAGCGACTGAGTCGCTATAAAGTAGCGACTCACGGCCGAGCACTGCGACTACTAGCGGGCGCTCTGAAAATGCCGCTACAGACGCTCATCTGTTGCTACCTGGCGTTAGTGATGAATCAGCCTGTTTTAGATGCTGGGGAAAGTCTTTTATGTGTTTGGGCTTTTCATGAAATGATGCTGAAGGTCCAGTTTCAGGATCCTGACCTTCGATGTGCACAGTAAATCCTACTGTGCACATCGAAGGTCAGGATCCTGAAACTGGACCTTCAGCATAGAAAAAAAAAAGACCTCGTCATCATCAAATTGATGAACATTGATTCATTAAAGTGAACCAAAACCCACCCACCTATAAGATTCCCCCCCCCCAGGCATCCAGAATCGGGATGCCCACTGTGTGAAACCCCCCAGGTCACCTGAAAACTCACCCCCTACCCCGTCCAATGTACAAAAAAGATGCAGCTGAGGCGGCGAGCTCCAACCGTCACCAATAAGGGAGCACTACCAAACATTCAATTAATCAACAACAGACGATTAAAAACAACTGCTGCCGGGCAGGCTGATTCATTACTAACGCCAGGTAGCGACAGATGAGCGTCTGCAGAGCGGATTTCAGAGCGCCCGCTAGTAGTCGCTGTGGTGCGCTAGTTCAGAGCGCCTCAGTCGCTGTGCAGCATTGATAATACCTTCTGGGAAGTCGCTATATACGCAGTACAGCGCTGTATGCGAGCGAATGTTAGCTACTGGTCAGTGCGACCGACTCACACCATAATCATCAAAAAAACAGCCCCACACACCTCCGGCGCTCAAAAATGCTTCACTGTAGCCCAGAGCGCCGGAGGCTATGTGATTAGGCTGTTTTAGAACATGTATCCACCAGTAACAAAGCAAAAACATGTGGAATGACATTGTTATTACATTGTGACATGAACACATTAATGCCAGACCTGTCATGTCAATTCTGCATAAATATATAAAAAAAGAAAAAAGTAGCAAAAATTGCTTTTTCTAGGCCAGGAGAGATCCCAACATTATTTGAGGATAAAATAAAAATAATAATAATAAAAGCCCCCTGTTTAAAAGTCAAAGAACGTCCATTGAAATGTATGGGAGAGCGCCAGGTAGCGACAGGTAAGACGTGGCGCTCTGCAAGGCCGGCGCTGTACGCTGAGGCTGGGATAATGATGAATCAGACGCTACATGGCGTTGTTACAGTCGCTCACCAAATTCTGCTTGATAAATGTGTAATTGCTGCAGTGTCCGGCGTTCACCTGACGCTACCTGGCGCTACCTGTCATTTACAAGGCACTGCCTGGCGCTATCCCTTCATGAATAAGGTCCTCAATCTCATCCAAAACCCTGGGTTGTCGTCTACTTTAAAGTGGACCAACACCCAGGATTTTGACTATCCTGGGTTTTGGTCCACTTCGGTGGGGCACCCCGCTGTGTGCAACCCCACAGAAAGCCCCAACAACTCACCTTTCCCCGCTCCCACAGCTGCCAATCGCCGCCGACGGACAAGCGGGAGGCAGCAACGGACAAGAGAGCGCGCCCGCCGCCGCCTCCCGCGCGTCACTCTTACAGGGCGCGCCCGCGCCTGCCATTCCCAAACGGCCGGCGCGGGTGCGTGTCCTGCTAGAGGGACGCGCGGGAAACGGCGGCGGCCGCCGCTGGATCGAGGAGCAGGTAGGGATTTAGGGGTTGCCGCGCAGGGATCGGGGTGCCCCGCAGTCAGGGGACTGATCGGTCCAGGAATCTTATAGATTCCCGGGCCGATCAGTGGAGGGTGTTGGTCCACTTTAAAAAGGGGAACCACCCCCGCAGTTCTGGGGTGGGCCCCTGTTCCTTCCCCGGCCCTCCCCCGCCACCCCGCCGACAGCGGAGCCTGTGGACGCGGCGCGCTCTCTCCTACCCCCCCTCCCCGTCTTCCCCGTCTTCCCACCATCTCCGTTTCCCCCCCTTTTTTTTCCCCCTTTCTTTTCTTCTCCCTCTATGTCTTTCACCTTGCGTTCCTATCCCTCTTTTTCCTTCTTTCGTCCCTCTACAAATTCCGGTGGGCCAGGCCTGGATGCGGAGACGCCCCTGACCGATCCCTATACTAAGAAAAGACCAGAACCCAACTCAAAAAAAATTAAACAGCCCATCAGGCCCCCCGACACACAGATAGGTGCCAGGCTGGAGGCCGAATAACTAGTAAGGCGAATAGAACCCAAAACTGCTATAGAGGTGGATTGGTGTGGGAGAGCCGAGTGGTTTCTTCGGGACTCCACACAACGCTCAGATACCGGGGCAACGCCAAAGAAGAAGAATCATAACTACATCCAGAGAGCGAGAGAGGCCGCATGGGGGGAGGGGGTTGATGCATCGGGTTGTGTAACAATTCTGACCTGACCCATATGCTGGATTGTATTCTTTCTGTACTGTTTTATTCTCGACTTTCTGCTTGTATTGCTTTAAAAACTAAATAAAGAAAAAAAAAAGAACCAAGCAGCCAGAAACAACTACAACAGCTACATGCAACGACCAGTATAAAACAATGCAACAGTGACACCTACAGGCTAAACGCCTAATAACACATCACACATGGACCTTTTTGTTTTTCTATGACCATCGTGCGACCAGGCGAGTAACTATAGGACCAGGGGGTTACAGGGCCCCATCATTGTTCCTTTTATTCTATGACCATGGTGCGACCAGGCGAGTAACTATAGGACCAGGAGGTTACGGGGCCCCATCAATGTTCCTTTTATTCTATGACCATGGTGTGCGACCAGGGGAGTAACTATAGGACCAGGGGGTTACGGGGCCCCATCATTGTTCCTTTTATTCTATGACCATGGTGTGCGTCCAGGGGAGTAACTATAGGACCAGGAGGTTACGGGGCCCCATCATTTTTCCTTTTATTCTATGACCATTGTGCGACCAGGCGAGTAACTATAGGACCAGGAGGTTACAGGGCCCCATCATTGTTTCCTTTTATTCTATGACCATGGTGCGACCAGGCGAGTAACTCTAGGACCAGGGGGTTACAGGGCCCCATCAATGTTCCTTTTATTCTATGACCATGGTGCGACATGGGGAGTAACTATAGGACCAGGAGGTTACAGGGCCCCATCATTGTTTCCTTTTATTCTATGACCATGGTGCGACCAGGCGAGTAACTCTAGGACCAGGGGGTTACAGGGCCCCATCAATGTTCCTTTTATTCTATGACCATGGTGCAACTAGGGGAGTAACTATAGGACCAGGAGGTTACAGGGCCCCATCATTGTTCCTTTTATTCTATGACCATGGTGCGACATGGGGAGTAACTATAGGACCAGGAGGTTATGGGGCCCCATCAATGTTCCTTTTATTCTATGACCATGGTGCGACATGGGGAGTAACTATAGGACCAGGAGGTTATGGGGCCCCATCATTGTTCCTTTTATTCTATGACCAGGGGAGTAACTATAGGACCAGGAGGTTATGGGGCCCCATCATTGTTCCTTTTATTCTATGACCATGGTGCGACCAGGGGAGTAACTATAGGACCAGGAGGTTATGGGGCCCCATCATTGTTTCCTTTTATTCTATGACCATGGTGCGACCAGGGGAGTAACTATAGGACCAGGAGGTTACGGGGCCCCATCATTGTTCCTTTTATTCTATGACCATGGTGCAACTAGGGGAGTAACTATAGGACCAGGAGGTTACGGGGCCCCATCATTGTTCCTTTTATTCTATGACCATGGTGCGACCAGGGGAGTAACTATAGGACCAGGAGGTTACGGGGCCCCATCATTGTTCCTTTTATTCTATGACCATGGTGCAACTAGGGGAGTAACTATAGGACCAGGAGGTTATGGGGCCCCATAATTGTTCCTTTTATTCTATGACCATGGTGCGACCAGGGGAGTAACTATAGGACCAGGAGGTTATGGTTCATTGTTGCTCCGTCTCCTTATTTATCTTATTTGTGCTCACTAGAGAAAGGAAACACCATTCGTCTCTGCTGTTTCAGTCTTTAGTTTTGTTATTTATTCATTAAGTTATTGGGGTAATATTATATATTACTTCAGTCTCATTGTGTTGTAGCTGAAGGCTGAGTCCAAAGGATCATTTCTTCTAGCGAGCGCAACGGGCTCCAGTATCTTCCCGCTACAATACCAAAGCTTCAGTACCATCATTTTAGGAGAGGCCATATTCACCCCTGCCCATGAGCTTTCCTTTACTGTTACCTATAGCAATGTTATAGCCTCCTTAAAGTGGACCAAAACCCAGGATTTTGACTATCTTGGGTATTTTTCAAAACCCAGGTGAGTATAAGTGTCTCCTCCTCTCACTCTCCAGTATGCGTATATGGAGTTTAATATTACACAATATTAAAGTGGAACATAACCCAGGATTTTGACTATCCTGGGTCTTGGTCCTTGCCCCCGGAGCAACCCGATCGGGGATGCCCCACTGTGTGAAACCCCCCAGATCGCCAAACTTACCTCTTCCCAGTCCTACGGCACATGTGCGGCCACTCGTCCAATCAGCGCGCTCGGAGCCACTGACGTCACATCGTCTAAGCCTTTGACAAAGGCCAGCGGCTCAGAGCGCACTGATTGGATGAGCTGCTGAGCATGCACCATAGGACCGGGAAGAGGTGAGTTGTAATCGGCGATCTGGGGGGCTTCACACAGTGGGGCATCCCGATTTTGGATGATCCCAGGGGGGAGGGAATTAATCGGCCTGCAAATTTTATAGGGGTTTGGTCCACTTTAACTGTCTGAGAAGCACCTCGGGGGCAAGGCTAAGCAGCTCAGGTAGATTTTTGGCCCGGCCCTGGCTTCAGTTTTATCTGTTGCCAGGTAATGGAGCAAAGGACTGGAGGGCGATTGGTGGCTATAGGGAAGGCAATAAGGACTGGGGGCCGATTGGTGGCTATAGGGAAGACAATAAGGACTGGAGGAGGATTGGTGGTTATATAGAAGGCAATAAGGACTGGAGGGTTATTGGTGGCTATAGGGAAGGCAATAAGGACTGGAGGGCGATTGGTGGCTATAGGGAAGGCAATAAGTACAGGAGGGTGATTGGTGGCTATAGGGAAGGCAATAAGGACTGGAGGGTGATTGGTGGCTATAGGGAAGGCAATAAGGACTGGAGGATGATTGGTGGCTATAGGGAAGGCAATAAGGACTGGGGGATGATTGGTGGCTATAGGGAAGGCAATAAGGACTGGAGGGTGATTGGTGGCTATAGGGAAGGCCATAAGTACTGGAGGGTGATTGGTGGCTATAGGGAAGGCAATAAGGAATGGAGGGTGATTGGTGGCTATAGGGAAGGCAACAAGGACTGGAGGGCAATTGGTGGCTATAAGGAAGGCAATAAGTACTGGAGGGTGATTGGTGGCTATAGGGAAGGCAATAAGGACTGGAAGGCGATTGGTGGCTATAGGGAAGGCAATAAGTAATGGAGGGTGATTGGTGGCTATAGGGAAGGCAATAAGGACTGGAAGGCGATTGGTGGCTATAGGGAAGGCAATAAGTAATGGAGGGTGATTGGTGGCTATAGGGAAGGCAATAAGGACTGGAAGGCGATTGGTGGCTATAGGG
Source organism: Gastrophryne carolinensis (assembly GCA_027917425.1). Classification (NCBI taxonomy): domain Eukaryota; kingdom Metazoa; phylum Chordata; class Amphibia; order Anura; family Microhylidae; genus Gastrophryne; species Gastrophryne carolinensis. The sequence goes on along the minus strand of CM051242.1, from coordinate 13,163,816 downwards.
AAGGCAATAAGTAATGGAGGATGATTGGTGGCTATAGGGAAGGCAATAAGGACTGGAGGGTGATTGGTGGCTATAGGGAAGGCAATAAGGACTGGGGGCCGATTGGTGGCTATAGGGAAGGCAATAAGGACTGGAGGAGGATTGGTGGTTATATAGAAGGCAATAAGGACTGGAGGGTTATTGGTGGCTATAGGGAAGGAAATAAGGACTGGAGGGTGATTGGTGGCTATAGGGAAGGCAATAAGGACTGGGGGGCGATTGGTGGCTATAGGGAAGGCAATAAGGACTGGAGGAGGATTGGTGGTTATATAGAAGGCAATAAGGACTGGAGGGTTATTGGTGGCTATAGGGAAGGAAATAAGGACTGGAGGGTGATTGGTGGCTATAGGGAAGGCAATAAGGACTGGGGGGCGATTGGTGGCTACAAGGAAGGCAATAAGGACTGGAGGGCGATTGGTGGCTATAGGGAAGGCAATAAGGACTGGAGGGCGATTGGTGGCTATAGGGAAGGCAATAAGTACTGGAGGGTGATTGGTGGCTATAGGGAAGGCAATAAGGACTGGAGGGCGATTGGTGGCTATAAGGAAGGCAATAAGGACTGGGGGCCGATTGGTGGCTATAGGGAAGGCAATAAGGACTGGAGGAGGATTGGTGGTTATATAGAAGGCAATAAGGACTGGAGGGTTATTGGTGGCTATAGGGAAGGAAATAAGGACTGGAGGGTGATTGGTGGCTATAGGGAAGGCAATAAGGACTGGGGGGCGATTGGTGGCTACAAGGAAGGCAATAAGGACTGGAGGGCGATTGGTGGCTATAAGGAAGGCAATAAGGACTGGAAGGCGATTGGTGGCTATAGGGAAGGCAATAAGGACTGGAGGATGATTGTTGGCTATAGGGAAGGCAATAAGGACTGGGGGGGCGATTGGTGGCTATAAGGAAGGCAATAAGTACTTGAGGGTGATTGGTGGCTATAGGGAAGGCAATAAGGACTGGAGGGCGATTGGTGGCTTTAGGGAAGACAATAAGGACTGGAGGGCGATTGGTGGCTATAGGGAAGGCAATAAGTACAGGAGGGTGATTGGTGGCTATAGGGAAGGCAATAAGGACTGGAGGGTGATTGGTGGCTATAGGGAAGGCAATAAGGACTGGAGGGTGATTGGTGGCTATAGGGAAGGCAATAAGGACTGGGGGATGATTGGTGGCTATAGGGAAGGCCATAAGTACTGGAGGGTGATTGGTGGCTATAGGGAAGGCAATAAGGAATGGAGGGTGATTGGTGGCTATAGGGAAGGCAACAAGGACTGGAGGGCAATTGGTGGCTATAAGGAAGGCAATAAGTACTGGAGGGCGATTGGTGGCTATAAGGAAGGCAATAAGGACTGGGGGCCGATTGGTGGCTATAGGGAAGGCAATAAGGACTGGAGGAGGATTGGTGGTTATATAGAAGGCAATAAGGACTGGAGGGTTATTGGTGGCTATAGGGAAGGAAATAAGGACTGGAGGGTGATTGGTGGCTATAGGGAAGGCAATAAGGACTGGAGGGCGATTGGTGGCTATAAGGAAGGCAATAAGGACTGGAAGGCGATTGGTGGCTATAGGGAAGGCAATAAGGACTGGAGGATGATTGTTGGCTATAGGGAAGGCAATAAGGACTGGGGGGGCGATTGGTGGCTATAAGGAAGGCAATAAGTACTGGAGGGTGATTGGTGGCTATAGGGAAGGCAATAAGGACTGGAGGGCGATTGGTGGCTATAGGGAAGGCAATAAGGACTGGAGGGTGATTGGTGGCTATAGGGAAGGCAATAAGGACTGGAGGGTGATTGGTGGCTATAGGGAAGGCAATAAGGACTGGGGGATGATTGGTGGCTATAGGGAAGGCCATAAGTACTGGAGGGTGATTGGTGGCTATAGGGAAGGCAATAAGGAATGGAGGGTGATTGGTGGCTATAGGGAAGGCAACAAGGACTGGAGGGCAATTGGTGGCTATAAGGAAGGCAATAAGTACTGGAGGGTGATTGGTGGCTATAGGGAAGGCAATAAGGACTGGAAGGCGATTGGTGGCTATAGGGAAGGCAATAAGTAATGGAGGGTGATTGGTGGCTATAGGGAAGGCAATAAGGACTGGAAGGCGATTGGTGGCTATAGGGAAGGCAATAAGTAATGGAGGGTGATTGGTGGCTATAGGGAAGGCAATAAGGACTGGAAGGCGATTGGTGGCTATAGGGAAGGCAATAAGTAATGGAGGATGATTGGTGGCTATAGGGAAGGCAATAAGGACTGGAGGATGATTGGTGGCTATAGGGAAGGCAGTAAGTACTGGAGGGTGATCAGCAGCAGAAGATGACCCATTTGTGGCAGCAGAATAAAAAGAGGACTTCAGGTGACACATTACTTTGGGGCCCACTAAGACTCTCTTGCCCAAGGGCCCCCACAAACCTGGAGCCGGCCCTGGGCGGCAGGGTACAGTAACAGTAGAGTTTTTATTTGGCGCCATGCCCTAATGTTCTCTCTCTGTCCTCTTGTCTCTGCAGGCTTTCCTCCGTGCCGAGCATCTCCAGGTCCTGGCCAGTGAGGGGCCCGGGGTCCCTGTGACCTGCTGCAATGGGTGGGTTGTGATCACTGGTAAGAGGTTGCTGTGTGAGCTGTGCTGTATCTCCTGCGCCTGGCTGTCTGTATACTGATCTCTCTCCTGTCTGCTTTGCTGTTCTCTCTGTGCCGCTGTCGGGGGGCGCCCTTCCATCAGGTAATGAGGAGCACTGGGGTCAGCCCACCCTGGAGATGCTGAAGAGAAGGGACATTCTGGCCATTGTACTGATCGTTCTGCCCTGGACTTTGCTCATCACAGTATGGCACCACAGCACTCTGTCCCCGCTGCTCACCGCACACAAGGGTGAGGAGACTCTGTGACCCCCATTTGCCCTGTCCTGTCACCAACCACCATGATCATCACCCACCCGCCATCCTTCCCTCATCTACTCACATCATTTTATTGGATAGAATGCCGGCCATGTTTGTTCTCTAGATACCACCACAAAGTTATGACCAGGGCTGTATTTACCATTAGGCAACCCTAGGCACATGCCTAGGGTGGCAACCTGGAAGGAGGGGGAGAACACAGTGGTTTTGGATGCCCCCAGGGGTGAGGTTATTAATCGGCCTGCAAATCTTATAGGGTTTTGGTCCACTTTAACTGTCCGAGAAGCACCTCGGGGGCAAGGCTGAGCAGCTCATGGGCTGGGGAGGGACTAGGTAGATTTTTGGCCCGTCCCCGGCTTCAGTCTTATCTGACTGGTGCCAGGTAATGGAGCAAAGGACTGGAGGGCGATTGGTGGCTATAGGGAAGGCAATAAGGACTGGAGGGTGATTGGTGGCTATAGGGAAGGCAATAAGGACTGGAGGGTGATTGGTGGCTATAGGGAAGGCAATAAGGACTGGAGGGTGATTGGTGGCTATAGGGAAGGCAATAAGGACTAGAGGATGATTGGTGGCTATAGGGAAGGCAATAAGGACTAGAGGGTGATTGGTGGCTATAGGGAAGGCAATAAGGACTGGAGGGTGATTGGTGGCTATAGGGAAGGCAATAAGGACTGGAGGGTGATTGGTGGCTATAGGGAAGGCAATAAGGACTGGAGGGTGATTGGTGGCTATAGGGAAGGCAATAAGGACTGGAGGGTGATTGGTGGCTATAGGAAAGGCAATAAGGACTAGAGGATGATTGGTGGCTATAGGGAAGGCAATAAGGACTAGAGGGTGATTGGTGGCTATAGGGAAGGCAATAAGGACTGGAGGGTGATTGGTGGCTATATGGAAGGCAATAAGGACTGGAGGGCGATTGGTGGCTATAGGAAAGGCAATAAGGACTGGAGGGTGATTGGTGGCTATAGGAAAGGCAATAAGGACTAGAGGATGATTGGTGGCTATAGGGAAGGCAATAGTGACTGGAGGACGATTGGTGGCTATAGGGAAGGCAATAAGGATTGGAGGGCGATTGGTGGCTATAGGAAAGGCAATAAGGACTGGAGGGTGATTGGTGGCTATAGGGAAGGCAATAAGGACTGGAGGGTGATTGGTGGCTATAGGGAAGGCAATAAGGACTGGAGGATGATTGGTGGCTATAGGGAAGGCAATAAGGACTGGAGGATGATTGGTGGCTATAGGGAAGGCAATAAGGATTGGAGGGCAATTGGTGGCTATAGGGAAGGCAATAAGGATTGGAGGGCGATTGGTGGCTATAGGGAAGGCAATAAGGATTGGAGGGCGATTGGTGGCTATAGGAAAGGCAATAAGGACTGGAGGATGATTGGTGGCTATAGGAAAGGCAATAAGGACTGGAGGGTGATTGGTGGCTATAGGAAAGGCAATAAGGACTGGAGGGTGATTGGTGGCTATAGGGAAGGCAATAAGGACTGGAGGGTGATTGGTGGCTATAGGGAAGGCAATAAGGATTGGAGGGCGATTGGTGGCTATAGGAAAGGCAATAAGGACTAGAGGATGATTGGTGGCTATAGGGAAGGCAATACGGACTGGAGGGTGATTGGTGGCTATAGGGAAGGCAATAAGGACTGGAGGGTGATTGGTGGCTATAGGGAAGGCAATAAGGACTGGAGGGTGATTGGTGGCTATAGGGAAGGCAATAAGGACTGGAGGGTGATTGGTGGCTATAGGGAAGGCAATAAGGACTGGGGGGCGATTGGTGGCTATAGGGAAAGCAATAAGGACTGGAGGGCGATTGGTGGCTATAGGGAAGGCAATAAGGACTGGAGGGTGATTGGTGGCTATAGGGAAGGCAATAAGGACTGGAGGATGATTGGTGGCTATAGGGAAGGCAATAAGGACTGGAGGATGATTGGTGGCTATAGGGAAGGCAATAAGGATTGGAGGGTGATTGGTGGCTATAGGGAAGGCAATAAGGATTGGAGGGTGATTGGTGGCTATAGGGAAGGCAATAAGGATTGGAGGGCGATTGGTGGCTATAGGAAAGGCAATAAGGACTAGAGGATGATTGGTGGCTATAGGGAAGGCAATAAGCACTAGAGGATGATTGGTGACTATAGGGAAGGCAATAAGGACTGGAGGGTGATTGGTGGCTATAGGGAAGGCAATAAGGACTGGAGGGTGATTGGTGGCTATAGGGAAGGCAATAAGGACTGGAGGGTGATTGGTGGCTATAGGGAAGGCAATAAGGACTGGAGGGTGATTGGTGGCTATAGGAAAGGCAATAAGGACTGGAGGATGATTGGTGGCTATAGGGAAGGCAATAAGGACTGGAGGGTGATTGGTGGCTATAGGGAAGGCAATAAGGACTGGAGGATGATTGGTGGCTATAGGGAAGGCAATAAGGACTGGAGGGTGATTGGTGGCTATAGGGAAGGCAATAAGGATTGGAGGGCGATTGGTGGCTATAGGAAAGGCAATAAGGACTAGAGGATGATTGGTGGCTATAGGGAAGGCAATAAGCACTAGAGGATGATTGGTGACTATAGGGAAGGCAATAAGGACTGGAGGGTGATTGGTGGCTATAGGGAAGGCAATAAGGACTGGAGGGTGATTGGTGGCTATAGGGAAGGCAATAAGGACTGGAGGGTGATTGGTGGCTATAGGGAAGGCAATAAGGACTGGAGGGTGATTGGTGGCTATAGGGAAGGCAATAAGGACTGGAGGGTGATTGGTGGCTATAGGGAAGGCAATAAGGATTGGAGGGTGATTGGTGGCTATAGGGAAGGCAATAAGGACAGGAGGGTGATTGGTGGCTATAGGGAAGGCAATAAGGACTGGAGGGTGATTGGTGGCTATAGGGAAGGCAATAAGGACTGGAGGGCAATTGGTGGCTATAGGGAAAGCAATAAGGACTGGAGGGCGATTGGTGGCTATAGGGAAGGCAATGCCGGACATGTTTGTTCTCTAGATACCACCAAAAAGTTATGACCAGGGCTGCCCTTACTACTGTAGTAGAGAAAAGAAATTAAAATACATATAGCCAGAACATTAATGCCTCCTATCAAATTTCCCCCTTTGTGCCCTCTAGCCCATTGCACCCCTACACACTTTTTTTATATGCACCGTGACCTAAAAGGGGGCGAAAGCACTTAAAGTGCCTAGGGCACCATGAACACCAAATACAGCCCTGGTTATGACCCCGTTACCTGTCCTCTTATTAATACACAAACCATTATAGGATCCGTCCCCCAACCCCCTCATTTCAGCCATGCTCCACCTGTAAATCCATATCCCGATGCCACTTACCCTCTACTGTGTCCTTCCATCTGCCTCTATTACTGTTACCTTTGCTTCATGTATCTGCTTCTGATTGAGGATATTAATTAATGCATTGTTGGGGCTATATTCGGGGCTACAGACCCTGCTAAGGGCAAATTCAACATTAGGTCACCTAATATAGAGGGGGTATCCTAATATAGTGGTACAGGCGGGGTCGGGATTTACCATGAGGCCACAGCAGGCACGTGCCTATAGGCCCCAAGGCTGGATGGTCACCTAATATACAGGGGTTATCTCAATATACTGGTACAGGCCAGGCTGGATTTACCATGAGGCCACAGCAGGTACATGCCTATAGGCCCCAAGGCTGGATAGTCACCTAATATAGAGGGGTTATCTCAATATACTGGTACAGGCTGTGCTGGATTTACCATGAGGCCACAGCAGGCCCGTGCCTATAGGCCCCAAGGCTGGATGGCCACCTAATATAGAGGGGTTATCACAATATACTGGTACAGGCCGGGCTGGATTTACCATGAGGCCACAGCAGGTACGTGCCTATAGGCCCCAAGGCTGGATGGTCACCTAATATAGAGGGGTTATCTCAATATACTGGTAGAGGCCAGGTTGGGATTTACCATGAGGCCACAGCAGGCACGTGCCTATAGGCCCCAAGGCTGGATGGTCACCTAATATAGAGGGGTTATCTCAATATACTGGTACAGGCCGGGCTGGATTTACCATGAGGCCACAGTAGGCACGTGCCTATAGGCCCCAAGGCTGGATGGTCACCTAATATAGAGGGGTTATCTCAATATACTGGTAGAGGCCAGGTCGGGATTTACCATGAGGCCACAGCAGGCACGTGCCTATAGGCCCCAAGGCTGGATGGTCACCTAATATAGAGGGGTTATCTCAATATACTGGTAGAGGCCAGGTCGGGATTTACCATGAGGCCACAGCAGGCACGTGCCTATAGGCACTAAGGCTGGATGGTCACCTAATATAGAGGGGTTATCACAATATACTGGTACAGGCCGGGCTGGATTTACCATGAGGCCACAGCAGGTACGTGCCTATAGGCCCCAAGGCTGGATGGTCACCTAATATAGAGGGGTTATCTCAATATACTGGTACAGGCCAGGCTGGATTTACCATGAGGCCACAGCAGGCACGTGCCTATAGGCCCCAAGGCTGGATGGTCACCTAATATAGAGGGGTTATCTCAATATAATGGTACAAGCCGGGCTGGGATTTACCATGACAGGGAGTTAGAAGAAGCTTTACATTGGGAGCTGGAACTGAGAGGGGATCTCCAGGGTTAAATATGGAGGTTCTCTGCATTATCTTATAGATTCCCAGGACGATCACACTGGGTTTTGGTCCACTTTAAGCAAGCCCCGCTTAGGATTATGCCTAGATGTCTCATCTCTTGCAACTGCAGACAGTTGCCATTGCTTTTTAGGCTTAGACTCTGCTGCCACCTACTGGTCAAAACTGAGATTCCAGCACTTTATAGTCACAGAGGGGACAAGTTTCTTAGGGAGAGACAACTATTAGGAGTCATTGGCCTCAATAAGAGTGTAAAAAAAATTCTCATGGTAGTAAAAAACTCAATTAATGAGAAAAAAGCCTGAGAATGTAATTGTTACTGAATCATCAGATAAAAAGACAAAGAAAGTCAATGGCAGCTTTTACTACAGTGTAGAAAGAAGTGAACAGTTTTATACTTTGCTTAGGAGTAAAAAAAAGCTGCCATTGACTTTCATTGTGATGCTCTTGTATAGCAGCCGCAAGCCTGTAAGCTAATGTAACACAGCTGGCTGGCTTTTTACAATGTAAGAGCATGGCCCATCCTGCTTGTTACATTGTACAGCACAAGAAAAAGATGCAGCAGCCCGAGCTTTTAAACTCCCAGCCTGAGTTTTATCACTCTCAGCACTGCTGCCTCTGTATTAGAAGACTAAAGCACCACAGGCTCTTTCTGGGGGCTTGAGATAAGGCAAAGGGACATGATTTTCATGGCTCCGCCTCCTAAGAATCATGGGGAAATCCTGTTATTCTGGGTCTGGATGGGACATGTAAATAATTTCTGTTTTATGATGGCGCTCTTTAAAAGGGACTTGGGCCGGCAAAGGGTTACCTAAGTGTGGTTACTCGTTATCTCATGTTTGTGTCAGGGGCTGTGTTTCTAATCACCAATCAGTTTCTAATCAGTCGCTGCTTGAAGTTTCATTTAAACTGGACCAAAGCCCAGGATTTTGACTATCCTGGGTTTTGGTCCTTTCCCTGGGTGCCCCCCGATAGGGGTGGGTGAAACCCCCCAGGACGCCGAGACCAGCTCACCTCTTCCCGGTCCCACAGCGCATCTAAGAGCAGCGGCTCTGACGGCCGCATCCTCCGCTTCCCTCTAACAGGGAGCATGCCCGTGCCGGCCATTCACAAATGCCTGGCGTGCGGCCTGCTAGAGGGGGAGCGGGATGCGGCCGCTGCTCTTAGACGCACTGTGGGACCGCGTAACGAGGTAAGTAATTGGGTCGATCTGGGAGGGTTTCACACGGTTTCGGATGCCCCGGGGAGGGGGAATCGATCAGCGCTGGAATCTTATAGATTCCCGAGCAGATTGAGCTGGGTTTTGGTTCAATTTAAAGCAGAACCCCCTCCCCCCCCCACTCTGGCTGGCCCTGGAATCTAAAAGATTTCAGGGCTGGCCACTGGCCTTCCCCGGGAGCATCACAAATCAGGGTACCCGGCTGTGTAAAACTCCACTGGTGCGCCACAGAACTCACCTGGTTCCTGGCTAACTTGGCGATGTAAACATCTGGCAGCCGCATCCCCGCTTCTTTGGGGGTGCGCTACTGGGGATATGACCGCTCGTGCACCCAATTGCCAACTAGAGCCGTTTGCCGAGCATTATATCTGTATGGCAGACGACTGTGATTGGACAAGAGCCTGCTCATGCACTTTAGGACTTGGGGAAAATTTAGTTTGTATTGGTGTTCTGGGGGTTTCCCACAGCGGAGCAATGGCACAAAACCCAGGATCAAAACTTCGGTTTCGTTTCGCTTTAATTCAGCAATAAGTTCCTCCCGACTCCTGACCGCACTGTGTAGGGTGACGCCGAACAACACTCAGAAAGCCTGAAGACAAAGGCATTTCAGTGAAGGACCCAGGAGCAGTGCAGTCTTGACTTTAAAATAGAAAACGTCGACAGTGATTGATTAGGAACACAGCCCCTGACACAAACATGAGATAACAAGTAAGCACACTTAAACTGGACCTTCACCCTGAATAAGAGCCTATCTTATATGTTTCCCACACCCTGTACATACAGATTGCCCACATTAATCCAGACCTTCACCCTGAATAAGAGCCTATCTTGTATGTTTCCCACACCCTGTACATACAGATTGCCCACATTAATCCAGACCTTCACTCTGAATAAGAGCCTATCTTGTATGTTTCCCACACCCTGTACATACAGATTGCCCACATTAATCCAGACCTTCACTCTGAATAAGAGCCTATCTTGTATGTTTCCCACACCCTGTACATACAGATTGCCCACATTAATCCAGACCTTCACCCTGAATAAGAGCCTATCTTGTATGTTTCCCCCACCCTGTACATACAGATTGCTCACATTAATCTGGACCTTCACCCTGAATAAGAGCCTATCTTGTATGTTTCCCCCACCCTGTACATACAGATTGCCCACATTAATCCGGACCTTCACCCTGAATAAGAGCCTGTCTTATATGTTTCCCGCACCCTGTATATACAGATTGCCCACATTAATCCGGACCTTCACCCTGAATAAGAGCCTATATTGTATGTTTCCCCCACCTTGTACATACAGGTTGCTCACATCAAAAATCATCCTACCTGCATCTACTGCCTTTTTTGAGCCTTTAAACATCCAAGATGGCGACCCATGGAGTATCAGGCTGCCTGCAAACAGGAAGTGTCTTCTGACTGTGTCGCTCTGCATTCTGGGATTGCTGACCTTTTCCTAACCTTAGCTCTGCTCTGTCTGTGCAAAGCACAGCTATAACCTGCCCCCCTGTACTTTTGCCTCCTCTCATCAGTATGTGATGTTTCTGAGTCAAGATGGCGCCACCCGTATCCTAGAGTCCTGAACAGAGTTGCAGCCCAGTGGGGGAAAGAATAATAAGTAAGCGACTAAAGACGTTAAATCTATTAATTTTAGATGCTGGGGAATCGTTTTTTAAGGGTTTGGCCTTTTCATTAAATCACGCTGAAGGTCCGGTTTAAAAAAAGAAAACGTCAGCCAGTGATTTGATTAAGAACACAGCCCCTGACACAAACACGAGATAACAAGTAAGCACACGTAATAAACCCTTTGCCTGGACATTATTCATTTACTTAGAGTCAGAAACTCCACCTCCTTTAAGAGAGGTTAGTGTGGGGGGGACTTACCAGGAACAGCTTAGGTTACATAGTTAATACTCCAAGTATTGTTAATACATCAAGTTCAACCAAGGGTGTTGGGGTGTGGGAAGTTATTTTTTATTTTATAGGGTAAGCTATTTATTTTATTTTTTGTTTTATTTTTTTTTAGTGATACCAGCAAATAGTAACAGTTAATGTTATTTTCTTCTAAATAAGAATCTAATCCTTTTTTGAAGCAGCGATTGATGCTGTGACAAGCTTCTGTGGCAGAATATTCCATAGATTCATAGTTCTTATGGTAAAAAATGATTGTCACCTTCGGAGACTAAATTTCTTTTTTTCCAATCGAAGTCTGTGCCCCCTTGTCTTTAGAGAGGATTTTACCTGAAATAGTGTTCCCCCATATTTTTTGTATGGGCCATTTATATATTTATAATAATAATAAGTTAATCATGTCCCCCCTCAATCGCCTCCTCTCAAGACCAAACAGATTTAAATTCTCGTAATCTTTCCTTTGGAGTAACTGCTTTTTTCTCTGTTGCAGAGGACGGGATTGATGGCCGGAGGGATGCCGGCCCTGGCTCCGATTCCAGGGAGTACTGTTCCTCAGAGAGGGACATAGTAGAAGTGGTCCGGACTGAATATGTATATACACGGCCCCCGCCTTGGATGGGGAACCTCGCCACCATCCACGTCATCACCCCGACCTACAGCCGACCCGTGCAGAAGGCCGAACTGACCCGTCTGTCCAACACCCTGCTGCATGTCCCCAACCTGCACTGGATCTTGGTGGAGGACGCGCAGCGCCGCACGCCCCTGGTCACCCGGATGCTGCAGGAGTCCGGCCTCAATTACACCCACCTCAACGTGGAGACGCCCCGTAACTATAAACTGAGAGGCGACACCAGGGACCCCAGAATACCCCGGGGCACTATGCAGAGGAACCTGGCCCTGCGCTGGCTCCGAGAGACATTCCACAAGAATAGCACCCTGCCCGGAGTGGTCTATTTTGCAGATGATGACAACACCTACAGCCTGGACCTGTTCGAGGAGGTAAGTCCTGAGCCTGTATCTGCCCCATGTACAGGAACCCCAAATGGCAATGGGTGGATATTATTTGAGACAATCAATAAGAATAGGGTCAAAGCACAACCTCTAGGTATCAACAGCAGAATGCATGACATAGAGAAATATAGATAGCGGGTTATTAAAACAGACCCAAAATAACCGGATTTCCCCAATGATTCTTAGGAGGCGGAGCCATGCAAATCATGTCCCTTTGCCTTATCTCAAGAAAGAGCCTGCGGTGCTTTAGTCTTCTAATACAGAGACAGCAGTGCTGAGAGTGATAAAACTCAGGCTGGGAGTTTAAAAACTCGGGCTGCTGCATCTTTTCCTTGTGCTGTACAATGCAACAAGCAGGGTGGGTCATGCTCTTACATTGTAAAAAGCCAGCCAGCTGTGTTACTTTGTTAACAGCCGGGCTTGTGGCTGCTTTACAAGAGCAGGACCATGCTGAGTATACATTATATAGCAGCCACAACCTGATATATGAATGTAAAGAGCCGACAACTAACTATAGAAATATAGATAAGGGGTTATTTAAGAAAGGATAACGCCAGGTGTGACAATTGCACGGGTTGATTAGACCTATTGATCGTTAATCTGATCAAACCAGCCAATCGTACCCCACGTGTGTCACCGCAACATTAGACGTAGTTCAATTGGCAACACACGTGGCTATACAAGGCGAAAAAAGTGGCGTATTCTCCATTATCTAAGCCACACATAACACCGATTGAACGAATCGATCGACCCACAACCACTTCCAGGCAGAGGGTGATCGAGCGTCCTAGGCAAGTAATGTAGCCAGGCTCTTCAGTACTAGTGTGAGCTTTTTAGATCCTTAATTCAGAGCATCAGTGACCCTCTGGACCCTCTGCTGTATTTTCAGAATGTATTTAAACAAAACACAAAAACAACAAGAAAAACAGTGCAATGTGATAAAACAGGATTAACTGTAGAACACAATAAATAAGCAAGAGATATAAAAATGGCAAAATACTTAGGAGTCTGTCTGGGCTGCGGTTCGATCAAATCAATTGTCTCTCAGTCCTCACACGCTTTCTGGTCTTCTCCTTAGATGTTAAAAGGGAGCGCGTGTCCCTCTTGATGGTCAGATTAGAGTGTCGCTCTACCCATTCTGAAGCTCACCTTATTCCCTCTAACCAGGGGCCAGCTTCAGACCCCTCCTATGGGCTGAGCGATGGAGTCACCCACTGTCTGATTGGTGCATCTGGGATTCTCCATCTTTGGGTACCTGAAAGTTCCATATGATATCCCCCATCTGTCCTGGGATTCCAAAGGGAGGAGGGATGAGGAGAACAATCCATGGAAGGGGGGCAGGAGATGGGCCCTGTCTCTGCTTCTATGCTTGAGTGATTTCTGATAACCCTTATTCCATTACGTTGTTTATACTGGAAGTTTTATGATGGGAGAAAATCATGCCAGCTGACCCTGTGTGCATGCAGGGGGTTTTATGGCAGGCAGGAGGGGGGGAGACATGAGGAAAGGGTATAAAGAGCAGAGGGGTCAGCGAGGCTGGAAAACATAAACTATCCATATATGTCATATATATATATATATATATATATATATATACGCACAACGATACACACGCCAACATACATACATAAATAAACTACACCTCGGATATGTTCTGTCACACTAGGTAGTGCTTCATAGCGGCAGGTAAATGCTGAGCGCTGTATGCAAAACCACATTTAAGAAAGCGAATTTGGTGAGCGACTCTAACAGCGCCATGTAGCGTCACATGTATTACCAAAGGCAGCTCAGCGTATAGCCCCCGCGCTCTAGGTTCAAGAGCGCCATGTTTTACCTTTCGCTCAGTGTCGCTCTCCCATACAATTCAATGGGGCTTCATTAGTTGTGTATAAATAGCTTTTTTTTTTTTTTTGCTCCAATCATTGTGTGACGTCTCCTGGCTGCAAACAAACACTTTTATACATTTTTGGGACTTTTTATATTTTTATACAGAATTGTCAATACAGATCTTGCCCTAAAGTGTTATTGTCACAGTGTTATAACAATGTCATTCCATGTGTTTTCGCTTTGTTACTGATGTATATGTGATCAGAAAATCGCACAGCTCTATGCTACAGCGCCCAGCTTTAGAGCGCTGATGCTGTGTGTGTGTCCATTTTTGATAAGTAGGGTGTGGAGTGCTGAGAGTCGGTCGCATTGAGCTCCGTTTTATAGGTGTGCCTACATTGTGGCTGCTTGTTATCACTACAGCGCCATCTAGTGGTCATTGTATGTATTTCCAGTGGTATCACTATTTTTATCTGGGTTTTTCCGTTATCACTTTTGTTGTTTTGTTCACCATCCCCTATTAAATTTCCCTTCACTATTTGGCATCCAAATTGACAGTTGTTCGTCTTTTCATTTGAGCATATTGGATATTATTTGAGACCTTCTCCTTTTTTTGTTCCTCTTTAAGCTTGTGATTCTCCCTAAAGCAGAACAAAACCCGGTATTTTGAGTTTGACGGGTTTTCTTCTGTTCCCCCTTCTTCTGCTGTGTGAAACCCTAGTTAGCCTAGTAAAACTCACTTTTCCTTGGTCCAATGGCAAATGTGTGGGCTCTCGTCCAATCAGAGGCCTTTGCCGTGTTTACATCCTTCGGCAAAGTGCTCTCATTGCCTCCAATGAGGAGCAAGCCCAGTATGTGGAGCAAGCCCAGTTATTGCCTCCAATGAGGAGCAAGTTCAGTAAAGCCCAGTAAAACTCAGCTTCCCTTGGTCCAATGGCGAATGCTTGGGCTCTAGTCCAATCAGAGGCCTTTGCTGTGCTTACATCCTTCGGCAAAGGGCTCTTATTGCCTCCAATGGGGAGCAAGCCCAGTAAAACTCACCTTTCATTGGTCCAATGGCAAATGCGTGGGCTCTCGTCCAATCAGAGGCCTTTGCCGTGTTTACATCCTTCGGCAAAGTGCTCTCATTGACTCCAATGAGGAGCAAGCCCAGTATGTGGAGCAAGCCCAGTTATTGCCTCCAATGAGGAGCAAGTTCAGTAAAGCCCAGTAAAACTCAGCTTCCCTTGGTCCAATGGCAAATGCTTGGGCTCTAGTCCAATCAGAGGCCTTTGCCATGTTTACATCCTTCGGCAAAGGGCTCTTATTGCCTTCAGCTCAGTAAAGCCCAGTAGCCCAGTAAAACACAGCTTTCCTTGGTCCAATGGAGAATGTGTAAGCCGTGTACCACTGTGGGCTCCCGAGGATACAGCAAAGCCACGTGCAAGAAAAGCGACACTGACACCAGCGTTTGTATATCAAACTTTTACTGCAATAGCGTATCAAAACCCAATTCAAAAAGACAATTGTGATAAACAATAAACTTGATTACATACACTCAGCCTGGGCCGAGAACCCCTGTGCTACACAGCCAGATGACCCTTATAGGATATTACAGGAAGCCCTGGTAATTCACCTACTAGTGGGTACACTAGAACGTCCCACCATACCTGTTAATACCCTCTTGCTGGAAAGAATGTTTGTGAGGGGTCATCGGCGGTACAGCACAGCAGCTAACAATCCTATAACCTTAAAAATGCAAGAAAACAACTCCCCTCCCCCGCACTAGCCAAGAAACCAAAAGAATAATGTTGCTCCCGAATGAGTGAGTGATCCACTGACCGAGGATGGGGATGTGGCGCAGTTGTCAGCTTTCACAGGCAAAATGTTCCTTTAAGTTCCAAAATCCAAACAGCAAACAGGGAAAAGAAAAACCCTTTCGGCCTATGTAAATCCTATCTAACTAACTAATAGGCCTTGTCTCAGTCTGTTCAGTTAATCATACATGCTGTGTGTGATTACTGACCCGGGTCCAGTAGATGAATCCAATGATGTCTCCAGGCTGGGCCGCAGCACAACCATGAAGAACAGCGGGCTGCCTCCTTCCGCAGCTCTCAGTAGCTGAACTAAAGAAATCCTCAGCTCCTGGCAAGGATCAGGATTCAATCCCTCTATACCACGTCTGGTCTCCGCACGACACACAGGACTCCCTTTTTACACAGCCTTCTGCTCCCTTTCAAGATGGAGGATGCTTCACTTCCTTCTTCTTGTTCCTCACACACACAAGCTGTGGTTGTAAATCACAGCCACAGCTTAGCTGCGTGGAGGAAACAGCGGCCCCTTGTGGCAAAACAGCAACACAACAGTCTCCAGGTAATGACATTTGCTTTACTCTTTTACAAATGTGTGGGCTCTTATCCAATCAGAGGCATTTGCCATGTTTACATCCCTCGGTAAAGGGCTCTTATTGCCTCCAATGGGGAGCGAGAGCGGCCGCATCCCCAGCGACACAAACGCTCCCGTCCCAGCCATCTTAATGGCTGGGGTAGGAGCGTGTGCACAGCCCAAGGATGCAGAGGATGTGGCCACTCTCGCACCCCATTGAAAACAATTCTGGTACGGGCTTGTTTGGCTCTGATCGGATGAGAGCCTGCACATGTGTCGTTGGACCAGGGAAAGATGAGTGATTCAGATAAATGGAAAGATTCACTCTCCAGCTGTAGCAAACGGCAGGAAATCGGGTGCCCGACCTGGTTAGTCCACAACCACAATAAATCCAAAATATAATGATGCTGGTCTGCCCTCCCATAAAACATCAATTTATTGTCAGAAAATATTAAAGGCAGCCCATCAATGCAAATGCAAGGATAAAATCATACGCGTTTCGGGTGCAACCGCATACTTTTTCAAATGAAAGGTGAGAGATTATCAGCGCCCGGGAGATTTTACAAAGCGGGGCATCCCATTTAGGGGAAGGCCAGCAGCAGGCCCTGAAATGTTTTTGTTTCCATTTCCGTTTGCCCAACACTACATATGCACAGCAAAGGGCTGTAAGTGGATGAGAGTCTGAGCATGCTCCGTACAACAGGGGAGAGGTGAGTTTTACTGGGCGAACTTGGAGGTTTCACACAGCGGGGCCCCCTCATTGATTGATGGATAGGAGGTGTAACAGTTACAACAATCTAAACACATTAAATAGGCAAACAAATCATTTATTGCTGCAGATCTACATGTTACACCTCATAGAGGGACAAATGAGAACAACGAGGGACAGGGGGACATGGACTCAAAAGTGGGACAGTCACAGTTTTGTGAGACAGTTTTGGAGAATTTTTGGCTACAATTTAATTATAGAAAGAGGGGAAAGAAAGGTATTTTAAGTGAAAAAGTTATGGTTAAACATTTTACAAGACCACACCCCTATGAGAACATGCCCCATACAAGACCACAACCCTATGAGACCATGCCCCATACAAGACCATGCCCCATACAAGACCACACCCCTATGAGACCATGCCCCATACAAGACCACACCCCTATGAGACCATGCCCCATACAAGACCACACCCCTATGAGACCATACATCATACAAGATCACACCCCTATGAGACCATGCCCCATACAAGACCACACCCCTATGAGACCATACATCATACAAGACCACACCCCTATGAGACCATGCCCCATACAAGACCACACCCCTATGAGACTATGCCCCATACAAGACCACACCCCTATGAGACCATGCCCCATACAAGACCACACAACTATGAGACCATGCCCCATACAAGACCACACCCGTATGAAGAGAATGAAGAGAAATAGCGGGCATGGCAACAGCGATGTGATGTAAGAACACTGTGATGAGTGTGAGAGAAGAGAAAAGGGAGGGGTTTCAGAGAGAGGCAGCCAATCAGGACGTCTGGGCAGGGAGTGAGGGGTGTTTCCCTTCTTGGTCCACTGAAGGTTAGTTGACGGACCAGGTCAGCCAGGTGGGGACTGAAATGTGAACGAGGAAGTGATTTTCACACTAAGGAGACAGACAGAGGAGGAAGCAGAATGCTGCAGGAAAGGTACGCTACTGATATTTTTTAAAATGGACCAAAGCCTGGCACAGTTGGGAAAGAAAGGTAGCGGCATTTTGCATTTTGGAGCTTCCTCTCCCAGCACCTCAGCCATGCTGCTGCCTGGATTCTACTGACAATGCACATTAACAGGAAGCCCAGCAGCACTTCCTGTTTGCAGGCGGCCTGCAGATGCATGACCCACCATCCTGTTTCTAAAATTTACTACAGCAGGAGTTAGAAAAAGACAAATGAATTTTTATGCGCAGTATCTAAATTGCCCTGGGGAGGGGGCATATGAGCACTGTTTGTTGTGTCGGTCTGGTTTAAGGTGACCAAATCCCAGCGCAATTGGCCCGGGAATCTATAAGATTCCCAGTCCAATCGATTCCCTCCCCCTGGGGCATTGGGGGTGCTCCACTGTGTGAAAACCCCCAGGTCGCCCCATACACTTACCTTGCTTCCTGGTCCAACGTCGCATGCGCAAGCCGTGGCCGTATCCCTGCTATCCCTCTAGCAGGGCGCATGCCTGTGCCAGGCATTTGTGAGTGGCCAGTGCTGGCATTCTCTCTGTTAGAGGAAACGGGGGATACGGCCGACAGCACGCTCGTAGCCGCTGGCCTTAGACGCCGTCTTAGATGACGTGACATCAGCAGCTCCAAGCACGCTGAGTGGATGAGCAGACACGCCGCAGGACCGGGAAGAGGTGCGTTGGCATTGGCGATATGGGGGGTTTCACAAGGTGGGGCATTCCCGATCGGGTGACCCCTGGAGAAAAAGTGGACCAAAACCCAGGATTTTGACTATTTTTGAATTTGGTCCACTTCCCCGGGGCACCCAGATCGGGGGTGCCCCCCTATGTGAAACCCCCGGTTCTCCAGTATCAACTCACCTCACCGCAGTTCTACGGCGCATCCAATCAGCGCGCTCAGAGCCGCTGAGCTATGCATGTCTGAGCGACATCTTAGCTCAGCGGCTCCGAGCGTGCTGGCGGTCGCATCTTGCGCTTCCCTCTAACAGGGCACGTGCCCTGCTAAAGAGATAGCGGGGATGCGTCCGTGACCTGCGCATGCACCGTTGGCCCGGGATTAAAGTAAGTGTATGGGGCAACCTGAGGGGTTTCACACAGCGGGGCATCACAATTCTAGATGCCCCACAGGGAGGTAATGGATCCAGCTGGGTTTTGGTCCACTTTAAGTAATTTTTGACTGTTTACAAAGAAATGTGTGCGACTTACAGCCGCAGCAACCACCAATAAGGGAGCACCACTAGAGAAAAATATTTTTGTTTAAAAAAAAATCATTTTATTCGAGTACAAAACACCTAAAAAGTACATACACAACTACTGATTACCCCAATCCTATCCAGCCTCTTAGTAACCCACAGAAACAAATTTAGTATCCCAAGTGGGAAGGACCCATCTGGAAAATTACTGTGTTATTATTAATAAATCAAAAAGTGGAGTGGACGTGGACTAGCCACACCTCCCTCCTGATGAAGAGCACCAGATCAAAACAAATCAAAAAATCAAATCATAAACATCAATCATTTAATTAAATCCCCCAAAAAATATATACACATACAACACGAGACATTTAAAACCAATGCACTACCCCCTATAATCTCCAATAGTATGTAATCCTGAACCCTGTCAACACAGGCTAATAATAAACTTCAAAAGGCGATGAATCTGCCCCAATAAATAATGCAACACCCTAAATATTTTGTGCCGGCACAAAAAAACCTTACTAAATCACCAAAAATTGATAAATAAATTAATATTAAATCCAACATATGCATATATTTACATATAATAACAAAACACAACAACTTCATATCAATCAATACCTGCTAACATGATTATCATGTAAACAGCAGCAATAAGAACTAAAGTGCAATAATGTAGTGTAAAAAAATAAATATAAAAAAGTGTCTAGTGCATACAAAACATAATCCTACAATTCATGCTATACCACAAATGAATATAAATATATTTGTGTATATATATATATATATATATATATATATATATATATATTGCACAGAACAAATTAACCCAGAGAATCAATCACCCACAATGCAAACAAATCACCCCTGTAAATTTAGTTTTTTTATGCCAGCACAAAATTATTATTAAGAGTAAAAAGAACACCCCTATCTCAAATATCTAGAGAAATATATATGAAAAAATAAAAATCACACCCGCAGAACAACACGCAATGTGTCACATTAAATAAACAAATAATACAGTGAAAAAAAGTCAAATAGGCCGATTCATTAATAGCGGCAGGTAGCGACAGTTGAGCGACTGTAGCGGCATTTTCAGAGCGCCCGCTAGTAGTCGCTGTGCTTGGCCGTTGTTCGGTAGTTGATAGCGACTCAGTCGGTTTGCCGTAATGTTGAATATTGGGTGAGGAGTCGCTATTTGACAGGTTCCGCGCTGTATGGGAGCGCATGATAGCGACTGGCCCTAGCGACCGGCTCCCACCATATTCATTAAGAAATCACGCTCAAAAAAATTCTCGCGCTGTGAAATGCATGTATAAACCCCAGAGCGCTGGCGGCGATGGGTTAAAAGTAGTTTTTTAACCCCCAAACAACCATATTTTTGGAAACCAAAAAAAACAAGTTTTTTAAATTTTGTAATATGAATACATTAATATCAGACCTGTAATATCAATTCTGTACAATTTTTTTTATTATTTTTTTTACCTTAAAAAAATATCTAAAATGGCAGAAGTGGTAACAGAATTTTTCACATTAAAAAACAAAAACAAAATCATAACAATTAATTATGAATATTTAAAGATTGTTCCATTGAAATGCATTGAAGCGCGCCAGGTAGCGAGAGGTCGGACGCTGGCGCTGTGGGCTGAGGCTGGAATAATGATGAATGAGTGGCTATATGGCGCTATCTCAGTCGCTAAGCAGGATCGGCTTGATAAATGTGTGATTGTGGTGGGGAGCCGGCATTCTCGTGGCGGTGCCCGTCATTACCGGCCGCTCACCAGTCGCTACCTGTCGTTATTCCTTCATAAATAAGGGCCAAAGTGTCTAGTGCATACAAAACAGTCCTACAATTCATGCTATACCACAAATGAATATAAATATATTTGTGTATATATATATATATCACAGAACATATTAACCCAGAGAATCAATCACCCACAATGCAAACAAATCGCCCCTGTAAATTTAGTTTTTTTGTGCCAGCACAAAAGAAATTATTATTAAGAGTAAAAAGATATATCTAGAGAATATATATGAAAAAATAAAAATCACACCTGCAGAACAACACGCAATGTGTCACATTAAATAAACAAATAATACAGTGAAAAAAAGTCAAAGTCTGTTCATTCAGACCAGATCAAAATTATCATTCTATCAAAGCCTATTCATGTGAAAATACTATTACACAAAATATCTATCAACATTGTAACCAATATGTGATGAGGCAAAGCAGCGGATAAATCATGACAAAGTAAATAGCAGAACAATGCTAATAAAAGAAATAAATTAGAAAGCGCAGAGCCAGGTCACAGATACATTGTTACCAATACAGAGAGAAACCACACATGGCGTACAAGGAGTGGGGAGTGAGAGCAGGGGGTAGCAGGAGAAAGAACCACCTGCGCACGCGGCTTCCCGTGCCGCTTTTTGACTGTTGGTCCGCTTTAACTTTTGACTCACCACAATAATGTTACTGATTGTGTGTCATAGATGAGAAACACCCGGAAAGTGTCGGTGTGGCCGGTGGCTTTCGTCGGAGGCCTGCGCTACGAGTCTCCCAAGGTGAACGGCGCGGGGAAGGTTTACGGATGGAAGACGGTGTTCGACCCTCACAGGCCGTTCGCAATAGACATGGCCGGCTTCTCCATCAACCTGCGGCTCATCCTGCAGCGACCACAGGCCTATTTCAAGTTACGGGGGGTGAAGGGCGGCTACCAGGAGAGCAGCCTGCTGCGGGAGCTGGTGACCCTCAACGACCTGGAACCAAAAGCTGACAATTGCACTAAGGTAGGTGTGGGGGGGGGGGGGAAACAGTAGGTGGGCACAGAGGGGTAGCTAGGCTTTCTGGCACCCGGGGCAAAGACTCGAAATGGCGCCCCCCACCTGTTCTCAGGCGCCCCTGACCTGCTGCACCCGGGGCAAGTGCTCCCCCCCTGGGTGGGCACATCAAGGGGTACAAGGGGGAATAGTCATTCTCTGCATAGATACCTAGTGGGAAAAGGTTTGAACCTCCCCCTGAAAGAACTGGCCCTAAAAGCCCAATCAGATGCACTGGATTCAAAATATATGTTAGTCTGAGGGGTTCAGACATACCTCCCAACTTTTCAGGGTGGAAAAGAGGGACAATTGTTAAATTAAGCCACACCCCCTCATTGAGGGATGAATAGGAGATAGGATGTAACAGTTACAACAATAGAAACACTTTGAATAGGCAAATTAATCATTTATTGCTGCAGATCTGCATGTTACACCTCAAAGAGGGACAATATGTAAATTAAGCCATGTCTCCTCATTGACGTATGGATGTAGCCATGTCCCCTCATTAAGGGATGGGTGAAGCCACGCCTCTCGTTGAGGGATGGATAGGAGAAAAGGTGTAACAGTTACAACAATAGAAACACTTTGAATAGGAAATGTAGTAATTTATTGATGCAGATCTGCATGTTACACCTCAAAGAGGGACAAACAAAGGACAGGGGGGCATGAACTCAAAAGAGGGACAATATGTAAATGAAGCCCCACCCCCTCATTGAGGGATGGATAGGAGATAGGATGTAACAGTTACAACAATAGAAAGACTTTGAATAGGCAAATGAATCATTTATTGCTGCAGATCTGCATGTTACACCTCAAAGAGGGACAATATGTAAATGAAGCCACGCCCCCTTATTGAGGGATGGATAGGAGATAGGCTGTAACAGTTAAAACAGTATAAACACTTAGAATAGGCAAATTAATCATTTATTGACGCAGATCTGCATGTTACACCTCAAAGAGGGACAAATGAGAACAACGAGGGACAGGGGGGCATGGACTCCAATGCGGGACAGTCCCTCCAAATCAGGGACACTTGGAAGGTATGGTTTAGGCACTCAAGCCAGTGGGGATTGGATTCTCTATTGCGGGCCCGGAGGACTTCCCAATGTGGGGTGGTGCTTAAAAACTCCTGTGAGATAAACTTACTTTATTGAAGGACTTCAGGTACACTTCCATACCTTTCAAGTGTCCCTGATTTGGAGGGACTGTCCCGCATTGGAGTCCATGCCCCCCTGTCCCTCATTGTTCTCATTGTCCCTCTTTGAGGTGTAACATGCAGATCTGCAGCAATAAATTATTCATTCGCCTATATAAAGTGTTTCTATTGTTGTAGTAATAGGGAGGGGGGGGGGGGGAAAGCTGAGGAGAGCTTCTTGAGGATGAGTGGTATTGTTGAGCTTGTGATTTCAGTGGTGTAGAGGTGTGGCCTGATAGGCGCTTTACAATAGTTAGGGGGGGGACCCTCCCCTTTGTTGTAAGGGGGGGGAAAGAGACCTCTAAGTCACTCACTGGAAATCGGTTTGGGTTACAATTAGTGTATTTCATAAACCCATATTGTGTTACACATTCAGATATTTATTGTCTACACGGCTATGCGACAGGTATTACAATCATGTTTCCTCATAAAGATTGTTTGACAATCTCTGCAATCAGAGTCTTTTTTTGTACAATTAGTACTTGTTTGATGGATCCACTGTTTAGGGGACCTTCTTGTTTGTAGTGGTTTGAGTCCTCGATAGCCTCAGTTTGTAGCAAGCTGAGAAAAATTGGTTGAGGTGGAACTCCTACACAGACGCGTTTCGCATTAGCTTCATCAGTGTGTGGGTCCGTAAGGTATAGCTTGCTTGTATCAGTGGTTGCCCCAGCGCATGAGTTTTGGTTGCATCGGCTCCTTCCAGTACCCTTGTGGGAATTGTTTATGTGTTACCTTCGTTTAGGTTAGTTGCTGTGTATCTATAAGCCATAAACCGGTACCCTCTGGTGTTAGAGGGCGAGCCTGCGGTGTGTCACTGGCGCGTCATGGGTGCCAATTGTGACTTGTCCTCTTTGTGTCAGCCGGGCTTGTGTGAGGACACAAGCCCGGCTGACACAAAGAGGACAAGTCACAATTGGCACCCATGGCACCCATGACGCGCCAGTGACACACCGCAGTTTATGGCTTATGGATATAGATTATGGATACACAGCAACTAACCTAAACGAAGGTAACACATAAACAATTCCCACAAGGGTACTGGAAGGAGCCGATGCAACCAAAACTCATGCGCTGGGGCAACCACTGATACAAGCAAGCTATACCTTACGGACCCACACACTGATGAAGCTAATGCGAAACGCGTCTGTGTAGGAGTTCCACCTCAACCAATTTTTCTCAGCTTGCTACAAACTGAGGCTATCGAGGACTCAAACCACTACAAACAAGAAGGTCCCCTAAACAGTGGATCCATCAAACAAGTACTAATTGTACAAAAAAAGACTCTGATTGCAGAGATTGTCAAACAATCTTTATGAGGAAACATGATTGTAATACCTG
Source organism: Gastrophryne carolinensis (assembly GCA_027917425.1). Classification (NCBI taxonomy): domain Eukaryota; kingdom Metazoa; phylum Chordata; class Amphibia; order Anura; family Microhylidae; genus Gastrophryne; species Gastrophryne carolinensis. The sequence goes on along the minus strand of CM051242.1, from coordinate 13,139,672 downwards.
TCGCATAGCCGTGTAGACAATAAATATCTGAATGTGTAACACAATATGGGTTTATGAAATGCACTAATTGTAACCCAAACCGATTTCCAGTGAGTGACTTAGAGGTCTCTTTCCCCCCCCCCCCCTTACAACAAAGGGGAGGGTCCCCCCCCTAACTTTTCTATTGTTGTAACTGTTACACCTTATCTCCTATCCATCCCTCAATGAGGGGGCGTGGCTTCACATATCCCTCAATTCGGGGCGTGGCTTCGTACATCCCTCAGTTAGGGGGCGTGGCTTCATCCATCCCTCAATGTGGCTTCATTTAACAAATGTCCCTCTTTCCCCCCCCCGAAAAGTTGGTAGGTATGGGGGACTTCTGATTGTAATCATGATGATGATGGGATGGATATAAGAACGAAGTAACCTCCTATTTACTAACCTTTCTCCCAGATTCTGGTATGGCACACGAGGACAGAGAAACCGGTGCTGGTGAACGAGGGCAAGAAAGGCTTCACAGACCCCAATGTGGAAATCTGAACGCACACCCACAATGGTGAGATAATGCTGCTTAGCCCCGCCCCCTTACTAGCCCCTGATCAGAAGGAAACATCATAATTCTGGTATAAAGCTGGTATAAAGAGGAGCAACCCGGGGGGGGGGGGGGGGGGGGGCGGTCGCAACCCCGGCATACCCCTAGCTGAGGGCGCAGCAGCTGGCAGGTAAGTTTCCTTTTTTTTTTAGTCGGGACAGTCCCTTTAAATCTAGAACATACTTATACCTGCTAGAGGGATAGCGGGGATGTGGTCGTGGCTCGCGCATGCGCCTTTAGACCGGGAAGCAAGGTAAGTGTATGGACGACCTGGGGGGTTTCACACAGCAGGGCATCCAGATTTTAGATGCCCCGAGGGGAGGGAATCGATTGGCCCAGGAATCGTATAAATTCTCAGGCCGATCGCCGTGGGTTTTGATTAAATGTGTAAATTGATTTTGGGCTGTTCTGTATCTTGATCCACAAATCCCTTGTTGTCTTGGTTATATTACACGCTACCCAGCTGGCTTCTGGCCTTAAATAGACCTGCTACCGGCCCTGTCTTAAACAGAGCTGGTGGGAATAATACGGGTGGCAGTGAAGGAGCCCCACAGCCGTTCGGGGCATATGGTATTAATGTAAATGTACTATGTGATACCGGTGACCAGGGCCGGCTCCAGGTTTATGTGGGCCCTTGGGCGGCATGGTCTCAGTGGGCCCCTTTGTGGTGAACAGTCGCGTCACATCACAAAGGGACGTCCAAAATCTGGCTTCATGCTATTTGGACCAAACCTCTTGTTTTGCTCTACTTTGAAGCTCACCAAACCCCTTTAAACCTGATCTCGTAGTCTAAACGAATCTAGATCCTCCTGATTTTGGATGCGCTGGTGTGTGACCCCGCCCCCCCTTTGTTCATTACTTTCCTGGAACTGGTGAATGCACTGTGGGATCACCAGTTTGAGTTAATGGCCAAACCAGGGGGGTTCTTTCACAAAGAGGCATCCCAAATTAAGATACCCCTGTAAAGCGGACCAAAACTCAGGGGTGGGATTTCTTGCATAGTGGGTATGGCAGCGATCCCAGGGGGTATCACACAGCAGGGTATCACAGATTGGGATGCTCCAGGGATAGGAAATCAGCTGGGGTGAGCAACTTAAAAGCAGAACAAAACCCAGCACTTCCTCCCCTGGAATCTAAATCGAGATGCCCCGTTGTGTGGAACCCGCCATTCCAGGAGATGTGGACACCAGCTGTGGCGGTGCCCCTCCCAGTCTGCCGCCGGTCAAGAGCCGTTGCACACCCCAAGAGCCAGCCCTGTCAGTGGGGGCCCCGGCAGCTGCCCCGCCTTGCTGTGTGCCGTCGGATGTTAGGTGAAATCTCGTTATATATTTAAAATTAAAAATCCTCAGTGATGTAGATCTTATGTGTCTGTTGGCTTGGTGGATCTGTACCCCAATCTATCATCTCTGAGGATTGGCCTAAGTCCTGGTTCTATTTCTTTTTATAGGATTCTACATAGTTAATATGGTTGAAAAAAGACATATGTCCATCAAGTACAACCAAGGGTGTTGGGGTAGGGGAAGTTATTTTTTATTTTATAGGGGAAGCTATTTATTTTATTTTTTTGTTTTATTTTTTTTTTTACTGATAACCACTAATAGTAACTGTTAATGTTATTTTCTTCTAAATAAGCATCTAATCATTTTTTGAAGCTGTCAGCGGTTGATGCTGTAACAAGCTTCTGTGGGAGGCTATTCCATAGATTTATAGTTCTTATGGTAAAAAATGATTGTCGCCCCTGGAGACAAAATTTCTTTTTTTCCAATCGAAGGCAGTGCCCCCTTGTCTTTAGAGAGGATTTTACATGAAATAGTGTTCCCCCATATTTTTTGTATGGGCCATTTATATATTTATACAAGTTAATCGTGTCCCCCCCTCAGCCGTCTCCTCTCAAGACTAAACAGGTTTAATTCTCGTGATCTTTGCTCATAACTAAGTTCCTTCATTCCTCTTATTAGTTTGGTGGCTCTCCTCTGCACCCTTTCTATAGTCAGAGCTTCCTTTCTATGAACAGGTGCCCAGATCTGGACGGCATATTCCAGGTGAGGGCGCGCCAGTGCCTTGTAAAGAGGCAAAATTACATCCCTATCCCGTGATTCCAGGCCTCTTTCAATGCATGATAATATCTTGGTGGCCTTGGAAGCAGCTGCTTGGCATTGCATGCTGTTATTTAGCCTGTGGTCTACCAGTACCCCCAGATCCTTCTCAACAAGTGTTTCTCCCAGTTTTACTCCCCCGAGGACATATGTGGCCTTCAGGTTGTTAGACCCCAAGTGCAGGACTTTACATTTTTCCACATTGAACTTAATTTGCCAAGTGGCTGGCCAGACACTCAAAGTGCTCAAATCAGCCTGAAGGTTTGTTATTCCTATTGCTATTATGTTCTTTGGTGGTGTATCAGGTGCAAAGAAGAATTTTTGAAAGCTTGTTAGGTGGGCTAGAGGGGTTGGCTTAGTAGAAGAGTTAATGATGTTTCTAGCCTTCCTATATTTTCGAAAGATATTCAGGTCCTTTTCTACTTTTTCTTTGGGGTCTCCCTTATCCTAACGGCTTGTCTTTTCCTCCAGCAGATCATGTAAAGAAGCGTTGGGAGTGACAGCGGTTCCCCCTCCCCGTCTTTCCGGTGGCTCCATGTGTCCATTGTCCTAGAAGCACAGCACATGTGATGGAGGGAAGGTTCCAGACACGGAGCATGAAGGACACTCACTCCCCTGAGCCGAACATCACCTCCCAAAATTGAGACGTTCAGAAAACCAAAACTGGACACTGACGGGAGGCCCGCGGGTGCCGTTCCCTTGTCCTCCCCACCACCGGAGCCATCAGATGGGGTCTGCCAGCGCCTGTGTGTCACATGACTGTCTGTCCATCAAGCTGGTGGTGAGAGGTGCGTAGTCCTCCCTCTGCTTCTACCTGCTGGAGGAATCCATCACTGAGTTTCCATTCAAGAGGGACTACATCTCTCCAGTCCCAAATAGTGGCACTGACTGCACCCCTCAGCCTGAATCTCTGGACTCGACTGCATGACCAGCCCGGGGTCTCTGGCGCCGACTGCACCCCCATAGCCTGAATCTTTGGCCCCAAATGCACCTCCTCATTGCGAATCTATGGACTCCATTGCACCCGTTTAGCCCGGATTTTGTAGTCGCCTACACACCTCAGCCCTAATCTCTGGCCCCCGACTGCGACGCCTAAGTCTGAATCTTTGGCCCTAACTGCATCACTCCATCACAAATCTCTGGACTCGACTTCATCCCCTCAGCTTGATTTTCTGGACTCGGCTGCAGCCCCTGAGCCTGAATCTATGGCCCCAAAACTCACCTCGTCAGCCCAAATCTCTGGCCCCAAAATGCACCTCCTCAGCTTGAACCTCTGGCCCACTCGGCAGCACCTCAGCCCGAGTCCTCAGCTTGAATCTCTGGACCTGACTGCACCCCCTCATTGCAAATTTCTGGACTCCATTGCACCCCTCTCAGCACGAATCTTTGGCCCTGACTGCACCACCTCATTGTGAATCTCTGGACTCCATTGCACCCCTTTAGCCCAAATCTCTGGACTCAACTGAATCCCCCTAAGCCCAAATCTCTGGACTCAACTGGACCCCTTTAGCTTGAATCTCAGGACTTTATTACGCCCTCCTCAGCACGAATCTTTGGCCCTGACTGCACCACCTCATTGTGAATCTCTGGACTCCATTGCACCCCTTTAGTCCAAATCTCTGGACCCTTCTGAACCCCCCCTAAGCCCAAATCTCTGGACTACACTGAACCCCCTAAGCCCAAATCTCTGGACTCGACTGAACCCCTTTATACCAAATTTCTGGACCCTACTGAACCCCCGAAGCCCAAATCTCTGGAACCGGCTATACTCCCTAAGCCCAAATCTCTGGACCTGACTGAATCCCCTTAGCCCAAATCTCTGGACCCAACTGACCCCCCTTAGTCTAAATTTCTGGACCCTACTGAACCGCCTAAGCCCAAATCTCTGGACTCCACTGAACCCCCTCAGCCCAAATCTCTGGACTCCACTGAACCCCCTTAGCCCAAATCTCTGGACTCCACTGAACCTCCTAAGCCCAAATCTCTGGGCTCGACTGAACCTCCTAAGCCCAAATCTCTGGGCTCCACTGAACCCCCTCAGCCCAAATCTCTGGACTCCACTGAACCCCTTCAGCCCAAATCTCTGGACTCCACTGAACCCCCTCAGCCCAAATCTCTGGACTCCACTGAACCTCCTAAGCCCAAATCTCTGGACTCCACTGAACCTCCTAAGCCCAAATCTCTGGGCTCGACTGAGCCCCCTCAGCCCAAATCACTGGACTCCACTGAACCCCCTCAGCCCAAATCTCTGGACTCCACTGAACCCCCTCAGCCCAAATCTCTGGACTCCACTGAAACTCCTAAGCCCAAATCTCTGGGCTCGACTGAACTGCCTCATCCCAAATCTTTAGACTCAAATGTACCCCCTCAGACTGAATCTCTGGACTAGTCCCAGCCCCTCAGCCTGAATCCCAGAGTGCTGACTGCACCCCATCCAGCACAAACCTCTGGACTCGACTCACCCCCCCCCCCCCCACCCAGACCGAATCTCCAACCCAAACACACCCTCTCAGCCAGAATCCCTGTCCCTGAAAGAGTCCTTGCTGTTTCGAACAGTGTATGAGCCTCCATGGTTTTCTATCTCCTAAAACAGAACATCAGTCAGTACAGGTAGCACAAAGGATTCAGCTTTATCAGTTTACCTTCCAAATCTATTTGTTTTATTTGTCATTTAGGTTATTTAAGGAAGGTTTAGAACCCTTTTCAGTTTGTATTTCGGTGCCCCCTCCTCTTATCGGATACCCTCTCCTCCAAATATAAGCTGAAAACAATACCAAGGAGGTATAGTGGACCAAAACCCAGCTCGATCGGCTCGGGAATCCAAAACCGGGATGCCCCACTGTGTGAAACCCCCCAGGTCGTCCCATTCACTTACCTTGTTTCCCGGTCCCAAGGTGCGTCTAAGAGCAGCGGCCGCATCCCGCTATCCCTCTAGCAGGGCGCTTCCTTTCCCCTGCGTGAAACCCCCCAGGACGCCAAGACCAGCTCACCTCTTCCCGGTCCTACGGCGCGTCTAAGAGCAGCGGCTCAGAGCGCACTGGCGGCCGCATCCTCCACTTACCTCTAACAAGGAGCGTGCCCGCGCTGGCCATCCACAAATGCCTGGCGCGGGCATGAGCCCTGCTAGAGGGATTTCGGGATGCGCCCGCTGCCGCAAAGGTAAGTGAATGGGGTGACCTGGGGGGTTTCACACAGCGGGGCATCCCAAAATTTGGATCTGGGTTTTTGTTCCACTTTAATATTCAATGCCAGAGGTCAGTGCTAGTGCTGCCCTCTAGTGCCTGCAGTGAATGTTATAGTAAGGAGGTCACAGCGGAGCCAGCAATCCAAGTGCAGAGGAGGATGGAAGACATTGTGGAGAAACTGCAATACTGCAAAAATAAAATTGCACCCTCATATGGATGACTGGACAGTGTTCAATCCACAGTTAATGCCAGTTGGCCACATGCCCTGAATATACACCTCATCCAGACAGCAAGCGAGGAGGGGGAACAGGAAATGGGACGGACAGACAGAAGAGCGGATGGATGGACGGGTGAAGCATTTAATCCAGTCACATGACCACAGATCAGCCAATCTCTTGCAGCATGATGTCAGTTGGCCACATGCCCTGAAAATGCACCTCATCCAGACAGCAAGCGAGGAGGGGGAACAGGAAATGGGAGGGACAGACAGAAGAGCGGATGGATGGACTGGTGAAGCATTTAATCCACCGTCACATGACCACAGATCAGCCAATCTCTTGCAGCATGATGTCAGTTGGCCACATGCTCTGAAAATGCACCTCATCCAGACAGCAAGCGAGGAGGGGGAACAGGAAATGGGAGGGACAGACAGAAGAGCGGATGGATGGACTGGTGAAGCATTTAATCCACCGTCACATGACCACAGATCAGCCAATCTCTTGCAGCATGATGTCAGTTGGCCACATGCCCTGAAAATGCACCTCATCCAGACAGCAAGCGAGGAGGGGGAACAGGAAATGGGACGGACAGACAGAAGAGCGGATGGATGGACGGGTGAAGCATTTAATCCACAGTCACATGACCACAGATCAGCCAATCTCTTGCAGCATGATGTCAGTTGGCCACATGCCCTGAAAATGCACCTCATCCAGACAGCAAGCAAGGAGGGGGAACAGGAAATGGGACGGACAGACAGACGAGCGGATGGATGGAGGGATGGATGGTTGACCACTTCCCCCCCGGTCGCTTTCCATGGGCCACCTCTGCCGCAGAGACGTTGTTTTTAATGGATTTTCTTTTCTTCTGGAGCGATACTCGGTTGGTTTTGACCTTTCTTTTGTTTTGCATATTTAAAATGATAAAAAAAAAAATGAATGTTTGTGAAAAAAAAACCAACGCCTCCATTTATTTATTATTCTAGTTAAATGTTTATAAATATTTTTTATTTAATTATTAATTTATTATTTATTATTCTAGCTTATTTTTTTTTATTTTAAGCTTGCACTCTACTCCTAGTCCCTAAGGAGGAACCCCACCCCACCCAAGAATCTATAAGACTATAGGGGGGTGGTCTCCTTCTTCAAGACACACATAGAATTCCATGTGTGTGTTGGCACACAATGGCCACTATTGCACTATTATTCTTTATGGAGCTTGGAAACCTCCAGGAGTCCCCCAACCACTTACCTTTCCTCTGATCCCATGTCTCAGGGCTGCGGCCACATCTAGCCATCACCACTGTTGGCTAGTTTTGGGGAAATGTTTAGTGTTCCACAGGTTTTAGTTAGGAAAACATAGTTTTAAAAGGTGAGCGAAATGGAGTGCAGTAATGTAATGTGGACACCAGGTGTCACCCTTGCTATGCAGGAAATGGTAGGGAATCCAGAAAGGTGTCAGTTGGTTGGTTCCAGACCTTTAAAGTGGACCAAAACCCAGGATTTTGACTATCTTGGGTTTTGGTCCTTTCCCACAGGGCACCCCGATCGGGAATGCCCCGCTGCGTGAAACCCTCCAGATCACCGAAGATAACCCGCCTCTTCCTGGTCCTATGGCGCAGGCGCGGCCGCTCTTCCAATCAGCGCGCTTGGAGCCACTGACGTCACGTCGTCTAAGCCTTTGTCTAAGGCCAGCGGCTCCGAGCACGCTGGCGGCTGCATCCTCCGCTTCCCTCTAACAGGGAGCGTGTTGGTGCTGGCCATTCACAAATGCCTGGGGCGGGCACGCGCCCTGCTAGAGGGATAGTGGTGATGTGGTTCGCACATGCGCTGTTGGACCGGGAAGCAAGATAAGTGTATGGGGCGACCTGGGGGGTTTGACACAGTGGAGTATCCTGCTTTGGGGAGGAAATCGATCGGCCCGGGAATCTTATAGATTTCTGGGCCGATCGCCGTGGGTTTGTTCCACTTTAAAGAGGAACAGCAGGGGAGTTTAAAACCTCCCCCAAACCTCACGATCTGCTGCCCCCCTCCAGTTTTACCTTTGGGCACCAAATACTCACCTCATCGAGGGATCCATCTTCTGGGTCCCTCGCATTCCGGGCAACCTTCCGACGGCCGGTGCCATCTTGCATCCCGTCACACTGCCTGCGGCCCCTGCACAGGACCTATGAATGGGACGCAATGGAGCCATCTGAAATCCGGCGAGACTTTGCTGAGCTTTAAAGAGCGTGGCTAAAGCTGTGCCGTCACTTACAGACAGCTGAGCCAGCGGCAGGGGTTGAGGACCGGGCCCTGAAGACGCCAGATGTTGCCGCAGCAGGCGGCACTGACATCCAAAGGGTAAGGGCTGATGGAGGGGGGAAATCGGCTCCTTTTTACTTTTGGTCCGAATGTTCCTCTTTAAAACGGATTGGTCATGTCTCCGCATGGTGTGGTGTATGGACCTCAGGAGACAGAGAGGATCCAGTCCAGGGACGGGATAGGGCGAAGGCCCGATATATGTGTTATATCTTTAGCTGGGCCAATCAGAAATGCCTGGTGCCCACAGCTAGAGGTGAGAGGGGATGCGGCTGGCAGCACACGCTCCATTCATATTATCGGCCCGATTTTTTGGCCACGATCCGTCACTGTCTGCTCCACAGACCTTGGAGCGAACCTGCCATCTCAACATTAAACCGGACCTTCAGCATCACTTAATGAAAAGCCCAAACCCCTAAATAACTATTCCCCAGCATCTAAAATTAATATATTTTAAGTTTTTAGTCACTTATTATTCTTTCCCCCACTGGCCTGCAACTCAGACTAGGATACGGGCGCCGCCATCTTGACTCAGAAGCATCACACATAGTGAGGAGAGGAGAGGGTTATAGCTGTGCTTTGCCCAGATAGAGCAGAGCTGGGGTCAGGGAAAGGTCAGCAATCCCAGAATGCAGAGCGGCATAGTCAGAAGACACTTCCTGTTTGCAGGCTGCCTGATGCCCATGAGCCGATATCTTGGATATTTAAAGGCTCATAACATGCAGTAGATGCAGGTAGGATGATTTTTTAATGTGAGCAATCTGTATGTACAGGGTGTGGGAAACATATAAGATAGGCTCTTATTCAGGGTGAAGGTCCGGATTAATGTGAGCAATCTGTATGTACAGGGTGTGGGAAACATATAAGATAGGCTCTTATTCAGGGTGAAGGTCCGGATTAATATGGGTAATCTGTATGTACAGGGTGGGGGAAACATATAAGATAGGCTCTTATTCAGGGTGAAGGTCCGGATTAATGTGAGCAATCTGTATGTACAGGGTGGGGGAAACATATAAGATAGACTCTTATTCAAGGTGAAGGTCCTCTTTAAGGAATTAACGAGTACAAATCTGGATTAAAAGTTTAAAAAAATGTATTTTTTTTTAATAAAATGAAATCAAGGGAAGACATTGTACGATCACAGTCTACAGCGTATGCAATCCCATCACCCCCCACAATATGTCCAGCCACCTCGCAGCTGCCTTCTACATTCATCTGTCACTAAAGTGGACCCCCTGCCTACAGACACCTCCGCTCTGGCAATGGGGACATCCATTGGTTCTGCAACAGTAAAAGGCATCAGAAGGGAGGATTGGCTGATTTGTAATCATGATAACTATATAAGCCCCACCCCCGCTGTCCCTCTTGCTCAACGGGTACAGATTGCCCACCCCCGCTGGAGCATCTACATTCTTAAGGGGTTGATGCCACCATGACAGTGAGGTTACTTATCCTTTAAGGAGATAAAGCTCCATCAAGGGGAGAAGAATGGCCTTTCAATGCTCCATGGCAGGAAGTGCTCTGTAACAGTATAGGGTGGAGGAAGGGTGGTTTGTATAAGATATTAAAGGAGCACTTAAGGAAGTATAGCTCAGTGGCAGAGCATTCGACTGCAAATCGAGAGGTCCCTTGTTCAAATCCGGGTTCCCCCTACACATCTTTCCATTAAAGGAGAACTATCGTGAAATTCTGCAATAATAAAAATCCATATAAACACATCGGCTAGTGAGATGAGGGGTCACTTATATACCCCAACTGAATAAAACTCCCACCAAGCTTGTGCTTTCTTCTCTCATGGTGGGAATAAAATCCAGGGGTGAGGTATAGTTTATTGGGTTTTTTTTTTTTATTATTTTAATGGAAGTAAAAGGATATCAGACCTGTCACCCCTGATATCCTCTTCCTTCCATTAAATAATAATAATTAAAAAAAACAAGCCTGGTTGGATATTTCTTGATGACAGGTGTATAAGTGACCTCTCCTCCCGCCTTCCAGCAAATTTATATGGATTTTTAATCATTAGGCCATTTTTCCCAATAGTGCTCCTTTAAAGGGAGGCTAATAACAAGCCCCACCCCCGCTGTCCCAACCAGTAAAGAGTGCCCGAATCCCATCAGAGCAGAGCAGAGGGGGCGCTGTGTAACAGTGAAGGGGAAAGGTGGTTCGGCTAATAAAACAAATCAGGGTGGGGATTATACAAGCACCGACCCTAACTGTCCCTCTTTAGCTGGTACAGAATACCCACTCCCACTGGAGCAACTACATTCCTCGTGGGCTGATACCATCATGATGATGTGGGTATGTCTCCTTTAAGGAGATAAGGCTCCTCCAAGGAGAGAAATAGGACCTTTCGATGCTCCATGGCAGGAAGTGCTTTATAACAGTGAAAGGCGGAGGAAGGGTGGTTTGCATAAGCTATTGAGGCGGGGCTAATGTAAGCCCTGCCCCTTTTCAACCGGTACAGGGTCCCGAATCCCGTCACAGCATCTACATTCTTCATGGGTTGGTGCCATCATAATGATGTGGTTAATTCTCCTTTAAAGCAGGCCAAAACCCACCGAACTTGTAAATACATTTGGCCAAAGCCCCTGCTGATATTCCCCTTCTTATGGTGTAGAACTAGAAATGGATATTTTCGCTTTTCGATCCGTCCTAGAACAGTTTTTTTATTTTTTTTTTGCTGTCCCTCTGTAATATGGAAGGTGATCAGTCATTGCATAGTTGTGGAAATGACATCATTGCCACACACTACAATGGCAATTAATGGAGGAGGCGGAGCTTTACAGCTAAAACAGGCGCCATTATCTGGGATTAGAGTAAAACAGGAGCAGTAAAAATTGGCAAAATGGCCAGGGGATGCTAGTTAAAAATGTGGGTTTTGGTCGGCTTTAAGGATACTCCAGGGGAAGAAGGGCCTTAGATGTTCTGTAGAAGAGAGTGCTCTGCAATAGTGACAGGTTTGTCTAATTAAAAATCATGGCAAGGACTAAACAAGCCGCAACCCAGACGTCCCTCTTTAACTGTCCCTGAAAAAATGAGCCTATCATTGTCGGAGGCTTGGCCAGGTGATTTAGGTAAGTACAATAGATGGGGCAAGCATGACGGATGTCTTGGAATGGTGGTTTGGCCGATTAGACATCATAGCATGGACAAGACAAGTCCCACCCCCACTGTCCCTCTTCAATAGTCCCCATCAGGCTTGGTGGACCAGCCGGGTGATTCAGGCAAGTAAAAATACAATTCTGTGATTACTCACCTGTAGAATTGGTATTATGAGTATACAGTACGTCCTGCTCCAGAAAGAATACTTACACTCGGGTACTACTCCGCCCGATGGCGCTGGACTGCAGAGACATCGAAAATAGGCTCCTCCCGGCCCCTCAAATACCCAGGGACCTCCCACAAATCCCCAGCATTGAAAAGAAGTTAACGAGAAGCCGGGAGAATTAAAACAACCCAAACTGGTAACTATAACAATGATAACAACCACCATACAGGGGATCCAAGAAAATGCAAAACCAAGGGTGGGGTGGAGTAGGACGTACTGTATACTCATAATACCAATTCTACAGGTGAGTAATCACAGAATTGTATTATTCTTAGTATACAGTACGTCCTGCTCCAGATATAATACTTACTGTCGGGACATCCAATAGCAGTGTCCATAAAGTAGGGTGGGATCCCCAAGTTAACAGCAGACAGTTTAAACCACTGCCACCTGCAGAACCTTTCGTCCAAAAGCAGCGTCAGCTGAGGCCCTAACATCAACCTTGTAAAACTTTGAAAAGGTATGAACAGAAGACCAAGTAGCGGCCTTGCAAACTTGTTCAACAGAAGCCTGGTACTGAAAGGCCCAAGAGGCACCAATAGCACGAGTAGAATGAGCAGTAAGGCGGAAGGGAGGATTCTTCCCCTTAGCAGAATAGGCCTGAATCACAGCCTGACGAATCCATTTGCTGATAGTAGACTTGGCAGGAGCCAAACCCTTCCTAGGACCAGAAGGGACCACAAAAAGAGCATCAGTTTTCCTGAAAGGTGCAGTAGCCACCAGATAGTACTTCAGACACCTAACCACATCCAAAGAATGCAAGACCCTCTCCTTAGCATTACTAGGATTAGGGCACAATGAAGGGAGAACAATGTCCTGATTCAAATGAAAGGCAGACACGACCTTAGGCAGAAAATCTGGCTTGAAGCGAAACACCACCTTGTCCTGGTGTCTCTCATAGTAGGGGGGCTGGATGGAGAGCTCCGCCAACTCAGACACCTGTCTAACAGAGGTGATAGCAACCAAAAAGACAACTTTGAGAGTAAGAATGGCCAGGGCAGCATCCTGCACAGGTTCAAAGAGAGCACCCTGCAAGGCTGACAAAACCAAGTTCAAATCCCAAACAGGCACCATAGGCTTACGTGGGGGACGCACATGAGTCACCCCCTGGAAAAAAGTCCTAATCAGAGAATGCTGAGCAAAGGACTTCTGGGAGAAAACAGCCAGGGCAGAAACCTGACCCTTCAGAGTACTAAGTTGGAGCCCCATCTCCAACCCATGCTGCAGGAACTCCAGAATCCTGGGAATAGAGAACACACGACAGGGAAGAGACTTAGACTCACACCAGTCAATGTAGGCACGCCAAACCCTGTAATAAATAGAAGAAGAATTCTTCCTGGCCTTTATCAAGGTATCCACAACCGAGGAGGACAGCCCCTTCTCTATCAAGATGGAGGTTTCAGCAGCCAGGCCGTCAAAGCCAGAGTTGTAAATTGGGATGGCGTAGTGAGCCCTGAGTGAGCAGATCTGGCACCATGGGCAGAGCGTACTGATCTACTGCCAGCTGTACCACGTCTGCGAACCAAACTCTTCTTGGCCACCTGGGGGCCACCAGAATTGCTGGCACCCCTTCCAGAGCAATCTTGCGCAGAACCCTGCTGGGGGAATGGAGGAAAGACATACAGGAACTGAAAGTCCTGCCATGACATTGCTAGAGCATCCGTGGTCAAGGCCAGAGGATCCTGGGACAGGGAGACAAAGGCCGGTAGCTTGTGATTGTGACGGGAGGCAAACAGATCCACATCTGGTTGGCCCCAACGGTGACACAGAGATTGGAACACCCTGCTGCATAGGGACCATTCTCCCTGGCGAGAGGTCCCCCTGCTCAGAGAGTCTGCCAGGAGATTTTCCACCCCCGGGATGTACACAGCTGATATGCAGGGAACACTGGTCTCCACCCAGGTCAGGATCAGAGACACTCCCTGGAGGGCCCCCTTGCTCCGGGTGCCTCCCTGATGATTGATGTAGGCAACTGCCGTCTGGTTGTCCGAGCGCACCTGAACAGGCAGGCCCCGAAGGGGAGTAGTCAAATGAGCCAGAACTAACCTGATCGCCCGCAGTTCCAAGACATTGATAGGTGTGTGGGCCTCCTGAGGGCCCCACCTCCCCTGGAACCACAGGGACTTCCAGAAACCCCCCCAACCTGACAGACTGGCATCCGTTGTGACCGTGTCCCAGGAAGGGGTAAGAAAGGATCTGCCCCCCCAACAGGTTCCTTGAGTCCATCCACCACTAGAGGGACCTCCTGACCAGGGGGGAGAGCACACAGACCTTGTCCAGGGACGCTGGATCCTTGTCCCACACTGACAAGAGGTGGAGTTGCAGAGGCCTCAAGTGGAACTGAGCATAAGGGACCGCCTCGAAGCACGCCACCATCAGGCCCACCAGCTGCATCCCCTGCCTGATGGAGGGATGATGACAAGATAGCAGGAACTGGACCTGTGCAATCAGACTGTCCACCTTCTGCTGAGGAAGGAAGATCCTTGCCTGAACCGTATCCAGATTCATTCCTAGGAATGGAGTCACCAAGGCAGGAGACAGTGAGGACTTGGGGTGGTTGATCACCTAACCAAATGACTCCAGGGTGGACACCACCAGCTGAGTATCCAATTCTGCCTGATGTACAGATTGGGAGGTGATGAGAATGTCGTCCAGATAAGGCAGCACGCGGACGCCCTGACATCTGAGCAGAGACATCACGCCAGCCAGCACCTTGGTGAACACCCTGGGAGCTAAGGTGAGACCAAAGGGCAATGCCACAAACTGGTAGTGTTGATCCTCCAGAGCAAACCTGAGGAACCTTTGATGACCTGGAAATACAGGAATATGAAGGTAAGCATCCTTGATGTCCACAGAAGTCATGAAATCCCCTTGGCGCAGGGAACTGATGGCAGAGCGCAGAGTTTCCATGCGAAAGCGCCTGCTCCTGACAAATTTGTTGAGGATCTTTAAGTCCAGGATAGGCCTGACTGAACCATCTTTTTTGGGGACTGTGAATAGGTTGGAATAGAAACCCTTGCCCATTTCTCTTAAAGGGACCTGGCAGATGACCCCCAGCTTCAGGAGGCCTTGCACTGCCTGCATCAGCTCCTGAGCTAACACAGGGTCCTGAGGAATCCGGGATCTGATGAATCTTGGGGGCGGCCAGGCAGCAAACTCTATCTTGTAACCGGAGGACACTACCTCCTGAATCCACCGGTCTGAGACATGAAGCCTCCAGACGTGAGCGAAGTGCTGAAGCCGTCCCCCCACCCGGATGGGTGAGGGCCGACCATCATGCCTGAGGGGGGCTTGGGAGAGGATTTAGCCTTGGGGACCCAGGAGGAGCCAGGACACCCACGTCCTCTGCCCCGCCCCAGAAATCTCCCCGGGCCCCAGTAAAGGAAACCCCCTCCCTTGTCTAGCACTACGGTAGGGGGGGGGGAGAATGAGCCCTGACCCCGAAAGGGCCGAGACTGCCGCATTCGCTGGGGTAACCTGCCTCCCTTAGCAAAAAGGTCCAGGCGGTCCCCAAACAGGCATAGTCCTTTGAAGGGAAACCCAGTGAGGGCCTTCTTGGCAGCATTGTCAGAAGCCCACTGGTGTAGCCAAACCGAGCGGCGTATAGCCACCACAATGGCAGATGTCCTGGCACACATTCTAATGGTGTCATCCAAGGCAGAGAGGACAAAATTTACAAAAACATCACAACTGGAGAGTGCATTGAACACCTCACCAGGCAAATCATCAGGGGCACTATCAAGTATATTTCTGATAAGGGTTCTAGTGGCCACAGCGGTAATGGCAGAAGCACAGACCGGGCGCAGCGCTGTCCCCACACATGCAAAAGCATGGGACGCCAGCTGGTCAATGCGCCGGTCCTCAGCATCCCGCAGGGTAGTAGAGTCAGGGGAATGCATGACAGAGGTGTTAGATAACCCTAGGACCGGGGCATCCACCTCGGGAGGGGATGACCAACACTTTACCACATCAGCAGGAAAGGGATACTTCCTATCCCAACTTTTAGGTACCCCGGGAAGTCTACTGGGGCGCTCCCATTCCTTGAGCACAAGGTTATTGAAATGTGCTTGCTCTGGAAATTCCAAACGTGATTTAGCTGTATGGAAGAGTTCCCCCCTTTGCCTGGGAGCCGCAACAGGGGGAGAAATGGACAGAACCTCAAAAATCTGGGTCAGCAATCTGTCAGTGTCATCCGGGGTCCAGGGGTCAGAGCCAGAATCGTCATGACCCCTTGGCCTCTCATCAGATGACCCTGTGTCAGAGAAAAGCTCCCCTTCATCCGAAGGGGTATAGCCACAAAGATCCCAAAACTCCTCAGTATCCATAGGAAAAAGAGTGACATTAGGCGTCAAGTGCCACTTCTTAGCAGGGGCCTTACGCACCAAGCTATTAGCAATCAACTTCTCAACAGTAGCCAGTCTAGAAGACACATCAGGCTGAGAATCCCCACTAGTATGCAACTCAGCAGGAGTGAGATTTAAGCTTGGGGGAGTAGGTGAAGTGAAACGAGGTGCAGCCACTGGCAGGCCAGATTGTAGTGCAAGCACCTGCTCAGCACAGGGTACACAGACCTGCGCCTTGTCAGCGTCAGCATGAGGCTGCCCACACGCTACACACAGCCGGGCTTGTCCCGAAGGGACCCCGTTCACATTATCCTGAGATGCCTCCATATGGTGATTATAGCGGCGCTATAGGCTGATAGGGATTAACGCTATAAAGCAACCCTGGATGCCCCAATAGCCCGCTAGGGAGTGGGAGTAATTACACTAGGCCTATACAAGTTAGCAAACTAAGAGGGCCGGGAGAAGCCAATGGATTCGCCCGCCTGAAAGACATAATAAAAAGGGGCCCGTAAGCGGACAGTGATAAAAATGAGATAATAAAGCCGCCCGCGAGGGCACTTACGGACCGCGGTAGGTAGGGGACCGTCGCGCATAAGCCAACCAAGCAGACAAAGATGGCGTCGGTATACCTCGAGGGGCGGGCCGGTATCAGCAATGACGCGGAACGCGCCATAGGCAGGCCCCGCCGCCCCGAAGAGCGCGAAGCCAGCACATGACAAGCAGCCAATGACGGCGCACCGGCGCCTGAGGTAACGCCGCCGCCAAGCGCGGAACAGTGACAGAAAAGGCGCGCGGCGGCGGTAATTTTAAATACAGTCAACCTAAAGCAAGACAGCGCGGCGGCTGACACAAGGCAAATGAAATAAAATATAAGTCTAAAACACGTAAATGCATAGCATACATACCGACACCCCCCCCCCCTTTTTTCCCCAGGAGAATGAGGGAGGACAGCAGCCACTTAAATAGGGCCCACCGATAGGCAGGGGCAATAGTGCGGGAGGGGCATCCCATAGAGGCTCACCATAAGCCTGAACCGCCTACCCTTTGGTGGGGGATTGCGGTGGAGCAGCGCTCCTAAGCACCTAATAGCGGTGCTGCCTACCATCACCCGACCAGCGCAGCCAAGGCTGGGAGGCATATAACTAATGGAACGGGTGGGAATAGACCTACAGGGCCGCAGGCTAATAGCCCCGCTCGAGTAGAGAGAGCCATTTCTCGTCCTTAGCAGTCCAGACTGCAGAGAAAATCTGGGGATTTGTGGGAGGTCCCTGGGTATTTGAGGGGCCGGGAGGAGCCTATTTTCGATGTCTCTGCAGTCCAGGGCCATCGGGCGGAGTAGTACCCGAGTGTAAGTATTCTTTCTGGAGCAGGACGTACTGTATACTAAGAATATAGTAGGGCAAACATGATGGATGTCTCGAAAAGGTGGTTTGGCCGATTAGAAATCATGGAGAGGAAAAAATAAGCCCCACCCCCGCTGTCTCTCAATGCCTTGCCAAGCCCCCCCCCCCCTGTCAGAGCATCTACATGGGTTGGTGCCATTGTGATGTTAAGGTTAATTCTCTTTTAAGCAGGTGGGTGAGGATACTCCAGGGGCAGGTGAGCGGTCTTTTGTTGCTCTATGGAGTGGGGTACTCTGTAAAAGGTGGCGGAAGTGAGGTTTGGCTGATAAAAAAATTAACGCAAGGACTAAATAAGCCCCACCCCCGCTGTCTCTCAATGCCTTGAAAACCCCCCCGTCCCCGTCAGAGCATCTACATGGGTTGGTGCCATTGTGATGTTAAGGTTAATTATCTTTTAAGCAGTTGAGGATACTCCAGGGGGAGATGAGGGGTCTTTTGTTGCTCTATGGAGGGGGTACTCTGTAAAAGGTGGCAGAAGTGAGGTTTGGCTGATAACAAATTAACGCAAGGACTAAATAAGCCCCACCCCCGCTGTCCCTCTTCAACCGTCCCTGAAAATATTGCATGACTCCATCATGGTCATTGGCCATGGCCAGGTGATTTAGACAAGTATAATGGACGGGGCAGCCATGATGGATGTCTGGGAAAGGTGGGTTGGCCCATTATAAATCATGGCCAGAACTAAGCAAGCCCCACCCCCGCTGTCCCTCTTCAACAGTCCCAGAAAACAGTGAATGACACCAACAGGCTTGGTGGACCATCCGGGTGATTTAAGCAAGTACAATAGATGGGGCAAATGTGATGGATGTCCCAGAAAGATGGTTTGGATGATTATAAATCATGGCGAGGACTAAACAAGCCCCACCCCCCGCTGTCCCTCTTTAACATTTACCCAGAGCATTTGCATTCTTCAAGGGTTGGTGCCATCATGATGTTGAGGTTAATTCTCCTTTAAGCATGTGAGGATACTCCAGGAGAATAGGGGTCCTTAGTTGATCCATGGAGGGGGGAGCTCTGTAAAAGGTGGCGGAAGCGAGGTTTGGCTGATAAGAAATCAAGGCAAGGACTAAATAAGCCCCAGCCCCGCTGTCCCTCAACGCCTTCAGAATGCCAACCCCCAGCCAGAGCATATACATTCCTCATGGGTTGGTGCCATCATGATGTCGAGGTTAATTCTCCTTTAAGCAGGTGAGGATACTACAGGGGGAGGAGAAGGGTCTTTAGTTGCTCCATGGGGGGGGGGGGCGGGGGGTACTCTGTAAAAGGTGGTGGAAGTGAGGTTTAGCTGATAAGAAATCACTACAAAGGACTAAACAAGCCCCACCCCCGTTGTCTCTCAACGCCTTAAGAATGCCAACCCCCCACCAAAGCATCCACATTATTCATGGGTTGGTGCCATCATGATGTTGAGGTGATGTTGAGGATACTACAGGGGCAGAAGGGGGGTCTTTAGTTGCTCTATGGAGGAGGTGCTCTGTTAAAGGTGGTGGAAGTGAGGTTTGGCTGATCTGAAATCAATACAAGGATTAAACAAGCCCCACCCCCGCTGTGGGGCTTTCCCCGGGGGGGAGGGCCAAAACCCGGGGTAGTCAAAATCCAGGGTCCTGGTTCACTTTAACGGTCCCTGAAAAAGTGCACAACTCCATCATGGTTGGTGAACCCTGGTCAGGTGATTTAGGCAAGTACAATGAATGCAGCAGGCATGATGGATATTTTGGAAAGGTGGTTTGGCCATTATAAATCATGGCAAGGACTAAACAAGCCCCACCCCCGTTGACCCTCTTCAACAGTCCCTGAAAACTATGCATGACCCTATCAGGCTTGGTGGACCAGCCAGTGATTTAGACAAGTTCAATGGATGGGGCAAACATGATGGATGCAGGAAGGTGGTTTGGCCGATTAGAAATCATGGCAAGGACTAAATAAGCCCCACCCCCGCCTCTATAACGGTCCCAGAAAAAAATTGCACGACTCCATTATGGTCAGTGGCCTTGGCCAGGTGATTTAGGCAAGTACAATGGATGCAGCAGGCTTAATGGATGTCTTGGAAAGGTAGTTTGGCCCATTATAAATCATGGCAAGCACTAAACAAGCCCCACCCCCGCTGTCCCTCAAAGCATCTACATTCCTCATGGGATGGTTGAGGTCAATTCATTAAAGACCATTTTAAAGCAAAGCTGTAGTGCTGGAAACATGGCGGATGCTATTGCTAAATATAAAGAGGGTTTGTCTGGCTCAGCGTTGCGGCATGCTGGACACAGCAGATGCATTATGGGTACACATATGAAAAACAAGACGCTAATGCCAGTTAGCTGCAGCTACAGGGAGTCATCATGGGAGCTGAATGGAAGCCCAATTAAAGGACATATATAGGCAAATGTAAAAATCTTTATGTGCATTTCACCCCACCCTGATCCCTCTTAATTAAATAAAAAGTTCCTCTGTGTAAAGCGTTTACATGCCCCCACTATGTGCTGGAAGCGTTGGCTCCTTCCCATCAGCCCCCTGAGTTTTTACAGTACCATGATGCATCTGTAAAGTAAGATGGAATGGATGCGGAGTGCCCTGTTTTCCTAAAAGAATCTCTGACTTTTTCCACATTCTAAATGTCCATCCAACTTATTTAAAGTGGACCAAAACCCAGCGCAATCAGCTCAGGAATCTATAAGATTCCTGAGCCAATCTATTCCCTCTCAGGGCATCCAAAATTGGGATGCCCTACTGTGTAAAACCCCCAGGTCACCCCGTTTACTTACCCTGTTTCCCGGTCCAACGGTGCATGCACAAGCCACGGACGCATCCCTGCAATCACTCTAGCAGGGCGAATGGCCGCGCCAGGCATTTGTGAATGGCCGGCGCAAGCACACTCCCTGTTAGAGGGAATCGGGGGATGCGGCCACGGGTGCGCTCGGAGCCTCTGGCCTTAGACGCTGTCTTTTATGGCGTGAAGTCAGTGGCTCCGAGCGTGCCAATTGGATAGGTGGTGGCCGCGCAGGTGCAGTAGGACCGGGAAAAGGTGAGTTTCTTCCAGCGATCTGGGGGGTTTCACACAGCGAGACACCCCGATCGGGGTGCCCCGGTGGAAAGGAACAAAACCCAGGATAGTCAAAAACCTGGGTTTTGGTCCACTTTAAGGTGGTAAGGACCTGTCCTGGGGAAAGTAAGGACCTTTAGAGGCTCCATGGGAGGCGGTGCTCTGTATCGGAGAAAGGCAGATAAAGGGTGGTTTGGCTAGTAAGATATCAAGGCAACGACAATGCAAGTCCCACCCCTGCTGTCCCCCCAAATGGTACAGAGTGCCGCCTCTAACTGGAGCATCTGCATTTGTGGACGCCATGATGAGCTTCCAGCCTCCTCCTCCTCGAGGATGGTGATCTTCAAGGACAGAAGGAGAGGTTACAAGAGGTTCCTCAATGTTACCGGACGGCCGAGTTGGTAAGGACCTGCCCGGGGGAAAGTAAGGACCTTTAGAGGCTCCATGGAAGGCGGTGCTCTGTATCGGAGAAAGGCAGATAAAGGATGGTTTGGCTAGTAAGATATCAAGGCAAGGACAATGCAAGTCCCACCCCTGCTGTCCCCCAACTGGTACAGAGTGCCGCCTCTAACTGGAGCATCTGCATTTGTGGACGCCATGATGAGCTCCCGGCCTCCTCCTCCTCGAAAATGGTGATCTACAAGGACAGAAGGAGACGTTACAAGCGGTTCCTCAACGCTATTGGGCGGCCGAGGTGGTAAGGACCTGCCTGGGGGATATTAAGGACCTTTTAGGCTCCACAGAAGGCAGTACTCTGTAATGGTGAAAGGCAGAGAATGGGTGGTTTGGCTAGTAAGATCAAGGCAAGTCCCACCCCCGCTGTCCCCCAACTGGAGCATCTGCATTTGTGGACGCCATGATGACTGAGTACAAGGAGCTCCTGGCCTCCTCCTCCTTGAAGATGGTGATCTGCAAGGACAGAACTAGAGGTTACAAGAGGTTCCTAAATGTTACCAGATGGGGTAAAGTAAGGACCTTTAGCGGCTCCATGGAAGGCGATGCTCTGTAACAGTGAAAGGCAGATAAAGGGTGGTTTGGCTAGTAAGATATCAAGGCAAGGACAATGCAAGTCCCACCCCCGCTGTTCCCCAACTGGTACAGAGTGCCGCCCCCAACTGGAGCATGTATATTCTGCATTTGTGGATGCCATGATGAGCTCCCGGCCTCCTCCTCGAAGATGGTGATCTACAAGGACAGAAGTAGAGGTTACAAGAGGTTCCTCAACGTTACCAGGCAGCCGAGGTGGTAAGGACCTGCCCGGGGGAAAGTAAGGACCTTTAGAGGGTGGTTTGGCTAGCAAGATCAAGGCAAGGTCAATGCAAGTCCCACGCCCGCTGTCCCCCATCTGGTACAGAGTACCCGCCCCCAACTGGAGCATCTGCAGACGCCATCATGACCGAGTACAGGGAGCTCCTGGCCTCCTCCTCCTTGAAAATATTGATCTGCAAGGACAGAAGGAGAGGTTACAAGAGGTTCCTCAACGTTACTAGATGGGGGAAAGTAAGGACCTTTAGAGGCTCCATGGAAGGCGGTGCTCTGTAACAGTGAAAGGCAGAGAAAGGGTGGTTTGGCTAGTAAGATATCAAGGCAAGGACAATGCAAGTCCCACCCCACTGTCCCCCAACTGGTACAGAGTGCCCACCCCCAACTGGAGCATCTGCATCTGTGGAAGCCATCATGACCATTTAGGGAGATGAGGATTCTCCAGGGGACCAGGAGAGGCTTTCACATTGAGGAGGTTGGTATTTGGCTCAGAAATGGCTTCAGATAGCAGCAGCCTTCACCTTCTAACCGGCTCCGGGGAGTCGTCTCTATTTCTAGTCATTTCACAGTTTTGTTTGTACATAGGAGAGAGTTTCCAGGAATTCCTGGAAAATGAGTCTCTTGTGCTAATCCAGCATTGGCGGCCAATGCTGGCGCGGAGAAAGGCACACGTGGCGTTGCACCGGGTAGAGGTGGAACCTTCTGGTGCCAGTTTGCTAGTGTTTGGTGCTTTAGCGGTGCTGACCCTGCCTCTGGCTAGTCCACATACTGGGTCCTTCCGAGATGAGGAGCGTCAACCGAGTACAAGGAGCTCCCGGCCTCCTCCTCCTCGAAGATGGTGATCTGCAAGAACAGAAGGAGACGTTACAAGAGGTTCCTCAACGTTACCGGACGGCTGAGTGCAACGTGGTGCGCAGCTCACCTCATTCACCCCCGGCCAGAGCCATGGGCCAGGTAGGTAGAGGGTCTCCTGAGGTCCAATGTTCCAGTATCGGCCTAGGTTCCTCCCATTCACAAACACCACTCCCTTCTTCCAGCCCTGGAATGGTAAATAAACACATATATATAAAATATATATGCAGCACACACATGCTATGATTTGTGGAGGTGTCGTGAGACGTGGGTATGTTTTGATTTTGAGTAGTTCCTCTTGATTTTGGGTTGTGTGTTACTGCTAATACAGTGGAACATCCAAAACTGGGATGACTTGGGGGGGGTTATGGGTGCAGAGAAGATCCAGGGGCAGACTGGTAATATGGAGCAAGGGGAGAATTCTAATTCCAGGAGGGCCACACTGCTTTAGGGCCAGGGAGTGGGTGTAGCCTAGAGCAGACAGCCCAACCCAACCAGACCCCATACATTGCTTCTTCTAACACTCCCCCAACAGCTGAGACCCCCCCCAACCCGGGTTTTTTCCCCCTACAATGCTATAGCCTCAGCATTATGATTGTGGAGACCATAACCACATTATCTGCCCCTGCAAGTCTATAGCTTCAGAACCATTAATTATTCCATACCCACCCTTGACTGTGATCTGTTCCTGCAATGCCTGGCATCAGCTACTAAACACACCACATGCCCATTCATCAGCTGAGAAGCCTCTTGGTGGTGGGGCTAAGAGGCTCATGGGCTGCTCAGTACCTGCAAATTTCTGGGGCTGAGTTTTGGCCCCAGTCTGCCCTGAGCAAACCCCTAGCCATTTCTGAGTAGAGGCCCACTTTAAAGTGGACAAAAACCCAGGATAGTCAAAAGTTTAGACTATCAAAGAGATACTGCAACTCTCTCCTGTGTCACATGTTGAATGCAGCCAAGGAGTGCATACTGCGGGTGTGGGAGAGCGCGGAGCCTCCTTCAATAGCATTGTGGGTCCAGAGGGTCAACGAAATAATGAGGTTTGAGAACCTGATGCTCTCCAGAGACAACAGATTTGAAAGATTTGTAGCAACATGGTACAGTTGGATTGAGTTCCTGGATTCCCCAGAGGGCAAACAATTGCTTGAAAGGAGCTAGCGGATTGGCTCCCCCCCCCCCCAGTTCCCCCCCCCCCCCCATAGCATTCTTGGTTTTCTGGTAGAAAGCGCGTACCGCCTAATTGTAAGACATCTGATGGGGCGGTGGTCCTCACTGGGGCCCTGGGGCTGCGGGGATTTACCCCAGCGGCCCCTGGGGCCCTTGTGGGGGACTGCTGACCCCCTTGACCCATGTGTGGCGGGCCCAGCCGCAGGCCTGCAGCTCGAGAAAAGCTCAAACATGCGCGCCGGACGCCGCACCTCCTGGTTTTAAGGTCGGGTTTTAAGGTCCTTTCATGTGACTTATATATTGTGTGATTAGATTTGTACTGAATGTTCTGCTTTTTGAACTATGTTTGTATTCCTGTATGTAAAAGCTTGTTTAATAAATAAAGAATGCATAAAAAAAAAAATTTTGACTATCCTGGGTTTTGTTCCTTTCCCCGGGGGCACCCCGATAGTGTGAACCCCCCCAGATCACCAAAACCAACTCCACTTATCTCAGTCCCATAGTGCGTCTAGGAGCAGCGGCTCTGACGGCCGCATCCTCCGCTTCCCACTAACAGGGAGTGTGCCAGTGCCGGTCATTCACAAATGCCTGGCGCGGGCAGGCACAGTGATCTGGGGGGTTCACACAGCGGGGCACCCCCGATCGGGGTGCCTCCGGGGAAAGGAACAAAACCCAGGATAGTCAAAATCCTGGGTTTTGGTCAACTTTAATTATAAATGTTTTATGATGAATGGTAATCAATAAGTTTTTATGATCAAATTGGACTTAAACCAAGACCAGAGATTTCCCTGTGTTGTCCAGCATTACAAATTAGATCTCCATTATTAGGACGTACCTGGTGATTAAAGAGAAAAAAATGTAAATATTGCCAAATGTTGTCCCCCCCCCCCCCCCCCCAAGAACCTAATAGACAAGGTGCAGAAACCCCCCAATCCCCCCCTATAAAGGGCAGTTTGCAGAATTTCCCTTCAATAACTCCATAACAGACAGTAAGCACAGCCCCCGTGCATCCCCTCTCCCCCATTATATTACAGGCAGTGTGGCACCTCCTCCCCATTCCCCCATTATAGGCATTGTGGTCAGAATCTGTAAATTTCCCGGCAGCAGTTGGTTAGGGTAGCTATTTGCTTGCTGCCCGGCTGCCGGCACCACCGCTTCTTGGATGCGGTGCACTCACACAAATCCGGACGACGGGGGTATAGCCTGCACCCAGCATCCATTGAGGACAATAGATATCGGCCACAGGCCACGCCCACCTGCTGAACGAACCCGAGTGCCCCACCTAAGGGAGAGTGGGGACGGCCAGAGTGAGGAGGGTGGCCAGGGATCAGCCAATCTATTCTCTCCTGCCCGCCTGGCCCTCCTCCAATGTCCAGCTACCCGATCAGTGGCACGGGAGTCTGTTAACTTTCTTTCACATTTGCCCACACACCAATCACACCTTTGCGTCTTATGGAGCGAAAAATACTATATATATATATTATATTTATTATCAACTAAAAACATTTCAGGACTTACCTTCATGCTTAGATAGGTGTCAGTTGGAGCAAATCCAATGTGCAGGGCCCCTTGTAGGAACACAGGCCCAGTCTTCTCCTCATTCACATCCCCCCATTCGATGCCGTTTAGACTGACAGGAACATAAGACAGAAAGTGAGACACGCAACACGTGGCAACCCTCCATTGTGTGACGGGGTTTCGGCTGGCAGGTGGGCATAGTCTCTGTACAGACGGATCCTATTGAAAATGATCGCCGCCTCTGTATACAAAAGTTCATGGAGTACACGAGACGCCCATTTTTTTCATGGAATACACGAGACGCCCATTTTTTCATGGAGTACACGAGACGCCCATTTTTTCAATGGGAGCTGACCGTACACAGGCCACACCCACCTACCATCCCAATGTCACAAACCGGGGATGCAGGAGACCAATTAGAAGTGTGGGAGCAGCGCTAAGGTAAGAAGATTTCCTAGTTACCCCTTGGACTGCCTGGTGCTGAATTGATGGACCTCTCCTTTAAAATATCGCTCTATTACTACTGACATAAAAAGGGCATAATTCCTTGAAAATAAAAAATATATTTAAAAAAAGGGCATAATTTGATATCTTACCGCCTACTTTATTCAGTGCACTCACCAACCCTATTTCTACTCTCACCATCCAAGGACCCCCCTCGATCACCCCCATACTGCCCAGGACTCCTCTAAAAGCACCTTTATCTTCTCCAATGACCCTATTAACAGGTTCTATTGCTAATGAAAACAAATTAAGCCTTTACTGTCCCTGCAATCCACTAGAACAATGGCAGGTGGTTTTGGAAGATAACAGTGGTACCATTTGGACCCCCATTTACAGCCGGTGTTACTGCCTATACTGCATTGCTGGGGATAGGTTAGTGCCCTGATTGATTCTTGAGTATAAGAAAAAACTTGGGTGGTCTGAACGGTTGGTGCCAGAGCTGGTAGATGATGTGAGGTACTGGATAGGAACCTCACACTGCTCACCTGGAGGACCTTGGAGGTCGTCCCTGAGAGGTATCTACTTCTCCAAAGAGAAAAGCAGAGATTGTACATGCTTCCTGTGGCCCTGGAGGGGGGAGAACCATGTTGTGGCGGGCTTCTAAAGGGTAGACCAGCTGAGGGCCAACCACTGGCGGAAAGGAAAGGACCCTAAGTGTCAGGGGTCCTGAATATTGCTACTCAGCAGGAATAAAGTACTTGTTTTGGTTGAACCTGGGACTGCAGCTGTTTCTTGACTTCAAGTGGACTTGAGGGCCTCAAGGGCCTTCCCTGAGTGAGTACCACCCTTTTTAGAACAACCAGCACTCCAGACGTCACGGGCCGCAGATGGAGCGCTAGCTTCGCAACACTCGGGCGCCAACCAGACAGCCAGCTTTGCCCAGACATGTGACGTCTAGCCTCCCCGCTGATACAAGCGGCAGTGCCCGACCTGCAGGGAGCTTTCCCCATACAGACGGGAGCGTCCAACGGAAGGTAAGTATCTCCACCATTAGCACAATAGTATTATGTGACTCCTTATTACAATTTCCAATAATGTGCAACACATTACACATAGTATTATGATAAGCGCCAGTGACGTCACTGATGACGTCAGGCGCAAATTCCGACTTCCTGGGGCACATTCTGCCCCATATTTTTGTATTTAAAGAGACAGGCATCCGTTCCATTACTGTTTGTATGTTGACATGTGGTTGGTCCTGAGGAAGGGGGCCAGCGAGCACCCCGAAACGTCGACATACAACCACTCCTGCCTTGGACTATTTATGTATTTTTGGATATTTTGACTCACAATATAGACTTTGATGCGACTAACGTCTGGAGTGCTGGTTCTTCTTAAAGTGGACCAATACCCTGCCGTTTTATTTTTATTTTTTCCTTAAAAAATAATGGACAACATGCCCCAGGACCTCTTAATAATAGTTTACAAAAAAAGAAAAACTTACCTCCGATGCTCCTGCGCGGCGTCGTTTGATATCTACCTTTAGCTAATCTCGCAGATGCGCAGTAGATATGCGAAGCACCGCTTGCATCGGGAGCGGCGCTTCACTGTACCTAATGCAGCGCTACTTTTTACGTGTGCAAAACTGAAATCCTGCGATCTCTGAAGACAGCAGAGTACTGGAATGCACGTCTAAGGAGGACAGACGCCAGTCAAGACCACATCGACGAGCTGGAGGGCGGGACTTCCGGCCAAGGACTTTCAAGGTAACAGGCGCTGCGAGGGACAGAAGGCTGCAAGGGTCGTCAAAAGGTAAGTCTCTCTTTATGTTTGTTTGATTAAAGGCTACTTGTTTTTGTGGGTGTTGGTCCACTTTAAAAGGTTTGAACGTGCAGCGTCTCCGCGGACCGTGCACCCACATTCTGAATATATGGTAAGAGTGCGGCAGGTCCCCCCGAAATTTTGAGTGAGTACCACATCTGCCCTTCCAGGGAGAGTCCCTATAAAAGCGTAGCCCTGTTCAAGGGTCGGTTCCCCGCTTACTCTAAAGCACCCTGTTACACTGGTTGCTGCCTCATGTGACCACTGGCAACCAATAGGGTTTGCACAGCGCTGGGCCCCGCCAGCCTGATAAACCCCAGTGCACGTTTCCTTTCCATACAACCTTAACACCTTAGAAATAATAACAGTTCTCACCCGTTAATGAAAGTGGAGTTCATATCCAGGCTGTAAATCCGGAAATTCCGCAGGGGAATGTCTCTGAGAAATACATCGCCAACGAGACCTGAGGGGCAGAGGGGTAGGGGAGAGAAACATGCCCCATGGGGGGATTAGCAAGCACCATCAATGTCGCAATCGGTCATGAAAAACAAATTGCTTGGGTGATATGCCTTAGATCAGTGATGGGAGTCTGTCCTAAGAAGGGTGTAGGTCCACATTAAGACCCCCTCATACTGTCTCCCAGTTATACTCACCTGGTCCATTATGAAAGCACCAGCATATGCAGGTTGTGGTGTGGCTTCCTGCTTGGAACAGGGAAGCACAGCCAACTGCAGAGCCCAGGGATGGGGAGGGGGTTAGTAGGTGGCGGGTAACATGGGTTTAGGTCTAAGTTGTATGCCACAAGCATTCAGTTAAAGCTAAGCAAGCATTTAGCAGGTGTTAGCAGACCTCATACCCGAGTGGCACCAAGAGGAAACCTGTCCCTTTGCAACAGCCGAGGGACAGTGTTTTCTCTTGGCTCCACTTGGGCATCCCTCTGGGGCTCCACTTGGGCATCCCTCTGGGGCACCACTCGGGCATCCCTCTGGGGCTCCACTCGGGCATCCCTCTGGGGCTCCACTCGGGTATCCCTCTGGGGCTCCACTCGGGCATCCCTCTGGGGCTCCACTCGGGCATCCCTCTGAGGCTCCACTCGGGCATCCCTCTGGGGCTCCACTCGGGTAATCCTCTGGGGATCCACTCGGGTAATCCTCTGGGGATCCACTCGGGTAATCCTCTGGGGATCCACTCGGGTAATCCTCTGGGGATCCACTCGGGTAATCCTCTGGGGATCCACTCGGGTAATCCTCTGGGGATCCACTCGGGTAATCCTCTGGGGATCCACTCGGGTAATCCTCTGGGGATCCACTCGGGTAATCCTCTGGGGATCCACCCGGGTAATCCTCTGGGGATCCACCCGGGTATCCCTCTGGGGCTCCACCCGGGTATCCCTCTGGGGCTCCACCCGGGTATCCCTCTGGGGCTCCACCCGGGTATCCCTCTGGGGCTCCACCCGGGTATCCCTCTGGGGCTCCACCCGGGTATCCCTCTGGAGCTCCACTCGGGTATCCCTCTGGGGCTCCACTCGGGTATCCCTCTGGGGCTCCACTCGGGTATCCCTCTGGGGCTCCACTCGGGTATCCCTCTGGGGCTCCACTCGGGTATCCCTCTGGGGCTCCACTCGGGTATCCCTCTGGGGCTCCACTCGGGTATCCCTCTGGGGCTCCACTCGGGTATCCCTCTGGGGCTCCACTCGGGTATCCCTCTGGGGCTCCACTCGGGTATCCCTCTGGGGCTCCACTCGGGTATCCCTCTGGGGCTCCACTCGGGTATCCCTCTGGGGCTCCACTCGGGTATCCCTCTGGGGCTCCACTCGGGTATCCCTCTGGGGCTCCACTCGGGTATCCCTCTGGGGCTCCACTTGGGCATTCCTCTGGGGCTCCACTCGGGTAATCCTCTGGGGCTCCACTCGGGCATTCCTCAGGGGCTCCACTCGGGGTAATCCTCAGGGGCTCCACTCGGGGTAATCCTCTGGGCTCCACTTCACTTCCACTCCCAATTTGAGAAGCTCCACTGTGTGAAACCCCCTGGTTGCCGGTATACCAACATTGTGATCTCCCAAGGCAGGCCCCCACAAGCATCAGAGAGGAGTTACTTAGCGAACCAGGCAGTTTCACACATAGGGGCATCCCAAATAAGGTCGCCCCTGTAAAGCAGACCAAAATCCAGGAGATGCATTTAGTAGGCTTTAAAAAAAATTGCAACTCTGAGCACTCTATCATAAAGATGAACAACACCCAATAAATTGACTTTCTTGGGTGCTGTTGCTCTTTGATGGAGCATCTCGATTTGGGATGCCCCAGTATGTGCACCCCCACAGACCTCCCGAAAATACAATTCTGTGATTACTCACCTGTAGAATTGGTATTATACGTATACAGCACGTCCTGTTCCAGAATATATTCCTTACTCTTGGGTAATACATCCACTAGATGGCGCTGGACTGCAGAGACAGAAAAGTGGCCCCTCCCGGCCCCATATATACCAGGGACCTCCCACAAATTCCCCAGTATTGAAAAGCAGTTAAAATGAAGCTGGGAGAATTATGACCATTAACAATATAGAACATAAGAACAATCACCTCTCCTTAGAGCTACTAGGATTAGGACACAGAGAAGGCAAAACAATGTCCTGATTGAGATGAAAAGCAGAAACAACCTTAGGCAGAAAATCTGGCTTAAAACGAAACACCACCTTGTCCTGGTGTCTCTCAAAGTAAGGGGGCTTGATGGAAAGCGCCGCCAACTCAGAAACACGCCTAACAGAGGTGATAGCCACCAAAAAGACCACCTTAAGCGTGAGAATGGATAAAGGGACCCCCTGCAAGGGCTCGATAGGAGACCTCTGTTCGATAGGAGACCTCTGCTCAACCAAGTTCAAGTCCCAGACTGGTAACATAGGCTTACGCGGGGGACGCACGTGAGTAACCCCCTGGAAGAAGGTCTTGACCAGGGGATGCTGAGTAAAAGATCTTTGGAAAAAAATGGCCAAGGCAGAAACATGACCTTTCAGAGTACTGAGCTGAAGACCCAGATCCAAACCATGTTGCAGAAATTCCAGAATCCTAGGAATAGAAAACACACGACAGGGAAGAGAGTTAGACTCACACCAGTCAATGTAAGTACGCCAAACCCTATAGTAGATGGAAGAAGAGGACCTTTTCCTAGCCCTGATCATGGTATTAACAACCGAGGCAGGTAGCCCCTTTTCTAATAAGATGGAGGTTTCAGCAGCCAGGCCGTCAAAGCCAGCGTTTGTAAATTGGGGTGGTGTAGGTGCTCCTGAGTGAGCAGATCTGGAACCCGGGGCAGGGCGTACTGATCTACTGCCAGCTGCACAATGTCTGCGAACCACACTCTTCTTGGCCAACAGGGGCCACCAGTATGGCTGGCACCCTTTCCTGAGCTATCTTGCACAGCACCCTGCCCAGCAGAGGAAACGGGGGAAACACATACAGGAGCTGAAAACACGTCCAAGACATTGCCAAGGCATCCGTGGCCAAGGTCAGGGGATCCTGAGACAGAGAGACAAAGACTGGAAGCTTGTGATTGTGACGGGACGCAAACTGATCCACATCCGGCTGACCCCAGCGGTGGCAAAGTGAACGAAACACCCTGCTGCTGAGGGACCATACTCCCAGACGAGAGGTCCCCCTGCTCAGAGAGTCTGCCTCCAGATTTTCCACCTCCGGAATGTACACAGCCGAGATGCAGGGAACATTGTCCTCCGCCCAGGACAGAATCATAGACACTTCCCTGAGGGCCCTCCTGCTCCAGGTCCCTCCCTGATGATTGATGTAGGCAACCACCGTCTGGTTGTCCGAGCGGACCTGAACAGCCCAACCCCAAAGGTGTGGGGTAAAGGGGGCGAGAACCAACCTGATCGCCCTCAACTCCAGAATGTTGATAGGGGTGTGGGCTCCTGAGGGCCCCACTGACCCTGGAATTTCAGGGATTTCCAAAAGCCCCCCCAACCTGTCAGACTGGCATCCGTGGTGACAGTCTCCCAGCAAGGGGCCAGAAAGGATCTGCCCCCCAGCAGGTTCCTTGAGTCCAGCCACCACAAGAGGGACCGCCTGGCCAGAGGGGACAAACAAACACCTGATCCAAGGACACGGGGTCCCGATCCCATACTGACAGGAGGTGAAGCTGAAGAGGTCTCATGTGAAACTGAGCATATGGAACCGCCTCGAAGCAGGACACCATCAGGCCCACCAGCTGCATTCCCTGCCTGATGGACAGATGAGGACAAGAGAGAAGAAGCTGAGCTTTCTCTTGAAGACTCTCCACCTTCTGCTGAGGAAGAAAGATCTTGACCTGAGATGAATCCAGAATCATGCCCAGAAAGGACTTCACCATGGAAGGAGACAGGGAAGATTTGGGGTGGTTGATCACCCAGCCGAATGACTCCAGTGTGGACACCACCCGCTGAGTATCCAGCTCTGCCTGTTGGAAGGACTGAGAAGCGATAAGCATGTCGTCCGAGTAGGGAAGAATGCGAATGCCCTGAGATCTCAGCAGAGCCATCACTCCTGTCAGCACCTTGGTGAATACCCTGGAAGCCGAGGTGAGACCGACGGGCAAGGCCACAAACTGGTAGTGCTGATCCTCCAGAGTGAACCTGAGGAATCTCTGATGACCTGGGAAGATAGGTATGTGAAGGTAAGCATCCTTGATGTCTACAGAGGTGATGAAGTCCCCTGGGCGTAGAGAATTCACAGCGGAGCGCAGAGTCTCCATAACAAATTTGTTAAGGCGCTTTAAATCCAGGATGGGCCTGATGGACCATCTTTTTTGGGAACAATGAAAAGATTGGAATAGTAGCCTTTGCCCCTTTCCCTCAAGGGCACCCGGCAGATGACTCCCAATTCCAGAAGGCCTTGGACAGCAAGGGACAGACCCTGAGCTGACAGGGGGTTTTGAGCAATCCGGGATTTGATGAATCTTGGGGGTGGCCAGGCTGCAAACTCTATCTTGTAACCGGAGGACACTACCTCCTGAATCCACCGGTCTGAGACATGACGCCTCCAGACGTGAGCAAAGAGCCGAAGCCGCCCCCCCCTCCCACCCGGATGGGTGAGGGCGCCCCTTCATGCCTGAGGGGGCTTGGGAGATGACTTAGGCTTGGGACCCCAGGAGGGACCAGGGCGACCACGTCCTCTGCCCCTGCCCCAAAAATCTCCGCGGGCTCCAGCAAAGGAAGCTCCCCGTCCAATTCTGGAGCCACGGAAGGAAGAAAGGCACCTGAACCCCGAAAGGACCGGGGCTGCCTTCTACTCTGTGGTAACTTGCCTCCCTTAGCAAACAAGTCCAGACGTTCACTAAAGAGGCGCAGCCCCTTGAAGAGAAAACCGGTGAGAGGCTCCTTAGCCACGTTGTCAGTTGCCCACTGGCGCAGCCAGACCAAGCCACCAACAAGGCAGATGCCCTACCACACATTCTAATGGTATCATCCAAGGCAGAGAGAACATATGCAACAAATTCCTCATAACGCAGAAGAGCTCTATACTCTTTACTACCTGCATCATCAGGGTCCCTATCTAAGAGACTCCTGAGCAGGCTTTTAATAGCAACAGCCGTAATGACAGAGGCACAGACCGGACGCAGCGCGGTCACCACACAAGCAAAGGCATGGCAAGCCAGCTGATCTATGTGCCTGTCCTCCCCATCCCTCGGAGTAGTAGAGTCAGGGGAATGCATGACGGATGTGTTGGACAACCCCAGAACTGGTGCATCCACCTCGGGAGGACATGACCAACGTTTAGCCATTTCAGCAGGAAAGGGATACCGCTTATCCTAACTCTTTGGCAGCCCGGGGAGCCGACTCCCACTCTTTGAGCACCAGATTATTAAAGTGAGTTTGTTCAGGAAACTCCAAGCGTGGTTTAACAGTATGAAACAGCTCCCCCTGCTGCCGCGGAGCCACGGCAGGAGGAGAGATACAGAGCACTTCAAAAATGTGAGCTAAAAGCCTGTCAGTATGATCTGAAGCCCATGGGTCAGACCCAGAATCGGCACCATAAACCTTAGGTTGATCCTCAGATGATTCTGAATCAGAAAATAATTCCCCCTCTTCCAGGGGGGTATAACCGGTAACGTCAAAAAATTCCTCAGCCTCCATAGGAAAGAGAGTAACACCAGGTGATAAATGCCACTTCTTAGCAGAAGCCTTATGCAGGCCAGACCCAGCAATATGTCTCCCAATGCTGGCCACCCGTGCAGCCAAATCAGGTTGAGACTCCCCACTGGTATGCACCTCACTAGGAGTCAGATGTAAGCGTGGGGGGGTAGGCGAAGCCAGAGGGGGCGCAGGCCCAGCCACCGGTAACCCAGACTGCAGCGCAAGCATCTGCTGGGCGCAGGGTACACACACCCTGACATCATCACTTATAGGGGACACGCCACACACAGCCGGGCTTGCCCCGAAGGAACTCCAAGCACATTATCCTGAGAAGCCTCCATATGGTGATTATTGTGGCACAACAGGCCAATTGGGATTGATGCTAATAAAGCTACCCGGGATGCCCCAATAGCCCACTAGGGAAGTAGGAGACTATGGATCACAAAATCCCTCCAATAAGGAGATGCCAGACACGCAGCACAGGAGCTCCAAAATGGCACCCGCATATACCTCGAGGGGCGGGCCGCGGAGAAGTGATGCGGAAAACATCATCCGCAAGGCCCGCCCCCCCGAAGAGCGCGAAAACGCACCCCTGTGACAAGGACAGCCAATGACGGCGCAGTAGCGCCTGAGGCAATGCCGCCACCATCCACGGAGCGAAGTACAAGCGCGCGGCAATAATAAAACCCAGTGCAATCACAACAAGGATACATACAAAGTTTAATGCATACACCACCCCGAGGTCTACCCAGGGAGAGCGAAGGGGAAGCAGCGGCATGCCTGGGAGGAGCCTAACTGAGGGGACAGGGGGCGAAGGGCAAACGGCCGCGGGAGGGGCATCCCATAAGGCTCACCACGGGCCTGTACCGCCTACCTTTTGGTGGGGGACTGCGGTTGGAGCAGCGTTCCTTAGCACCTGACAGCGGTGCTGCCTACCTTCACCCGACCAGCGCAGCCTAAGCTGGGAGGCAGTGAAAAGGAACGGGTGGGAATAGTCCTACAGGGCCGCAGGCTAATAAGCCCCGCTCACCTGCGAGTAGAAAGAGCCATCTTCTAGTCATCGCATCCCAGACTGCAGAGAAGAACTGGGGAATTTGTGGGAGGTCCCTGGTATATATGGGGCCGGGAGGGGCCACTTTTCTGTCTCTGCAGTCCAGCGCCATCTAGTGGATGTATTACCCAAGAGTAAGGAATATATTCTGGAACAGGACGTGCTGTATACTTAGAATAACACCCTTTGCTGGTTCTCAGGTGAGCCGCTCGGCTAATTAGCGATGCTTGTTCAATTCAGCTTTATTTCTGAATGGAGCGAGCTTTGCCGTCCGTTTAAACAGGCCTGGCCCAGACAGGCTGGGGACAGGTACGTCAGGGTAGGGAGTCGATCAGGCAATCTAGGGGGGTTTAACAGAGCGGGGCATGCCAACTTGGGGTAAAGAGGTAGAGCAAACCCCCCTAAGAGTCTTTTAGACTCAAGCAGGGTGTTGCGCCTCTTTAGAGCGGAACACCACCCTCGCTGGCCTTCCCCTGGGACATCCCACTGTGTAACTACCCACCCCCAGGTCGTTGTGAATTTGGTTTAAACCCATTACAATGGGTTACGTCCTCACTGGTGCACCCTCACCTGGAATATGCCGTCCAGTTTTGGGCGCATATTCATAGAAAGGACGCTCTGACTATGGAAAGGGTGCAGAGGAGAGCCACCAAACTAATAACAGGAATGAAAGGATCTTATGAGGAAAGATTGTGAGAATTAAATCTGTTTAGTCTTGAGAGGAGGCAACTGAGGGGGGACATGATTAACTTGTATATATTTATAAATGGGCAATACAAAAATATGGGGGAACACTATTTAAGGTAAAATCCTCTCTAAAGACAAAGGGGGCGCTCCCTTCATCTGGAAAAATGAAATTCAGACTCCGGAGGCGACAATCACTCTTTACCATAAGAACTATAAATCTGGGGAATAGTCTCCCCCAGAAGCTTGTTACAGCACCAACCGCTGACATCTTCAAAAAAAGATTAGATGCTTATTTAGAAGAAAATAACATTAACTGTTATCAGTAAAAAAAATAAATAAAATAAAAAATAACTTCCCCTACCCCAACACCCTTGATGGAACTTGATGGACATATGTCTTAGTTCAACCGTATTAACTATGTAACAATGCCAGAGCACTGGGGGTGGGGGGTGGAGCCACTTCTTAGATTTTGGTTCTTTGCCAATTAAAATAAATGTTTCCCATAAAAGCAAAGCATAAAGAGAGACGCAGATACCTTTCCTCTGATCGTTGATTCGTGGTCCATAGTTGACCCGGCCGCAGTTTTCCACCAGTATCCTCAGCTTCCTGTAACCCTTTCAACAGAAAAGAAACAAACATTGGTGCCTAGCCCCGCCCCCGGTCACCAATTATAACTGGCCACTCCAGAACCGCGCCATAGCTAGAGTTCTCATCTGGATACCTGACCTCTGTAGGGTACATGGCTATTGTGGGAGGAGCACTGCATTGTCATAACCCAGGATTGCCCAGTGTTAGGTAACTTCCTTGTGTTACTGTATGATTGATGACTGTACTGTGTGATCTTTATTATTCTATAATGACACTTGGCTTTCACTAGACCTGCTGCTTTGTTATTAGTAATATTGCACAATCATTTTGAACCCTGTGTGTGATGAGCCTAAAAAGAGCACAAAAAGGGGGGTGTGAGCAAACAGCATAAAAATGTAGAAACATTTCTAAGATATTTAAAAAAAAACTATTTGATTTAGAATGGTCTGTAAATCGCTTTTCTCCCGAAGTGGACAACCTCCGTTTCTGAGAACGAGTCTCGTGAAAAATATACACATCAGGATTCCTTGAGCAGCGCTTGCAGCTTGTTGTGGCTCCGCCCCCAAGATCAAACACCACGCCTTTGCACGCTTATCTCCAATCACTGTGCAGTGCCCATCACGCCCCTCTGCTGCAGTGACTAGAGGGGGTGTGTATAGTCACTGTGCCAGATATGTGGGGCAGCCGTAGTATGCAGACACCAAGAAAAGAAAAAAACCTTAGAAGCTGGAAGGTTTCCTAAGCCTCAGACCAGACCTGGACCTAGCGCACAGAGGGTGACCAGTGCAGCAGCAGGGCTAATAGCCAGTTACAAGTTGGCCAGCCAAGAACAAATTAAAGGGGAACACCACCCAAGAAATAACTTTTGGGGTTTCATTCCTCTTTGGCAATTCCAAATTTTGGCCCCACTGTGTATATCCCCTGGGACCAACAGTAAACTCGCCTTTTCCTCGTTCCCATAGCGCATCAGTCAATCAATGGAGCTTGTTCCATTCAAATTTCTTTTGCTGCACTAATTCCAGTGTGGCAAGGAAATCTGAATGCAGGTGAATGGCGCGAGGGGGGGGGGTCACACAGCGTGGCATCCCAATTTGTGATGTTCCCTAAAGAGGTGGGTCAACCCCTCCAGGGGTGTTATAGACTCGAGGGGGGGGGGGCCTCCTCTTTAAAATGGGCCAAAACATATTCTTTTTAACCGCACCTGCGCCCACCTCCCCTGCCCCAGTACCTCAGATGCTGCTCTTGGCTCGGTTTAGCAACGAGGTGCAGCCAGCTGGCCGCATTCCAGGCACACTGTTCCTGCATGCATGATCTGCCCATTCATAAAGGCAGGCATTGGGAGTGCGCACTGCCGCAGAGAAGCCGGGGATGCAGCGCCAGCAATCACAGTGTTGCGGGCCCCGTCAGAAAAGGTGAGTTTACCAGCGACCCAAGGGAGGGGGTCACACAGCAAGGCATCCTGCTATGAGCTGGCCCTGGAAACTTTTAGATCTCTGGCCCCTGGCCTTTCCCTTTCTGGCCTTTCCCTGGAGCAGCCTAAATCATGCGCTGCTATGTGAACCCCCCCCCCCCCCCCCGGGTCGTGCCACCAGGCCCACCCATTTAGGTAGGTTGAGGGCAGGAGCACGCCCCCATCTGGGGATGTGGTCGCTCTCGCTTGCCGAAAGCAGAGCTCTTTGCCGAAACATTAATATGCACTGTAAATGACTCTGATTGGGCAAGAGCCCGAGCATGTGCCATTGGACAGGAGAAAGGTGAGTTTGTGCTGAGCGATCTGGAGGGTTTTACACAGCGGGGCATCCCAAATCAGGATAGTGGAAATCCCAGGTTCTGTACCGTGCTGGAGGCTAAACAAACCAACTTCCAGGACTAGGTCCGGTCCTGGCTGAAGAAAAACAGACCCAGCACACCCACCACACCTCTGAATAGTTTAAGTTAAAAGAAAACCATCCTTTATTTGAAAATATTAAAATCTCTATGTACAGAAGTGCATAAGACTAATTGATACAATTTTCCATTCGTTCAGTATACAATGCCTGATTACAGACTATTCCCGTTACATACTTGCTTCCCAAGACAATACATTTTGTATAACAGTGGTGGCATTGGTAAATATTCGAAACAAGATGACTATTTTGTCTTACTGGTCTGAAGATCAACCAGACAGGGCAAACATGTTTCGCCACGTAGGCTTCTTCAGTGCCCTGATTTTTATTTTGTGATCAGAAAATGTCAGCTCTTGGAGGAGATGAGGAGTCACCACTTATCCCTCTTTGTATATTGATCTGGTTTCTTAATATATGATTCTATTCATCTATGTCCCCGCTTGTCCCATAAATGGAAATGTCTAGAGGTCCTCAATTTCTGCGTGCTTGCAGTACAGTAGACGTACTGTCTTTTAATGCAGTAGTATAGTAGCGTTTAATAGTCTCGATTTAGTTCCGCAATGTCCTCAGGAAAACTGCAGCGCAGCCAGCGCGTTCTAAAGCTCAAAGGGTATGATGCTCGGTATTCGTGCGGGGTATCCCCGCTATTTTCTCGGCCACCCGCTCCCAATACGATTAGGCAGATGAATCAGCTGGGGGAAAGAACACCCTCCATACGCGCTGGCTGACTACGTGCTGGAGGCCCCTGGGCAGCGAGTCTAGTGGAGACCTAGCAAAAACTTTTGGGATCAAAAGCACACCACACACCAAAAGTTGAATTGCAATTAAAATTTGTATTAAGGTATCAAACAAGTATATATACAGTGAAATACAGATCTCTGATGATACAATAAAAGGATACAATAGGCAAATCTGTGCATAAGGGGTTCAGGATGTCATTAGGAGTGTTTGACCACCTCAGTAGGAAGGGGAAAATTATAGCATTAGAACTACGCATATACAGTATAGGTTAGAGCTACTACAGTAAGGTCTCATCAGGATCGTGACAGTATCACCTCATAGACTCATATGGTAATGCATGATTAATTACCCCACTGTAGTAGCTCTAACCTATACTGTATATGCTAGTGCTAATGCTATAATTTTCTCCTTCCTACTGAGGTGGTCAAACGCTCCTGATGACATCCTGAACCCCTTATGCACAGATTTGCATATTGTCTCCTTTAATTGTATCATTGGACTATCGGAGATCTGTATTTCACTGTATATATACTTGTTTGATACCTAAATACAAATTTTAATTGCAATTCAACTTTTGGTGTGTGGTGTGCTTTTGATCCAAAACATTTTTGCTATGTGTCCTATTTGAGGCGTTAAGTGGCGAGACACCTCGGATCTTATTTAGCACCCCTTCAACTTACTCTCTTGCCCTTTTGTATGGTGTGCCGATTACCAACCACAAACCCTATAGTCTAGTGGAGACCCCCATATGTAACTGTAGATCAGTCGCTTATTTTGGTAACAAATAGAGGAGGCCGTGTGGGGGCGGGAGCCTAGGTTGGCACGTCCTTTAATCTGGCCCTGGCATCCTCCAGTATCTTTTTAATGCGGCGCAAAATCCTGGATGGGACAGCAGACAAATAATCCCATGAAGGCGATTAAAAGGATAATTGGGATTATTTCTAGCCCCCAGAGTCAGCAGCCTACTCACCGGGATCTGAGCAATGTCCAGCTCCTGGTTCTTGTAGTCCACAAATCCCACCGACTGGCCGCTGACAAACACCTGAAACACAGGGGGCCGGGGTATCACTTCTATGATCAGAGGTCAGCAACCAGCCCTGAGCTACTTACTAAGGAGAGACGGGGAGTTCACCCAGTGCAGAAGTGTGACCGCTCTCTCCTTAGTAAATATCCTCCGTTATCTAACAGAGGAGGGGGTGGGTACCTGTGCCCGGTCACGGACGTTGCCTCTAGTCTGGAACTTTCCTCCCCCGTAGATGACGGTCTCGTACAGGGTGTAGCCGTAGGACTGACCGTTTCCATTATTCACCGGCAAGTTCTCCATGTTGACTGGAACCTCCGATCTAAAAGACTGCTGAGGCGA
This sequence comes from Gastrophryne carolinensis, assembly GCA_027917425.1. NCBI lineage: Eukaryota > Metazoa > Chordata > Amphibia > Anura > Microhylidae > Gastrophryne > Gastrophryne carolinensis. The sequence continues at coordinate 13,099,695 of CM051242.1, read as the reverse complement.
GAGTGTAGGCACAGGTTAGTACATAGCAACCTTCCACTTATCCTTATAGCTGTGTACAGAATAGGAAAGGAATACTCTCCCACTGGAATAATCTGCACATAGGTCCTCAGGGGAGTAGAACTGGGAGAGTCACATTATGAGAAGGATCTGCCAGCAAAATATTGTCAGGTATTACAAGTGTATGTGGAATCACGGGATAGGTAAGTACCATATTTTTGTCCTATAAGGGGTGATTTGGGGGGGGGGGGTTAGCACCCAGATTTTGGGGGAAGAAAATAAGAAAAAAATATTCTAAACCGAATGGTGTGCTAACCCCCCCCCCCCCAAATCACCCCATTACCGACAGTGTGTAATGACAATTATGTCATTACAGACAGCGAGTGGCATCCCAAATACGGGCAGTGTGTGTGGCATCCCAAATACAGGCAATGTATGTGGCATCCCAAATACAGGCAGTGTGAGGCATCTCAAATACAGGCAGTGTGAGGCATCCCAATACAGGCAGTGTGAGGCATCCCATATACAGGCAGTGTGAGGCACCCGTATACAGGCAGTGTGAGGCATCCCAAATACAGGCACTGTGAGGCACCCCAAATACAGGCACTGTGAGGCACCCCAAATACAGGCACTGTGAGGCACCCCAAATACAAGCACTGTGAGGCACCCCAAATACAAGCACTGTGAGGCATCCCAAATACAGGCAGTGTGAGGCATCCCAATACAGGCACTGTGAGGCATCCCCAATACAGGAAGTGTGAGGCATCCCCAATACAGGCACTGTGAGGCATCCCCAATACAGGCACTGTGAGGCATCCCCAATACAGGCACTGTGAGGCATCCCCAATACAGGCAGTGTGAGGCATCCCCAATACAGGCAGTGTGAGGCATCCCCAATACAGGCAGTGTGAGGCATCCCCAATACAGGCACTGTGAGGCATCCCCAATACAGGCACTGTGAGGCATCCCCAATACAGGCACTGTGAGGCATCCCCAATACAGGCACTGTGAGGCATCCCCAATACAGGCAGTGTGAGGCATCCCGTATACAGGCACTGTGAGGCATCCCCAATACAGGCACTGTGAGGCATCCCCAATACAGGCAGTGTGAGGCACCCCAAATACAGGCAGTGTGAGGCACCCCAAAATACAATTCTGTGATTACTCACCTGTAGAATTGATTTTACTGTGTACAGCATGGCCTGTTTCATTTCAATCATTACTTCTGGGTATTCCGCCACAAGGTGGTGCAGTTGACTGCAGAAGACTTGTGGCTCCTCCCGGCCGTATAAAAAGCCAGGAATCACTCATAGACCCCCAGCGTTGAAAAACAGTTATGCAAGAAGCCGGGAAACCATGATAAAAGAATACACAGCCCCAAAAAGGCTAACACTAAAACTAATCACCATCTAGAGGCAACCAAGGACAACGATAACAAGGGAGAGATGAAACAGGCCATGCTGTACACAGTAATATCAATTCTACAGGTAAGTAATCACAGAATTGTATTTTTCCAAGTGTACAGCACGGCCTGTTTCATTTCAATCATTACTTCTGGGACATCCAATAGCAGTGTTCTTAAAGTAGGGTGGGATCCCCAATGAGTAACAGCACGCAGTTCAGACCAATACCGTCTGAAGCACCTTGCGGCCAAAAACATTATCCACTGAGGCCCTAACATCAACCTTGTAAAACTTAGAAAAAGTATGAACAGAAGACCAAGTAGCGGCCTTACAAACTTGTTCAACAGAAGCCTGTTGCTGAAAAGCCCAAGAGGCACCAATAGCCCTAGTAGAATGAGCAGTAACACGGAAAGTAGGTTCCTTCCCTTTGGCAGAATAAGCACACACCACCGCCTGTCTAATCCACTTGCTGATAGTAGATTTAGCCAAGGCAAGCCCTTCCTAGGACCGGAAAGAAGAACAAAAAGAGAATCAGACTTCCTAAAAGGCTCAGTGGCGACCAAATAATACTTGAGCGCCCTGACCACATCCAGAGAATGAAGGTTCCGTTCCTTGGAATTAGCAGGGGCAGGACAATAGGAAGGTAAGACAATGTCCTCATTGAGATGAAAGGCAGATACAACCTTGGGCAAAAATTCCGGGTTAAGACGGAACACCACCTTATCCTGATGCCGCTCAAAATAAGGAGGTTTAATGGAAAGTGCCGCCAACTCAGAGACTCGACGTACCGAAGTAATAGTGACCAAAAAGGCCACCTTAAGAGTCATTATGGACAGAGCAAAATTGCACAAGGGCTCAAAAGGAGGAACCGGTAGAGCAGACAACACCAAATTCAAGTCCCAAACCGGTAGCAGAGGCTTACGCGGAGGAAGCACATGAGTAACCCCCTGGAAGAAGGTCTTAACAAGCCTGTGATTGGCAAAAGATCTTTGGAAAAAAATTGCCAGAGCCGAAACCTGTCCCTTGAGAGTACTAAGTTGAAGGCCCGAATCCATACCATGCTGTAAAAACTCCAGAATCCTGGGAATGGAAAATTCCAGACAAAAAAGAGACTTGGACTCGCACCAAGCAATGTAAGCATGCCAGACCCTGTAGTAGATAAAAGACGAGGATTTCTTCCGAGCCCGAATCAAGGTATCGACAACAGAGGCCGACAAACCCTTGTCCATCAAGATAGAGGTTTCAGCAGCCAAGCCGTTAAAGGCAGCGTTTGTAAATTGGGATGGCGCAGCTGTCCCTGCGTGAGAAGCTCTGGATCGTCGTGCAGGACGAACCGATCTACTGCCATTTGTACGCCGTCCGCGAACCATATCCTCCTCAGCCAGCGGGGGGCCACCAGAATGGCCGGTACCCCCTCCTGGGCAATCTTGCGCAGCACCTGACCCAGCAGAGGAAAGGGAGGAAATACATAGAGGAGCCGAAACTCCGTCCAAGGAATTGCTAGCGCGTCCGTGGTGAAGGCCAGAGGGTCCTTTGACAGAAAGACGAAGCTTGTGATTGTGACGGGACGCAAACAAGTCCACGTCCGGCTGACCCCAGCGGCAACACAAGTCGTGAAAGATCTTGATGCTGAGGGACCATTCCCCCAGGCGAGATGTCCCCCTGCTCAGGGAGTCCGCCTCCTGATTCTCCACCCCTGGGATGTAAACCGCCGAGATGCAGGGAACTGTCTCCTCGCCCAAGACAAGATCAGAGACACTTCCTTGAGAGCTCGCTTGCTCCGGGTCCCTCCCTGATGATTGAGGCAACCGCAGTCTGATTGTCCCAGCGGACCTGTACAGCACAATCCTGAAGGTGGGGGGTCAACTGGGAGAGAACCAACCTGATCGCCCGCAGCTCTAGGATATTGATGGGCCGTGGGCCTCCTGGGGACCCCACTGACCCTGGAACTTCAGAGACTGCCAAATTCCCCCCCCCCCCCCCCGCCGGTCAGACTGGCATCTGTGGTGACAATCTCCCAGCACGGAGGCAGAAAGGACCTGCCCAATAGAAGATTCCTCGAGTCCAGCCACCAGGAGAGAGACTGCCTGACCGGAAGGGACAGAGCAAACTCCTGATCCAGGGACTCCCGAATCCGTTCCCAAACCGACAAGAGATGCAACTGAAGAGGTCTCATGTGGCACTGAGCAAAGGGAACCGCCTCGAAGCAAGACATCATGAGGCCCACCAACTGCATCCCCTGTCGAATGGAGGGGTGAGGACACGACAGCAGGGCCCGAGCCTGCTTCTGAATGCTTTCCACCTTCTGCTGAGGGAGAAAAACCTTGACCTGAGAAGTATCCAGCGTCATGCCCAGGAAGGACCTCGCCAACGACGGAGATAGTGAAGACTTGGGGTAGTTGATCACCCAGCCGAAGGACTCGAGAGTGGACGTCACCACCTGAGTATCCCTCTCGGCCTGATAAAGAGAGACTGACAGCAATCAGAATGTCGTCCAGGTAAGGAAGGATGCGAATGCCCTGATTCCTCAGGAGAGCCATGACGCCAGCCAGCACCTTGGTGAAAACCAGAGGAGCCGAGGTGATACCGAACGACAAGGCCACAGACTGGTAGTGTTGATCCCCCAGAGCGAACCTCAGTAACCTCTGGTGACCTGGGAAGATTGGCACGTGAAGATAGGCATCCTTGATGTCCACCGTGGTCATGAAGTCGCCCGGCCGAAGAGAACTTACGGCCGAGCATAAAGTCTCCATGCGAAAGTGCTTGAACCTGACAAACTTGTTGAGACCCTTTAAGTCCAGGATGGGCCTCAGGGAGCTGTCCTTCTTGGGCACCGTGAACAGGTTGGAGTAGTACCCCCGGCCCTGTTCCTGAAGAGGTACCTGACAAATGACACCAGAAGACATTGGACGGCCAGACGCAGTCCCTGAGCCGAAAAAGCCAGTAAGAGGATAGGTGGGGGGGGGGGGGAAGGAGCCCCCAATGACATAAACAGCCCCCAATAAGGCACTTACCCCAAGAAATGCACAACACCAAGGGCAGCAATGGTTCCTCCGTCCCCCTAGGCTCACCATAGGCCTAAGAACCGGCTACCCTTTAGCAATAGGGTCTGCGGCCTGGAGCAAGGCTCCCGAGGCACCTCAACCCAGGCAGTCCCCTATCGTCACCCGATCCGACAGCCAAAGGCTGGAAGGCAGAAGGGTCCGGAAGCGGATGGAAATAGGCTTGCAGGGCCGCAGGCTTGGTTGCCCCGCTCACCTGTGAATAACCGTAGAGAGCCATCTTCTTGTCTTTGCAGTATGACTGCAGAGAAAACACTGGGGGTCTATGAGTGATTCCTGGCTTTTTATATGGCCAGGAGGAGCCACAAGTCTTCTGCAGTCAACTGCGCCACCTTGTGGCAGAATACCCAGAAAGAATGATTGAAATGAAGCAGGCCGTGCTGTACACTTGGAAAATACAAGCATTGTGAGGCACCCCAAATACAGGCAGTGTAAGGCATCCCAAATACAGGCAGTGTGAGGCATCTCAAATACAGGCAGTGTGAGGCATACCAAATACAGGCAGTGTAAGGCATCCCAAATACAGGCAGTGTGAGGCATCTCAAATACAGGCAGTGTGAGGCATCCCAAATACAAACACTGTGAGGCATCCCAAATACAGGCAGTGTTAGGCATCCCAAATACAGGCAAGTGTGAGGCATCCCAATACAGGCAGTGTGAGTCATCCCAAATACAGGCACTGTGAGGCATTCCACATACAGGCAGTGTGAGGTATCCCACATACAAGCAGTGTGAGGCATCCAAATACAGGCAGTGTGAGGCATCCCACATACAGGCAGTGTGAGGCATCCCACATACAGGCAGTGTGAGGCATCCCACATACAGGCAGTGTGAGGCATCCCACATACAGGCAGTGTGAGGCATCCCACATACAGGCAGTGTGAGGCATCCCACATACAGGCAGTGTGAGGCATCCCACATACAGGCAGTGTGAGGCATCCCACATACAGGCAGTGTGAGGCATCCCACATACAGGCAGTGTGAGGCATCCCACATACAGGCAGTGTGAGGCATCCAAATACAGGCAGTGTGAGGCATCCAAATACAGGCAGTGTGAGTCATCCCAAATACAGGCAGTGTGAGGCATTCCACATACAGGCAGTGTGAGGCATCCCACATACAGGCAGTGTGAGGCATCCCACATACAGGCAGTGTGAGGCATCCCACATACAGGCAGTGTGAGGCATCCCACATACAGGCAGTGTGAGGCATCCCCAATACAGGCACTGTGAGGCATTCCACATACAGGCAGTGTGAGGTATCCCACATACAAGCAGTGTGAGGCATCCCACATACAGGCAGTGTGCAGCATGGCCTTCCCCCTTGGGCATCCAAAATGAGGATGCTCTGCTTATTGAGCCCCTCCAAGTCACCACAAAACTAGCGCCTTCTCTGGCTGCCACCACAGTAAACAATGCTGGTCTCATCCCCAGCAGCTCTAGGCAGGGGCATACTCCTGTCCCCAGCTACTCAGATCGCTGCCAGAGGAGGTAGTTATGAAGGATACAGTAAAAACATTCAAAAGTGTTCTGGATGCCTTCCTGGCAAGGAATAACATTACCAGCTATGGCTACTAGACCACTGGAAGGAGATCTATAGTGGCCGGGATGCCCTCCTTGCATGTAATACCATTACCAGCTATGGCTACTATGGCTATGGCTACTAGACCACTGGAAGCAGATCTATAGTGGCCGGGATGCCCTCCTTGCATGTAATAACATTACCAGCTATGGCTACTAGTACACTGGAAGGAGATCTATAGTGGCCGGGATGCCCTCCTTGCATGTAATAACATTACCAGCTATGGCTACTAGTACACTGGAAGGAGATCTATAGTGGCCGGGATGCCCTTCTTGCATGTAATAACATTACCAGCTATGGCTACTAGACCACTGGATGGAGATCTATAGTGGCCGGGATGCCCTCCTTGCATGTAATAACATTACCAGCTATGGCTAATAGACCACTGGAAGGAGATCTATAGTGGCCGGGATGCCCACCCTGCATGTAATAACATTACCAGCTATGGCTACTAGACCACTGGAAGGAGATCTATAGTGGCCGGGATGCCCTCCTTGCATGTAATAACATTACCAGCTATGGCTACTAGACCACTGGAAGGAGATCTATAGTGGCCGGGATGCCCTCCTTGCATGTAATAACATTACCAGCTATGGCTACTAGACCACTGGAAGGAGATCTATAGTGGCCGGGATGCCCTCCTTACATGTAATAACATTACCAGCTATGGCTACTAGACCACTGGAAGGAGATCTATAGTGGCCGGGATGCCCTCCTTGCATGTAATAACATTACCAGCTATGGCTACTAGACCACTGGAAGGAGATCTATAGTGGCCAGGATGCCCTCCTTGCATGTAATAACATTACCAGCTATGGCTACTAGACCACTGGAAGGAGATCTATAGTGGCCGGGATGCCCTCCTTACATGTAATAACATTACCAGCTATGGCTACTAGACCACTGGAAGGAGATCTATAGTGGCCGGGATGCCCTCCTTACATGTAATAACATTACCAGCTATGGCTACTAGACCACTGGAAGGAGATCTATAGTGGCCGGGATGCCCTCCTTACATGTAATAACATTACCAGCTATGGCTACTAGACCGCTGGAAGGAGATAAACAGGCTGGACTGAATGGACTAAAGTCTTTATTCGGTCGCACATACTATGTTACTATGTTAATATGTTACTCACCTTTTACAGTATGTACAACTGACTAACTTTCTTGTAAAATAAAACAATGGCTCACCTCTCCCGTCAGTTGCAGGGTATCCCAAAGTGACAGACTGCGCTTCAGCTCCACGGCGCCATAGGCCGCCTTCTCCAGCTGGATCGGTGTCGGCGGAAGCAGCTCCACTGCAGATCAAACAGAAGAGGAAAAACAATGGGGCCCCGAGCGACAGAATGGCCCTGCAGTCCCCGGGGGTCCAGTGTCGGACTGGGGCCCATCAGTATCCCTGACTCTGGGGGCCCACACCACATTTAAATTCAAGCATTACCAACTTATATTCGGGGCCCATGCACATAAACATTATGCCAAACTGTAATGTCTGTGTGCATGCACTAGGGATGCCACTATAGATATATATAGTTCTGGTCAGTGATAATATCCCTTAAATTGGCCACCCCGGGGGGATTCCCTGGTAACCCTGTGGGTCAGTCCGAGCCTGCCGGGGGCTCTTTGGTGGACACTCTGCTCTCGCAGAAGCTGGGACATATCTTAAAGGCATATTTACCATATTGTTTGCTGAGGAGCTCTCGGAGTTTGAAATATTTGGAGGTGTAATCGCCGGCCTCTGTCAGCACAGCATCATAATCTGCAGCAATAGAAAGATCTGCTATAGACCAAACAGGCTACACAACCCATCAGAAGGGAGGATACAGAAGAGGAAGAGCTTACAATCTATTAGGGTATAAAGGAGGATACAGGAGGAGAAGAGCTTACACTCTATTAGGGTATAAAGGAGGATACAGAAGAGGAAGAGCTTACAATCTATTAGGGTATAAGGGAGGATACAGAAGAGGTGTATACTGGGGTATAAAACCTCACCGTAACTGGTAACATCGGAGAGATACTCGTGGAAGTGCAGAGCGCCAGCCATGAAACCAAAGTTGGTGCCACCATGAAACATGTAGAGGTTGATGGAGGCTCCTTTGGCCAGGACATCGGTTACAGTGGAAATCATCTCTGTGTGAAAAGATTCAGATCTCAATGAAATCATCACAAGTCGCCCGGCTGTCATCTCTGTCACTTGGTTCATCCTAATACTTTTCTATTTTTCTAAAATGAACTAGAGCTCCCTCTACTGGTCAGAACTGAACACCACCCTCAACTCACGTGCGTGTGTCACATGACCCTCAAGCATGCAGAGTATACCAAGCTGTATCCAATGCTCAAAAGCAAGCCGACTAGGCAACAAAATCCCACTTCCCTGTTTATTTATATCATTTTATATTATATTTCTATAATTGGACGCTGCTTGTCCCAGGTTCAGAACGCTGTATAGACTGCAGCTAATACTTGTTCCTGTATCACCCCTCCCCCCAGGGTCAGCTCTCGATTTATCTTGGCCCTTGGGCTCCTTTGCGTTGCTTCACGTGAGGTCACCCTTTAGCTCCGCTGCCACCAATATGTCCTCTTCTGCTGCCCATTGCCCTCCTGTCCTCACTGCCTTCTCCCCTGCCACCTATGGGTCATCTTCTGCTGCATATTGCCCTCCTGTCCTCACTGCCTTTTCCCTGCCACCTATGGGTCATCTTCTGCTGCATATTGCCCTCCTGTCCTCACTGCCTTTTCCCTGCCACCTATGGGTCCTCTTCTGCTGCATATTGCCCTCCTGTCCTCACTGCCTTCTCCCCTGCCACCTATGGGTCCTCTTCTGTTGCATATTGCCCTCCTGTCCTCACTGCCTTTTCCCTGCCACCTATGGGTCATCTTCTGCTGCATATTGCCCTCCTGTCCTCACTGCCTTCTCTCCTGCCACCTATGGGTCCTATTCTGTTGCATATTGCCCCCCTGCCCTTACTGCCTTCTCTTCTGCCACCTATGGGCCCTCTTCTGCTGCATCTTGCCCTCCTGTCCTCACTGCCTTCTCTCCTGCCACCTATGGGTCCTCGTATGCTGCATATTGCCCCCCTGTCCTCACTGCCTTCTATCCTGCCACCTATGGGTCCTCGTATGCTGCATATTGCCCCCCTGTCCTAACTGCCTTCTCTCCTGCCACCTATGGGTCCTCTTCTGCTGCATATTGCCCTCCTGTCCTCACTGCCTTCTCTCCTGCCACCTATGGGTCATCTGCTGCATATTGCCCTCCTGTCCTCACTGCCTTCTCTCCTGCCACCTATGGGTCATCTTCTGCTGCATATTGCCCTCCTGTCCTCACTGCCTTCTCTCCTGCCACCTATGGGTCATCTGCTGCATATTGCCCTCCTGTCCTCACTGCCTTCTCTCCTGCCACCTATGGGTCCTCTTCTGCTGCATATTGCCCTCCTGCCCTTACTGCCTTCTCTCCTGCCACCTATGGGTCCTCTTCTGTTACATATTGCCCTCCTGTCCTCACTGCCTTCTCTCCTGCCACCTATGGGTCCTCTTCTGTTACATATTGCCCTCCTGTCCTCACGGCCTCCTCTCCTGCCACCTATGGGTCATCTTCTGCTGCATATTGCCCTCCTGTCCTCACTGCCTTCTCTCCTGCCACCTATGGGTCCTCTTCTGCTGCCAATTTCCCTCCTGTCCTCACTGCCTTCTCTCCTGCCACCTATGGGTCATCTTCTGCTGCATATTGCCCTCCTGTCCTCACTGCCTTCTCTCCTGCCACCTATGGGTCATCTGCTGCATATTGCCCCCCTGTCCTCACTGCCTTCTCTCCTGCCACCTATGGGTCATCTTCTGTTACATATTGCCCTCCTGTCCTCACTGCCTTCTCTCCTGCCACCTATGGGTCCTCTTCTGTTACATATTGCCCTCCTGTCCTCACGGCCTCCTCTCCTGCCACCAACCTTCCTCTAGTCCTCTTTATATTCTCTGCTGCCCCTGATCTTCCTCTGGTCCTGGGGTAAGTCCTGAACAGGTCTTCCCATAGGACATCCTGTGTGGGGCCAATGGAGAATCATTATCCTAAAGATGCCAGGGCCCCATCACTTGCCCAGGTCCACTGGCACCGGCCCTACCACACCCACCAAGCAGAGACAGTTAAACCGGACAAACAGCCTGACACAGTCGGAAAAGAAAACTCACTTGCCCCATCTGCATGCATTAAACTGAAGCGTTGTCAGAGCTTACATTTGCTCCTGCATCCACTCAATGCTGTAAAGTCACCTCACTGATTTTCTAATGGTAGCAACCATTTTGGAGCTTCCTGTCCCAGCATCTCAGCCATGCTGCTGCCTGGATTCAACTGACAATACACAGTAACAGGAAACCCAGCGGCACTTCCTAGACCAGGGGGCGAGGGTTTCATTATATGGAATATAATAAACTTGGTGTATGCAATTGATTAGTAGCAGCTTGCAGTGCCCTCTAGTGGTTGTTTTATGTTTTTATGTTTTAAATTGTCTTGTGGATTTTACTAATAAAGGATTATTTTGCAATTGCAACAGTGGTGCTAGTGTATCTCGGGTAATTGGGGGCCGTGTGGGGGTCTCCCCTTTCTTTTGTCGTTTTGGTCCTGTTTAATAGACTGTTGGTCTGCCAGTGGTTACTGACCACTGACCCTCATTATTGACAGAATAAGGACCCACTTGCTGATACAGAGAAGAGGCCTCTATTATAGAGCTGCAGGAAGACTACTTACGGTCAACATCAAAAACATGGTGATCTCCTCCCCAGTGGTCAAACCATCCGGTCCAGTATTCCATCACCATCACCGGCTTGTTACCCTAGAGAAAATGAAGAGCGGGACTTATTCTCTAAGGTTTAGCACAAGGAACCCGGGGAGCCCAGAATGGAAAGTTAAACCGGACCTTCACCATGATTTAATGAAAAGCCCAAACTCTTAAAAAACGGTTCCCCAGCATCTAAAATTAATATATTTTAAGTTTTTAGTCACTAACTTATTATTCCTTCCCCCACTGGGCTGCAACTCTGTTCAGGAATTTAGGATACGGGCGCCGCCATCTTGACTCAGAAGCATCACACTTACTGAGGAGAGGAGAGTGAGATAAGGTACAGGGGGGCAGGTTATAACTGTGCTTTGCTCAGACAGAGCAGAGCTGGGGTCAGGGAAAGGTCAGCAGTCCCAGAATGCAGAGCGACACAGTCAGGAGGTACTTCCTGTTTGCAGGCTGCCTGATAAGATGGCGGCTTCCTTAAGCCGCCATCTTGGATGTTTAAAGGCTCATAACATGCAATAGATGCAGGTAGGATGATTTTTAATGTGGGCAATCTGTATGTACAGGGTGTGGGAAACATATAAGATAGGCTCTTATTCAGGGTGAGGGTCTGGATTAATGTGGGCAATCTGTATGTAAAGGGTGTGGGAAACATATAAGATAGGCTCTTATTCAGAGTGAAGGTCCGCTTTAAAGGGACCTTCCAGGCAAATGGATGCTTTGAGCCTGCTTCCTGCTCTCTCCTTGCTGGGTGTGAGGAGCTGCATCCTTCATTCAGCCTAATTTGTTTTTCTTAAAGTGGACCAAAACCCAGGATTTTTGACTATCCTGGGTTTCGGTCCTTGCCCCTGGGGCACCCCGATCGAGGGTGCCCCACTGTGTGAAACCCCCCCAGGTCACTGAAACCAACTCACCTCTTTCCGGTTCTACGGCGCATGTGTGGCCGCTCGTTCAATTAGCACACTCAGATCCGCTGACATCATGTCGTCTAGGTCTTACATAGTTACATAGTTAATACGGTTGAAAAAATACATATGTCCATCAAGTTCAACCAAGGGTGTTGGGGTCGGGGACGTTATTTTTTATTTTATAGGGGAAGCTATTTATTTTATTTTTTGTTTTTAGTTTTTATTTTTTTACTGATAACCGCTAATAGTAACTGTTAATGTTATTTTCTTCTAAATAAGCATCTAATCCTTTTTTGAAGCTGTCAGCGGTTGATGCTGTAACAAGCTTCTGGGGGAGGCTATTCCATAGATTTATAGTTCTTATGGTAAAAAACGATTGTCGCCTCCGGAGACTAAATTTCTTTTTTTCCAATCGCAGGCAGTGCCCCCTTGTCTTTAGAGAGGATTTTACATGAAATAGTGTTCCCCCATATTTTTTGTATGGTCCATTTATATATTTATACAAGTTAATCATGTCCCCCCTCAATCGCCTCCTCTCAAGACTAAACAGATTTAATTCTCGTAATCTTTCCTCATAACTAAGTTCCTTCATTCCCTTTATTAGTTTGGTGGTTCTTCTCTGCACCCTTTCCATAGTCAGAGCGTCCTTTCTATGAATGGGTGCCCAGAACTGGACGGCATATTCCAGGTGAGGGCGGGCCAGTGCCTTGTAAAGAAGCAAAATTACATCACTATCCCATGATTCCAGGCCTCTATTAATGCATGATAATATCTTGGTGGCCTTGGAAGCAGCTGCTTGGCATTACATGCTGTTATTTAGCCTGTGATCTACCAGTACCCCCAGATCCTTCTCAACAAGTGACTCTCCCAGTTTTACTCCCCCGAGGACATATGTGGCCTCCAGGTTATTAGACCCCAAGTGCATGACTTTGCATTTTAAACCTTATTCCCTAAGGTTTAGCACAAGGGACCCAGGGAGCCCAGAATGGAAAGTTAAAGGCACAGTCCAGGCAAATGGATACATTGGACCTGCTTCCTGCTCTCTCCATGCTGGGTGTGAGGAGCTGCATCCTTCATTCAACCTGATTTATTTTTCTTAAAGTAGACCAAAACCCAGGATTTTGACTATCCTGGGTTTCGGTCCTTGCCCCTGGGGCACCCCGATCCCCCCAGGTTACCGAAACCAACTGACCTCTTCCCGGTCCTACGGCGCATGCGCGGGCCCTTGTCAAATCAGCGTGTTCACGTCGTCTAGGCCTTCGTCTAAGGCGAGCGGCTCCGAGCACGCTGGTGGCCGCATCCCCCGCTACCCTATAACAGGGAGCGTGCCCGCACCAGCCATTCACAAATGCCTGGTGCAGGCACGCGCCCTGCTAGAGGGATAGTGGGGATGTGGCTCGCGCATGCGCGCGTTGGACCAGGAAAGAAGGTAAGTGTATAAGCAACCTGGGGGGTTTCACACAGCGGGGGATCCGATTTTGGATACCCCGGGGTGCGCCGTGGGTTTTGGTCCACTTTAATTCTCTTCCCTCTGCTGGGCCTCTTATACTAGGATGAGTCATCAGCTCTGCTGCTGTCTGAATGTAGGTCTATAGGGGACTATGAATTCAAACAGGGGACCCTGAAAATTGAGTCAGAAGGAGAAAGTTCTCTAGGGAGGCGGCGGCGGGCGCGCTCTCTTGTCCGTCGACGGACCTCGCTTGTGCGTCGGTGGGGATTGGCTGCAGCGGTCACGTGGGAGCGGGGACAGGTGAGTTTTTGGGGCTTTCTGGGGGGTTTCCCACAACGGGGCACCCCCGATCGGGGTGCCCCACCGAAGTGGACCAAAACCCAGGATAGTCAAAATCCTGGGTGTTGGTCCACTTTAAAGAGGAGCAAAAATGCAGCTTGCAGGGCTTTTGTGGAACGAGTGGAATCATAATCTCGCAGTGTGTAAGCAGCCTTACAGGAAGCAGTACGATGTTGAATGGCAGCCATATACTAATTCATTCAGTTACAAGCTAAACTGTCACATAATGGCAGTAGAGCTTGTAGTTCCTTTAGTTTATTGCAGTTGTTATAACGGATAAGGCTGACCTCCAATGAGCTGTGTGGAACTGACAGTGGAACAAAACCTGAGGCTGACGACTCTCATTCTAATCAATGGGGAGCGTGCGCTGTTGCATCCCCAGCTGTGGAATCTTTTAGATTCCAGGCCAGCCGCTGGTGGGTTTTGTTCCGCTTGAATGTATCATCTCTGGAGAGCACCTGGGAGCCATACGGCCGCCGCGCGGGAGCCCTGACAATAAAGTTGAGTGAACACAGGCCGATCTCGTGGGCTCACACAGGGGAACTAAAGTCTTTTAGACTCCAGGGCAGACCTGCATGGCAGTTGGGCAATTTCAAAGTGGAGCGAAAGCAGCACTGGAGACTTAGCCGAAATTGACGATCGCGGCAGAGTGCTCTGATTGGACCAGAGGCGGGGGAAGGAGAGTTTTACTGGTAAACTTGGGGGTTTAACACAGCACAGCATCCATAATCAGGGTACACCAGGGGAAGGACGGAAACCCGGGAAAGTCCCAGTTTTGGGTCCACTTTAAAGACCATTTCCACCCAAGAATGAGTGGTGAACACACATTATCATTACGCCGGTTAGTGGTGGGGGCACACAGGTGCAGCTTCGCGGAGTACTCACCTGTATAGACTCCAGATAGGAGAAAAGGATGGGCTCAATCTTCTGGAAGTTGATGGTGGCCAAAACTGTAAAAAAAAAAAAAAAAAGATTCCGCTATTTTCAACACAAAATCATGAAGTTGCACATTTATTACTTACAGGCCAGCATTCACTAATCCGAGGTCACCATGCGATGGTGTGGCATGGCACTTGTTTGGTGTATGTCTAGCCGGTCGCCTTCACTAACTGAGCTGCAATCTCTGCCACTCAGTATTCAAATCTGGAAATGGGAAAGCTCCGCCCACTGAGGGTGGCACCACTGATATAGTGCTTCTAGTTGCTGTGAAAGGGGTGTCGGCATAATATGCAGATCTGTCAGCCATTTACCCCAAGGTGTACCATACCTCCTTCTAAGCTGCCGGAGCTGATCCCATCCTTGTTATCGGATGTCAGTAGCAATTCCACAATCCCTCGCCGTGTCAGAGCCTGAAATATAAAGGAACAGCGATCACTTTACTAGGAGAGGGTAAATTGGATTAGCTTACAGGTTGATTCATTACTAGCGCCAGGTAACGACAGATGAGCGTCTGTAGCGAGGATTTCAGAGAGACCACTAGTAGTCGCTGTGCTCAGATCGTCTCAGTCGCTGGTCGGCATTGATGAATTTGTGAGTCACTAACACCAGTACAGCGCTATATGGGAGCGAACGGTAGCGCCAGCTCAGTGCGACCCACTCACACCATATTCATCTAAAAAATAGCCTCACACAGCGCCGGCGCTCAAAAACGCGTCGGTGTAGCCCACAGCACTAGACGCTGTGTTTTTGAACACATATTCACCAGTAACAAAGCGAAAACATATGGAATTACATTGTAACATTAACACTTTAATACCAGACATGTAAGGACAATTCTGCATAAATATATTTTAAATATTATAAATCAAAAAAGTTTTCAAAAATGACTTTAAATAGGCCAGGAGAGGTCACACAATTATTTGATAATTAAAAAAATAAAAATAAAACCCTGTTTAAACAGGAGAAAAGGAAAGTCCATTAAAATGTATGGGTGAGCGACAGGTAGCGACAGGTAATACCAGGTGCTCTGAAAGCCATACCGCCGGCGGTATATGGTGAGCCGCCTGTGATGATGAATCGGTCGCTACGCGTCGCTGTTAAGAGTCGCTCACCAGATTCGCTTTGATAAATGTGGTATTGGGTACAGTGCCCGGCGTTCACCGTTAGCTACCTGTCGTTACCTGTCACTGCTAGTCGCTACCTGGTGCTATGGCTTGATGAATAAACCCCTTAGTGTGAACCAGGACCCACCTTTACTGAGTTGCAAGGGAGAGTTTAGGTTCCATTCTAGTTCTACCTTTAAGAGGAACAAAACCCAGGATTTTGACTATCCCAGGTTTTGTTCAGTGCCCCGGAGGCATTCCAATTTGGGATGCCCTGCTGTGTGAACACCCCCGAAACGCCCAGTACAACTTACCTCTTCCTGGTCCAATGCTCTCATCCAATCAGAGCCGCTTGTCGTAACTCATTCAGACAAACGTCTCTGATTTGCTTCAATGGGGAGCACAAGCGGCTGCCTCCCCAGCTAATCTGAATGGCTGGGCGGGAAGCACACGCACAGCCCGAGGATACAGGGGATGCGGCCGGCCTTGCTCCCCATTGTAAACATTCAGTGCAAATTACATAGGCATGGCAAACGATTGGACAAGAGCCGAGGCATGTGCTATTGGAGCGGGGAACAGGTAAGCTTTACTAGCGATCTGGGGGGTTACACACAGTGATGCCCCGTGGGAAGGCCAGTGGCTTGTCCTGGAATCTTTTGTTCTGCTTTAAAATGCACTTCTATTCCCTGGTCATACTGAAATAGTCAACTTTTTGGCAGTTGGCCTGCTCATGTCAGTGCCCCACAGGGGGCCTCCGCTTCAAAAGATCTTGTTAGTACTGTTCATATTTAGGGTAGACCAAGGGGGGGGGGGGGGGGGGGCGACAGGAAACCCCCTGCCAAGAAGCTACGATGGCTAGATTGCTTTAAAGTGGACCAAAACCCAGGATTTTGACGATGCTGAGTTTTGGTCCTTGCATTGGCTGTGTGAAATCCCCAGATCACCGATGACAACTTACATCTTCCCAGTCCTACGGCGCATCCGCGGGCGCTCGTCCAATCAGCGCGCTGACGTCACGCCGTCTAAGCCTTCGTCTAAGGCCAGCGGCTCTGAGCGCGCTGGCAGCCGCATCCCCTGCTTCCCTCTAACAGGGAGCGTGCCCGTGCCGGCCATTCACAAATGCCTCGCATGGGCATGCGCCCTGCTAGAGGGATAGCGGGGATCCGGCTGCGGCTCACGCATACGCCGTTGGACCGGGAAACAAGGTAAGTATATGGGGCGACCTGGGGGTATTCACACAGCGGGGCATCCCATTATTGGATGCCCCGGGGGAAGGGAATCGGTCGGCTCGGGAATCTTATAGATTTCCAGGCTGATTGGCGTAGGTTTTGGTCCACTTTAACATCAAGCTTCTCGTGTTTATTTTTAAAACGTTCCCCTTCATTCCCCTCTGTTGTTAGTATTTCCTAACAGAAACTCCTTCAGACATTTCAGTTCAGCAGATGAGGTTTCCTTCATCCAATGGCTGGAGCCAATCCTGCTCTTTATCATCTTACTCACATTCTTTATGAATTCCATATAGTTGGCATCTTTGGCATAGGATCCGTACTCATTCTCCACCTGCACGGCAATGATGGCTCCGCCTCTGGAGTACTGTGGACGGCAGAATATAACACACAATAAAAGGACACAAGGAAACAGAGAATATTTAGGCTGGTTTCACACCAGCACGGATGCGGGACGTTCCCGCATCCTGTCCCGCAGCAGGTTTCGAAAAGCTGCCCATAGTTATTTATGGGCATTCGCGGAGTGCAGGGTCGGCGCCAGCACAGGGCTTTTTCAGGGGCCCACTCAGGCTCACACTTGCCCATGGTATTATTTAACAGTGGACCCAATGACCAAATGCAGGGTGTTGTGAGCAGACCGGCTCATGGCTGGCCTCAGCAACAGGCGATGATAAGCAACAATGGAAAATTACAATTCTGTGAAATACTCACCTGTAGAATTGGTATTATACGCATTCCTGCTCCAAATATAATACTTACACATGGGTAATCCTCCGCCAGATGGCGCTGTGCACTGCAGACATGCAAAAACAGGCCCCTCCCGGCCCTTCATATACCCAGGGACCTCCCACAAATCCACAGCATTTTAAAGCAGTGAGAAAGAAGCCGGGAGAAACTAACCACCAAAAACTGGTAATAACAACAATGATAACAATCACCATACAGGGGATCCAGAAAAATGCAAAACCAGGGTGGGGTGGAGCAGGACGTACTGGATGCGTATAATACCAATTCTACAGGTGAGTATTTCACAGAATTGTATTATTCTAAGCATACAGTACGTCCTGCTCCAAATATAATACTTACACATGGGACATCCAATAGCAGTGTCCATAAAGTAGGGTGGGATCACCAACAAAAAAGGCACAGCAGACAGTTAAAAGCACTGTCACCTGCAACCTTGCTGCCAAGAGCGACATGAGCAAGAGCTCCAACGTCAACCTCATAAAAACCTTTGAAAAGGTATAAACAGAGAACAAGTAGCGGTCTAGCAAACTTGTTCAACAGAAACCTGGTGCTGAAAAGCCCAAAGGTACCAAAGCACAAGTAGAATCAGAAAAATTGAGAAGAAGATTCTTCTCCTCAAAAGAATAGGCCAGAGTAACAGCCTGACCAGTCCAAATTCTAACAGTAGCCTCGGCAAAACTTAGAGCTCTCCCCATCGGGGAATTGAACCCTGGTCTCCTGCGTGACAGGCGGGGATACTGACCACTATACTAACAAGGATCTGAAGGGACAATCCATCCAAGTAAAGACCAGGCCAAAGGGCGCATAACCCCTGGAAGCAGACGAGATCAGGCACATGCGGATGGAGACGCCCGCAAACCCCAAGGGGCATCAGTCCCCCTAAGGGACAAGAGACAATCCAGGAAAAAACCTCCAACACCTGTTGAGGGAATGTAGACCCCCTTTCCTAAGAGTTACTAGGAATAAGGCCCAGAAGAAAGACAAAGGTCTTGAATACATGAGCATAAGACACCACCTTAGGCATAAGGTGCGGCGTAAAGCAGAACACCACCACATCATGGTGTATATATAATGAACGAGGGCTAGCTAAACAGAGCCGCCCGCTCAGGCACACGTCTGACTGAAGCAACAGCCCCCAGAAGGACAACTTGAGGATAAGAACAGTTCAGACAGCATCCGGAATAGGTCCAAAGGGAACACCCCGCAAGGTAAACAGAATAAAAATTAATCCCAACAGGGACCATAGAGTTACGTGGGGGATGCACCTGAGCAATCCCCGAAAGATTGCTTAACAAAGGAAGACTGAACAAAGACTTCTACAGGAAGGCGGATAGGGCAGAACCTGAACCTTCAGAGTACCGAGTTGGAGAACCAACTTCAACCTATGCTGTAATAACTCTAGAACCCTGGGAACAGAGAACGTCCAACAGGGGAGAGACCTAGACTCACACCAATCAATATGGGTACGCCATACCCTATAATAGACGAAAGAAGAAGAAGAAGCTTGCTCCTAGACTTCCAATAGACACAGTCACCCAGAAGATAAACCCGTCTCCATCAGGGTGGATGAATCAACCGTCAGGCTGTCTAGACTAGAGCCTGTAGATTGGGGCGACATAAGAAGGGGGCCTGAGTGGTCAGAACAGCACTCCTGATAGAACGTACAGGTCCGCTGTCTTCAGTAACACATCTGCGAACCACACTCCACTAGGCCACCCAGGGGCCACCAGTATCACTGGTCCCCCCTACCAGAGCAATCTTGTGCAGAACCCCGCCTAGCAGGGTGAATGAAGATAAGACATATAGAATAGAACGTCCAGCCATAACGTTACTAAGCCCCATGACCACAGTCAGAATATTCTGGGACAGTAAAACAAGGGCCGAGCCCCTGTGATAGTGACGGGGCCCAAACAGAGCCACACTAGTTGGAACTCAGAGGGACACCAGGATTAGCACATCCTGACGCAGAAGGACATCCACCGGAGCGAATACCACTGAAATGCAGGGACTGTTGTCCTCCACCCAGATCAGTATCAGATACCTTCCTCGAGGATCATCCTGCTCCGAGTCCCACACAGATAAATAATACAGGCCGCTGTCAGACAGACCAAGAGTCCCCAAATAGACAGGTCCTGAAGAGGAGTAGTCCAGCAAGATAGAGCCAAACTGAAGGCTCACTGTTTCAACAAAATCAGTAGGTAAATGGACCCCCTAAGGGCCCCACCTAGGAACCACGGGGGATTTTAGAAGAAACCCCCCCCCCCCCCCGTCAACCTGCTAGACTTGGTACCCATGGTGACCATCTACAGGAAGAGGCAAGAAAGGGGGGGGTGCCCCCTGACAGGTTCCTTGAATTTAACCATCTCAAGAGGAACCACCGTACCAAGGGGGAATATGCACAGACCTAGCTCCAGGGGTGCTGGAACCCTGTCCAGAATTAACAATATAAGTTGCCGAAGAGCCCAAGGGCACTGAGTATAAGGGACATCATCTGAGCAGCCACCAACGGGCCCACCAGCTGCAATCCTGCCTGGTGAAAGTAAGATGACAGCAATGAGGGACAGAGCCCGTGTAACCAGAAAGTCCACTTATTGCCAAGGAAGAAGGTTCTAGCCTGAACCGAATCCAAATGCAACCCTAGGAATGGAGATACCAAATAAGGGGACAATGAGGAATTGAGGTGACTGAGCACCCATCCAAATGACTCCCAAAGGACACCACCAGCCGAATAACCCACTCGGCCTGACGTAGAGATTGGGAAGTAAAGAAGGACAATCAAGTAGGTCCTAGTGCGGACGCCCCACGGTCACGTCAGAGACATCACCCCCGTCCGCGCCTTGGCGAGCAGTCTGGGAGCAGAAGAGAGGCCAAAAACAAGGCCACAATCCGCAGTGTTGGCCCTTCAACACTGACCTGTAATGGCCTTGGTGTCCATAAGACACAGGGGAACTAAAAAAGGATCTTAGATCTCCACAGGCGGCAAGAGACCCACTGGGCGCAGAGTGCCGGCGGCCCAACACAGAGATACCATTCAGGAACTACCTGTGAATGTAGAATTGCCAAGCCTACAAAATGCCAGCATGGGCCAGACTGCCTCATCCCTTTGAGGGAAAGAGGAAAGTTAATGTAGAGGCCCTCGCCCCTGCCTGTTAAGGGTAACCTGCAAGTGAGCCCAGACCCTGCAGGCCAAGCACGGCCTGCACCAACTCCTGAAGAGAGACAGGGACTAGAAGCACCCTGACTACCTCGGAAAGAGACCGCCCAGCAAACTCTATCCTGCATCCAGGGGAAACTACCTCCTGGATCCACCAGAAGGAGGCATGACGCCCCCTGATAGGAGCAAGGTGCTGCGGCAGTCCCCTCACCCAGAAGGGCGAGGGCGTCCCTTCATGCTTGGGAGGTTTTGGCAGATTTGGGCTTAGTCCTGCCGGCGGGGCTAGGGCATTGTCTGCCAACCCTGGGGCGGGAATCTACGCCGAATAGCTGGAGGCACACCCCTGGTTCGTGTTTGACACTAACATAGGGAGGGGGAGGGGTGTCCCTGCCCCGAGGAGGCCGAGACGGCCTTCTGCGTAGGGGTGTTTTGCCCTTTTTACCAAAAAGGTCCAAACGAGCCCCAAATAGACGTCGCCCTCTAAAGGGCAGGCCAGTGAAAGCCTTTTTTGTATCATCGTCAGCACCCCACTGTCGCAGCCAGACCAGGCGGCGAATAGCTACCACAAGGGCAGAAGTTCTTGCACACATCTTAATGGTGTCATCCAGCGCTAAGAGGATAAACCTCACAAACACATCACAATTGGAGAGTGCATTAAAGACCTCCCAGGGGAGATCCTCAGGCTGGTGATCAAGTATCTTTCTGATGAGGGTCCTGGCGGCCACCGCAGTGATGGCCACGGCACAGACCGGGCGCAGCGCCGTCCCTGCACAAGAAAAGGCGTGGGAAGCCAGTCTATCAATGCGCCGGTCCTCAGCATCCCGAAGGGTACGATAAGTAGGAGCTGTCATGAAGGGGGGGTTAGCAACCCCTATGATCGGTGCATCCACCACGGGAGGTGCTGACCAACAGTTAACCACATCAGGGGGAAAAGGGTACTTCCAATCCCAGTCCCCTGGAACCCCTGGAAGTTTACAAGGTGATTCCCGTTCTTTGGATATAAGTGCCTGGAAATGATCCTGCTCCAGAAATTCCAAGCGCAGTGACGCTGTGTGGAAACTCTCCCTTCTAGGCTTGGGAGCCTCACCAGGGGGAGAGATAGACAAGACCTCAAATATCTTTATCAGTAATTCATCTGTGTCTCACAGGCCCCAGGAACCAAGGCCAGAATCATCCCGACTCCCCAGCATCTCATCAGAGGAGCCCGAGTCGGAGAACAGCTCGCCTTCATCAGAAGGGGCAAGGCCCTGGGGAGCAGCGAATTCCTCAGTTTCAGTAGGAAAGAGAGAACCCGGGGGCTTCAGGGACCGCTTCCTCCCAGAGCCCAAGCGCTCTGCCAACCTCAAAATAACCTGATCAGCCGTGGGCAGGCTGCGCGGCAGGACTTGCTGGTCATCCCCACTCGAGTGTGACTCAGATTTAAGCACAGGGAAACAGGTGTATTAAACCAAGGTGCAGCCACTGGCAAGCCTGATTGCAGGGCCAGTACTGGTTCAGCACACGGTCCGCAGACCCGTGCTCTGTCAGCATCAGCATGGGGCTGCCCACACGCTGAACACAGCCGGTCTTGTCCCCGCGGGACCCCGGACACATAATTCTGAGATGCCTCCATATGGCGATTTATCAAAGCAATATGCCAGCAGGGATTTATGCCATGTGGGAATGTGGGAGAATTTATTGTGAACCCGTTATAAATTATGACAGGCCGGGAGAACCCACCGGAATCTTTGGCGTCTGAAAGACATAAAGAGAATAGGGGGTGTCAGAGCCATACGCAGCAGAACCAAAAAATCATAAAGAACCACCCTCGAGGGCACTTACAGACCAAGGGAGGAGAAGGACCGCAACCACGCGCGAAGATCATCAAAATGGCGCCAAGCGAACCTCGAGGGGCGGGCCCGATCTGGCCGTGACGCGGAGCGCGCCAAGTCAGGACACTGCCTCCCCCAAAGAGCGCAAAGCTCTGAGCCAGCGGTCAAATCTGACAAGCAGTGGATAGATATACTTAGTATAAGCTAATGTAGACGCCGTAGCTTCTGAACGACGACGCCGCCCGGCGCAGCACACTTCAGTAAGGAAAATACACACGCACGGCTCTGACACCAGTCATGGGCAAAACAACGTCCATAAGCGTGTACAGCATTACACTAAGACTGCCACACACATACCCCCCCCCCTTTCTTTTCCTCCGAGCTACGGGGGGAAACGAGGGAGGAAGGCGACCCTTTACACAGGGTCCACCGCTACACGGGGCACGGGGCAATAATGCGAGAGGGGCATCCTCTGAAGGCTCACCATCAGCCTAAACCGCCTACCCTATGGTGGGGGACTGCGGTGGAGCATTGCTCCATAAGCACACATGGTGCTGCCTACCTTCACCCGACCAGCGCAGCCCAGGCTGGGAGGCACATCACAGGGAGGACGGGTGGGAATAATCCCACAGGGCCGCAGGCTGTAATAGCCCCGCTCGCCTGCGAGAGAGTGATACTTCATGTCTTCGCAGTCAGCACTGCAGAGAAATCTGGGGATTTGTGGGAGGTCCCCGGGTATATGAAGGGCCGGGAGGAGCCTGTTTTTGCATGTCTGCAGTGAACAGCGCCATCTGGCGGAGGATTACCCATGTGTAAGTATTATAGATGGAGCAGGACGTGCTGTATGCTTAGAATAGGTGGCCTGGAATGGAGGGTAATTGCTGGAAGCTCAGAGGGTGGCAAGAACCAGGTGACAACTGACAAGGACTGGAGGGCGATCACCCATTTGTGTCAGCGAAGATGAAAGGTGACATCATGTGACTCACTACTTTGGGGCCTATTAAGACTCTCATGTCCAAGGGCCCCACCAAACCTGGAGCCGGCCCTGGCAGAGCACTCTTAGTGCTCCACAAAAGCCTTGCCTGCAGGGTCTTGAGGCCGCATCGCCAGACCTTCACCCTGAATAAAAGTCTATCTTATATGTTCCCCCCCCCCGTACATACAGATTGCCCACATTAATCTGGACCTTCACCCTGAATAAGAGCCTATCTTATATGTTTCCCACACCCTGTACATACAGATTGCTCACATTAATCCGGACCTTCACCCTGAAAAAGAGCCTATCTTATATGTTACCCTCACCCTGTACATGCAGATTGCCCACATTAATCCAGAACCTCACCCTGAATAAAAGCCTATCTTGTATGTTTCCCCCACCCTGTACATACAGATTGCCCACATTAATACGGACCATCACCCTGAATAAGAGCCTATCTTATATGTTTCCGCCACCCTGTACATACAGATTGCCCACATTAATACGGACCATCACCCTGAATAAGAGCCTATCTTATATGTTTCCCACACCCTGTACATACAGATTGCTCACATTAAAAATCATCCTACCTGCATCTACTGCATGTTATGAGCCTTTAAACATCCAAGATGGCGGCTCATGGAACATCAGGCAGCCTGAAAACAGGAAGTGCCTTCTGACTGTGCTGCTCTGCATTCTGGGATTGCTGACCTTTTCCTGACCCCAGCTCTGCGCTGTCTGAGGAAAGCACAGCTATAACCCCGCCCCCTGCACTTTATCCCCCCTCTCCTCTCCTCAGTAAGTGTGATGCTTCTGAGACAAGATGGAGGCACCCGTATCCTAAAGTCCTGAACAGAGTTGCAGCCCAGTGGGGGAAAGAATAATAAGTAAGTGACTAAAAACTTAATATATTAATTTTAGATGCTGGGGAATCGTTTTTTTTTTTTTTTTAAGGGTTTGGGCTTTTCATTAAATGATGCTGAAGGTCCAGTTTAATGTGTATCCTTTCTTGCCCTCAGGTGATGTTGATTTGAGAAGGTGTTGTGGTAGGGCAATTTTATGTGCATATATACAGCATGTAGATCAAGCGGAACAAAACCTGGGAATTTAACCTTCCTGGGCTATGTTCCAGTCCCAGGGGGCATTCTGGTGACCCGCTGCAGAGGCATAGCTAGGCTTTCTGGCAAACTTTCGAAATGCTGCCCCCCACCTGTGCTAAGGCCTTCTTTTGGCGCCCCCCTAACCTGCTGCACCCGATGCACATGCCCCGCCAGCCCCTCCCCAGCTACGTTCCTGACCCACTGGGGGGGGGGGCTCACCCCGAGGGGGGGGTCACCCCGAGGGAGAGGGGGGGGCTCACCCCTGTCTATGTGTCATTTGTGTTTTTTATAGTCTATACAAATAAATATTTCAATTAATGTTTAATTTGGCTGAGTGCCCCGGTTCTGTTTGGACTCCCTGGTTGGGTTGTTCTTTAGCTTATTCTTACCTTTTCCCCGAGCCCATGGCCCACGCCGGCATCACTCGCCTCCCTTCTCGCCCTTCCACACCGGCCGCAGCTGAATGGCTGTGCACAGCCCAAGGGAGAAAGTGATGTTGCGCGCCGCCGATGTGTACGGCTGGGATTCCATTTAGCTTCACATTAAAGTGGACCAACACCCAGGGGTGATCGGCCCGGGAATCTATAAGATTCCCGGGCCGATCACCTCACTCACCGCGGGGCATCCGAGATCGGGATGTCCCGCGGGGTGAAACCCCCCAAAAAAACCCCAAACTCCTTACCTGATCCGCCGCCGCTTCTGCAGCCACCTCCCGCGCGCCCCTCTAGACGTGCGCTCGCCCGCGCCGGCCGTCTGTGAATGAGAAGGTGGCCTGGAATGGAGGCCGAGAGTGACGCGCAGGAGGCGGCGGCGGATGCGCTGTCTTGGACGCCGCTGTCACCCACTTGGATGTCGGCGCGGATTGGACGGCGCGGTCACGTGGGAGCGGGGAGAGGTGAGTTTTTGGGGGTTTCTGGGGGGATTCAGAGAGTGGGACACCCCCGATCGGGGTGCCCCGCCGATGTGGACCAAAACCCAGGATAGTCAAAATCCTGGGTATTGGTCCACTTTAATATGTGCGGTGGAAGAAGCTGATTGGACGAGTGGCCGCATCTGCGCCATGGCTTTGAGGAGTGAGTTTGCCCAGCGTTCTGGTGGGTTTCATACAGCGGGGCACCCCAAACCAGGGTGCCCCAGGGGGAACGTAACAAAACCTGGGATAGTGAAAATCCTGGGTTTTGGTCCGCTTGTAGCTATATAGAGAGAGAATGAATAAACTGCCATTGCATAAACTGCCATAAATTGCCACTCACCTGATGCCTGACCACGCGAGGGATGAGGTTATCGAAATAGGATTCGGTGGCCTGTGCGAAGCCTTTGTAGGTGGTGCGGAGCTGCATGTCCTTGTCTCGCAGTAACCAGCTGTGAGAAGAAACAGGCAAAGTTAAGTGGATATGCACAGCCCAATGTGTATGACAGACGTGCAGGCTCGTGGGGTGTAGAGAGCTGAGCACAGTTCTAATGTTGGGATTCTAGATGTATCGCAGAAACATTCCCCTAAAATAAGCCGCACTCAAATATAAAATCAGATCTTTTATTAGAAATATGTCATTACAGCATATAATATACAAAGACACTATTAAAAAACATATATACAAACAACAATGGCTGAAGGGGGGACCCAGAAAATAACTCTATACAAATGGATTATATCAATTTTTATCATCAATATTATGCCACAAGTTCATGGATAACAAGAAGAGAAAAAAAAAAAAATTTATATAATATATATCGTAGACTAGGACTTATCTGGCCGTGAGCAAGAGTTCATTGTGAACTCGAAACGCGTTGGGTTTTAGCCCGGGAGGATCGCCTGCTGGTCATCACATAGTAAGCACTTGTCTGATAATGTGTTGCTTTGGTTTTCTCTCTTGTAAGGAACGCCTCTGAATATTTTTGCACAGATTTTTTATTTGATATGGAAGCACTGGCACTTTATAGAGGATGAATATGGGTAGTAGTTTTGATGTTAATAATTTATTTATTTTTCTGAGATTAATATATGCACATAATTTATTGTTATTAGGTGTACAGTTATATTAAACCACTGCAGCCCACATTGATTGTATAAAATATAAAGCAGAAGCGCCCCCTGGTGTCTAAATATGCATATGGCTTGAACTTAGTGATTTTAACTTGGTTTTAATCCTTATTACAATAAAATGATTTGATCTTTTGAATTATTTGAGTGCAAGACTAAGTCTCTTTTTGGGGTAACATAAGGGTTTTCTAGGGGTCACCCTGTTTGGAATATAATTTATATATATATATTTATAAAGAGAAAGGGGGAGGGGGTGGCACCGACACACAATATCCCTATTGGGGTGCACTGTCCTATATGACCCTTGCAAATATTTTAACCAAAGCACTAGGGGTTACCTCCAAAAAAACCCTTATAAATGACTCCAAGGGATTAACAATTGCACTCACTACAATATTAGATTAATTAGTAATGTTTATTAATTGATGTAGCCATTAAAAACATATCCAATGCCATTTGCGTAATCTACCACAAGGGGGAGCAGTCTGCCCAATTCATAATAACGGCGCTCTCAAATATAAAAATACAGTCCCACACACCCCTAAATTGCCTACCTCATATATTAAGTGGCACCACTACAATGAATTACTGAAAAATACAAAAGTTTATTGATTACATATTTGGACACACAATCATAGACCGATTAAAACCAATTAAAAAACACATAACATTATAAATGAATCAAAGGGGGGGGCGAGACTAAACCTTGTAGGGCTGGACAAGGGGACAAAATGATAATAGATGGAAATATAGGGTGCCACTAAACTATATAATTGATGTCCATTTCCTAATTCATGGAGTGGTGTCTGTTTTGAGGGCGGGTAATCAAGAAATATAACAAAGAATATATATACACTAAATACTGAAATAAGTGACCATACACCTAATCCCTAAACTGCCAAATATTAAGAAAAATACCCAGCAATCATATTTCATGAAAAACGTAAGAATGAACTTCAATCAAACCATGAATAATCAATAAAGTGCAATGTGCTCAGACACTGAAATAACACTAAAGGATAAGCTTGAATCCCATAATGAGTGATCAATAAAGTGCAATGTGCTCAAACACTGAAATAACACTAAAGGATAAGCTTGAATCCCATAATGAGTGATCAATAAAGTGCAATGTGCTCAAACACTGAAATAACACTAAAGGATAAGCTTGAATCCCATAATGAGTGATCAATAAAGTGCAATGTGCTCAAACACTGAAATAACACTAAAGGATAAGCTTGAATCCCATAATGAGTGATCCATAAAGTGCAATGTGCTCAAACACTGAAATAACACTAAAGGATAAGCTTGAATCCCATAATGAGTGATCAATAAAGTGCAATGTGCTCAAACACTGAAATAACACTAAAGGATAAGCTTGAATCCCATAATGAGTGATCAATAAAGTGCAATGTGCTCAAACACTGAAATAACACTAAAGGATAAGCTTGAATCCCATAATAAGTGATCAATAAAGTGCAATGTGCTCAAACACTGAAATAACACTAAAGGATAAGCTTGAATCCCATAATGAGTGATCAATAAAGTGCAATGTGCTCAAACACTGAAATAACACTAAAGGATAAGCTTGAATCCCATAATGAGTGATCAATAAAGTGCAATGTGCTCAAACACTGAAATAACACTAAAGGATAAGCTTGAATCCCATAATGAGTGATCAATAAAGTGCAATGTGCTCAAACACTGAAATAACACTAAAGGATAAGCTTGAATCCCATAATGAGTGATCAATAAAGTGCAATGTGCTCAAACACTGAAATAACACTAAAGGATAAGCTTGAATCCCATAATGAGTGATCAATAAAGTGCAATGTGCTCAAACACTGAAATAACACTAAAGGATAAGCTTGAATCCCATAATGAGTGATCAATAAAGTGCAATGTGCTCAAACACTGAAATAACACTAAAGGATAAGCTTGAATCCCATAATGAGTGATCAATAAAGTGCAATGTGCTCAAACACTGAAATAACACTAAAGGATAAGCTTGAATCCCATAATGAGTGATCAATAAAGTGCAATGTGCTCAAACACTGAAATAACACTAAAGGATAAGCTTGAATCCCATAATGAGTGATCAATAAAGTGCAATGTGCTCAAACACTGAAATAACACTAAAGGATAAGCTTGAATCCCATAATGAGTGATCAATAAAGTGCAATGTGCTCAAACACTGAAATAACACTAAAGGATAAGCTTGAATCCCATAATGAGTGATCAATAAAGTGCAATGTGCTCAAACACTGAAATAACACTAAAGGATAAGCTTGAATCCCATAATGAGTGATCAATAAAGTGCAATGTGCTCAAACTCTAAAGGTGATAAACCTATTTATCTAAATAATTTCTATTTATCTACAAACTGTCTAACTAAGGCAGAGGGACCAGCCGGATGGAAACAAACAGACCCACTCACAACATGTAACACACACTTACTAGATCCCCATGAGCCAGCAGCAGCGCAAGCCCCCAGCCAGCAGGTATCTCACCCCCGTCGTCACAGCCGACGCGTTCCGTGACGTCAAACGCGTCACTTCCTCAGGGCATGTTGTCCCGACCTACAAGGTTTAGTCTCGCCCCCCCTTTGATTCATTTATAA
The DNA here is from genome assembly GCA_027917425.1 of Gastrophryne carolinensis. Taxonomy (NCBI): domain Eukaryota; kingdom Metazoa; phylum Chordata; class Amphibia; order Anura; family Microhylidae; genus Gastrophryne; species Gastrophryne carolinensis. Next base: position 13,070,466 of record CM051242.1, on the reverse strand, counting down.
TGTTATGTGTTTTTTTAATTGGTTTTAAATCGGTCTATGATTGTGTGTACAAATATGTAATCAATAAACTTTTGTATTTTTCAGTAATTCATTGTAGTGGTGCCACTTAATATATGAGGTAGGCAATTTATTTTCAAACTTTTTTATTGAGAATAGGCAAGTCATAATCATACAGGTCATAGACAGCAATTAGACTAGCGAGTAAACATTAAAAATTATAATCATACTGGTCAAATTTACAGAACAATGAAGGCTACGCCAGTCCCTTCCACCCACATCCCACAATGAACAAGGCCCAAAACATCAACAATTACATCTGCCCATTACATAGTATTCCAGGTAGTAATAATAAAGACCATAGAATGAGACACACCTCTTAACCTAATACAACTGGCGGGTCTCTTTCAACCATTCTTCCAAGATACCATTCAGTATCTCTAAAAGTTTCATGTAATTTAGCTCGAACTTCTGGCGTCAAACTAATGAAGCTCTCCCAAGTAGCAAAGAAGAACTCCACTTTAGCCTCCTTGTGAGATGCCGCATCAACCCAATCAAATTTAAAGAATTGTTGTAATTTTTCCAAGAAGACCTTAAACTGGGGTGGGTCAGGATAAATCCAGGCCTGCAAAATAGTTTTGCGTGCCACAGCAGATATAATTAACAGCAATCTTCTAGTCCCCTTTGAGATTCGCACTCCCTCCAACATCAGCTCCCCGAAAATTGCCCACTCCGGTGAGGGGGATAGAAAGGTTACCAAGTTCTGCGATGCATATTGGGCTACACGTCTCCAGAACTTCCTAATTACCGGGCATTCCCACAGATTATGAAAGAGGTCCGCTGTAGCAGCACTGCGCTTCAAGCACTGCGGGGAGTCAGATAGGCCCATACGAAAGGACCGGTGCGGGGAAACATAGTTATAATGGAATTATCTCTCTATATGTTGATGCTGACAAAGTAGACCACGAATAATTATAGGACTTTAAGATCCGGGCACAAGTTAAATTAGGGAAATGCCGGATCCATTTTATCATTCCCGTTTTCTGATGAGGTAGGCAATTTAGGGGTGTGTGGGACTCCTGTGTACTTGCATCTTTGGCCCCCAGAGGGGTTACTTTTTCGGCCAACCTCTAGAGCTGCACACTCATTCATTTTATATTACATATAGAGTGCGGTCTTTTCTTTATATATTATAGCTCAAATATAAAAAAAACTTATATATAGACCTGTATATACTAATACATTAATATAAAGTGCTAGTGCTCAGAAAAACTGCATTGGTTTCAATCAGAACATGTGCAAAAAAAATGCATCAGATCACAAAGTAAAGTGCAGCAAGAAGTAAACATAGGACATATGATGCCAGTATTCTTACATGTGTTAGTAGTATATTTAGTGTATATATATATATATATATATATATATATATATATATATATATTTATATTTAATTGTTATTATTATATGTATGTGCAGATGAAAATGGTATTAAGATAAGTATATTAATAATTATATAATTAACAATTGATGATTGTGTCAGAAAAGTGCCTTAGTGCAAACACATGTGCATAATGTGCAATGCCACAAGTAAAAAAGTGTGCAAACAATGATCTAAAGTGCTAATAGTGCAAAAAAGGTAAAACGACTTGCTTAATCCATGAAACAAGATAGACGAGCAAGCAAACAGCACGCGAATGATACGCATAGGACCCCCATCTAATGCTGGAAGACACTGCAGCCTCCCAGCACCATGTGACCTTCCAGAAAAATACACCTTGCCTTACCTGGGCAATCCACCAAGATCCCACTCGGAGCAGATGTACGGTCCCGGGCGCAGAATGACCCATAATCCCACTTCCGCGGCTATATCCAAAAAAGCCCTGCAAACAAAACACTTATCACCATAGAGCTTCAACCGGACCTTCAGCATGATTTAATGAAAACCCAAAGCCCTTAAAAAACCATTCCCCAGCATCTAAAATTATTATATTTTAAGTTTTTAGTCACTTATTATTCTTTCCCCTACTGGGCTGAAACTCTGTTCAGGACTCTAGGATACGGGCGCCGCCATCTTGGGTCAGAAGCATCACATACTGAGGAGAGGAGAGCGGGATAAAGTACAGGATGCAGAGAGAGCAGAGCTGGGGTCAGGGAAAGGACAGCAATCCCAGAATGCAGAGGGGCACAGTCAGAAAACACTTCCTGTTTGTAGGCAGCCTCAGACTCCATGAGCTGCCATCTTGGATATTTAAAGGCTTATATGTGGACAATCTGTATGTACAGGGTGAGGGAAACATATAAGATAGGCTCTTATTCAGGGTGAAGGTCCGGATTAATGTGGGCAATCTGTATGTACAGGGTGAGGGAAACATATAAGATAGGCTCTTATTCAGGGTGAAGGTCCGGATTAATGTGGGCAATCTAATCTGTATGTACAGGGTGTGGGAAACATATAAAATAGGCTCTTATTCAGGGTGAAGGTCCGGATTAATATGAGCAATCTGTATGTACAGGGCGGGGAAACATGTAAGATAGGCTCTTATTCAGGGTGAAGGTCTGGATTAGTGTGGGAAATCTGTATGTACGGGGGGGGAAACATATAATATAGGCTCTTATTCAGGGTGAAGGTCCGGATTAATGTGAGCAATCTGTATGTACAGGGTGGGGGAAACATATAAGATAGTCTCTTATTCAGGGTGATGGTCCGGATTAATGTGAGCAATCTGTATGTACAGGGTGGGGGAAACATATAAGATAGTCTCTTATTCAGGGTGAAGGTCCGGATTAATGTGAGCAATCTGTATGTACAGGGTGGGGGAAACATATAAGATAGGCTCTTATTCAGGGTGAGGGTCCGGATTAATGTGGGCAATCTGTATGTACAGGGTGTGGGAAACATATAAGATAGGCTCTTATTCAGGGTGAGGGTCCACTTTCAGCTGAAATAATCCATGTGACCAATGCATGAATCGATCACACCTATCAGTTGCTTATCTGATCAAATTGGCCAATGTCATCACACACGCGCGCCACCGCAACGCTAGTCCGATCCACAGCACGTGTGAACAGCTGCCACCGGGTACCGAAAATTTTCTCCACATACCCCAGATATTGAACCAACCAAAATACAACCTGATTGGATCTGATCTGTGCCACGTATGTGCAAAATGGATTATCACCAGGGCCGGATTATAAAAGGAGCGCAAGGGGCATGCACCCTGGGGCCTCCACCACTTGGTCTGATCCAGGAGGCTTTTCAGTCTTTGATCTGTCACTGCACATAAGCCACCAAGCACAGCCGCTGGCAGCTCAATGCAGGGAACTGTTTTCTGCTGGATCAGCCGGAGGACTACACTACCCCCCACCCAGAATGGCAAGGAGTTCCCGAGCAGCACGCACCTGCACAAGGGGGGCACAAGGGACTCGATCTGACTTTCCAGTAAGTAGGCGGGTGCCAGACAACCACCAATCAGTTACTTGGTTGGACTATTATTTTAAAGGAAAAAAAAAAAGACAATTCTGTGAGTACTCACCTGTAGAATTGTTTTTGCCATGCATGGCACGGCCTGCTTCAAGAAGTCATTACATCTGGGTAATCCCACCACAAGGTGGCGCAGTGTACTGCAGAAGAGTTGTGGCTCCTCCCGGTGCCATATAAAAACAGAATCACCATAGACTTATCCAGTGTTTACAAGCAGTTATTCAAGAAATCGGGAGCTAATAAAAAGGTAACAAAAACCCCATAATTAACTTGGAACAATCACCATAAAGAGGCAACCAAGAATAACGATAACAAGGGTGGGGCGAAGCAGGCCGTGCCATGCAAGAACAAAAACAATTCTACAGGTGAGTACTCACAGAATTGTCATTTTCCCATTGCATGACACGGCCTGCTTCATGAAGTCATTATATCTGGGACATCCAAAAGCAGTGTCCATAAAGTAGGGTGGGATCCCCAAAGAGTAACGACAGGCAGTTCAAACCCATACCGCCTGAAGTACCTTGCGGCCAAAAGCAGCATCAGCTGAGGCCTTAACATCAACCTTGTAAAACTTGGAAAAGGTATGAACAGAAGACCAAGTTGCGGCCTTACAAACTTGTTCAACAGAAGCTTGGTGCTGAAAAGCCCAAGAGACATCAATAGCACGAGTGGAATGAGCAGTCACCCTAAAGGGAGGAACCTTCCCCCTGGCAGAGTAGGCTTGCTCCACCGCCTGATGGATCCACTTGCTGATAATGGATTTAGCCGGAGGAAAACCCTTCGTAGGTCCAGCAGGAAGAACAAAAAGAGCATCAGATTTCCTGAAAGACTCAGTAGCAACCAAATAACTTCAGAGCCCTGACACCATCCAGAGAATGCAGTGTCCGCTCCTTGGAATTAGCAGGGTTAGCAGGGCCACAAAGAAGGCAAAACAATGTCCTGATTGAGATGAAAAGCAGACACAACCTTAGGCAAGAAATCCGGCTTAAGCCAAAACACCTTATTCTGATGCCTTTCAAAATAAGGAGGTTTGATGGAAAGCTCCGCCAGTTCAGAAACTCGCCTGACCGAAGTAATGGCCACCAAAAAGGCCACCTTAAGAGTTAGAATGGGTAAAGCAGCCTCACGGATAGGCTCAAAGGGAGGACCCTGCAGAGCAGACAACACCAGATTCAGGTCCCAAACCGGTAGCATAGGCTTACGTGGCGGACGCACATGAGTAACTCCCTGGAAAAAAGTCTTAACCAACCGGTGATTGGCAAAGGATCTTTGGAAAAAAATTGCCAGAGCTGAAACATGGCCCTTGAGGGTACTAAGTTGAAGGCCCGAATCCAAACCATGTTGCAAAAATTCCAGAATCCTGGGGATAGAAAACACCCGACAAAGGAAGAGACTTGGACTCACACCAGGCAATGTAAGCATGCCAGACCCTGTAATAGATAAAGGATGAGGACTTCTTCCTAGCCCGAATCATAGTAACAACAGAAGCCGGCAAACCCTTATCCATCAAGATGGAGGTTTCAGCAGCCAGGCCGTTAAAGCCAGCGTTTGTAAATTGGGATGGCACAGTTGTCCCTGAGTGAGAAGATCTGGATCCTTGGGCAAAACGTACCGATCTACTGCCAACTGCAAGACATCTGCTAATCACACCCTCCTTGGCCAACACGGGGCCACCAGAATGGCTGTACCCCCTCCTGGGCTATCTTGCGCAGCACCCTGCCCAGCAGTGGGAATGAAGGGAACACATAGAGGAGCCGAAACTCCGTCCAAGGCATTGTTAGCGCATCCGTGGCGAAGACCAGAGGATCCTGTGACAGGGAGACAAAACTGGGAAGCTTGCGATTGTGGGGAGACGCAAACAGATCCACATCCCGCTGACCCCAGCGGTGACACAGGGAGAGAAAAATCTTGTTGCTGAGGGACCATTCCCCCAGACGAGACGTCCCCCTGCTCAGGGAGTCTGCCTCCTGGTTCTCCACCCCCGGAATGTAGACCGCCGAGATGCAGGGAACATTCTCTTCCGCCCAAGACAGTATCAGGGACACTTCCTTGAGGGCTCGCTTGCTCCGAGTCCCTCCCTGATGATTGATGTAGGCAACCGCCGTCTGGTTGTCCGAGCGGATCTGAACAGCCGACCCCGAAGATGCGTGGTCAGCTGAGAAAGAACCAACCTGATCGCCCTCAATTCCAGAACATTGATGGGAGCGTGGGCCACCTGGGGGCTCCACCGACCCTGGAACTTCAGAGACTTCCAAAAGCCCCCCCCAACCAGTCAGACTGGCATCTGTGGTGACAGTCTCCCAGCACGGGGGCAGAAAGGTCCTGCCCACTAGAAGATTCCCTGAGTCCAGCCACCACGAGAGGGACTGTCTGGCCAGGGGGGACAGAGCAAATTCCTGATCCAGGGACACAGGGTCCCGATCCCAAACAGACAAGAGGTGCAACTGAAAAGGTCTCATGTGAAACTGAGCAAAGGGGACCGCCTCGAAGCAGGACACCATCAGACCCACTAACTGCATCCCTTGCCGGATGGAATGATGGGGACACAAGAGCAGAGTCCGTGCCTGCTTCTGAAGCCCCTCCACTTTCAGCTGAGGCAGAAATACTTTGACCTGAGAGGTATCCAGAGTCATGCCCAGAATGGACCTCACCAAAGACGGAGACAGTGAAGACTTGGGGTAGTTGATCACCCAGCCGAAGGACTCGAGAGTGGAGGTCACCACCTGAGTATCCTTCTCGGCCTGATGAAGAGACTGAGCCGCAATCAGAATGTCATCCAGGTAAGGAAGGATGCAAATGCCCTGATTCCGCAGCAGAGCCATCATGTCCGCCAGCACCTTGGTGAACACCCGAGGCGCAGAGGTGATACTGAACGGTAAGGCCACAAACTGGTAATGCTGATCCTCTAGAGCGAACCTGAGAAATCTCTGATGACCTGGAAAGATTGGCACATGAAGGTATGCATTCTTGATGTCCACGGAGGTAATGAAGTCGCCCGGGCGCAGAGTACTGACCGCCGAGCGTAGAGTCTCCATGCGAAAGTGCTTGAACCTGACAAACCTGTTGAGACCCTTCAAGTCCAGGATGGGCCTCAGGGACCGTCCTTTTTGGGGACCGTGAACAGATTGGAGTAGAAACCTCGACCCCATTCCTGATGAATCTTGGGGCGGCCAGGCTGCAAACTCCACCTCCTGAATCCACCGGTCTGAGACGCGTAGCCTCCAGACGTGAGCAAAGAGCCGAAGCCGTCCCCCCACCCGTATGGGTGAGGGCGCCTCCTCATGCTTGAGGGGTCTGCCACTGCCCCAAGAATCCCTGCAGGTACCAGAGAAGAGGGAGCCACGACCTCCCCTGGGAGCACAAAAGGATGGGAGGGAAGAGGAGGGCCCCCGGAAAGGCCGAGGCTGCTTCCTGCGCTGAGGCAGCCTGCCATCCTTGGCTAGAACATCCAGACGCTCACCAAAGAGCCGCAGCCCGGTAAAGGGGAGCCCAGTGAGAGCCTTCTTAGCGGCAGCATCAGCCACCCACTGACGCAGCCAAACAGAGTGGCGCATAGCCACTAAAAGGGCAGAGGCCCTACCGCACAGCCGTACCGTATCATCCGTGGCAGTAAGGACAAAGGCAACAAAATCAGAGCGAAGTAAAAGGGACCTATAATCCTCCCCCCTGCTACCAGCCGTAGCGCCATCAAGAAGACGCTTGAGCTGTTTCTTAAGGGCAATAGCTGTAATGGCAGCAGCGCAGACCAGACGCATCCCAGCCCCCACACATGTAAAAGCATGGCAGGCCAGCTGATCCATGCGCTGTCCTCGCTGTCCCGCAGTGTAGTAGTGTCAGGAGAAGGTGTTGGACAGCCCTAGAATGGGAGTGTCCACCTCAGGGGGACATGACCATCGCTTGAGCAGGTCGGCAGGAAAGGGATACCTCTAATCCAACCCCTTGGGCACCGCGGGCAATCTACTAGGACGTTCCCACTCCTTGAGCACCATATTAGTGAAATGGCTCTGCTCAGGGAACTCCAGACGCTGTTTATCAGGACGAAAGAGCTCACCCTGCTTCCTCTTAGCCACTGCAGGGGGGACAATGTGCAAGATTTCAAAAATGTGAGCCAACAGGCAATCAGTGTCCTCAGGGAACCAGGAGTCCTCCCCAGACACAGACCCAGGGTCACTGCCGTAACCCTCCTGCTGGTCCCCAGAGGTGTCAGAGTCCCGGAAGAGTTCCCCCTCCTCTAGGGGGTAAAGGCCAACAAAATCACCAGGTCCCTCATCCTCCTCAGGAAAGAGGGATGTCATGGGAGCTAGGTGCCGCTTCTTGCCAGAGACCTTACGTGGAACAGGCCTGGCAAGCTGCCTTTCAATACTGGCCACACGCAGTGCCAGATCAGACTGTGATCCCCCGCTAGTATCCCCCTCACTGGGGGCTAAAAGCAGGCACGGGGGGTAGGCGATGCCGAAGGGGGCGCAGAGCTGGGAAGCGAAGCGGGCAGCCCAGCCTGGAGCGCAATGATACCTTGAGCGCACGGCACGCACACCGTGACACTGTTACTCATAGGGGATACCCCACACATGTAACACAGCCAGGATTGCCCCGAAGGACCCCCAAGCACGCTATCCCCAGAAGCCTCCATATGGTGATTAACACAGGCGCAACTGGCCAGCGCAGGGTAAGGGCTAATAAAAGCCACCCGGGATGCCCCCCCAAAGGATGCTCCCAGAAGCCAGTAAGGGAAGATGAGGGATGGTAAGGGGTAGGACCGGGAGAAACCACAACTCACAGTTGTCCCGCCTGAAAGACATAAATAAAGACACATAAGTAGCCCGCAGCACATGCCCCAAGGAAACCAAAACCCCCGAAGGGGACTCACGGACCAAGCAGGGCAAGGGCACCAGCTGCCAGACCACAGGAGTAGGTGACAACAGACAGGGACCACCGCTGCAGCTCCGGGATCCCAGACGCGCAGCAGAAGCAAAATGGCGCCGGCAGAAGAACCTTGAGGGACGGGCCGCGGGAGGACAACGCGATACGCCCCCCCCGAAGAGCGCAAAAACGGCACTCACGTGACCGCGCCGGCGCCACACAGTAGATAAAACGCAGCGGGAGGACAACGCGATACGCCCCCCCGAAGAGCGCAAAAACGGCACTCACGTGACCGCGCCGGCGCCATCACACAGTAGATAAAACGCCTCACAGGTATAGCGCCGCACACCGCGGAGCGTAGTACAAAGCGGCGACGGCGGCGAAAAACCGGTTAAAACCACAGTTAAAAAGAGTTTGAAAAATAGCTAAAAACACCCTTGCTGCTACCACCCGCCCCCCCCCCTCCCCCGAACACACGACGGGGAGGGGGAGAGGAAGGCGAGCGAGCAACGGCAAGAGCCCAGGCCAGGGATGGGGGGGACCCCAAAACGCTAGCAAAAGTACATAGTCCCCAAAACACTCACCCCCTCAGAGGCTAGGACAGGAACTCCGCATCCCTAGGAGGCTCACCATAAAGCCTATGGCCGGCTCCCCTTTGTGGTACAGGGTCTGCGGCTTGGAACAGTGCTTCTTGAGCACCTGACCCTAGTGCTCCTCTACCTTCACCCAATCCGTCAGCCGAGGCTGGGAGGCACAGAGGGTCAGGAAACGGGTGGAAATAGCCATGCAGGGCCGCAGGCTTGGTTGCCCCGCTCACCTGCGCAATAGAGAGAGAGCCATCTTCTATCTTCGCAGAATCACTGCAGAGGAAAAACTGGATAAGTCTATGGTGATTCTGTTTTTATATGGTACCGGGAGGAGCCACAACTCTTCTGCAGTACACTGCGCCACCTTGTGGCGGAATAACCCAGATGTAATGACTTCATGAAGCAGGCCGTGCCATCCAATGGGAAAATACTGTATCTGGGGCCTCCACCAGATTTTGTGCCCAGGGGGCCTCCATCATGCTTAATCCGGCCCTGGTTATCACTAGAATAATAGGTCCCCTCTATCCCAATAGTACATTGAATGTTTTATTATGTGACTCCTCTCTCTCCTTCCAACACCACAATCAGTCACTAGCCGCCTCCTGCCGACTCCAAGTCAAGAACATCTCCCGTATCCGTCCTTTCCCTGCCCCTGAAACCACAAAATCTTTGTGCACGCCCTGATCCTATCCCGCCTGGGCTACTGCAACACCCTCCTCTGTGGCCTACCACCCAACAGACTGACACCCCTCCAATCTATTCTCAACTCTGCTGCTCGTCTCATCCACCTCTCCTCTCGCTTTTCCAGTGCTGCTCCTCTCTGTCAATCCCTCCACTGGCTGCCAATATCTGAAAGAAAGCTGAAGTCCTCTTCAGCCAAGCTCCTTCCTGTTTCATTGCTAGTCCAAAGATACCAACCCAGATGCAGTCTTTGATTGGCCTGTGACCTCCTCCTGGCCTCAACCCTGATCACCTCCTCACACTCTCGTGTCCTGGACTTTGCACGTGCCGCTCTGCTTCTTTGGAATGCTCTTCCCCTATACAATTTGACACTCTCCAACCCTCTAAAGCACCCTCAAAACCCATCTATTTAGACAAGCTTACCATCTGGCCCAACCAAAACCACCTTACAGTCTTGTCACCCTTTAAAGCACTTGCTACCGCACTTAGTAAATACTCTTTGTCACCCAACCTCTCATCTCCACCCTCTTCCATTAGACTGTAAGCTCGCAAGGGCAGGGCCCTCTCTCTTCACGTACCCATATATTAATGTGTGTGACAGACTCTCTGCCCCTTTGGACTTTACACAGGTTCATTACTTTCCTTTTCTTAAGCATGTTACAGACTGCCATTGTATTAATTGATTACGTCACAGACAATGGCATTGTTCGGATTGAGTGTATTACAGACATCTATTGTGTTGCTGATTGCGTCACCGGCAGAGTTGAGGGATTGTGTGCCCTGCTGCTATTGGTCGGTGTGTGTGTCATGCAATGGAGACTTGTGTATGTAAGGCATAGAGTGGCACTAATAAAGACACTTCACCTTCACCCTCAATACTGAAGTTCTGTCTCTTATTGGGGGAAACGCTATATTACAATTCACTAGCCCTTGTAAGGGCTGTTCCTGTTTCCTCACGGACGACTCTGGAATTCCAGCAGCACCTCTTACGATTGGGAAAAGGACGTCTCGGGCGGTGAAGCCCTCCGGCGATAAGGGTTATCGCTACAATGTGTTTTATGTCTTTATGTCACAGACCATATGGCAATTTACACTGATGAAGCGATAAACTGTGAAACGTGTCTGTAATCAGCCATTATTTTTGTAATCAGCCATTTTTTTGTAATCAGCCATTTTTTGAATACTGCTTACGTGCAATGAACTTCAATACTTGCTACAAACTGTAATACTTGCTACAAAGAACAATATTTGCTACAAACTGTAGACTTTCTACCAACCACTGTCTAACTTGACTTTTTGTATTGCTGACACTGAACTAAAATGACAAACTGTAACCTTACAATAAATATCAGTAGATACCATTGATTTTTTCCAAAAAAATTGTATATGCTATTCTGTCATCAGTCTGCAAATATAGAGAAGGGACAAGGACTCCCTTCAACAGGGTCCAAAAACTCCCTTGTTTTCAAGGTTCTTCCCTAAATTAGAATAGGACTAACCTTTCCCCCCCAATTCCTATTAATGTGTTTTGTTGCATTTGACTCATACTGCATGTATGCATGTTTCTCATCGCCCTAGCTGTTCTCCCTCTCTCGCAGTGTCCACAGTTGGATGATGCGGAGCTTTAGACCAGTGGTCCTCAACCCTGTCCTCAAGGCCCACCAACATGTCATGTTTTTTGGATCTCCAAATAGCCAGCTCTATTGCTCTGCAGCTGCACTAGTTACTCCACCTGTGCATCTTTGTGGAGATCTGCAAAACCTGGCCTGTTGGTGGGCCTTGAGGACAGGGTTGGGGACCACTGCTTTAGACCACCAGCTTAGCCCTATGATTGGTGGTCTATGGCAAAGGAATCGTGGTGTGCTTACTCTAACTACTACTCTATAGTATATGGCCAAAACATTTTCAGAGGTTTCTAATGATAACTGTCCTTTAAAATGTAAGGTTCCCTTCATGTCTAAACTGACCCGAAGTCCCACTTTGAGGCATATTGTCCCACTGAAAACTCTGGAGATTTCTAAACGCCCCACTTTGCGGACATTATAGAGAAAGCGGTGCCACCCAATGCCGGATGCCTGGTCGGTCCTGCTCAGACTCTTTTTATGGACCAAAGATCCCTGGAGCATGTGACCAGGGGGGCGGGGCAACACCTACTTCTACACATGAGCAGCATGGAACGCTGGGGATATTCCTCAAAATCCTGTAAATAAGCCACGCCCATCACCCACAAACTGGTTTAAAGTGGATCAAAACCTGGGATTTTAACTATCCCGAGTTTTGGTCTGTCCCCTGGGGCATCTGGGTCTGCGAACCCTGTCGTTCGCCAAACCTACCCGCCTCTCCTCAGTCTAATGGTGCATGGGCAGCCGTTTCGTCCAATCAGCTTCTCTGGCCGCACACCGGCCGGCCTCCGTTGTGGTGGGTGTGGCCGCGCACAGCCGAGAAGGGAGGTGAGTGAGTGCATGTGCCATGGGCTCGGCGGAAAGGTAAGGACTGCGGGAGAACTGGGGCGGTCTCACAGTGGGGCATCCCATTCGGGGGAGAGGAAATCAGCCGGCCCTGGAGTCTCATAGACAGTGGCTTGTTCATGTCAGCCAACACATCTGAGATCCCAATAGCCCACAGAAGACTATGCGCAGCCTATAAATGACAGGTGCAGACCACGGGGGGGGGGGGGGGCAACCACTACACAATACCCCAAAAATGCTCAGGCTCTAGATCTAGCCCGTCACAACCCCACACACAAAGCGGCCGCACACTTATACATTTTCACAATTTATTAAAGGGGCTAATTCTCATTTAATCAGTATATATTGTGAATATATACAAGTGAATCTATACACTTTGAATATATACTGATTAAATGAGAATTAGCCCCGGTATTCCTCCCCACTAAGGTTTGATGGTTTTAATTGTCTTTTTTTTTTTAAGTGTTCTGCATTAGCTTGTGATGTGATTCTTTAATAAATTGTGAAAATGTTTTAGTGTGCGGCCACTTTGTATGTGGGGTTGTGACGGGCTAGCTCTAGAGCCTGAGCATTTTTGGGGTATTGGACATATTTGAGATCAGCCAATCGGTGACTGGCTGACCTATGGCTTGACTTATTCTCACCATACGCCTGGATGGCTTCTACTTACCAAAGATCGAGGTTTCCAGAGAAGTCAAATTTCCCTTTCTGCGGCTCATGGAGGTTCCAGGGTACATACCTGAGGAAAGCAGAAAACGACAAACTGTCACATGTCACATGGTAAATAAATCGACCCGGGATAGGGGGTCACACATAGCTCAGGAGAGCCCCAGACCCACTCACTTGTGTGCCTATCCCCATACTCACCTACCTCCAGGTGTAATGAGATTTGTTCTAGCTCAGCTGCCTCTGCCCACAATCGGGTTACAATGGTCTCTCTGCTGTCCAGGGTCGGACTGGAGCATTTTGGGGCCCCACCAGGGGGAATCATCCTTGGGGCCCCAGCAGAGGAAATCATTCTTGGGACCCACCAGGGGAAATCATTCTTGGGGCCACCAGGGGAAATCATTCTTGGGGCCACCAGGGGAAATCATTCTTGGGGCCACCAGGGGAAATCATTCTTGGGGCCACCAGGGGAAATCATTCTCGAGCCCACTAGAGGAAATCATTCTTGGGGCCACCAGAGGAAATCATTCTTGGATCCCAACAGAGGAAATCATTCTTGGGGCCACCAGAGGAAATCATTCTTGGGACCCACCAGAGGAAATCATTCTTGGAGCCACTAGAGGAAATCATTCTTGGGGCCACCAGAGGAAATCATTCTTGGGGCCACCAGAGGAAATCATTCTTGGGACCCACCAGAGGAAATCATTCTTGGGGTCACCAGAGGAAATCATTCTTGGGACCCACCAGGGGAAATCATTCTTGGGACCCACCAGAGGAAATCATTCTTGGGACCCACCAGAGGAAATCATTCTTGGGGCCACCAGGGGAAATCATTCTTGGGGCCACCAGGGGAAATCATTCTCGAGCCCACTAGAGGAAATCATTCTTGGGGCCACCAGGGGAAATCATTCTCGAGCCCACTAGAGGAAATCATTCTTGGGGCCACCAGAGGAAATCATTCTTGGGACCCACCAAAGGAAATCATTCTTGGGGTCACCAGAGGAAATCATTCTCGAGCCCACTAGAGGAAATCATTCTTGGGGCCACCAGGGGAAATCATTCTCGAGCCCACTAGAGGAAATCATTCTTGGGGCCACCAGAGGAAATCATTCTTGGGACCCACCAAAGGAAATCATTCTTGGGGTCACCAGAGGAAATCATTCTTGGGACCCACCAGGGGAAATCATTCTTGGGACCCACCAGGGGAAATCATTCTTGGGACCCACCAGGGGAAATCATTCTTGGGACCCACCAGGGGAAATCATTCTTGGGACCCACCAGGGGAAATCATTCTTGGGACCCACCAGGGGAAATCATTCTTGGGGCCACCAAAGGAAATCATTCTTGGGGCCACCAGAGGAAATCATTCTTGGGGCCACCAGGGGAAATCATTCTTGGGGCCACCAAAGGAAATCATTCTTGGGGCCACCAGAGGAAATCATTCTTGGGGCCACCAGATGAAATCAGTCTTGGAGCCACCAGATGAAATCATTCTTGGGGCCACCAAAGGAAATCATTCTTGGGGCCAACAGAGGAAATCATTCTTGGGGCCACCAGAGGAAATCATTCTTGGGGCCACCAGAGGAAATCATTCTTGGGGCCACCAGAGGAAATTATTCTTGGGGCCACCAGAGGAAATCATTCTTGGGGCTACCAGAGGAAATCATTCTTGGGGCCACCAGAGGAAATCAGTCTTGGGGCCACCAGAGGAAATTATTCTTGGGGCCACCAGAGGAAATCATTCTTGGCCCCACCAGAGGAAATCATTCTTGGCCCCACCAGAGGAAATCATTCTTGGCCCCACCAGAGGAAATCATTCTTGGGAACCACCAGAGGAAATCATTCTTGGGGCCACCAGAGGAAATCATTCTTGGAGCCACCAGAGGAAATCATTCTTGGAGCCACCAGAGGAAATCATTCTTGGCCCCACCAGAGGAAATCATTCTTGGCCCCACCAGAGGAAATCATTCTTGGGAACCACCAGAGGAAATCATTCTTGGGGCCACCAGAGGAAATCATTCTTGGAGCCACCAGAGGAAATCATTCTTGGAGCCACCAGAGGAAATCATTCTTGGAGCCACCAGAGGAAATCAGTCTTGGAGCCACCAGAGGAAATCAGTCTTGGAGCCACCAGAGGAAATCATTCTTGGAGCCACCAGAGAAAATCATTCTTGGAGCCACCAGAGGAAATCATTAATCTCGGGGCCCACCACCACTATCCAGATTGCTGCAAAAAATACTGGCTCACCGTTTAAATTCACTTGAAAAATTAATTTATTGGGCGATAATGGCAGCCACTGAGCTAATAGTGGCTGACAAACCGGAACCACAGATTAGCTCCCGAGCGAGCAGCGGGCTCCCGCTGGTTCTGACAATGCTGATTGTGCATGCCCAGTTGTAGAGGGGGCGGGCCTGACGCACGCGCCTTCTCAATGGGCCAGCGTTGATATAGCCGGCGGGAATGCGCCAGTCGCGCGGTCTGGGCTGCCGGTAACTATTCGCCCAGGGGCCGCCACTATAACCCAAAAAATGAATTTTTCAAGAGAATAAAAAACAGAGATGCGCAAAGTTTAATATCAGGGTGCTGTTCTTGTTTAACAGTGGCGATTCCATTGTTCTGTTACAGCTGCACATCCTAAAGGTGTAACAATAGCAGAATGGTCACCATCCGCATCCCATGCCTGTCTATGTAAATTTTCTGCCCTTTTATTAAGGGGGGGTCACAAAAGGGAACCCATGTCCTCAAGGGACAGATCAGATTTATGGGACAACTGGGCCGAGGAAGCATCCAGCTTGGGACACTTATACCAAGCCTCTATGTCAGAATCCTCAAAAGGAAAACAAGCTTTTAATTTTGCCCAGTTTATTTTTCCTCTTCCAGGTAGGAGGTGATACTAGCCGTTATGGAGGACGTTTGGGGAGAAACAAGTTAAATCTAAAACAGTAAGGTACCCTGAACAGAACAATACCCAACATGCATGCTTGAAATACCCCCCACAAAGCATATAGTCCCTGAAAGTACACACGTTAAGCTTTTTAGGTGTACCCAGCTTGTTGTAGTGGGCGCATTATTCTGAAAGTAATTGCTCAAAAAATTATTTGGTTACACAGGGGTTCCCTGAAAAATGTATAAAATAATCTGAATAAAAAACACATTTTCCTAAAATGTCAATATGCAAACAAGAAAAAGCAAACTGTGATTTTTGCATCCATGCTTTAATAATATTATTTATAATATTATTATTTATTCATTTTTTTTTTTTTTAAGAAAACCATATTAAATGTAAAAGTCCCATTCCTCACAATTGGGACTGGGCAGGGTAGCCCCCCGTTCCTGCCCAGGAGACCCAAAGTGAAAATAGCATTTTATGGCATTTTCAAGTTTTACTATCCGCACTATTAAGGGTTAAATTTTTACAAAAATGTGCGTGGGGTCCCCCTCTCCAAGGAAAATAAGAAAAGGAAAAAGAGTGACCTTACCACAGCTTCCACACTCTAAACTGCTGCACACCGATTGGCTGACTAGGTACTCAGTCACGGCCCTCTGTGGGGGGGGGGGTCAGTCTCAGCACCGGGCAGGGGCTAGCAGCGAGGTCCGTTGTGACTGGACTTTCGCTTTAAATCAGAACAAAACCCAGTATTTTTGCTATTCCTTGCCCGATTTAGGATGCCCCGCTGTGCGATACCCCCCAGACTGCCAATACAAACACACCTTTCCTAGGCCACACGTGTGAGTTCTCGTCCAATCAGCGCTGTATGCCGCACATATTAATCAGGAGCATCCGCATCCCCAGTGGCCTTTAGATTGCGGCGAGCTCCCACCCGCAAGTTTATCTGAATGGCTGAGCGTAGGAGCGGGCCTCA
The DNA here is from genome assembly GCA_027917425.1 of Gastrophryne carolinensis. NCBI lineage: Eukaryota > Metazoa > Chordata > Amphibia > Anura > Microhylidae > Gastrophryne > Gastrophryne carolinensis. The sequence continues at coordinate 13,053,862 of CM051242.1, read as the reverse complement.
GCCCGGAAATGCCGGGGATGCTGCTGCCACTGGTTACATCGCCATGGGAGCTGCCGGCAAAGATGATATCTGTGGTGGACCCCTGGGGTTTCACACAGCGGGGGCATCCCGAGGAGGGGGTAGGCCAGCGGCCGGCCCTGAAGACTAAAAGCCACTTAGGGTTTTGTTCCGCTTTAAGCTCGAGGAACTGGCTACACTGATTCACACCTCTGCATTGGTCCTTTGAAGTCCCTCCCTGGCCTCTGTGGGTCTCATCTCTGTGTATACAGCAGGGCCCAGGGAAATGAGTGGAGTTGGCAAAACTACATAGAAGTCCTGGAGGAGTGAGCGGCCATCACTGTACACACAGGGAATCTGGAGAAAAGCCGACGCCCACCCTGGAGAAGTAACAATAGCCTGAGAGAGGGGCAGGATTTTACATCACGTGTACATACGTGGTGAGCGTGTTCAGGCCGCAGGCCCTCATCTTCTGCATGCGATCCCTCCAGTACTCTTTGGGGACTCGGAAATAGTGCATGGAGCCTCCCAGAATCCTCAGGGGCTCGCCCTCCAGCAGGAACTGGCCGTCTTCTGCTTGGAGACCCCGATGCCGACTCCACATCCTCACCGAAAAGGTGTCGTGCAAACGGAACCTGCAGACAGGGGGAGACATGTCAAGAGAACAGAGATTCTAGGGAGTTTAGTTTACCCACCGGAAAATCCTGTGTGATTAGATCCCCTCTAAAGTGTCTCCTTGTATCAGCCCTATATACACAGTGATTAGATCCCCTCTAAGGCATCTCTTTGTATTGGCCTTGTATATATTATACACGGTGATTAGATCGCCTCTAAGGCGTCTCTTTGTATTGGCCTTGTATATATTATACACAGTGATTAGATCCCCTCTAAGGCGTCTCTTTGTATTGTCCTTGTATATATTATACACAGTGATTAGATCCCCTCTAAGGCATCTCTTTGTATTGGCCTTGTATATATTATACACAGTGATTAGATCCCCTCTAAGGTGTCTCTTTGTATTGGCCTTGTATATATTATACACAGTGATTAGATCCCCTCTAAGGCGTCTATTTGTATTGGCCTTGTATATATTATACACAGTGATTAGATCCCCTCTAAGGCATCTCTTTATATCATCCTTGTATATATTATACACAGTGATTAGATCCCCTCTAAGGTGTTTCTTTGTATTGGCCCTGTATATATTATACACAGTGATTAGATCCCCTCTAAGGCATCTCTTTGTATTGGCCTTGTACATATTATACACAGTGATTAGATCCCCTCTAAGGCATCTCTTTGTATTGGCCTTGTATATATTATACACAGTGATTAGATCCCCTCTAAGGTGTCTCTTTGTATTGGCCTTGTATATATTATACACAGTGATTAGATCCCCTCTAAGGCATCTCTTTGTATTGGCCTTGTATATATTATACACAGTGATTAGATCCCCTCTAAGGCATCTCTTTGTATTGGCCTTGTACATATTATACACAGTGATTAGATCCCCTCTAAGGCATCTCTTTGTATTGGCCTTGTATATATTATACACAGTGATTAGATCCCCTCTAAGGCGTCTCTTTGTATTGGCCTTGTATATATTATACACAGTGATTAGATCCCCCCCTAAGGTGTCTGTTTGTATTGGCCTTGTATATATTATACACAGTGATTAGATCCCCTCTAAGGCGTCTATTTGTATTGGCCTTGTATATATTATAAATAGTGATTAGATCCCCCCCTAAGGTGTCTGTTTGTATTGGCCTTGTATATATTATACATAGTGATTAGATCCCCTCTAAGGCGTCTCTTTGTATTGGCCTTGTATATATTATACACAGTGATTAGATCCCCTCTAAGGCATCTCTTTGTATTGGCCTTGTATATATTATACACAGTGATTAGATCCCCCCCTAAGGTGTCTGTTTGTATTGGCCTTGTATATATTATACATAGTGATTAGATCCCCTCTAAGGCATCTCTTTGTATTGGCCTTGTATATATTATACACAGTGATTAGATCCCCCCCTAAGGTGTCTGTTTGTATTGGCCTTGTATATATTATACACAGTGATTAGATCCCCTCTAAGGCATCTCTTTATATCATGCTTGTATATATTATACATAGTGATTAGATCCCCTCTAAGGCATCTCTTTGTATCGGCCTTGTATATATTATACACAGTGATTAGATCCCCTCTAAGGCGTCTCTTTATATCATCCTTGTATATATTAGTAATATAATATAGAATATATTGTATATTTATACACAGTGATTAGATCCCCTCATGTCAGCAGGTCCTGAAGTGAGGTTAAATCTCTTTAGGATGGGGGTCTACAGTAGGCTTAAACACCCCCCTCCCAATCCTCCTGTATGTACTTACCTAGTCCGGGCTGGATCAGGGCACCTGCCAGTGGCTCCCCAAGTAAAAGACAGCGGTGCCTGAACTGCAGGGACAGGCTTCCCCAATGGGTGCGGCTTCAATACACTGCTTAGGTTCACCGCCGTCTAAAAAAACTAACGGGGTGGCCGATGAACCACAAGTCACAGCATGCCCTGTGTGTAAACAGCAGCAGTGTGAAGGATCTATGGGAGGTCTCTGACCTGAGTTTAGCAATGACATTGTACGTGGGGAGAGGAGGGGCAAAAGGGCAAAGTATAAAGGGCAGGAAGATGGGGGAGGGGCTGAGAGGCAGAGGGTAAAGGGCCAGGAGACAGGGTGATATCAGATCTCGTGTGTATGATCACTAATAAGGCACAACAGCAGCCCCGGCCCTGGCCCATAGAATCTGGTTAAAGTGGACCAAAACACAGGATTTTGACTATCTCTGGTTTTGGTTCTTGCTCTCGGGGCACCCTGAATTTGAATGCCCTGCTGTGTGTAACTCCCCAGATGCCCAGTGAAACAATTCTGACTGCCGATCCAATGGTGCATGTGCAGCCGCATCCCCGTAAGCCTGTAGCTGGGGGCTGCCTGCGCCGGCCATTCACCAATACCTGACATGGGCACGCGGCTGGCTAAAGGTACAAGAGTGCGGCTGATTGGCAGATCTGTGGAGGTTTCATCCAGCGGGGCATCCCAAACTGGAGGAGTGCACAAGCCCCATTCAGGAGGACCATCCCCCCACGCTCTCTTTTTTTCTCTCTTCCTCCTGTTGCTCTCTTTCTTGCTCTCCCTGCCCCCTCCAGCCCCCCTCTCTCTCTCTCTCCCCTGTCACCCCTCCCCCATCCTGTCTCTCTTTATCCCTCTCTTTTTTTCTTGGTCTTTCTTGCTCTCTCTCCCCATCCGGTCTCCCCCCTGCCTCATCTCGCTTTCTCTTCCCTCCTCTCCCCCCTCGTCTATCTCTCCTGTTCTCTCTGTCTCTCCCACCCCCCCTCCCTTCTGTCTCTCTTTCTCCCTCTCTCTTCCCCCTTTTCTCTTTTTTTCCTCTCCCTCCCATCTCTCCCTCTCTCCTGTCTCTCTTTCTAGTCTCTCTCACTCCTGTCTCTCTCTCCCCCTCACTATCCTGTCTCTCTTTCTCCCTCCTGTCTGTCTCTCTCTCTCCCCCCCCCCCTCCTGCCTGTCCCTCTCCCCCATCCTGTCTGTCTCTCTCTCCCCCCCCCCCTCCTGTCTGTCTCTCTCTCCCCCCCTCCTGTCTGTCTCTCTCTCCCCCCCCTCCTGTCTGTATCTCTCCCCCCCCCCCCTCCTGCCTGTCCCTCTCCCCCATCCTGTCTGTCTCTCTCTCCCCCCCCCCCCTCCTGTCTGTCTCTCTCTCCCCCCCCTCCTGTCTGTCTCTCTCTCCCCCCCCTCCTGTCTGTATCTCTCCCCCCCCCCCTCCTGTCTGTCTCTCTCCCCCATCCTGTCTGCCTGTCTGTCTCTCTCCCCCATCCTGTCTGTCACTCTCTCTCCCCATCCTGTCTCTCTCTCTTCCTTTCTCTCTCTCCCCATCCTGTCTTTCTCTTTCTTTCTCTCCCCCATCCTGTCTCTCTCTCTCTCTCTCTCTCTCTGCCTATCCTGTCTCTCTCTATTCCTTTCTCTCCCCATCCTGTCTCTCTCTATTCCTTTCTCTCCCCATCCTGTCTCTCTCTCTCTCTCTTTCTTTCTCCCCCCATCCTGTCTGTCTGTCTCTCTCCCCCATCCTGTCTGTCTGTCTCTCTCCCCCATCCTGTCTGTCTGTCTGTCTCTCTCCCCCATCCTGTCTGTCTGTCCTGTCTCTCTCCCCCATCCTGTC